>OU015751.1:20743313-20753340 GCA_907169655.1 Acomys percivali | reverse complement strand
ACACACACACACACACACACACACACACACACACACACACACACACAGAAAAAGCCCCATTTCTTCTCCAAGTGCTTTTAAAGCTCATAAAACAATTTTGACTGGTAACATAGGTCCTTAAAAGTTGTACTAGAAATTAATTGTACACTCAGTTTCTTATTGGTTTTGTTCCAAAATAAAGTTCAAGTAAAAATATAACACAAAATAGGTGGAGACTTCCCATCTCTGAACTGTCTCTCTCCCAACCAATAGAGACCCTGACGGTTAAAACTTAGCAGTTTTTTGCCTTAGAATATAATTTTTAACTTGCAAAGTATTTTGCATTTGCCACTCTGTTGTGTTTTAAGAGCCCAGCAGCTGTTTTCACTTTTAGACGAAGCCCCAAGAATTAAGGGGCTCAGTCAGGATCCCACACCTGTTAATGAAAGACTCAGAGCTCATCTGTGCTCCAATCCCCTAATCCCCCTCTCCTTAGCTGGCGCCATCTTCCTTCCCTTAGTCAGGAATGATGGACCTCTTTAATCAGCCTTTGCCTCCTGAAAGATATTAAAGTACATGATTTCTAAGGAAAAAAACAAAACAAAACAAAACAGAAAAGGAACAAGATGTAGATGATTTGTGATTTATTACCCAGATCAACTTCCACTTTAGAAAAGACAAGAACAAAATATACAATCAGTATTTACACTTTTTTTTTTTTACAGTGGAAAATATTTACACCAGAGAGAATATAAAATGGCGACGTGAAACTCTAGGACTACACAGACATTCAGGAGCAAGCATGGCTGCAGCGAGGCGCTCTCGGGGTTGCCTTTTTTTTCTTTCTTTTCTTCTTTCTTTCTTTCTTTCTTTCTTTCTTTCTTTCTTTCTTTCTTTCTTTCTTTTGCCTCATCAAGAGTCTAGACTGAGACTCCTGCTTGCCTGTGTTGCCGATTTGGGCTGTTACTATTTCCTCTGGGGATGGGGGTGGGAAAGGGGCTTCTAGGCCTTTCCCAGGTGACTTTGGTTGGTATACTTACTTACTGATCTCCCCACTGTTCTCTAGAGAGCTGCGACCCTTGAATACAGCTCCTCACGTCATGGTGATCCCTCCCCCCAACCATAAACTTATTTTTTATGTTACTTCATACTTGTAATGTTGCTACCATTATCAGTTATAATGGAAATATCTGACAAGTGAGCCCCCTGGGGGGTTGCGACCCACAAGTTGAGAACCATAGCTCTGCCGTTCCGCTTTGACATAGTTGGCACTGCCCTCCTGTGTGTTTCCCCTACCCTGGAGTGGGGTAGGATCTCTCTCTTTCTCTCTCTTTCTCTCTCTCATCTTTTGGCAGGGTTGGGGCTTGAACCCAGGGCCTTGAGCAGGGTAGGCAAGCTCTCAACCACTGAGTTATATACTCGGCCTAAATACGGTTAATTGTCTTTTTTCCTTCTTTTCTGTCAGGGTCCCCTGAAAGCATGGTACGTTTATCTGGGCAGCATGCCAAGTTATATTTCAAAGAACGAGTTCGAGTTAGTTTTCATGGTGAGGGTTTTGTTTTGTTTTTTTTCCTTTTCCCCATTTGGAACATTCCAGTTGCAGTGAACTTTGATGCCTGTATTTTATAAAACTGAGGGTTGGAACAGGGTCAGAGACTCAGGCCTCTATTCTCTGGGGGAAGACTTTAGACATGCAGCACACTTCTAGGGCTGGGGAGAGACCACACAGCTGGCCCTGCTATGTGGCAGGCGATAGAGTTCTGAGTTGAAGGCCTCCTCCCTCCATCGGCTGGAGAAGAGAGGGAGCAAGACATTTTAAACAGGTGGGTCCACAGTGTCCCCTGACCCTGGCCACTTGGGGGTGGTTTTCCCTATGACCACTTAACCTGGAAGTTATTAAACAGAGGTTAGGGAAGTGTCTGCCTCAGACCTGGAGCATTCATGCATGTGCCAAATGAACCAGTGATAACCGTAAATCAAGTCAGGAACTGAGAGGGAAAACCCAGCAGAAAATGCAAGTTTTTGAAATAGCACCTAATAGTGGTGAGTAACATGGGGGTGGCCTTGAAAAGGGCAATCCTGGAAGTCAGGACCTAGCAGCAAATCCCTTTCCTGGGTCAACACACACGCACGCACGCACACGCGCAAAAAAAAAAAAAAAAGAACAAACTTTCAATGCATCCAAGGGGAGTAAAAAACAAGATGAGTGCACCGGAAGAAAATTAAAAAAAAAAAAAGAACATAACAAATCCATACTGAAGATGGTCAGAATAAAATGAAATAAAAGAAAGAGATGGAACTTAAATTAAAGCAAGTCGGCAAGTGGGAAAATGCCAGCGAGCAGCGCAACAGATGTAAGATTGAGTATTTCTGATACTCACCAAATCCGTGAGAAACAATAGAAAGAAACCAACAGTCAAGTTTGCCAAGGGTGAAACCCTGTCTTAAATACTGTACCAAATGCGCCAAAAACGAAAATGAACGTTTCGGCAAGGTTGAGGGAAGCAGCTGTCTGACCCCCGGATGCTTCCGTAGCACCGCCTGGGGCAGGGGGGGGGGGACACCACTAGGAACCATCACCTTTCTCTGGCTCCGTTTGCCTGGTAGAATGGCATTTTTGCTAATTCACTGAAGTAGGATGCGAAGCTCCATGCCCTTCTTAGAAAGCAAGCTCTCAGACACGTAGAATCGCGAAAAAGTCTTTTCCCACTGGTAACCAGAGAGGTCAAGGGCGACTTTGTGTAGACCCGAGTTGGTGGAGAAAAGCTGTTGTGGGAAGCACAGGACTTCTATCCGGAAGGTCCACGCTTTTAGTATTGTGAGGCTGAGGCTGAGCCCAGGGCCCTGGCATGCCAACAAAAGCCACAAGGCTTTTCCCAGTCAGTCACTAATGCACCTGGGCCAGGGCTTACTCACTCGATTCCTGCTTTAACCTGGTCTACTTCCAGACATATTCCCAGACACAGCACACATGGATAGACCCACCCAGACTGGCGGCAACACCCTTCCTTGGCGCAGAAAGCACAAGTAAGCATCTCAGCAATTTTATCCAGCCGCTTATAAACACATCTTCTTTCACTGTAGATGGCATTCGCTGCGGTGGTGCCAAGGGCTCTGCAGCATCGCAGCGGTTCAAGAGAGCTGCTGGGGTCCCTTCATTGGGGAGCCACGGAGCTCACTTGTTTATTTTAGCTAAGTTACGAGTAAAAGAACCATTGTTCCTTTAGTCTCTTCTTTATTAGAGGCCTAATCCCGAATCCCAACAGCCCATGCACCGAGGGGAAACTAGGTGCATTTCCAAAGAAAAACAAAGAACGCCGTCTGGAAGCGGGTCTGCGTGGCTTTTCCACCACGGGGGCGGGGTGGGGGGTATAGTCAGTCGTTCTTTGTTTGCAGTTCCCATCGTGCTTTGGGGGGCAAGCTGGCTGCTATCAGGTAGGCCTGAGGCAGCACTGCTTTTAATTAGAAGGCGCGGCTGATTGCTTGGTTCGGAACAGTGGAACTCACAGGCACAAGGACAAATATGAATGAAACCAACAGAAAAGTTCCTGAATCTCACATCTGGTGTTACTTTTTCACTGAAGCTCTGCTTGAAGTCGGCCACTGGCCTCTGTGGAGATAGTGTCACAGGCCTGGAGTCTGTTTCCGTGACAACTGAATTAAAAAAAATCTACCGGAAAAAGATAAGGCGGGGCACCTCTGCCTCTTCACCAATCACAACAGATCAGACTTATAATGGACGCCCAACGCGAAGCAAATACTGACCTCTAGTTTTCTCTGCCATGCAGAAAATGGCAACAGACCCGTCAAGAGTCTGTCTAAGGGCGAGGAACCAGGAAAAAAGTCAAGGTCAAAGAACTTTCAGAGGTTGTAGCTTCTTCCTCTGCAGGGGAACGGTGCAGGACCATCTTCACAGAGGGTGAACTGAGCTGCTTTGGAAGGAGAATGGGGGTAGAGGCCCACCCGGAGTGATGAGGATGGAGACAGAGGATAGGACCAAATGATCTGGGGGTGAGATGAAAGAATTCGAAAAACGAAGGAAAAAAAAAGCAACGGGGGTGCTAGGATGAGGCAAGGAACCATCAGGGGCTGCTGATAGGAGCAGAGGCAGAGCTGATGAGAACAAAGGCTGAAGGACCAGAAAAACCATCTGAACTGAGGGCCTGGGGAGTCACCTTCCTTGGGGTGTGTGGAGGGGAAGGGACTGTTGAGGTTTTTGGAAACCATTCGGTGAAGGCCCAGAGCAGCGCAGGAAGGCCCAAGCTCTCTCACTGTTCAAGAAGCAAGCCATAGGGCTCAGGGATGTCTAAACACACTGTGGTGTCCAGGTGCCTGTCAGCCCCAGGGTGTTGGCAAGTGAACTCTTTTGTGGTAAAGCACTGGAGGTGGCTGCGCAGTTCTGCGAGGCACAGCAGTTCAGGCTCTGGGGTGCCATCTGTGAGGAGGTTCCATGGCACACTTCAGGGGGCCTAGTACCAAGTGGCCTCAAAGGTGGTTAGGTAGATGGAAGTGGGGTTCAGAGGAGAACCCACTCAAAGCACAAATGAAAAGAGATTTTGCTTGGATGTCAACATAGAAAGCACAGAAACACTGAACATGCCAGCAAACTGGGTTCAGGTGAATGTTTTCTTCATTTACATAAGAGATTCACTGTGTGCAGCGTGGGTGGGTCCACAGAAAAAACAAGAACAATGAATAATTCATCTTCAATCTGGGTCCAACCTGCAGCTTCTGGGTAGCTTGTGGCCCAGAACAGTTATGAGTTCTGCCCAACACAAAATCAAAATTGTAAACTTAAAGTATTATGACAAATTTTTCCTTTTTTTCCCTTTTTTTTTTTTTTTTTTTTTTTTTGGAACAGACAGCATGGTCCTCAAGTTTGAATTTTATAATCAATAACATGTCACAATGTCAGAAGTTTGGATCTGCCTGTGACTTCCTCAAAACCTTTTTATTCCTATGAGTTGACTTGTGGAGCCAGCCAGATAAGCTTCTTGTTTTCACGATGTCATTCTAAAAATTAGTTCCTGATCTTTAGAAAATATGCCCAATCTTCAGTTAACCGCACTGTGTGAGAGACTTGGCAGAATGAAACCTGCCCCACTGACACTCTGTGGTGAGGGATCTTAGGCTTTAGGCATTAGGTCGGCCAGCTGGAGGGTGTGCCCAGGTGTATAAGGGGGCACAGATGGGGAGGGCTGCTGGGGAGAAGGAAGCAGCGTCCTCATTCTCACCAGGGAACAACTTGGGGAGCGGGGGTGGGGTTGAGTAGGTGAGTGTGAGGAGGGGTAGGGGTACCCAGAGAAGGAGAAGACCCCATTTAATTGGGTAACTGGAATCTTTTTTATTTTTTATTTATTTTATTTTATTTTTATTTTGGTAACTGGAATCTTAAAGCAAGAGTTTTTGTCTTTTAGTTACTTTTCTCTTTCAGGTAAAAACCCTATGGACATTTATGGGTGGGATTTTAGTTTTAGAAAGCAACTTCATAGGGTCCATTCCATCCTCATGTCCCACCAAGAGCTGGCCCTGCTATTTCTGTATCCCACGTACTCACCATCCAAATGGCTCATCCCTTAAGCCTCTACGCAGGCATGAGGTGGGGGTGGGGGGGCGGGAATTGGGGGGAACCTCTTTGAATCTAATTTCACCAGAAAATGTAATGGCCCTTCCTTGATCATTCTTGTTAAGCCAAGTTTGTCTCCAAAAAGGAAGCTGTTGCTGCTGTTCTCTTCTGAACACGAGAACGCAAAATTTACTGCCCAGCCCACTCCCCCCACCGCCCCCGCCTCTGCACAGAGCTCTTTTCATCTTCCACAGGCCTTTCTAGAGCTAGTCATTTGTCACTTGAAGGCAGGTAGCCTGTGAGATGATGAAGTTGGTACTCTTGGTTAATGTCCTCCAGATAGCAAGCCGCTGAGGAGGCAAACACAGAGGCTTCCTTATGGGGGGGGGGGTAGGGGAGGTGTGGGGTGCATGTTCTCACTGGCTGCAGGAGTCTCAGGGAGGCCTGCTTACTTTGGCAGACACCTCTGAAAAAGACACTGTCCTTGGAATGAATGGAGTGCAAGTAAAATGTCTCTGTAAAAAATGGTTTCACAGTCTTTCTTACAAGGAGCTGTGGGACCCAGCTGAAAAGGTGACCAAGATGGCGTAGACCTTCTTCCGCAGTTGCTGGTGTTGAGCGGGTGGTTTGTTGGCGGGCGGTAGAGACTAGCCAACTAAGTACAAGTAAGCCATCCATAGCCCTCAAGCACATCTGCATCATTTGGGAGGCTTTCACTTTTCACATGCCCTGGGAATGGCGGGAGGGTTGGATAGCTGGTGTTTTGGCTGTGGCAATCCTAGCATACCCACTAAGCCCCATGTCATGTCTAGGTCCACTACCTGGGACCATTGGCATGCCCAGTTATGTGCATGTGCCCTTGACCCCAAAAGGAATCTAAGATGGACCCATGCGATTTATCTGTAGCCTTCATCATAGAAAAAATAAAAAGACCATAGTTCCTACTGGGCAAATTGATCCCCCCAAAAAAGGGGGAAGAAGGAAGCTGCCACATGAAGATCAGAGTGGCACCCCCTCAAGTTCAGACATTATGAATAGTGGTGGGGGACCCCCCCAAATGTGTTAGAAAGCATCAAAGAAAGATGATGTCATGAGTTCAAAGTCAGAATCCTCAGAACTCCCTGGTGTCTCAGCCTCCATCATGGGAGTTTTGAGGCAAGGCTTCTTTGAGATGGTAATTTATTCCAGATGCAATTTCTTTCCCTTGAATGCCGATGCCCCTGCACTGGCCTTCCTGTGGTCTCCACTCCCTGCCTAGGGAGTGTTTGACCTCCCTGTCAGAGGTGAGGGGACCTTTGTCCTCGATACAATATCCACCCTGCTGCCTGGACTCATGAGGCCAACAATTCTGATTCTAGCTCCAAGAAAAAAAAGGAGTGCTGAAGGCTGGAGACTGAATTTAGCGTCTGGGTTGTCATCAGTGTGACCCCTGCACTTGCTGTCACAGCACAGTTAGTGCCCTCCTTCCCTGGAAAGCGCCGCGGATTGGACAGGCTTGCTCTTTGGTAGAGCAAGGAGACATGGGGGAGGGAAGGTGGTCCATTGCTTCCAACAATTTTGCCAAAGGAATGGAGCCTATTCCAGACCATCTTGAGACAGTGTTGATCGTGGCCTTGTTCCTTTGGTGTCGGCTCAGTAGCAGCAGGGGCATTGCACCGTGTTACATGGAGGTATCTGTGTGAGGCGATTGGCTCTGAGGGCCAAGCCAGGCAGCTGCCATGATTATTTTCTTCATTCCTTTCAGCTTCCCTCCTGAGGCTCTGTTCCTCTGGCTTGCTACGGTACATGACATTTGAAAGAACCCAGGCAGTGACAGGGTTAATAGAGGCAGCCCCCGGAAGACACATAAAGGGCCCTGTGGAGTTGAAGGAGAAAGACACTAGGACTCAGGCCACAGCCTCCTAGGTAGGGTACCCAAGGCTCAGGACAGGAAGCAGCCAACTGCCCCTCCTGTAGACATGTTGCTCAAAGAACCAGAGTTCTTGCAGGAAAGGCGACTCTGGGTGCCCTTGAAGTCACAGCCACCCCAGCCCACCTGGATGCAGAGAGCACCAGGAACCTCTGCAGGGAGTGGATCTGGTGGCCTGAGGTGGTCTAGCCGAGCTCCTGTGTGTGGAGAGGGCAGAGGCCCTGCTCTCCTGCAGTCACACTCTGATCATCTCCTCAAACCGGGCCTTGAGGAAGGCTTCCGCAGACAACCCTCTGTGCAGGGACAGGCACTCCATCTTGGTGCTGCTCCAAGGCTAGGCGCTTTCCCCATGGCTCAGGGCTGCCTTCACTTCTTGGCCACTAGCCAAGGACTCTGGCCCTTGAGGAGGCATGGAGAAGGGATATTTGAGATGCAGCCTAGCTGGGCATTAGCATATCTTGTGGGCACCTTTGAGGGGGGGCAGAGAGCTCCCCAGCCCAGCTCCCACATAGCTGTAGCCAGACCACCAGCTCCTCACAGCTGGGATGGACCCTCTCTGCGTCCATCTTCCACTGCAGTCTCATGTGCATCCTTTTATTTAAGAACCAAGAGGCACTGGGCTCAGGATCATTCGATCATTCGAAGATTATGCCACAGAAAGGAACTGAGGTGGAGGGGACCACCTTCAGGCGCCCTCTAGCTCCTCCCTCTTTGTTTTGTAAATCCTCCCTAAAGACATCAGCTTGTTCCTCCTGACCATGCTGGCCCCTGGTGTCCTCTGTCCTCAGGACCCATGAACCCTGGTTAGCTGCGACCCTCACTGGGCACTCTGCACACATATTCTTGCTTTGTTCTCTCCTCCCCTCCCCTGCCCCTACTCTTCCCTTCCCTCACTCACCTTTTCCCTCTCCCTCCCTTTTCTCCCCTCCCTCCTCCCCTCCCCTCCTCTCCTCTCCTCTGGAGAATGGGGCGGTGCCTTCCACAGTGGCCCCTCCCTATCCAGGGTTACACACACACATGCCTCAAGCTTGCAAAGCCAGCTTCATGCATGATGCTATTGCAGCCAAAAGATTCCAGGCAGTGGGGCGCACAGGATGCCCAGTGTCCTCTGTCATCCCGGGGAGCTGGCCTGGAAGTAGGTCAGAGGGCTTCAGGCTGTCAGAAATAATGGCCACTGAAGATCACCCAAACCTAATTTCCTCGTCTGAAACCTGAACATACCAGACAGTGACTGTTAGAGAAAAGGAACAGAAGCCCAGTCTGTGGGCCAGTCCATCTAGGTAGAGTCACGTCACTGTCATGTCATGCTCTGTCAAATCAAGATGCTGGGAAGGTGGTAAGCAGGATGAGTCCAAGGTAGGGCCAGGTGGGCATGTGGGAGGGGCCAGGTGGGCATGTGGGAGGGGCTAAGTGGGCATGTGGGAGGAGCTAGGTGGGCATGTGGGAGGAGCTAGCTGTTCCTTGAGCAAAGTGTGGCTTCTTCAGCCATGGGGAGAGCCATTACTCTGGTCTTCATTGAACTGCCTGCATGGCGCTACAGAAACCAGTAGTTCTCAACCCTTTTGTGGGCCTCATATCTGATATCCTGCATATCATATATTTACATTGTGATTCATAACAGTAGTAAAATTAGTTATGAAGTAGCAATGCAAATAATGGTGTGGCTGGGGGGGGGATCACCACAACATGGGGAACTGTAGTAAAGGGTCACAGCATTAGGAAAGTTGACGATCACTGACGTGGGTGAGGCTGGATTATATTGTCTACTGTGGCAGAGCACAGAGCAAAGGCCCTGGGCAGGCAGCAGTTGGAGCTGTCCTTCAGCCCCAATAATAGATTGAGCCTCTCCAATGCTGATTTGTCCTTGTCCTTGTATGTATGTATGTATGTATGTATGTATGCATGCATGCATGTATATATGTATATATGTGTGTGTATGTATGTATGCATGCATGCATGTATGTATGTATATATGTGTGTGTATATGTATGTATGCATGCATGCATGTATGTATGTATATATGTGTGTGTGTATGTATGTATGTGTGTATGTGTGTATGTATGTATGTAGGATAGGGTCTCATGTAGCCCAGGACACTCTCTAAACTCACCACATAGCTGAAGATGACCCTGAGTTTCTGAGTTCCTTTCCTGCCTCCACCCTCCTAAGTGCTAGGATTCCAGTCGTGCACCAACTAGCTTGGGTTTAGACAGTTGACAGGATGGAACCCGGGGCACTGCACATGCTGGGCAAGCACTCTACAACTGAGCTACACCCCTAGGCTCAGAATCACCTTTTCCCGATGGCTCCTGAAGTGCACCCAAGTGTCCCTTCAGCCACACCCGCCCTTCTCCTGATTGTGCCCATCTGCTGAGGGTCAGGGCTGGGACCTAGTGTCCTTCGAACCTTCTTTCACTGCACCCAATACAGTTAAGGTCCAGGTGGAGGAGGTAGGGTGAGGAAAGGGGCTGAGGTCAGGGCTCAGGTTCAGCTTGATGCCCTGTGAGAGACAAGGGGGCTTCTGGCTGAGGGGCGTGTGTGTGTGTGTGTGTGTGTGTGTGTGTGTGTGTGTG
>OU015751.1:20686491-20743303 GCA_907169655.1 Acomys percivali | reverse complement strand
GAGACAGGCCATGTGACTTTGGAGGGCAGGGCACTTTTGCCTATGTGAGTTCCTTTCTCCATAAAAAAATATAGAACATTGTTTTGTGGCTACTAGTAGAAAGATTGTGGTTGGCTTGAGTTCTTGTTACATTTCGCTTCTGAGTGTAAAGACAGTGAAATTAAATTGTGTCTGGAGCCCATGCTACTGGGCCAGATGGGGAAGATGCTGGGGTGAGGTCGTGTGGCCACCCCCTGAGAGGGCTCATGGGGACCAGCTGGAGGCTTGGGCCTGGGTGGCAGCATGTTTCTTTCCCATGGGGAGGGGACAGACAAATGCTATCATGTCCACTGGGGCACACTGGAGTGCGCAGCTTCAGTTTTCAGATGAGGACGCCAGTACCCAGGAGGCAGTCACTGGCCTGCCTTCCAGAATAGTCTATTGGATGTTGCAAAGGAGACCTGGGTCGATGCCTGTATAGAACCAGAACCAGAGTCTGTGCAGTGTGATTCAATGAACAGTTAATGAGTGTGAGCACATCCTCACACCTGGAAGGCTCTTAGGAACATGAAGGCCAGAGAAAGAGATGGGGGCAGGAGAGGGAGGCGGGGGCAGGGCCCGTTAACAGGGGCTGTATAGAGGTAATGTAAAATGAACACAGGTCTGGAGAGGGAGGAAATTCCCAGAATCCTATGTTGTTTACAGGTCCCATTAGAAGACCCAAGGATACCCTAAACAGCTAACTATAGACCAGGATGCTACACCCTAGCAATAGTGATGTATTCACCCATCGACGTTTCCTGAGGGCTGGGGAGACAGCTTAGTGGTTAAAGCATTTGCCAAGGAAGCATGAGGACCTGAGTTCAGGGCCCCAGAGCCCAGACGAAGGCTGAGAGAGCCTGCCTTCTGAATAAGAGGGAGGAGGGACCGAGGAGGATTCTCGACATCAAACTGGAGTCTCCACATGGCCGCACACCTACGTGCACAGGCACCCACACATGCACCCACACGCATGCAAACATGCATGTATACACACGGTACACACAGCCATGAAAATGGAAAAAGAAAAAGAGAAAAAGGAAGAGACTCCCTGAGACCTTTACCAAGCCGGCGCTGTGACTGGAAAACAATACAACTTTCTTTCTTTCTTTCTTTCTCTTTTTTGAAACAGGGTTTTACTGTACAGCTCAAGTTGGCCCCAAATTAGAAATGCTTCTGCTTTAGCCTCTTGACAGTTTCATATTTTATGTGTATATGAATATGTGCACATGTATGTATATGTGCATGTTTTCTATGTGTATGTACCTGTTTAAGTATGTATGTTTGTGTATATATACATGTGTGTATGTGTGTGTATATTTGTGTGTGTGCATGCGTATGGACACATGTGCTGCACCATGGGCCAGGGTTCCTCACTAGCCTGATGCTTTGTGATTAGGATAAGCTAGCTAGCTGCCTAGCAAGGCATGGGGCTCTACCCTCTCAGCACTAGGACTCCAAGCATGCACCCCGACACTTAGCTTTTCACACAGGTCCAGAGGACTGAACTCAGATCCTCAGGCTTGTGCGGCAGGAACGTTACTGATTGATTCATCTTTCCACCCCAACAACTCCATTTCTTTAAAAGGATTTAAATACACTCACTTTATGTGTACTAATGCTTTGCCTGCTTGTATGTATGGGGACTACAGATGTGTTTGGGTCCCACAATGGTCAGAAGGGGCCATCAGATCCCTTGGAACTTGAGTTAAGATGGTTGCACACCATGTGGCTGCTGGGAATCAAACCCTGGTCCTCTGCAAGCATGCCAAGTGTTCTAAGCCCCTAAGCCATCTTTGCGCCCCCTCAACCGCCCAACTGTATTTCCTACAAAATTAAACAACTTGAGGTTTGTTGTTTGCGGCTGAGATCTAGCGGGGGTGGGGTGGGGACGGGGTGATTCTTTGCTGGAGTGGGACAGCACAGGAGGCAAAGGCCCCTCCTTCAGCCAGCTGTGCTTGGATCTGCAGGCACAAAGTCAACAGTGCGCTCTGCAGTAGCCATGAAGAGAGGAAAGAAGCTTGAGTGGGGGAAATGTCTTCTGTGGGCCAGAACCCTTAGTCTCCAGTTGGTGGCGCTGTTCCGAGAGGTTACGGAACCTTTAGGAGGTGGAACCACGCTGAGGGAAGTCCCTCTCTGGAGCAGGCTCTGAGGTTCTATAGCCGGGCCCTACTTCCTGTTCTCCTTCTGTTTCCTGTGCGGGGGGGGGGGGGGGGGGTGTTGAACGTGAACAGCCAGCTTCCTGCTCCTGTTGCCATGCCTGACATGACGGGACTCTGTCCCTCTGGAACTGTGAGCCAAAATCAACCCTTTGATGCTCTAGGTGGTTTCTGGCTTTTTTTTTTTTTAAATCACAGTAACAGAAATGGTAACTGATACAGAGGGCAGAAACTAAAACAGATGAACAAAAGTCCCTTTGCAGCACCCCCCCGCCCCTCCCCCACCCCGGGTGCTAAACCCTTTGGGCTGTGACGTAAGGAACATCTAAGCGAGTCGCCTCCCTCCCTCTGTTGAGACTAATATTTCCCAATATTGCTGCCCTCTTCTCAGGGCGCCAGCTTCTGAGAGCTCCTGCTTGCACAAGACAGAGTGGATTTAATTTAGCGATTAAAATAGGGATCATGAATTGTCATGGTTCTTTTTCTTTTTTTCTTCCTTCCTTCCTTCCTTCCTTTTTTTTTTTTTTAATAACGAAAGTCAGTTAAAGCTTAAAATATTGTCAGACACATCCAGTCTGGAAAACATCATGGGCCTCCGCATTTTTGTGAATTCACTGGTGAGCTCGCAGCACCTCCGTGCTGGCGGGCCTCCTTTGGCACGGGAACACTGTGTAATCATCAAGCTGTGATATTTAATAAGTGTGCACAAATATCATGCAACATCAGGAGCAGACTCACAGGCAGAAAGTGTATTAGAAACAGATTTATACAAAAATGTCTTGTAAACAAAAGGGAAAGGGTTATTTTCTGTACAAAATATGCAGGCTTTCCTCTCTTTCTCTTTTAATGATCTGTAAGATGCATCATACTTTGGGCATTTTCAAAAGGTGAAAAACTGTATAAAAAATAAATATCCTATGTACAAACACACACAGGCCAATCCAAGGTTAGAG
This sequence comes from Acomys percivali, assembly GCA_907169655.1. NCBI lineage: Eukaryota > Metazoa > Chordata > Mammalia > Rodentia > Muridae > Acomys > Acomys percivali. The sequence continues at coordinate 20,740,173 of OU015751.1, read as the reverse complement.
GCGTCACTGCAAAACAAAACCAGAACAACGGACAGTTAGTTTCAGGGAACCCTGAGTGCTGACTCCCTTGGAGGAAAGGAAGTGGATTTGTCTTTGGTTCCTGAGAACTTCCGATAGGGAAGTGCGGAACATTAAACGTGCTAGAGGGAAGACCCTCCCTCATACGGACTTTAAGACACGCCCACCCCCAGCACGGACAACCGGTCTTTTCACTTTGAGGCTACTCCGTCCTGCAGCCACTAGAGGGCAGCCTCTCTCTGTTGTCTTGGAACCCTTCGCTATTCACTAACTACCTCTGCCCAGACCTCATTTTTGGTCTGAATCTGTAGACGGGGGCGTCTTTAGTTGCTCCTCCAACATGCTGCAGCTCTGGAGTGCAGCTGTGGCTCCCCTGCTAAGCTCAACATGTTGCATGCCCTGCCCTCCAGCAACAACCTTGACGTTGAATCTTTCTTGGAGGACAGGGGAGGATCTTATTTAATGGTTCTCCCACAGCTCCTGGGTGAGGCTCTGCATGAGGTGCAGATTCACAGGGAGCCGTCACCCCTTCAGTACTGAACTTTTCCTTTCTTTGGCTTGTGAACGCTTAAGGTACCCAGGTGTTCAGTCTAGGTCTGATGGATCTTTTGTCTCTCTCCTTGTCCAGTCGAGACTGAGCTCACGGTGCAGTTCGGAGTTACAAGCACAGGGCTGGACTGGCTAAGCACAAACTCTTGCGAGTGTGAGGGTCTCGACCCTTACTAGGAGGATGTACTTATTATAACCTTAGATGATGGTGGGGGCGGGCTGAGAAAATGCTGAGGGGGGAGGGGAGGGGCAGGGAGACGCCACATGCGTGGGGCTGCCCATCTGCTGTGGACCAGTGCTGGGGACAAAGGCAGGTTTCTGCCCTTAGGCTGGGGAGGCCTGTGACTTAGGAGCGGTGGCTGAAGGGGGGAGATGGCCTTGTAGCATTAGGCTGACTGCTTTAATGATGGCAGATGACAATGGCTTTGTAAATCTGATGATACTTGTGTTCTGGGTACCGCCACCTCCTAGGTAGGTACTGAGATCACATACATGTTCCACCACGCAGGATTTACACAGTACTGAGGATCAGACCTAGGGCGTTGTGCATGCTAAGCAAACAATGCATTCTATCAAGTGATCTACAGCCCCAGTCCCTTAAAATGTCTCTAAGTGTTCTGTAGGTATGTGCACTGAGAAGATGTTTAATAGATACCCACTCCTACTCTGCCAACCACCTAGTGAGGAGCACCTTTTTTGACCCACATCTCTCTGTATCATCTGCAGAAAAGCAAGCCGGAAACTGCCAGCTTTATGGCACTGTTGGGAAAGAGCTGCACCTTTGACCCCAAGCTGCAAGGCCTTCTGGGAGTCTTACCTTGTTCCAGCAGCCTTGGACTGGTAAGCCGTCTTCTCCCTGAAAGGAGGGAAAGAACGCTTAGACGCTTGAGATGGTTGGCTGAGCAGATAGGTGACAAAGACACAAACATTTTCATAGCTTTCTTGGGACATGGCCTATCCACTGTTGTCTGTTTCCTTTCTTGTTCTGGGTCAGAATCATAGCAGGGGGGGCGGGAAGCAATTAGAAGCTACTGTTTTCCCTTTGGCTAATGCCTAGCACAGCTGCAGTGCAGCAGCCAGCACAGATGCCCAGGATCAGCACCCTGGGACCACCTTTGCTCTGACTCGGTTGAGTGCTAAGAACTCACTCAGGTCACTGGCACTTGGGCCTCCTGGTCTTCCTCTGCAAGCCTGGGGGAGGGGGGTGGCATGGCCCCCCATCCTGCCTGAGTGTGTTCCCTTCCTAAGCAATGGGAGTCATCCAAACAGTCCCAGATAATAGTCAGCAGTGTGTGGGGACCAGGGGTGGCAAGGGACAGACAGCCTCAGGATTGCAATATGGAGCACCAGATGGGAAGCGACTGTGCATTGTCTGAGGCAAGGCAGCGGCCTCAAGATGCTGGGCCCATATAAAGGAATCTTCACAAGGCTTCTTGGGCCTAACATTCTGGCCTCTCTGGCATGCCTTAAGACAATCCAGGAATGTTCCAGAGGCCAGGCTTTTGGGGGAAGGGCCAGGTGGAACCAGGAGCAGAATTCTGGGTCTCAGTCTGGGTCTAGCAGAAGGGCAGCCTCATCCTAGAACTGCAGTCTCTAGAGTCTCCTCCACTCACCCCAATAGGGAACCTCCCAGTCACTCAGCATGCAACAGGTATTGCCCCAGCCTCCCCACCCAAACCCCAGCATTTGCTAAAGTCATGGCCATATTTCCTTTACCCTATTCCTGCCAGTCTAAGACAAAGAAAACATCATTCCTGGAAAAGATAACATTTTCAATAGTCAAATAATATACTTTCCCTCTGGGCTTGGGAAAGGACTATGCGGGGTGGGAGCTGGGGGGTGGGAAAGGGCGGTGTGTTTCACTTTCATGGTGACCCTCTGTCCCCTTCGCAGTCCATCGTGCCATGCCGAGTCACCCCACTGCCATAGTGCGGCACACTGCACACAAACTCTGGGAAGGAGAGGGGCCTTGAGGGCCATGGGCCACGGTGGCATTTCCATCGGGACGTGGATGACAGCAGGGGGAAGTAGGCAGAGAGCAGAAAGGTCAAGGTGCCTTTGCAGAGCTAAGAGTGCTCAGACAGGGTCGGGGGGTCAACTGTGGTCCAGGAAGGACCCAGTTTTAATTAATGGAAGTGCTCTGGAAGTCATGGCTGAGAAAGGCATGGATGCATGCTGCATGCTGAGGATGAGGGGGCAGGCCAGTCGTGTCAACAGGCTTCCTATTCTGTGTGCTTGACCTGCGCTGGCTCCGTGGCCCATGTTCTAAGACATCTCTGCTGCCCTTTAAGGAACTGTATACACATCCATACTTTCTAATGCCATTTTTCATCCGAAGAGAATTCCTGAGTAACAGGGCAGAAATTTGAGGCTGGGAACTCTGTGGCGACAGCAGGGGAAACGGAAGGCAAGCAGAAATGCCCAGATCAGTGCCTGTCAGGTCAAACGTTGCCGTCTGTTTCCTTTACAGTCAGCTGAGAGGGTCACGCAGATACTTAGAAGTGGCCATCTGGAGCCGGACTGGGCCTGAGGGAAACCTGCTCCCAAGTTTCAGCACCAGACATCTTAGGGATACTTGGCCAACACCCCCCCTCCTTCTGACTGCATTCTAGATCTTTCTACCTCTCTCTTTATAGTGAGCTACCTTCAGATGAAAGACAGAGACCCCCAAGGAGAGCCTTCTTGGCCTTAAGCATCTAACACCTGATTCTGGGCCACAATCTAGTTCTGATGGTGTCACCTGTGCCATGACCCAGGACTCAGTCTGGAAGAATGGACCCTCCCGTCACCTTAATCATAGAACTTCTCCATCTAGGAGTATGTCCCCCTTCCCCTGCCACACTGTGGGGGGGAGGGTTGGTTTGTGTCCGAAAAGGTGGGGTGACTGGCAGCTCACTCCTGTGTTTTGTCAGTTAGCTTAGCATGGGTGTTCAGGGCTGAGCGCACTGTGCAGAGGCAAAGCAATCAGTTCTAAAACCTTGCCCAGCTCATGTGCTTCCTTCCCCAGCTTCCAGAATGGTCTAGAAGCAGTGAGGCAATTAAGATGAGATACAGCCAAGACTGACTTTGGGGTGGGCTGGCTGATGTTAAAGGGGGATACCTCAAAAGCAGTTGCAGGAGGAAGCTAAAAAAAAACCCCCCAAAACAAAAATCACCTGGCCACTACACATGCAAGAGGGTGACATGCCTGGGAGCCACTAAAGCTCTAGGCAAGGTGAGTCTTGGCGTCTACAGCATGAAGGAGCAGTAAGCAGGAGCAAGCGGATCAGGAGGCACACTGGTACACGCCACACACGTGGGGTAGCCCACTTTGGCCACGCAGGCAAGGGAGGGAAATGCCATACCAGTGGGCATGGGGCATCCAGTCCGTCCAACCCTGGAAGCCCCGGCTCCCCTTTCTCTCCTTTAAAACCTCGGTGGCCCTGTTCATAAAACCAACCATGACGATTACTGAGGTCAAGTCAGCCATTTCCAACCGTGGAGAGGACAGGCCCAGTCCTACCCTGGCCAGGATGCAGCCCCAGAGACACTAACATAGAAGGGAACGTGCAGGGGTGGGACACAGCTAACCCCTTCTGCACCGACACCCCTACCTGACATAACCACAGACAACCCTGGCTTGAGGGCAACATGGCTTTCAGAACCTTCCAGTGCTTTGTGTGTGTGGTGTCCCTTGAGAAGCAAGGCTTTTTGGGAAGGTTCTTTTGGGGGTCTTAGCTGGGCTATGGGGCAGGGCATGAAAAGCCCCTTGTCTGACCTGGTTCTACCCAGTCTTGCCTCTCAATGGCCTTCAGGAGACTGACTCTGGGGTCTTGCATCCTGACCAAATGAGGACTCAAGACAGCCAGAGCTGCAGGCCTTGAAGGTCGCAAATCTGTGTGCCATAGACACTACGTGGGTTTGCAAAGCATGCTGGGGCCAGAGCCCAAGACCTTCTACCCAAACCCTGCAGGGTCTCTCTCCTTCCACCCATCCATTGTTCTGAATCTTCAAAGGGCAGGGACTCAAAGGCTGAGGGGTTTAGCAGAATGGCTTGCAGCTGGGGCGCTGGGGCCCACCCTCGGCAGGCAGGACTGCCAAGGCACAGGCAAGCTTGGTGGCATCTGTGGAGCTCTGCTGTAGCCTCAGAGCATCTGCCTCGTTTGTTTCCAACCTGCAACCCTGTGGGGAAAACACTCAGAACAATGCCAACGAGAAACGGAGACATACCAGCGGGCAGGGGGCGTCCAGTCCAGGAGCTCCTTGGTCCCCCTTATCCCCTTTAGGTCCCCTAGAGCCTTTCTTCCCCCTTTCCCCCTGTGAGCAATGGTTTAGTCCGAGGTAAGAGGGGGGGAAAAAAGACACATCATCAAAACGTTAGAATCATTCATGTTAAAATTAGAGATAGAAAAAGATACCCGAGAGGACAGAGGGAAAAGTAGACTTTCTTAATGAAGTTGGCATTCTGGTGGAATTACGGGACACACCCACCTCTCCCCACTCTAAACACCTCAGATTCTGGCAAAGGAGGAGGGTCGGGGTGGGGAGGAGAGGGAGCTTGAGCTGAAATGGAAGAAGTAGAAGTCCACTAAGGACAGTGGACAATTTTGCTGACTTGAGGCCAGCGATGGTGTGTGTGTGTGTATGTATGTATGTGTGTATGTGTGTGTGCATGTGTGCATGTGAGAGCAGGTATCCACAGAGGCCAGAGGTGTCACCTGGAACTGGAGTCACAGATGGTTGTGGTCTGTCCTGTGTGGATGCTGGGAACAAAACTTGGTTAAAATGCACACGCACATTCTTAACCGCCAAGCCATCTCTCCAGCCCATGTCTCAGTCCTTTAAAATGGACCATGTGTGTCCCTCAGGGTCTCCTAGTCACTCTCCTCTGTGGAAGGTGGGCTACCTCGTGCCTGGGGACTTGTTACATGGCTGCTCTATCGTGGCAAGGCCAGAGGCTCAGCTAGTTCTGCCAGTTATTAACTTTTAACCTCTCTGAGCTTCAGCTTTTTCCACCTGTAAAATGAGTGCATTACATTTGCTTCCAAAATGATTGCATGACCTCGTGTACAAGAAATGCTCACGGGTGAGCTGCCAGGTCACTCAGTAAGGGCGGGTGGCTTCTGCCAACTGGGGTGATTACTGTCTCTCACTACCTAGTGTGGGGACATGTGCTCCCCGAGAGGGTCTTGTCCTGTCTGTAGTGCCCCTGAAATTGTAGGCAGCTGTGTGGGCATTCCTTAGACAGGAGGGGTTAATAAGAGTTCTGATGTTCCCCAGATCTTAGAACAGGACCCCAATTGTTTTGAGTCCAGAGGTTGTCTGTACTTTGTCCACACATTTACTCTGAACAGCTTTTCAGAATGATGGGTGTTGAAGAGGCAATGCGTGTATATGCGGTGAGAACCCTGGGGCCAAAGCCACGCCCACCAACGAAAAGGCCCAGGCCAAGAGGATTCCCTTAGCATGGACAAGCTGAGTCAACCAGCTGTTTGGACGGGAAAGACCCAGGCAAGTGTCCTTAGAGGTAAGTGTCCTTAGGAGTGTGGCCCTCATCTGCTGCGTCATGAGTGCAGTTTCCCAATGAGGAATATGGGCAGGGTTGCTGAAGGCTTGGTTCCAGGTCTTAAAAGATTTGCTGGCAGGTCACAGGGTGTGGGTCACCCACACTATAGGACATTACCCCCACCACCACATCAGCTGTTCTGGAAGATTCTAGAGCTATTGCTTTACCTATGTATCTTACTGCTCACCCCCAGAGTGCCCCTACTGTCAGCTCCAGCTGGTAAGAGGGGAGGGGCAGACAGGGACCCATAGAGGTCCCTTAAACATCCCTGATGAGTGTGGAAAACTGGCTTCAGGAGACATAAACCAGAAGGGGGAGAATGAGGGGGCGCGGGGGTTTTAGAGGGTACATATGTTGAGGGGAAGGTAGAAGGAAGAGGCAGGCCCAGGCTAGAGAGGCTTGAGGAGGAGGGAAAGGAGGGGACAAAGGACTCAGGTACTGAGACATGCACACTCCTACACACAGCCCCATCCCCATCCCCATCCCCATCCCCATCCCCATCCCCATCCCCATCCCCAGGCATGGCAGATAGTGGAAGCAGTCTCAGCATGCTTGGACCTTTTCCGCTGGCCAGAGTGCAGGCAGCTCTATGGTAGCCAATCCAGCAGTGCCCTGACAGTTACACTGCCAGAGTAATGGTACCCTTACCCTTGACACTTTTTTGTTTGTTTGTTTCAACTGAGTCTTCTCCTATATCCAGCCCTCACCCCTGATGTAGTTGAGGATGACTGTGAACTCCTGATCCTCCGGCCTCTACCTCCCAAAAGCTGGGGTTACAGGCCTGAGGCGCCATGTCTGGCTTCTAAACATGGCTCCTGGGCCAAGTTTGCTGAGATACTTTGAAACAAGGTAGGGGCATAGGGGCGACACGTGTACCCCGGGGGACAAAAGCAGCGGTCCTGGGTGTACTGAGCAAGCTTCCTGTTGTAGATTCGGAGTCTTTGCCCACAACAAGGACCTTCCTCATTCCCTGAAATAGCAGGAGGTGTAGGACCATTTTGGAGCATGATATACAACAGTATAATTCATATTCTCTCTCTCTCTCCTCTCTCTCTCTCCTCTGTCTGTCTGTCTCTGTCTGTCTGTCGGTCTGTCTGTCTGTCTGTCTGTCTCTCTCTCTCTCTCTCTCTCTCTCTCTGTGTGTGTGTGTGTCAGAGGACAGCTAGTGGGAGTCAGGCTCTGAATTTGATTCTGATGAAAATATATATTCTAATTTATATATAGGATGGGGGAAACCTATCAAAGTGCAGGAAGGGGAAGTGGAGGAAAAGATCTGCCCCATGATTCCTAGGGCCTCCAGCTATGATGATCTAGCATTGGAGACACCAGCCTGGTCCATTTTCCCACCCTCCTGGATCTGTGACAAGGGTACCTCACTGGCCCGGCCTCCTTTCTCCGACTTATTTCAAAGGACCCAGCACCTCCGGCCAATGGAAAAAGTCTTAAGAAACAGGCTTGAAAACTGTTAATTGAGTGTAATAAAGAACACCAGAACACATTAGAAATGAATTAGGAAGGTTTGTATGCCAATGAAGAAATGGAACGATCAGGTTCTATAGAGACTCAGAGACCAGCCATACAACCGGAAGTGGGTCAGTCTGCTGTAGTGGATCCCATACTCAGTTTTGCCGTAGACAGCTTTGCGGGGGTGGGGGCAGCTCTGCCTTCCTCTCACATGTTCATAAGTTTTAGGGAACAAGTTGATGAGTTTTTGTGTGGCTGCCAGTAAGGACACTTTAGGAGTTTAGAAGTGCCCAGGTAAATACGTCTTAAATTGAGGAGAGTGGATTTAACTGGGGCCAAATAGAAGCATACAGATTCTGACATGGTCTATTCATGCAGATCTGTCAGTGGCCACGGATCAGCCACGTTTGGAATCCATGTGTGCCCTGTCTCTGTCTCACTGGGGGAACTCAGTCCAGTGCACCTCCTTGTTCTGGACAGTGGCTCTTTGCCTGTTCCTCCCATTCCTTGCCACGTAAGGTCCCCCGAGCCTTACTTGCTGCTGAAGAATGTGTGGTCCTCTAGGGCAGTGGCCCTCAACCTTCCTAAAGCTGCAACCTTTTAATATAATTCCTCGTGTTGTGGTGGCCCCCCCCAACCATAAAATTATTTTCATTGCTACCTCATAACTGCAATTTTGCTACTATTACAAATCGTAATGTAGGGCTGGAGAGATGGCTTAGATGCTAAGGGCACTCTGCTCTTCCAGAGGTCCTGAGTTCAATTCCCAGCAACCGCATAGTGGCTCACAACCATCTGTAATGAGATCTGGTGCCCTTTTCTTGAGGGCAGGCAGAACATTGTAGATATAATAAATAAATAAATAAATAAATAAATAAATAAATAAATAAATCTTAAAAAGCCAGGGCTACACAGAGAAACCTTGTCTCAACAACAACAACAACAATGGAATGTAAACATCTGTTTCTTCTATGTCTTACACCTCTGAAAAGGTCATCTGACTCTCAAAAGGGTTGTGACCCACAGGTTGAGAACCACTGTTCTAGGGGGTTATGCCCTGCACACAGGTAGAAACTGGAGGATGTGATAGAGAGGGCTACCTCTTGACCAGATGTGGTTAAATTATTGCTGTTGGGCCCAAACGCCCAAGGCCATATGCCTATGGTGCTGAGGACACATAACGCGTCCTGCTGCAGACCGCAGGAGTCAAGGGGAGGAGGGAGGATCTGGAGGGTGCACTCCATTCCGTTCCCTGCCAAGTCTCCAAGAGAAAACAGCAGCCGGGATACTTTTAAGGGCTTGGCTGTCTGTTCTTGGAGCTGGCACTTATCTCCTCAGTCATCAGTGGACTGGAATGCCTGACAAATCTTAGTTTCAGGAGGCAACGATGAGGTGACGATGGATCTAAAAATATCACTAAAGGAGGCCAGTTATCAGGGCAGCAGAAAGAGGGCCGGATGACAAGCTCCTGTTACTGGATGGCCACGCTAACCTGCCGGTCGCTGTGGGATTCATTCGGCCTTCTCTGGAAATGAGGAGAAATGCTGGCCTCAACCGCAGGCCTAGGCTCCAGGTTCCCTGCATGTACGGCATGGGGCCCCTCCCTAGAAAGCCTTTCAATGTAGGATGATTTATAAGGAATGACTATTTGTCCTGTTAGGTTAGGAGTCTCTACTTGATCATTCCATCCCATCATGAAGACATTAGTAACCAGATCCAGAGTGTGAGGGCTCAGACTTACCCGGTTTCCTTTGTGCCCGGGTGGTCCATGTAAACCCTGCGTTAAATCAGAGAAACGAAGACACGTTAATGAGAAAACATGAAAACGGCTGGCCGTGAGGTCCTTCCTTGGGGCTCCGAAAATGTCACTGACGCGTTTTCAGTTCCATGGAGATGGGCTTCGTTACTCCCAATTTGCAGAAGGGGAACAGAGAGGCAAATCCACTGAGGGACTTGACAAAGAGGTACATGGATTTATGAGCAAATCCACGGACAAGGGTTCTGGGTTTTCTTGCCCCGTAGCCCATGTCTCGGTTGGTAGTTGTATTCTTCTGGGAATCATTCCTGGGGCAGGGGGGGAGGGCGGGGGGTAGGCATGGGCTGAATATTCCCACGGCTCCCCTGCCAGGCCCTTCCTCTGCAGCTTCTTAGACCATCTTTTAAGGTGCAGAACACCCTAAGGGAGTGAGTGGTGAGCATCGAGCGGCACAGACACGCTTGTTTAGTCAGTACGCACACGAACCTCGGGTGGATGGGAAACAAAATCCAGACTCCTTGAGATGGTCACTTGGCTTTCGTAACAAAGCTACAGGCAAAAGTGTTGCGGACAGGAAGCCAAGCTCAGCCCTCAAGGCCAGCACCTCCTCTCTGGGTTGTGGGGATCGGGATCTGAGACCCACTCACGCCCCGGGAAGCAGAAGTGGAGGCTCAGTATCCTTGGGACCCTACTGCACAGCACAGGGGCTAACGTGGCAGGTTCCGAGCATGCTGTTACACACGCGAGATGGCCCCTATGATGAGCACCTGTCCCCTGCAATGCCTCACAGGGACTTCTAGCTCATTTCCTAGTTGACCCTGGGCATCTTCTCTGTCAGCCGCAGGGATGGGCTCCAGGCTCTGGGATGTGTGCTTTGGTCTTGCTTTTATAGTGGGGGGGGGGCAGAGATATGGACAGAAGGGGGAACCTCTAGTTCCTGGAGACTCACAGGCAGCCCAGCTGCTCCCATTGGTCCTGTCATCCCTGGGTCTCCTTTACTGCCCTGAAAGAGAAAGAGAGAGAGATGCCCATGAACCCTCCCTCCCTGCTGCGATGACTCCCTTCCATGACCATTTTCTAACTCCCTACAGGAAAATCTCCTTGGACCCTTGTGGGAACTCCCGTGTGTATGAGACAAGGTGTGCTTCAAGAGCCCTTCTGTTGTTTCTCTGGGCCAGCCCACTTCCTGAAAGGACCAGGCTATGGAAGAGGGAGGCCAGACAGTAGAACAAGAGAAAGCAAGAGAAAAGCTTTGATTTCTTTCTGAAGCCTTGTCATCACTTGGAGTGGCTGTCCTGGTTCCCCCAGTGATCTCAGAGGGGCTCTTGATCTCCATAGACGCCACCCACTTCCCCACCACAAGCCTCTCCAGGGACAGCAAAGGGCAGAGGGAGAAGGTATGGACGGAGACCTCCACAGGTGCTCCTTGGTGGTGGATCAGCATGGAGCCTGCCCACTAGAGGTGACTGAGAGGATTGGGATCCTCCCACACTGGGCTCCACCTCCATCCTCTCACACCCCCATCCTGTGAGGGGTGTGGTTGGACTTCCAATACCGTGCGACTTGGTGACGGCCACTCAACCCTAACTGTGGGAACCCTGCCCGCGGTGCCCTGGTTTTCTGACTTAACTGATGTCTTCTGAGGGCTTTCTAAATCCCCACCACCCGGCCTTCTGTCTCATACTGCTTCTTTAAATAAGTCCAACAGACCTGTCTCCCTGAGACACTGAACTGTGGCACCAGCAGAGAGAGGGAGCTTTCCCATCTCACCTAAGTATCCATCTCCTCATAGCCATACAGCGTTTTTTTTTTTTTTTTTTTTTTTTTTTTTTTTTTTTTTCCTCCTCCAGACTGCTATGTGGGTACCCAGGAGTGATGAACAAGAAACTGGGACCCTGGGGCTGGGCCCCAGGCACAGGGGATGAAGCCTATGGTAACCCTCTTTCATGGCTTCCCAAGCTCCCCAGTTCACTGGGCACTCACCCTCTCGCCCTTTGGTCCGGCTGGGCCTGGAACTCCGATTGGTCCTGGAGTACCCTGGGGAGGTGAAAGAAAGCAGAGGTTAAGGGCCAGTTGCTTGGGGAAGCCTCAAGGATCCCACCCAGGCCCTGAAGATGTGCGAAGCCTTGAGCCCAGGTTTTCAGGATTGGCAAAGCCAGGCTTGTTCAAGGAGGCCGTTTGACTGGGCCATGATCCATTTTGGACTCAGGGGCCTTGAATGAGAGTTCCTTCCCCCTCCTTGGAGCCAGATTCATGGAATGAAAGCCTCTCACGTCACAGCCAAGCTTGCCAAGGCGGAAAACAGTAGAACGGCTGCTTGGTTTGCCACCAACAAGCACTGGAGAGGGAGGTGACCCCATCCCAGGAGTGGGGGCTTAGGGCTGGCACCCCCTTGCTGTCACAGCTCCACATGCAGCGGGAGGGTCTTCATGCCACAGAAACCGATGCGAAGACACACTTAGAGGCAGGCGTGGTGAGAGGGCCATCCAGCACCCCTCCCCCAACCCACTGCAGACCCCAGAGTTCCAGGCCTGAGGAACAGGCGAAATGAGTTAGTACCCTCCAATGTCAGAGCCTCACTGGCCTTCAGGGGGGATAAGGGCAGGTTGTCTCCTAATTTGGGGGGTCTCAGGGAGCTTGGGGGAGGGGTAGCCACTGCAGTAAGCTAGGGGTTGCTTGGAGACAGAGCTGGGCTTGCTACAGAATCAGCAAGTGCTTCTTGTAGGTTCCCATCTGCATCCCAGCTAGACCAACTCGTCATTTCACAGCCTCCTGTTTATTGGCCTCTCAGTCTTTACGTTTCCCTACTTAGATGAGACGTGGGGCTGGGCCTAGGAGGATGCTGTCTGGTATCTGAGTGTGGCTGGGAAGGCAAGCGTATGAGCATGTGGGAGCCAGAGGAAGTTCTTGGTGCCCTCTGTGCGTGAGGAGGAAGAGAGTAGAGCGCAGATTATAGTAGCAGCTCACGCAGCGCAGGACTGGGGGTGGGCTCACCTCCGAGCCCCTGAGCCCCACATACTCCTCAATACGTAAGGGCTCCACAAACTAACCCAGGCTTCAGGCCCCCTCCTCCATCCCCTGCTGTAAATCTAGTGGTCAACTAGAAGTCTGTCCCAAGGCCTCTGGGGATAACTGTGCAAATGCTGGCCTGACACCCCCACCCCACCCCCGCCAACTACCAGCAGGACAGGACACTCCAAGGCTCTTTCATCCGAGGACACAGAATTGGCGTTCAGTAGGATGCGGCTCTGGTGGGTCACCTGGACATCACCCTACCTCTGAAACTAGGCTCGGTCCCACAAACCTGCCTGGTTTTCTTCTCTCCCACATGGCACTCCAGTCAGACAACAATAGCTTTGACAATGGGGTGACAGCCCTTAGAAACAGCCATCAAGGCATAGCTGGTTGGGTACAAGTGGCTGGGCACATAGCCCTGGCATGGCTTCCACACCTGGAAGTCCTGTGCCCTGATGCCAGAAGCAATGCTGGCAACTCCACGGGGTGCTCTCTGTGCCTGTAAAATGGAGGGGTGTTTCCTATGGCCCGTCAGGACTTTGTGTTTGCAGGTGACATAGTGAGAATGCTTGTCTGGACTTGGGAGGAACAGAGGAATAGAGGGCCCAGGTGTCGGTCACCCGCTCTATTATAGACGCTTTGTTGTGCTTGCAGGGTAGCTGGGGTGCAATGCACAGCGAAAGGTGTGGTTAACACATACCCGCAGGGCAGTGAGCTGAGGCTGGCCTCCTACAAACAATTCCCATCCTGACCCTCCTATGCTCCCACCCCAAAACTCTGGGAGGCCTGACTGCACGTGACTGGAAGGCCCTCACTGGCAGACAGGAGATGGACAGAGTTCACAGTATGACAACAACACGGCGTGAAGGTCACACACAGACACTTGCGTTTGCCAGGGACACCTTGGCTCAAGCCCCAGGGTAGGGCTCCCAGGCTGGACTCAGCATCAGGGTCACTGTTGTCAGAGTGACTTCTACTGCCCCGTGCTTGGCATGTCTTTGGGGGAGGGGGTGTCCCTGAGTGCTCACTCACTGTGGCCAAGAGGGCTGAAAGGACACTAATGATATGGGCATAGACAGGGCTTCCTGGTGTCTATGGCAGGACAAAGCATGGTCACTATCACTTTGTGGGTGGGGGAGGGGAGCAAACAAGGCCACAGCTGGATAGACAAGAGGGATCTAGGCCAGACAGGGGTGGGGCAGGGGAGGGGTGATGACACTCACCGGTGGCCCAGGCCTGCCGTCCAAACCTGAAGCTCCCTGGACGAAAGGGCACAGTTTGACCAAAAGAGAGGGACGGGAGGAGTGGGGGTGGGGTGGGGGGGGGGGAGAAAAAGGAGACAACGGGGAGGGGACAGGTGAGTAAAGCGCTGACTCTGGACAGACACGAATGCCATAAACACAACGGGGGAGAGTAAGCTCAGGAGGACAGGGGGTGTGTTTACACAGAAACTGACAAGAACACGGAGACACTGAGGGCTGTGGCCGGCTGCTGAGCGGGCGTGAACCATGAGGACAGGTGCTCTGACCCTCCACAGCTCTGGTCCCCTTCTTTCCTTTCCCCATACAAGAACCCTTCTTCCCAGGGGGCTTTCGTGCCCCAGGAAGGGGACACAGAAAGGAATTCCTGGAGGTACATGTGGATCCAGAGCTATTCTTCCTCCCCAGGGCAGGCAGGCTACACGGAGGGTATGTTGGGGGTGTGTTATCCTAGCTTCTTTTGTAACCCTTTAGAGATAGGCCATTTGGCACCCCATAGCTCCCTGGAGCAATTTTAGAATTGCTTTTATTGTTTTAAACTCTATGCATATGTGTGTGTGTGTGTGTGTGTGTGTGTGTGTGTGTTACAGCTTGTAGGGGTTGGTTCTTTCCTTCTACCATGTGCGTTCCAGAAACTGAACTCAGGCTTGCAGGCTCAGCAGCAAAGTGCTTTTTGCCCACTTAACCCTCTCGCTGGCCCCAGCACTGGCTTTTAACTCTGCGTAGCAGCAGACTTAGTTCTGCTCCATCTGGGCAGGCGGAGGCAGCCCTTGAATGCCCATACCAAACAATGGCTGACATTTCTCTGGCACTTTATAGTTAGACACAAACTCAGCCCAACTTCATGCTTGCAAACAAGCATCCTTTTACAGACACAGGTTTTAGAGGCAGCCAGCAGGATCATACGTCTAAAGCTGCAAATCTGTGGCAAACTCGGCAGCCCCTGCGGCCCGTGGCCTCCCCATTCCCTGTTGATCAGTGAAGAACTTGGTGGGGATGGGGCCTTACGCCAGTGCCAGGCTCTGAAGTGGCCTCTGGGGTTGGCAGCAGGGGACATCTAGTCAGCAAGCATGGAGTTCTCTAAAACTGCTTTCAGCCTGAGACTAAGAAGTTAGCCTCAGTCTCAGGGTTGGGGTACGTTAAGGGGGGAGAGACTACAAGATGGGATGCACAGAGCTCGTCCTGGGAGAGGGTACTGGGTAAGACGAGGCTGCAAGGCTTTGTCCTCAGTGTTAAGACTTACTGATTCCGGGACTGACTATGACCCCCAAGCCAGAGCTGAGGGGCCCAACTCTGGCTGCACATGTAGTATCACTCCTGGGGTTCTGCTCACAATACAGATACCCAGGTTTCATGCTGGCCCAGATACACAGCTCTCTAAGAGTGGTGGCCCTGGGTCAAGGCATGTTTGGAAAGCTCCCAGTGGGCTCCGCAGTGTACTGGTGGCACTGAGGGCTACATGGAAGTGGGGAAGCCTGCAGGACAGCCTTGGAGATGAGGCTGCCTCCTGTCACTACAGGGAGGCTGACATCTGGGTGCAGCCTCTAGGCAGCCTGGAGCCGAGTATCCAGGGGCTCTGCAGATGCCCCATCGCTGCCAAGTGCACTTGAGGGGTTTGAGCCAGGGCATGGACCAAAGCTCTCAAGCCCTTGGTGAGCCACGGGCATCGCCCGCCCAGGGCTATTAATGCTTTTAATCTAATACTTGTAAGATGCAGTAACTGCTTATACAGTGCCAGGTATCCAGCTAAAAGATTCAAACTTGCTGGGCTTTCCTCCCTCCAAGGCCAAGGTCACCTGAGCTAAGAGACTGTTCTCTCTAGGAATGGCCATACGCTCGCCAGGACACCACCATCGCTGCCACTCCCTACTGCCTCCCCCAAAGTCCTCGAGAACTGCCATCTAGGAACAGGCTTGCTGTTTCTTTTCATAGGTGTGAGCATGGAGACGTACATGCACTCATATGGGCGAGGGCACGCACGTGCATGTATATCTAGGACAGAAGACCACCTCTGGCGTCATTCCTTAGGCACCTTCCTTTTCTTGTGTGAGACAGAGTTTCACATTGGCCTGGAACTTCTCTACCTAGCCCAGGCTAGCTGGTCTGTGAGCACCCGGGGGTCTGTGGTCTCGCCGTTGTGTGTGTGGGGGATTACAAGTACACACCGCTGCTACCCAGCTTTTAACATGGCTTCCTAGGCATCTGAATACAGGTGTTACTCTTGCGAGGCAAGCACTTGACTGAGTCATCACCCCAGGCCTCCTGCTGCAGTTTTCGAGCTAAGGAAAGGATTTCTCTGAACACATGCCTCTACCAGAAAATGTTGGCGATGCAAACATGGAAGGGCTTCTCCGTCACTCATCTGGCACTGCCTTTGTTTACGTCACCCGTTGGGCGGCTACTGGGCTGTTGGCATGGGTACCCCTAGCCGAAGCCTCTCACGGTCACTGGGGTTGTTGGTGCAGCGAAGGTGGACAATAGGCCATCTGTGGTTGAAGGGGTCAGGAGGGCATTTCCGTGTGTGTTTAAGTCATTCCAGACACACAGCTTCTGACGTGGGAACCCGTCTGCTAAAGCCATCGCTTTTCTGTGGTCTGTCAAGTGAATCAGCTTCCCAGCTCCTGCTACACTTGCCGCACCAGTGAGAGGGGGAAATGGTCCCTTTGACCTCCGCCTGCCCGTGTGTCTGCTGTGACTGCACTGGTTTCCCATGGTTCCTCTGCTATATACAGCTACCTGAGGTTAGGGACTGGCTCGGAGCTGGGAACAGGATGCCCCCCTGTGGCTTCGGTGGCTCAGTCTAGCCACCGACTGTGACCTCAAACGACCATCAGTAAAATGATAGGATGGTTCATTTGCTGAGGTCTTTTCTAGCTCTTGAAAAGCAGATTCTGGGAGGGATGCAGAAAGAGTCACCAGGCCACTGGGAGGATGGGACAGAGACTCGCTCAGCCTGGTCAACACTTCTAGACAACCAGGACACTGGACACAGGCCTCAGAGGCTGATGGGGCGGGCGGCTTTCTAGCTTTGGAAGTCTGAAAGCACGGGCTGTGGGGGCAGCCTCGGCCTGCTGAGACCACAGAGCTAATGTTGTACATGCCTGGGTGCTGTGACTAGTGTCTAAGAGAAGAGAGCTGGGGTCTCCCTTGGGGTTACTCGGGGAAGGTAGGGGAGAGAGGGACAATAGCCTACTGGCTCGAGTCTTCCATGCTTACCACCTCAGGGCACCCCTTGGTGGCTTTATGTCAGGCCCCCAGCAGGCCTTGAGGCTGACTTCAGGTCTTCCTGGTTCTCCCTCAGGTTGGTCCTCAGGTGTGAACCCTACCTCAGTTAGCTTCACATCCTTGCAGCACTAAGACTAGGCCTGGGAAAGATGCTGAGAGCCTGCACTCCTCCCCACTATGAAAGGAAGACGCTAGCACACTACAATACTCAGAACTTTAGATGCAGAGATTATCCTTCCTGGTCCCTGGCCAGCAACAAAGCGTGGGGATTGGCTACCCGGCGCAGCTCCTCCCAGAGGACTCATGCCTCCAAGGTACTTACAGGCAGTCCCAGAGGCCCTCGGTCTCCTTTTTCTCCCTGGGAACCCTTCTCTCCTTTGGTGCCATCTAGGCCTGCTTCCCCCTGCAGGAAAAGGAGATGGGAGGGGACAGTGAAGGGGTCTGCCACAGATATCCCAGTCTTTGGCCCTGGGGTCTTGGAGGCTAAGTGTGGCAGTCTTGCCATACTTTAGGATGAGGGAAGGGCCTGGAGAGATAAGGCAAGGGCTTGGCCATTTGCTAAGCAAGTCACTCCATGGAGTTCAAGAGGTGAATGGGGACCTTCACATCCCAAAGCAGGCCTGGCATCAGTGGTGATGTCAGAGCGACTATAGGACCTCATTCTGCCCTGATGGCCTGGCTGGGCCTATTGGATGATGCCATTGAGGGAGATGGATCAGCTGGGTCTCAGAAGTATGTGCCCTCCCTCTGCCCTCAGCATCTGTCACATCACCTTTCCTTACCTTTGGTCCAGGAACACCTTGGAGGCCCTGCGTTTGGGATCAGAACAAGGAACATTAGAACCGCATAGGTAGGTGACCGTGGAAAAGCAAGGTTTGGGGATGCATAGCCTCAGGTGTCAGCTCTTGAGAGGTAGAAGGGAATGTGGGGGCGGTTTAAGAGTGGGGTGGAGTCAGAACCATCTATCCAGCCTGGGGGCCGATACAAAAATCTCTGTGTGGCTGACTTGGAGTCTCATGAAGGAAGAGGGGGCACCAGGGAAAACAGAGTGAATCGACATATACAAAGCACCTAGTATGCGGGACGCAGGATCTTTCCTTAAATGGTACTGTTGCTGGTACAGTGGATGCCCTCAATGTGAGGGCCATCGTGGACCACGAAGAGGCACAGACCATTGGCTGCTCATTTGAGGTGTTTGGGGCTCTCTATCTGCATCCAATTGAACTGGTTTTAATGGGTCACTTTCTTTTTTAAAAAAATCATCTTCTTGTAAGCAAAGGAGGAGAGCGCAAGGACAAACATCTGACAGAAAGGGTTAAATAGATGTTGGGCAGAGCACATGACAAAGCAAGCATGTGGCTTCCGTGCCTGTCAACCAGGCAGTGCCAGGGCTCCCTGGTGCGTGTCACTGGGATGACGTGTTTAAGATGGGCCTTGGCAGGGAGACCTTGGGGTCACACAGAGGAAAAGGGATGCAGGCTATCAGGGTGAGACCTGAGAGGCTGTGGTCAGCCGCTGTGGAAAGAGACCTCTCCCCGCCTCTCCCCCCCCACCATCCCCCCAGTCAGAGGTCTAGAGGAGAGGAATAGGACAGGAGAGGAAGGGAGGATAGGAACAGTAAGACCCGAGTGAGGGGATAATAATCGGGATATAATGTGACTAAATTATATAAATAAAACATAAAAATAAAGTAAATGGGAGTTATAAAGAAGGGGAAAAAGATGGGAGGGGGGAGGGGAGAGGAGAGCTTGTGGAAGTGAAATCTCTCCCCGGGATCGAGGAGGAGGGGGAGGGTAAGGCTGAGGTTGAGCTCTGTGACTGCCAAGGGAGGGGACATGATAGGCTCAACCACAGTGGTGGAAATGCTACCCAGGTCCTTGACACTTACCGGAGGTCCTGGAGGACCCTCTGGCCCTGGTGGCCCAGGGACCTAGAAGCCAAAGAGATGCTCTGTTAGGCTTTGGTATAGTCCTAGTCCAGCTAAGGTCACAGAGGGTAGGATGGCCACTGAAGGTCAGGCCAATACACACCCTGAAGGAGACTTAGGACAAGAACTCAGCCCTCACACAGGAAACATTTCCAGAACACCTTGTCCTCCAGGTTGCTGTGAAACACCACCTAGCTAGCAGTGGATTCGTGCCATGTTGCGCATAGCAAGTACTACCCAGGAAAGGACTAAGAGCCCCGCCCTCTAGGTAGGAAGGACATGATCTCCAGTCTGCCCAGACTCCACCCTCTGCTGTCTTGAACTCTGACCTCTTGGCATTCATCTGTTGCCTGGACCTGGTAGACATGTGCGTTTGAGATCCTCGGCTTAAGGGAGCCTGGGACTGGTTATCTGAAGCCAGGGAAGGCTGAGGTGTCCTTGAAGACTATTCTTCAAGACTAGCTCTGCCCCGGGTCGGTAATGGACAGGCCAGGGACGGTTGTATTTCCTTTGAGGGCAGGTGCAGCAAGAGAGGAGAACACTCATGCATGTCCCTTGGACTGTGAGGCTTTTTTTTTTGCTCCATGTGATCTTGTAGCGAGCACAGTCTTTGTTCTCAGTGAGGAATTATTCACTTTGGGTTGGCCTGTGGTCATACCCGTAGAGGGTTAATAAGTTAACTGATGTGGGAAGAGCCAGCCCACTGCGGGCGGCACCATTCCCTAGGCAGGGGGTACCTGAACTACAGGAGTAGAGAAATGAAGCTGGGAAAGTGAGCAGACATTCATGTCTTCATTTCTCTCCGTTCTTGACTGTGGATGTGACATGACGAGCTGATTCAAGTTCCTACCATCCTGACTTCCCTGCAATTATGGACTATAGCCTGGATCTGTGAGCTAAACTAATAAACCCTTTTTACCCCCAAGGGTTTTTCTGTTTTGTTTTAAATCACAGACAGCAACAGAAATGAAACTGGGTGCTTGGACTGGGGCTGTAGCTTAGTGGTAAAGCACTGGGTTAATATGCATGACGGCTCTAGATCTTATCTTCAGCAAACAGGCATGCGCATGCGCGCGCACACACACACACACACACACACACACACACACACACGCGCGCGCTATTCTTATTATAAATAAATAGTGTAAGGATCTGCTTGTAAAAGTGCTTGTAGAAATCCATACACATTGAGCGTGGTGATGGACTTGGAGGCAGAGGCAGGTAGATCTCTGTGAGTTCAAGGCCAGCCTGGGCCACATAGTGAGATTGTGCATCCCCCCAAAGGGAAACTACTCTCATTTTAATGCGTTTTAAACTTCTCAACTATTTTTTTTTTTTTTTTTGTTTGAGACAAGGTTTCTCTGTGTAGCCTTGGATGTCCTGGAATCCCTCTGTAGACCAGGCTGGCCTTGAACTCACAGCGATCTGCCTGCCTCTGCCTCCCGAGTGCTGGGATTACACGCACGCGCCACCACACCCGGCTGCGTTTTAAACTTCTACATACTCTCCCATAGCCTATTTTATCTTCATTGCAACTTAACAATGTTTAAAAGTAACAGACTTATTAAATGGTTTATAAATGAAAGGGAATTAAAAGGAGAAAAATAATATATTTCTTTCATATTTAATTGAGAGGGGAGTCTAATATTTTGCCTGATTTCCTCCCTAGCATTTCAGATGTGTCAGCTATAGCTGAATACATTTATGTACTTAAAGGATACATACATGTAATTTGATTTTTCTAGTCTTTTATAGTTGTTGCAAAGCTGATTTTTCTATTTGGGGGTGTGCTCCCCCCCCATGAGCCATCTTCCTTGATGACACACCTGGGTAGGGCTGAGAGTCACACTTGGCATGAGGAAGGTCCTCATCCAGCGACAGAACATCACTACCAGCTTATTAGCCTAAGGATTTAGTCCCTTCCTTCTTTCTAGGAACACTGTCTGTTTCCAATTTTTGACATGAAATACTTCTGAAAGGAAATTTGTCTGTATGATGCTTTTCCAGAATTTAGGAAATTCAGGGTGTAATCAATCCATTCTTAAATAAGGAACAGTGGCAGCACACAATTAGGCCTCAGATGGGGCTGGGGATGGCCAGGAGAGCTTGTGGGAGACTATGAAGCTCTGCTCTCGGGTGGCTGCTGGGCTGCCCAGGGCCTTCCTGCCAAGTATCTTCTCGCTCCCTTCTCTGGGGTCTCTGTTGCTTATCCTGTACAAACACGTACAGTGCTCTTCATCTTTTTATTTTTATTTCTTTTTTATATTGGGTTTTTTGAGACAGGGTTTCTCTCTGCAGCCCTGGCTATCCTGGAACTCACTCTGTAGACCAGGCTGGCCTTGAACTCACAGAGATCCACCTGCCTCTGCCTTCCTGAGTGCTGGGACTACACCAACGCCCAGCTTTGCACTCTCCAACTTTTGCACAGCCCATTCTCACACTGGTTTGCTTGTTCCTCACTCTTCTCCTCCTCTTCTGTTACACCTCTCAGAGAGTCTCTCCTCTCTGGAAAGCATTCCCCTGAAGCTCTGCGAAAAAAGCCCTACTTGGTCATTCAGAACCTGCCCACATGGCTCAACCTGTGTGGCACAGGCTGGTTGGTTGAACTTACCTTTCTACATCTACTGCAGCCCAGGATGTTGTCTGAGGACCACAGAAGCTGTGTGACTGCAGGGCAGCCTTGAGGCTCAGCACCTCTGACAGCTGCCCAGCTTCCAGCCTTCCCAAGTCAGAGATGCTAGGTGACTCGGAAAACAACTGATATTTCTATTGAGGCCCTGGTCAGATAATCACACAGAAGGAAGACCAGAGTTGACTTACCTCTACTCCTGGGTCACCTTTCTCCCCAGCTTCTCCTTTCTCTCCCTGTGGGCGCAAAAACATCCCAGTGTGAGAGCTGGTAGGTAGGAGGTTGGCCACAGGTCCACCCTCACATCTGTGACAAGCTACGAAGACTAGGCTGCTCCTACAGAGGCTGTATAGGTAGCCAGCCTGCAGGACAATGGACCAGGATGGCCCCATGACAGCCATCTTCAAGAACCTGAGAGTCTAGTGGTAGGAGAAGTTGGGGAGGGTCTGCTGTGTCTGGTTCCTGCAACAGACTGCATGTACGCCAGAACCATAACTTGTTTCCCAGTCTTGGAAGAGGGAATGTGGCCTTTCATTCATGTGACTATTTTATACCTCATTACATACATGTGTTATACATGGGAAAACATAATACATGCTAAGACATGTTATAGTTATATACACTTAGACCCATGTGTGCACACGGTTCTATCTTGCTGGTTCCAGACTCTAGAAAGATCCTCTTGCAGACTTTCAAGAAGTAAGCTATTGTGAGGTGAACTGTCCAGCATGGGGAAAGGGCATGTGGCAGGGGATTGTAGGTGGCATCGGGAATCTAGGGGAGTCAGTCCTAGGGACCAAATCTTGTCAACAGCTAGAGGCTTGGAAGAGGACCAGAGTCTCCAGGTAAGAACACAGAAGGCCACTGATTTGACTGTGGCCTTTGAGACCCTGTTTGGGGACTCCAACTATGACAGGGCCTTGGTTCCAGGAGCCACAGAGTATATACGTAATGACAAAAATAGGCCATCTTAGGTGGCTGTTATGATGGTTCATGGTACATTGACAGGAAGTGAATGTAGCTCAGATCCCAGGAGGAAGAGGGGAAGCTAGCGGGGTAAGCAGATAAGAAAGATACCACACTAAGCTCAGAGGCTCAGCTTCCACCTAGGAAGTGAGCACGTTGTGAGGCTGTAAGCCACCTACTCGTCTGACCCTGCAGGGTAGACAGTCACTTTAAGTCACACATCTGACCTCAGAGGGTGGATGGATGGATGTGTGTGTGTGTGTGTGTGTGTGTGTGTGTGTGTGTGTGTGTGTGTGTGTGTGTGTGTTTCTGTTGGTATGTGTGGGTAGAGGCAGATTGTCAACCTCAACCTCAGGTGTTTCCCAGGTACCCGTCTTGTTTGCTTGTTCACTTTCCATTTCTTCTTTATGGGTACACCTGGGCTTCTCTGATTAAGCTAGGTTGGCTGGACCGTCCCTGGAGACCTGCCTCTCTTTCTAGTTCTGAGAGGGGAGTTCCAAGTGCAGCAGTCTTGGACTAAGAAGCCTCTGGAAACAGAAGCTACCACATGGAGGTTAGAAGTCTCTTTGGAGCCAATCAGGAGTCCAGGCCAGCGTACAGGCCCAGGCTAGTGTAGCCTAGCATGGTGCCAGGCCCTCTCAGGCTGTTGGCTCCAGTGAGGAGCCCCTTGCTCCTGTACCCTCATCTGCAGCTGCCTGTGGTCACCCTTGACACCCGGTCCTCTCGCCTTACTGTGAATCCCGGGAGCCCGATGGGCCCAGGCAATCCTGTCGCTCCGGGCCTCCCTTCGTCACCTGGTTCTCCTTTCTCCCCAGTTGGGCCATCTAGACCCTATAGATCAACAAAGATCTCTGTCAGTGACGTTCAGAGTCATCCCACTGAGCAATTGTGCCCATCTATGGCATGCATACGTGCGTGATTCCTTTCCTCCAAGGGTAGGTGTTCAAGGGTGGTGCCATTTCACAGATGGCACTACTGAGGCTCAGAGAGAGCTCCTCAGCTAAGTCAGCAACCTGGCTGGACTGGGCAAGGGGTCCTTTCCACTCATGCAAACTCTTCTGACACAGGCCTCTCACATGCTTCAGGAGAGGCAGGCTCACAGCCCTCAACAGTCCATGAGGGATTAAGGAAAGACATTGCTGCTCCCATCTTAAGAGATGAGAAACCAAGGCAAGGCTCAGTGACTTTCCCAAGGACACAGATGAGGTCGACACAGGACTCAGGTCTCCTGAGTGGGGACACTATAGGATACCAGCCTTCATAAAGCGAGTGGCGTGGCAGGTAGCAGCAAGTGACTCTTGGGTCTCTGAACTTGGGAGCGGCTGGCAGCATGCAGAGCCTAGGTCAGGATGGAGGTGATACATGCAGGGTTCCAGCTGCCCAGACACTTACCGGGGGGCCTGCTGGTCCTGTTTCTCCTTTCTCCCCTGGACTCCCTGGGGGTCCGACCTCTCCTTTCATTCCTGGAGGCCCATCCTTTCCTGGGGGCCCTTGGGGGCCAGCAGGCCCCATATCTCCTGGTTTTCCCCGAGGGCCCTATAGAAACATCAATAGTATTTTTTAGGGATATTAATGGAAAAAAGAGGAGAGGGAAAGAGATCAGAACAGGCTTGGTGGTCAGAGGACTGGGCTCCCTGGCACTGGATGGGAGCTGATAACAATATCCCCAGCTGATAACGATGCCAGGGTACAGCCGGAACCCCTCTTTCTGGCCCTTCTTACTTTCCCTAGCTGGGCATGCTCCTGAGCCCTCCTGCCCACATTCCCAGGGTGAGAACCACTTGCAGAGTCCTTGCTGAAGACACTGTTGCTTACCTTGTCCCCATCGTGTCCTGGAGGGCCTGGTAGTCCAATCTCCCCCTGCAGCAAGGGCAACAGAAACAGTTTAGAGCAGCGACATCAATGCCCACCTCCTTGGTACCCTTCCCCAAGAGCTTCTGGAAAGCACACCTTTGGTTGCCTTGGCACCACAAATCAGGATCCCAAAGCAATGTGGTGAGTGGAGCTGAGCACCCCTGTGACCCACGATTTAGCCACAGTCTCACATGGCTATTTCTGAGATCCCTGAGTATCTCTATGGCTCCTGGTCACCTTAGCTCAACTCTCCTGTCCACTTCACAGCAACCTTAGACCCTTCTTCATTTAGATCGGGGGTAGGGTAGGAAAGGGTGTGGCAACATGATGCGGCAAGGAGCAGAGGAGCAGGCTGCCAATTCTGTTGGATGGGTCTGGAGTGATTTCCTGGAGAAGTATATCTGGAGGAGGGCAGGCTCTCAGAGGCAGAGGAAAGAGGAGGCGGAGGATTAGGATAATGGCAAAGGCACTGGGTGAGGCAGCTGAGAGCTAGAAAGGGATGACCTGGTCTGATGGCTATGACCAGGGGTATGTTCCAGACCCCACTGTATCTGAAGGGTTTTCTGAAAAGCAAGACTCAACACTAACTACCAGGGAAGAATGGCAGAGCTTGAGGCTGGAAGTGAGGGGACTGGAGTGGGTGGTTGGGCCTAAGGGACAGAGAATGACAGAGAAATGTGGTGGTCCTGAGAAGATGAAGGGGTCACAGAACGTGGGAAGGCCCTGTGGTCATGTGCTCAGAATGCAGCTTCCTTTCTGTGTCTTAAGCACTTCACCCTGTCCCATTGCCCTCAACCCCTCACCTCCCCAGTCCCCACCATCCGTCAGAGCAAGTTTTACCCTTTGGCCTGGAGTCCCTGGAGGTCCAGGTGGGCCTGTTTGTCCAGGAAGACCAGGAGGCCCCTAGGAAGGAAGGAAAGACCATTCAAGCAGGAGGGGTGGCGGTCAGCAGAGCTGTGGGGCTGGTTTACAGGGGTCAGCCACTTTCAAACATAGCATTTCCTCACCCTACCCCAATGTATGTGTGTGTGTGTATGTGTGTGTGTGTACACATGCGCGTGAATGTGTGTCTGTGTACATCTGAATGATAGGGCCTCATACAGTCTAGGCTGGCTTTAAACTCATTGTGCAGTTGAGGTTGGTCTTGAACTTCTGATCCTACTGCCTCTCCCCTGCTTCCCTGAGTACTAGGGCTCCATATGTGCACCACCATGCCTGGGTTTATGGGTGCTAGAGACCAAGTCTAGGACTCTGTGCATGCTAGATGAGACTTCAACCAACTGAACTACATCCCTAAAGCCTTCAGGTTTTTTCCAAAGCAAATAACATGGGAGCCCTAAAACGTAAGCAGATGAGGACTGGTGTGTTTGTGTGCCTTTCTCTCTAGGAGTTCAGAGAGAGAATTTGACTTCCTGACATGGGAAGAGGCAATTGTGCAAGTGAAATTGTCCTCGTAATGGCATGTTACTCGTCAGGGAAAGGAACTAACCCTGACCCAGGCAATGACAGGAGTGACTGTCATTATGTTGTGAAAAGGAGCCAGAGTTATGTACCTATACTATGATCCCATAGGAAAAACAAGCCTAACCTACACTGTTGGAAAGCCATGCATGATGCTCTAGGGCTGGAGGGGGTGTGAGATGGCTCTCACAGCTCACAGGGAACCTCTTGTGGCTCCCAGGTGGCGTCTAGATGTCATATCCATTGTAATCACTACATTTTTCTGTAAGCTATCTTGTAAGATATGCTACTTCCAGGCAACTTTTTCTTTCTAACAGCTATTGTGCATGAGTGTGATGGGGGAGTGTGAGTGTCTGTGAAGGTAGAGGTGCAAGTGTGCATGGCAGCAGAGGATCAGCCTGGCTTTCTTCCTTGGTCACTATCTAACTTTTTTTTTTTTAGATTTATTTATTTTTATGTACATAGATGTTTTGCCTGTCTGTCTGTGTGAGGGTATCAGATCTTCTGGAACTGGAATCAGTTGTGAGCTACCACATGGTTGCTGGGATTGAACCAGGGTCCTCTTGAAGAGAGACCAGTGCCCTTAACCATC
This sequence comes from Acomys percivali, assembly GCA_907169655.1. Taxonomy (NCBI): domain Eukaryota; kingdom Metazoa; phylum Chordata; class Mammalia; order Rodentia; family Muridae; genus Acomys; species Acomys percivali. The sequence continues at coordinate 20,713,913 of OU015751.1, read as the reverse complement.
TCTCCATCCTCCAACTTGTTATTTTGAGACAGGGTCCTCACTGGCCTGGAGTTCACTGAATAGGTTATGCTAGCTGGCCAGAAAGTCTCAGGGATTCATTTGCCTCCTCCTCCCCAGAGCTGGGGAATATGAGGTCATAAGATCATTCCACCATGTCTGGCTTAAAAAAATTGTGTGTGTGTGTGTGTGTGTGTGTGTGTGTGTGTGTGTGTGTGTGTGTACACACTCATGGATGCACACACAAATTCAGCATGAATATGGAGGTTAGGAGACAACTTTGTGGAAATTTCACCCCCTATGGTTCCATGGATGAAATCCAGGTCACCAGGCTTGCGCAGTAAACACCTTTACCTGCTGAGCCATCTCCCTGACCTAACACTTGACTTTTCATCTGGCTTCTGGGCATCAAATTTGGGTTCTTATATTCAACAGTCCAGCAATCATATGACTGACTGAGCCATATCCCTACCACTAACAGTCTTTTAAAGATCATATATTTTTTAATGTTCCCAAATGAAGTTCATTGGTTCCAGAACTTTCTAGTTTGTACCAGCATCTAGGGATGAGATGTTCCTGGAAATTGAGTTTGTTAGAGACAAGGTCTTGTAGGTAGGTGGCTCCAGCTGGGCCAGAACTCACTACATAGACCAGGCTGGCTTTGAAGTTGGGGTGACTCTCCTTTCTCTGCCTCCTGAGTAATGGAACTACAGGTGCCAGCCACCTTGTGTGTCATGCTGCTGTATACAGAACCCCAACATTAGAGGGAGTGTGACTCACTCAGATGCAGAACTTTGGGGCCCCTTCCCCATCCACTGTGGAGGTTGAAGTTAGTGACAGTTGTATAACTACATCCGTTTCCTTCAAGCCTGTCACTGCTTGGCACATGTGTAGAACCCAACATTGAATTCCAGGGTTTTTCCCAGACACAGATACTGAGATTGCATAGATGGCTGCTACTCATTTCTCAGAAGGGGGAGGGGCATAAAATGTGCCCCTGAAAGTGCTGTAAATAAAGCCCAAAGTCCATATTATGCCTGTGTGAGCTGCTGTATAGATGAGAAGCTGTCACCACTGAAAGCCCTGGTATAGCTCTTGCCCCTGCCCAGGGTTGGTGCCCCCTCTGCCTGGTGTGGTCCGGAAGCTCAGCAACATTTTCCAGAGGTCAGAACTCTAGGCTGTGCTCTCCGTGCCCAGCCCAGTGCCCGGGGGAAACCAGGGAGGAGGGTAACTCACCATCAAGGCCAGTGTCCTGATCTCCTGGAAAAAAAAAAAAAAGAAAAAGAAACAAAACAAAACAGTATAATTAGCCAAGTGAGCAACAGTCTCCTCCGTGGTCTGGGCCCTCTGAAAGGAGGAAGTGGAGGAAGACCCTCAAAGATGGGCTCCGTGGCTACCAGACCTTTGCCACCTTACATTGCCCCAAGGTTTGTCACATGGATGGCGAACGTTTAGACGGGGCCTCTCAAAAGCCTGGTGCTGTCCCAGGCCTTTCCAGGTAGACCAGACCCACTTACTGTGGGATGCAACTTCTTAACCAAAGGCAAGGAAGGACACAGCACCCTGTTTCTTCCTAGTCACTGCAGGAAAATCCCTATTATTTCTCTTTCTCCCAGCACCCAGATTGGAAGCTAGAAAAACACTTCCTCAAAGCTCAGGGGCCAGATGACCCCTTGGCTCTCACAAAGACTCCCACACACCTCCACGTAGCTTCACAGGCCTTGGCAGTTGGAAGGAGCAATTCCCAACCGGTGTAGTTTTGCCCCCAAGGGGAACTCTGGAACTGTCTGGTCCTGACTAAGGATGGGGTGCTGCCAGTCTAGTGGGTTGAGACGTGCTAAAAGATCCTTCAGCACAGGGGGCGGCTTCTCTGCTTACCACCACCATGATCCAGCAACGAATAATCGTGCCAAGGTAGAGGCACCTATCTAAAAGGATGAGGGCTCAAGATGAAACTGACAGAGAATTGCCGTGTTTTGGGGGAGGCAGCTCCTACCAGGTGATGGGGGTATGTCCAGGAGTCATGGGTCACCTGAGCCCTGAGGGGGTGACACTTTATGGGAACCAGTATATTTCCAATGGCTGTTTGTTTAGCCAGAGCCAAATATTAACCAGCTAGGCCTGGTGCCAAATAATGGGGCTGTTTGCCTGGAGACTCCACAGAGGCTCAGAGAAAGCAGGGGAAGCTTAGCTAGAGATGGCACTGGCACAGGTAAAGGCTGAGGCCCACTAGGATGTCTCTAGAGGAGAGCCCACGTACCTGAAGCGCCTCGTTGATGTTTCCATTGTAATCCACCATCTCTCCCTTGCCAGGTTCACCCTTGGAGCCCTGAAAGGCAGAGGAGTTCTCAGCCAGAGTCTCGGCCAAGACGGGGTCTGAGGGCTTGTAGCCCATTGTGGTGGCGCCTGGATGTGCCTGGACACAGGCTGGCATAGAGCATCCAGGGCTGTCTGTCAGGATGCTCAAGGCTCTGCAGGACCAACGCGTAGCCCTGAGATGGCTGAATCTGATCTCTATGGCTATGCAGACCTCCCTCCTCGGGTCAGCACATGCTTCCCTCCCCATCCCTCTTAAGAGCTCAGGGTCACGTCCCTTCATACTACAACTCCAGGTGACAGATGAACGTACCTTGGGGCCAGCTGGTCCCTGCTCCCCAGCTGCTCCTGGCTGTCCCTGTTGCACGAAAGATGAGTGAAAGGGATTGATAAGGCTGGATGTAAGAAAAGCTGATGTCCTAAGTAAGCTGCAGTTTAAGGGCCATAGAGGGGCCAAGAAGCCCAAGCCAAAAGGACACACACCTCCCTGTTTGTTTCAGTGCAAGCCCCGCCCCTTCCAGAACCGCCACTAACACCTGCCCCCATTCTTCTTCTTTTGAGTTTGGGATCCTGGGGTGGGGGTGGTGGGGCCTACTCCTTTTGCATGTAATGATGTTCCTTCTCTTCTGTCCCTTGTTTGTCCGTTTGGCCGTATCTCCCCAGTTCCCTACACCAGTCGCATCCTTGGGAACAGGGATCTAGGCCTTTGCTTCTGACTTCCATTCTGCACTGGAAGCAGGGATCACTGCCTGGCATTCCTGTGGTGCTTTAAGGGACCACTTTCCCTGGGGCAGAGGGGACCACAAGATGAAACCCAGAGGCCAGGGGTGTCAGGAGGGAACAGTTAAGAGGGAGACTGATGTCCTAGAGTGGAACAGGGGCTGGGGACTGGAAATAGGACCAAGTGACGTGGACTAGATGGGATAGTGGTATCAAGCAAAGAACAAACCACCCATGTAGTTTTTCTGGGATTAATGTGAATTTTGAAGGAAAAAAAAAAACAAACCATGAAGTCAAAGATAAGGGAAAATGAACGCCTTGTCAACTCAACTCAGATGACCCTGCCACTGCCCCTCTGAGGATCTGCCCCCTGTGTCCCTCCCCCTGCCCCAGTATTTTGGTTATCATGTGCCTGTAAAGGAGGCTGGGGCAAGCTGAGCAGAAGGGAGTTCTCCGTCTAGGTCTGTGGTGTGGGAAGCTACTGGAAGCCAGCGTTCAGACTCATTTCTCAAATGAAGAGTCACATTCTCTAGTGTTACATTCTCCAGGCAGGCTTTTCATGTCCATTGTCTGAGCACATGGATCTCCGAGGTACAAATCAATCAGAAAAGATGGACCCCAGCAGTCAGAGCTGGCTAACTTGTGGTGAGCACAGGGGTCTAGTCAGGTTAGGGATGGTTGGTTTTCTGAGCTGTGTTTGAACACCCAAGATCCCTTCACTCCGCAGCTCCTGACTGCGGGGGACTCTACCTTGTCTCCTTGCTGTCCTGGGGGCCCAGCCTGGCCATTGATACCAGCTTCTCCCTGGGAAGGAGAGAGGGAACGGGGTAGGGGTGCGGGTGAGGGCGGGGGAAGGGGAGAGGAGATGCTCAACTGTAAGCAGAGCAGCTGGGCCAGCTGCTACAGAGCCAGCAGTCAATTGGTAAGACACCTGTACCAGATCCTGTCACCTGGGTAACAGAAGCAGGCACAAAGGCCCTGGGAATCTGGGAAAGAGATCACCAGAACTCCAGGATGGGCTGGCTGTGTGAGGAGAATAACGAAGGCAGAGGCCAATCTGGTGCTTCTCTTAGTAGTCCTGGAAAGTGGATCAGAGTTCCAATGGTGGCCAGGCATCCCCTAGTCCCCAAGCTGTGGCAACCTCATGACCTATGACCCCAGCCCCAGGAGGGAGCATGGGGCAGTGGCACTTCTGTGGCTCTCTGACAAAGCCATAGCTCTTGCTAGGTTAGGTTGGAGCTGATTTTCTAGGATGCTGGGAAGGTGGCAACCAACCACACCCGCCCAACAGCACTTTGCCCTATTGGTGTGGTCTCTCTGCCCCTCTTTGGGGGCTCCACATCTCTCATGATGCTGATACCAACAAAGACTCACCTTTGGCCCAGGGGGCCCAGGGAGTCCTGGGGGGCCAGGCTCCCCCCTGCCTCCTCCAATGGCATTGCCAGAGTCACCTTTTTCTCCCTGGGGATGGAAAGCAGAGTTACGTCCCTGGCTTCCTAAGCCAGAGGAAGTGGTTGACTGACTCCTGTCCAAGGGAGAAGAGCAGCAGACAGGACGCAGTCCTGAGGCCAACTGCATAAAAGAACACTAAAGCGCTTTGGGATTCCTGGGTCAACCTTACTGTGGGACCAGCATAATATTGAGGATTGAGGGTGGGGCCGCAAATTCCTCTAGAGTCTTAAGAGGATATGTAGTGCTACAGGAAGCTGTGCCTGTCCCTTTAATCCTGCAGGCTCAGAGCCTCTGGCCTTGGCTCTCCTGGGGGCCTCTTTTATATAGCTTATATAGCTCTCCTCAGACATATTGGACCTCTTTATAATGACTTAACTTTTTAAAAACAACTTTAAGGAACCTCCACAGTTATAACTTAGTCAGTAATGGGCTTGCCTTACAAGCTCAAGGACAAGAGTTTGGATTCCCAGTCCCCTACCCCCTGCCCCCCACTACAGTGAAAAATCAGGATATGGCACCAGGTGTTTGTAATGCCAGTGCCTGGGAGGCAGAGGCAGGCATGCCTGAGGCTCACCAGCCAGCCAGCCTAGCCTAATTGTCAACCCATAGAGAAACACTGTCTCAAAAAAACATGGTAGACATCCCTTGAGGAGTGATAACCAAGTTTAACTTCCGGCCTCAATATTCATGCACACATGTGTACCATGCACAGGAGCACCTATAGGAACACACACATGCTTACAAATGCACAGATAAATAATTTAAATGGCTGTAAATGAGCTGACTCTCAGAACCTGCATGAAGAGATCCAAGCCAGGTCATAGCCTCTGACTTCTACAAATTCCTTCATTTTGGGGCCATCTAGGCCTATCATGGGGGACACACGCCTCACCTCAAGCTGGCTGTGCTCCAGCTGTGTTCCCTAGTCTAGAATGTGCAGGGCCAAGAGGACATCAAGACTTGCAGAGCGCCCACCATCCACCCTTGAGGATGGATATCCCCCTACCTTCTGCCCCAGGAGGCCGGAGAGCCCAGGGGAGCCTGTAGCCCCCTTCTCACCCTGCAGAGAGAGGAAGCGGAGTTTAAAACAGGCTCTAGGTATCTGGGTGGCAGCACCCCTACCCGCCTAACACGTTGCTCCCCTGGCCCCTCATCTATCAGCCCTCTCCTTGGGCCTCTGCTTCCTCCTGGACCTCCATCCTGATGGGTGCTTTCCTAAGGCACTTCACATGGGCGAGATGGGTGACACCCCTGCTCTCTCTCCATGTGAACCCTGCTCTTAGAACTCTCAGGATAAAGAAGAAACACTGGCCACAGTCCACAGCTGGGTCCCGCTCTCCTAAGATCCTCTGGGAGGCAGAGGCGAGCAATGTGGAAAGCCAGAGCTCGGGAACTCCGTGTATCCACTCTGTTCTTCTTCATGCCTTTTCTGTCTGCCCCCCTGCACTCGCCCTCTGTCTTTTCTGTCCACCCCCTCCTGCCTCTAGACAGAACCCAAACACCAGAACATCCTTTTTGAGAAGTTTGTGTCATGGGCCAAACTGTGTCCCAGGCAAGCTCAGCATTGAAGTCCTAACCTCAAGTACTTCAGAAAATGACCCCCCGTTTTTTTGGAAATAGGGTCACTGAAGGTCAGTTAAGATCAAATGTGAAAGGGATCACGCTGGAGTAGACAGAACCTCATGTTCCCAGGACATTATAGGACAGGGAAGTCTGGAGACCGGCAGACACATGGGCACAGACACACAGATGCTATGTGAATGAGGCAGCAGGTAAGCTGAGGCTTCTGCAAGCCGAGAGAGCAAGAAGACTGCCATAAACCCTTGGAATGCGCTCCCCTCCCACCCCCTCTGCCTTTGGGTCCCTGGCCTCTAGAGCTGTGAGAAGATGCTGGTTTTGCTGTTCAATACACTTGGTCTGTGGACTTGCAGGTGCAGTACTTCCTGACCCAGCTTGGTGCAGTGCAAAAGAACTCGGCTATCTGTCCTATGGCATGAATCACTGAGTTCTGTAGGGTTACCTGAACCCAAGCCTCTCTTTACAGGTGGAGGCAGCCTGCCCCATGAGCTGGGTGGCTGTGGCCAGCCCCTTACTGAGCTAACGGCAGTGCCGATCCCTACATTTTAGTGTACAGTCATCCCACTTGCCTCCACAGTGTCTGCACGAGTCATCACGGCGGCCGTGACAAAATGCCATGCCTGGGTGGCTGAGAGAGCAGAGGTCCCCCATCTCTGATAATGGGAGTCTGTCAACTGGGTACCTATGCAAGGGAGAAGGAAAGGCTCTCCTGGTTTGTAGATGGCCGCCTTCTGTCTAGGCTCTCACTTAGCAAAGCGAAAGGCTATCCCTCTTCTGCTGATGAGGCCACCAATGCCATCAGATTGGCCACACCCTTGTGACCTCATTTAACCCTGTTTATCTCCTAAAATCCCTACCCCTCTAGTCTTCATCTTGGGGATCTGATCTGGGCTTCGGCATATGAATTTGGAAGGGGTATAGCTGAGCCCACAGCAGCAAGGAGCTAGATTCAGGTTGGCATCGGAACCCTTGCCTCCATAGTGAAGAGTGTAGGGATGCCATCCCTACACACAAGAATATGATCTGGGGTTTCTGGGATCACAATTCCAATGGCCTTTCCATCCGGAGCCATGAAAGATGCCACACTGAGTCTCTAGGTGTCATGTTCCTGCCACTTGCCCTTGGGTATAGGCTTCCTGGTAGCATGGCATAAGGACAGGTAAAGGAGGCAGAGAGAGCAAGGCAGGAGCCTGGTAAGTATGAGTCGGGGCGGGGAAAATGGAGAGAAGGAAGCTCTCCTCCCTCCAGCCTTGTCTGAGTGCCCCTGGAGTGGGCTTTAGCCTCGGCACCCTCAATAGCAGGGGCAAACTGTACAGGTTCTACCTACAGGCATGGGCATGCTTGGCACCAAAGATGATGAGGTAGGCTCCTTGTCCCCTGGACTTTCACTGGAAACCAAGGACTTCTGGAAAGCTTTGTGTCCAGGCCTGCTTCAGGCCACATTCTCTTTGTCCACAACATGTCTACCTAGCATGGGAATTACAATGAGGAGCCCTGGGGCCGGTGTCCCCTGAGGTGTTCTGCCTATCCTCTGTCCTCCTTTCCCAGCACACCTGGAACCCCAGCTTCCCTGCATCTCTCTTGGAGATAAGAGGAGAAAGTCAGCCGGGCGTGGTGGCACACACCTTTAATCCCAGCACTTGGGAGGCAGAGGCAGGTGGATCGCTGTGAGTTCAAGGCCAGCCTGGTCTACAAAGGGAGTCCAGGACAGCCAAGGCTACACAGAGAAACCCTGTCTCAAAAAAAACAAAAACAAAAACCAAAAACAAACAAACAAACAAAAAACCAACAACAAAACAAAACAAAAAGAGGAGAAAATGGACAGGGCATGGAGGGGAAGATAAGGTGTAGTCAGGAACCAGAGTTCCCAGACAAGAGGTATTCAGTAAATGTATGGGTGCTTCATGCTATATTGTCTTTTAAGGCTTTCCCAGTGCAAGTTAGCATATCCAACACCCCAAATGCATGTACGTACACACACACACACACACACACACACACACACACACACACACACACACCTGCCAGGTAGGTACACTTCCACTGAGCTATACCCTTGGCCCTCTTTTATCATTCCCATTGAGAAAAAGTCTTGCTAAGTTCAACCGGTTTGACTTGAGTTTGGGATGTTCCTGCCTCAGCCTCCCCCCAAAAGGAAAGAGTCTAGGTCTGTGCCACCTGGCCTGGCTCTATGCAAGTAATTTTCAAGGTCACCTGACATTTCTGTTGTGCTACACCCATTACTGTTTTAGATAAGGAGAGACACTTGTAAATGTAGGGGACAGTGTATTTTCTCCTCGCCCCCCCTCTGCCCCCTCCCCCACCAGCAGCTACCATGCATGCAGGCAAGACCAGGAATGAGAAAGGTCCTTGAGGTGTGCTCCTGATAAAAGGGCCCAGTGCTCCACCCACATCCCCCGCAACACACATACACACCCGGCTGGCCTGGGGCGGGGGTGGGGGTGGGGCAGAAGCAAAATGGTGGTCCCTGTCAGCTTCACCAATCTCATTTGTCTATGTCCCACAGGATTCCCTTCCCATCAGTACCTTGGCTCCTGGAGTCCCGGGCTCACCCTGTATGAGAAAGAGGACACCAGTGAAGAAAGGAGAGACAAAGCGAGAGCCCTCAGCTTCCGGGTGGAGCTACTTCCTCTGTTCAGGGGAAACCTCAGGACAAAGGTCTTCTGGGAAGCTGCTCCAGAGGGTCTCATCCCCCGCCCCAGAACAATGGTTCTCAGCCTCCCTAATGCTCAGCTTCTTATGTTGGGGTGACCCCCCCACACCATAAAATTATTTTCGTTGCTACTTCATAACTGTCATTTTGCCACTCTTATGAATCTTGATGCAAATCTCTGTGTTTTCTGGTGGTCTTAGGTGACCCCTATGAAAAAGTCATTTGACCCCTGACCCAAAGAGGTCGTGACCCAGGAGGATGCCTAGAAGGACGGGTAGGTTAAGGGCATCTCAAAAGGAAGTTAGGGGGTACCCTCGTGAGCAGAGCTGTTGCAAAGATCAACACTGCGCACTTGCCCTGCCAAGCTACTCCCATGGTACCCACTGGCTTGGTTAGGGGTTCAGGGAGAATATGTCGGCTCTCCTCTGAGGCTTTGGAAGCCCATAGCAGCTAGTTCTGGGGAGGCAAGAGTAGAGAGGCCCTGAGTGGAGGCTGGAGACCTGGCTGAACTCTCTGTCCTCTCTTTGATCCAGCTGCTGTGCTGCTGAACCCCTGGGCCCCAGCTCTGTGCTCTCATGACACCCTGCCCTGACTGAGTGACAGTGTTTACTTACCTTCATCCCAGCCACGGCTGTCCCAGGAGCCCCCTGGTAGAGAGAGAGAAAAAAAGGCATGAAGGTTTCTGAGGTCAGAGGTAGCTGTGCCTGGCCTCAAGGTCTACTCGTTTCTGCTGACTGATAGCCAGTATCTTCCCAGAGTGTGAGAGAATGTGACATGTTCAGCTGGGTACCCCAAGAGACCTCAGTGGGATGTATAGTGGGGACAGTGAGATTTGGACTAGGTCCCTGTGATCAAAGGCTGGGGACTAGCAGGCAACCCCATAGGAAGGCGTTGATTTCACCAAAGCATAGTGTACCCCTGTGTATAAGTGGGTTACCCCAACCCATGGCTCTCTAGACATCTGCTCTCATGAACTGGGAGTAAACCCCATACCTTCCTTTGTGTGTGCAGTACATGAGTGTGTAAGGGGTATATACCCACATATACACATGTGGAGGCCAGAGGTCAATGTAAGGCTCATCCTCATTTTCCTCTACCTTATATTTTTTGAGACAAGGTCTCTTGCCGATCCTGGCACTCACTAATTATCTAGACTGGCTGGCCAGCAAGCCCATAGGGCCCTCCTGTTTCTTATTCCTAGTGCTGGGATTAGAGACATGGACCATCCCACTAAGTGGAAGCTGGGGATCCGAACTCAGGTCCTTATACTTGTACAGTAAGCTCTTTGCTGAGCCATCTCCCCACCCCTTTTTTAAAAAAGATAGGATGTCATGTAGCAAAGGCTGGCCTTGAACTGGCTATATATTCCAGGATGGCCTTAAGCTCCTGATCCTCCTACCTCCACCTCCCAGGGGCTGGGATTAGGTGTGTGCAGCCCCACACCTGGTTTATGAAATTCATTTTCATTTTTCCCCAAGACCATATACTTTAACATGAAAGTGTTGTTCAAAGTGCCACTTAGAAAAGCCCAAGTGGAGGCTGTTGGGGTTCTTGTGTTTTCTTTGGGTCTCAGGACGACACTAGAGCTGATAGCACAGAAGAATTTAATGATCCAGAAGACTTGGGAGGTGATTGGAGGGAGCCACATCACACTCACTCTCCCTGCTTGCCTCATGTCAGGAAGGACAGACAGATATGGGAAGGGGGAGGGTTGAGGGAGGAAGTGTGACCTCATGTTCTCAACAGGTTGTGAGAAGGAATTGGGGTGGGGGATCCAAGAAGGAACCAAGAGTCCCAGAGTTTGGGGGAAGGAACAGGCACAGGGGAAAGATGGGTACCTTGGCTCCGTGCTTGCCTGGCATCCCCGGCATGCCCCGCTCTCCCTGGAAAATGAAACAAGAGAAACCATAAGAAAAGGACCAGACTCTGTTATGGCCTAAAATCTAGAGCATCCAGGCCCGTGTGAGTTCTGAGGCCCCTGCCACGGTAGCAGCCACATGGGCCACTCCCCTCAGTTCTGTGCTGCCATCTTGAAGGAAGATGTCACAAAAAGAGAGGGGGTTAGAAGGCTGAAAATAACAAGAACACGAACACACACACACACACACACACACACACACACACACACACACACACGAGAATTAGAACTCAGGGAGATGGCCTTAAACTGGATATACAGTTGAGGATGCCCTTGAACTAATCCTCCTACCTCCACCACGCTGGGCCTGGAGCCATGGCTATGACAAGAGCAGTGATGTGGCTATTTACCTACCACAGACCTTTCCTTCTACCTGTGCCCCAGGTTTGTCCCCAGAATGTTTGTTAGCATGGTGCCTAGTGGCTGGTCTCTCTTTTATACCCCCCTCCCCCTTTTTGGTTCCCGCCTGGCCAGAGGCAGCAGCATGCTGCAGCTTTTCTGGGATTTGTAGGCAGGGCTGTGCCATCGCAGCTCTGTCCTTCTTCACTTTCAATGTCTTCTTCTTCTTCCCCGTGATCCCAGATCTACAGGAGTCAGTGGTACCATCAAGTGATGATGGGTCAGGAGATAACAGCCAGTGACAAAGCGGGGATTGGGGGGAGGGAGGAGCAGCAAGGAGGAGGTGAGTCAGAACCCTAATCCAATTGTCTAGGGGGGAGGGGTAGCTCTTGCTTCATGCACAGAACCCCACATGGCATCCAAGTATGAGGATGCAGCAGTGCCACGCCAGCCTGCTGTTGCTTGCCTCAGTGGTGCTGAAGATGATGCTACGGGATGGGAAATGCAAAGCCCAGACACACCGCGACTCCTGCTGTAGGGTCTTGCCTGCTATCTCACAGGACAACTCTGCCCTCCCTTCTGCAGACAAAGGCTTGAGCGACTCCCACCCTCCTCCTCCACGCTGAGCCCTCCCCATTGGTATCTCCCAGCACATAGGCTAAACAATCAGGCTCTCCCACCACCCATAGATTAAAAAAAAAAAAAAGTGGCGATCCTGGGCTCCAGTAGTCTGCCTCCATCCTAGTTTCCTGTTTGCAGATAAACTACTGTGTTCCTGAAAGAGCCACCCACTTCCATAGCCCCATGACTCCCTGCTTGGCCCTCAGTTTAAAGCTATATTTATACCTCTGCGAGACCCTTTACTGTGCCCATGTCTGTTCTGGATCCTCAACACAGCAGGGACCACTTCGTATCTCCTACCCCAGGGCTTCATGTGCGCGAGGCAACTGTTCTACTCTTGAACTCTATCCTCACAGGATGCCCTTTCTTTTAGTTTTGAGACAGGGTTTCACTAAGCTATGCAGGCTGGCCTCTCTTTAGCCACTCTGTAGCCCAGGTAGGACTGGGATCCTCCTGCCTCAGCCACTTGGGACTTGGCATCTGTGCACATGCTCACACCTATTTGTGACAGACATTGCATCACAGTCATCCTCTTTGAGCCACGTGCCCGAGTTCTACAGAAGGCTCTGATCCTTATGTCCGAACACCAAGTGAATCCTCTTCCACTCCCGCCTGCTCAGGGTGCCAAGAGGGGTCCAGCCAGCACAGGCATGTCTGCTCTGTGGCCAGCAGAGGGTGCAGGAGGACCTACTCTGAACTTGGGCCATCTTGGCCTCAGTGGTCTTAAAGGCCCCTCAGGACCCTAGGTGGCACTCATCTTTAGAGGACCAGGTCCCTGACAACATGCCAATAGACTGTACAACAGACAGAAGTCCCTAGATGGAGTCTCCTGGTGTGTGCAGGGATGTTACCTTGGGAGGCCCTAGCTACTCAGAGGCCCCTGCTCTCTCCTTTAAGACCTCTGTTTTTAAAAAGAAAAAAAGAAAAAAAGACCCTTGTGTTTTCCCTAGCCTTCTGCAAGGTCTCTGAGATCCCTCATATCTCCCGTGTGTGGAGCTAGGCTAGATGTCAGCTAGGTGTTTTCCTCTCTGAGTTCACCCTTCTCTGCACAATGGGCTCAGCTTAGATCCATTCTCCTTCTACCCAGCCCCTCCCTGCCCTGGCTGCCTGCATGTTTTTTGGGAAGCAGATACAGCCAGAGCTGGCGAGGAGATGCTCAGGCTCCCCAGTTCCAGAAAAAAAAAACTTTCTGGAGGGAGTTTTAGCTTTAGGTAAAAATACAAGTCTACAGTGTGTGTGCTCTAGGTGGGGTTCTGATGCTCCCCTTCTGTACCTCCAGGATGGCCAAGGATGCTCCTACTAAGGAGATGCACTCTGCAGGTGGAAGGCAGCCCAAGAAGCCACACATACAGTGAGGGCCCCAGGCTAACCTAAACTGTCTTCAGGTCATGTTGGTTTGACCTTGTGAATTCACAGGCCTGTGCACACAAAAGAGCCAGTCGTCCTTCTAGGGAGCAGTCCTCTTTAGGGTGGTTGATCTCCCCTCTTCCTACTCCCATCCCCCCTTGGTTGATCTTGGTCTCCAGGGGCCTCAGGACTTCCCTCCCTCTCGCCTCTTTTGCTGGGCAGGAAGCAGGGGCGCCTGGCTGACCCCACCCCAGGGCTCTCTCCACTCTCATTAGCCTCACTGCCCAGCTCCAGCCAAGGGGCTTGCCCTGTCTGACCTCTGGCTAGGCCAGACAGCATTGCTTCCTGGATGGGGGTGAGGCACCCTTCAGGAACCAAGGCACTGCTGTCTCAGAAGGTGGAGCAGAGGCTGGCGTGGACATGGCTGAGGGACAACACAACGGAAGCTGTGTCATGCCTCTGTGAGATCTAGGGCCTCCTTTTCTGGTGCCCTCTCGAGTTGTCCAGTTCCTGAGGCACAGGTGGGACTGTGCTCGGCTTGGCCCCGCTGGTTCGGTGCTGTGCTTGCCTTTGTGGCTTGGATCTCACAGCTACCTGAGCCTATGGCTCTGATTCCTCTCAGCTACTGCCTTCCCAGGGGGGAATCCCAAAGGCTGGAGGTGCGGTGGGGTGGGGTGGCTAGGCAAGAGTGTGCTCCAAGTCTCCCGAAGGGTCTTTGCCCCTCTTCCCAGCATATGATGGCACAGACTGACTCCCAGGCTGCCAGCCACACTTGGGGGATGCTGGCCGCTTAACAGGGTGCCAAGAAACAATGAATGGAAGCACAGGTGGGGAGGGGAGAATCTGCAGTCACTGGGGCTCAGGAGAGAAAAGGACGGTGATGGCTGCACTAAATCACCTTGGAGGCCTAATCTAGCTCCTAGAGCCCCTCTCATCTGTCCCCCACCCCCAGTATCAACAGGTTCTGTGTCTTTTTAAGTTTCTAAATAGGAGGACCCATCCTTTCTAAAGATGAGTGAGCTGCACAAGCATGGCTGGTGGGCGTGGCCTAATTGGTGATTTACTGTTTGTTGAACAAGCTGCACAGGGACTTGGGAAGAAGTCTGTCTGGAGGGAGTAGGAGTGGGGTGTCGAAGTCAGTTCCCCAGCCAAGCAAAGGGCCGGCCGGCAACCTGGGGAGATGAAGGGGTTTCCCTAACTCTCCCACAAGGGGTTCATCAAAATAGCATCTTTGTTCTTCGAAGGGGATGCGGGGCGGGGGATTGCCTGGCTGAGTGAGCTAAAAGGGCTGTGAGTACCACCCTGGGAAGGTGGAAAAGCTGGAGAGATTCGGGTAGGAGATGTAACACTTTGTCCCAGGCCAGAGTTCCTAGTCTGTCCTTCCTGGAAAAAGGTGACCGAGTTCCTGCCTCTCTGCCCAGAAGCAAAGGCCGGAATCATGGAAATCCCAGGTCGTCCGGTAATTAGGGAGGGCAGGAAGTGATCTAGGGAATTCCTGGGTCGGGTGCCCCATCGAAGGCTTGGGGCTTTTGGAAGGACGGCTGGCTTGTAATCGCAATTTGAGATCTGTTGATTGTGTATTCCGTCCCAAAGGAGAAGTCAGTTCTCATTAATCTGTGGTCTTTGGAGGGCAGAGCTGAGCCCGAGAGGTCATGGAGAGGGGGGCTGGGGGCTGGGGTCCAGCCACAGTCCCCTCAGGGTTGCAGGTCTGGCCTTATCTGCATCTATTTCAGGCATTTAAATGTTCTCACTGGGACTTCCCAATGTGGACAGAAAATTCTTTGTGCCCTCTGCTGCTTGGAAATGCTACAAGGAGCTTGGGTCCCTCGGACCCTCTGTGAGCCGGAGGGCCACAGGGATCTCTCAGGAGCTGCCGAGGTCTGAGATGAGACGTTTTAGAAGCAAGCAGCAAGCTCAGCTGTCCAGTGTTACCCCACTGGGCAAAGCACGCTCTCCTTTCATCCAAATGAGGTACTCATGAGGCTGCACCCTCTGCCCCGCAAGGTCTGAACCTACCCACGAGAACATCTCCCATTCCACCTTAACTCCTTCCAGGAAAGAAGAGAGTGGAAGCCTTTCAGGACACTAAATTCTCCTGGCAACACTAACATGTAGGTAGCCAAGTCAGACTACAGCTTTGGTATCAAGACAGTGCAGGTGTCACCACCTCCCAGCTGTGGGCTAAGGGTAGACAAACTCTGTGATCCACACTTTGCTAGAAACAACAACAACAACAACAACCAAAACCAAAACAAAACCCCACAACTCTCTGGGGGCGATTTGAAAGGGAGACAGTTGGATGGTACATGGGTCTGGGGTAAGGCTCAGTTGGCACAGTGCTTGCCTAGCATGAACAAAACCCTAGGTTCAGTGTGTGGTTGCATATAAACTGGGTGTGGGGGTGCACAGCTATAATCCCAGCACTTGGGATGGCATAAGAATCAGATGTTCAAAGCCATCCTCAGGTACCAAATGGGTTTAACGTATGCCTGGGCTCAAGAATCAAGCAAGAGGCGGGGCATTAAAGCGATGCCTGTGGAGTGCCTGGTACCCTGTCCCAGCATTCATACCAAATGCTGGTCATCACTGCACAGAACGCTGCCTCATCCAGAACATGTGTCCTAGGTTATGGACCTCTACAAAAGACATGCAGATGATATGGGGTGCATCAGACCCAGTACTAACCCTGATGTACTAGGAGATGCGCTCCCATCAGGCTTGTGACCCACGGTAGTCTGAAGGAGACCCTCGGTTGTGATGCATGATCTTTGAAACACGCCTTGCGTTATGTGGTATAGTTAAGTAAGGTTGATGGCTGCCATAAATTTGGGTCGAGCAAGTACCACATGGGCAAACAGTAATGCATGCAATGTCTAGGGAGGAGGGTTGGCCACCCCTGGGCAAGTGTGGGAGCTGCACAAGGGTGCTAGCCACCCTGGGCTCTGATCACAAGGAGCCAGTAGAGAAGTAAGCCTTGCTGAGAGTCCTGGACCAGCCAGGCCTGGTCCAGCCAGTGGGGGTGATAGAGGGAGCATCCCGTCCTCATTCTTCATAGGCTAAGAAATTAAATGCCCCCTTGTGTGCCAAGCCTGGCAGACAGAGCAGTGGAGCTCATGTGGCAGGCCCGCATGCTACGCCAAGGGCTCCCACGATGGGGCAGCCACATAGCGGCCTCAGCTTAGGGAGACCATCATTGGTGGCCGTGGCCATTCTTCCTCCTCTTCGTTAATTTCCCCTCTTTGCACCTTAACTGAGCACAGAGTGGGAGGAAAATGAAAGAGGGAGAAAAGAGAGAAAGGAAAGAGTGCTGGGGGAAAGCTGGCTATGGGGTGGGGCCTCATTCAGCCTTCTTCTCCCAGAGAAACCAACCACAGGGGGAGAAGAAGGTGCTCTCAGACTGGCTGGCGAGACCCCGCTTCTGCTTCCAACATGGCTGCTCACCAACCGTGCCACTTTAGGCCAAGTGTTAACACCTAGGGCGTAACGGGCTACGGATGGAGTGGTAAGGACGGAGTGAGACAGGTGCCACGGCGCTTTGGCTAAACTAAAGATGTGAAGCATGGGCTGGAATCGACTTTGGGTATGAGTGACATCCACTTCATGTCAGGATTGTGAGGGAAAGCAAGTGTCTTTTTGGGGTGTGAGGCTTGCCTGGGTCAAGATGCCACCAATCTCAGTGTGCCTGACCCCTTGCAGGGGACCTCTCTGCTATGGACTAGGAGGCACTGAGCAATTAGTGATGGGACAAGGGCAGCCAGCAGGAGGTGGAGGAGTGGCACAGGTGTGGGATGGTGAGGCTAACTGGGAGGTGGCTAGGAGGGGTGAAGGCCTGGAGAGGTGGAAGGGGCAGCTATGGCCTTGGCTACTAGAGACCATGAAAAGAGAGTTCTATAGAGGAGCAGAGGGGCGTGGCCTAGGAAAGAAAGCCAGGCTAAAGAACTCAGCAGGAGAGGGTGGGCCCTGACTGCCCCAGATTTAGGATGAAAAGTTGGGGACTGAGGTGCTGTGCTGGAGGCTACAGCTCACAAAGTTCTCAAAGCCTCCAGGAGAGAGACACATGTGGTCAGTCTGTGTTCAAGAAGCCATGGCTTCCCCGTGCAAGAAGGGATTGTAACCTCAGCTGCTGCAGCCTCAGCTGACAACAGTCCAGGCCGGTGGTTGTAGGCCTCTGGCTCTCTCCCTGGTACCTGGCCTTAAGAAGTGCCTCTGATGGTGCTAGAACTGTTCTTTCTGGAGGGCCACACCATATTTGCTCACTTCTAGTCCTGGGAGGGTAGAGCAGTCGAATTCTCCAGTCAGGCTAGAGAACTCGGTGTCTGAGGCACCTTTTTCCCCAGGAGCTGCCCCTCCCTCAGCGGTACTGCTGCACCCGTCCTCTGCAAATGCAGGGATGCCTGGATTTGAAGGGACCTTGCTGTCACCTGCCCATATGGAGGATGACCATATATATGGACCCAGGCCTTTCAGTGTCAGGACACCCCAGTGCACAGCTGGGCCCTCACTGGCTTCAAGACAAGAATCCCCAGACTCTTTTTGAGGTACCAGACTCCTGGTTTACAGCAGAGGTAGAGACCACCAATCACAACACAGTCCCAGCAACGGGGCATTGCCATGACCCTGGGGACCCCTCTGCCAGGGCCTCCACCCCTTCACAGCTTGAAAGAGCCGATCTGACTACTAATGGGAAAAGCGACCCGTGCTACACCAGGAGTCAATAAATTTTGTGAGTCTGAGTGAGTGGATGGAAGCAGCCGTGGGGGCTATAATTTCCACTTCCTGACACAATGCAAGCTTCTCAGTTTATGCAGAACTAATTAAAGATCTCTTGTGTCTCACCATTTCCCCCACCAGGTACCCATAAAACAACAGCCAGCCACCAGAAGCCAGAGTGCAAGGCGTGTACTCCTGGCTGAGTGAGTCTCTTTCCAAGATTCCTTCTCTTTCCTATACCTTTCCTTCTTTCAGCATTCCGCCTTCTAGAAGGTTCTGGAGGATTCCCAAGTTTCCCAGCTGTAGTTTCTGGTACCATGAGAAGGACCCAGACCTGACTTGAATTCTGGTTTTGACTTCTCCTAGCTGAGACTTGGGTGAGCCTCATTTTCCCACTTGCTGGGTAGGAGATAGTTACAGCAACTCCAGTGGGTACAGGATTGAGAATGGTACTGGTTGTGTTTTAGGACAATGCCTGGCCCACAGCCAGCATTCAGTAAGCACCGGCTGCAGTTGAAAGTATTTATGGCGATTGTAGTGACTGCTTCCCAGCCTTGGCTCAAATGATTTCCTGGTCTAAAATACTATTTCCTTTCAGATTTGCTGAAGGATCACAGAGGTTGACTGAAAGGGGCCACAGAGATTTTCTACTCTCTGATCAAGCAGTCAGAACTATGTCTTTCCTACGCTGTTGTAGGTAACTTGGCTGTGTGACCCATTTGAGCAGAAGGTCCTTAGGAAATATGATTTGAGATGATGCTGGGAGAGTGCCCATGTATTTGAACCTGCCCACCTTGGAGGCTTTCCTGGGCCTACCTTGCTGTGGGGAAGCTCATCCATCCTCCTGGAAGATGAAAGGCCCTGGAGAGGTAGAAGCTACCAGCTAGCACCACTCACAGGAGTGAATAAGCTACCTCTGCCCTCCTAGCTATTATATATTAAGCCTCTATTCCTATAAACCCAGGTAGAACTGCAAAACCACAGGCCACCAATTCACAGAAACATAAGAAATATTCATGATTTTAAGCCAGCCAATTTGGGATACTTTGTTACACAGCACTAGCTAGCTGATACACCCCCTGACACCATTGAACTCTTGGCTGCTTTCTCCCAGGAGGCTCCCACAACTCTTCCCACTTGGGGTCTACCTTTCCACCCTGCTCTCAGAAAGCTCTCAACAGTTTGCTGCCAGTAAGTCAATCTGTGCAGGGGTGCTTATCTGTCTGGCCCAAGAACTGCCCAAGAGCAGGGCTGTGTCTGTCTACATCTTCCTCTAGGCTCAGCATGGGGGCTTGTGTCAGAGAGGACAGGTATTGTGGCTTACCCAGCCCAGATACTAGACACAGTAAGACAGACACTCCCTTACTTGAGGTTGGGTTGGGCCACCAGCCTGCCAAGGCCCTGTCCCATCCGTTCCCATCCTTTCCTGAGTGTTCAGACAGCCTTCCTGTCTGAAGCTCACATGGCTGGCACAGGTAGGAACATACGCTGTTCCCCACCCAGCCCTGGCCTGTTGTGCATCCATGTTTTGAGGACCCCCTTGGGTTCCCAACGGAAGAGATAGCGTCTTCCCTCTCCCCGTCCTGCTTACCTTGCGGCCATGGTAACCCTGGATCCCTGGGTCTCCCTGGGGAGGAAAGAAAAGCCAAATGGTTTTTTCCCCCCATACCAGACCCAGCTAGTAATCTTTGCTACAATGTCACTGTCTGCCTCCCCACGACACCCCTGTTCTCTGGAGGTCCCCTAGACCCAGCTATTCCTTGAGCAACAACCCTCAGTGCCCTCCAAGGTCCCCAGACATTGTTCTGATGGCTGAGGGGTGCTTGGATGGGCCAGTTTTTTGTGGACTGAGGACATCCAGTATGTGTTCTACCAGCTTGAATCTTCTCCCCAGCCTCTCCCCGGCTCTCTCCTTCCATGTCTACAAAGCGGTGGCCACTGTTGGTGTTTCATGGCCTTTGGTCCCCAGGGTTTCTGACTTCAAAGTGAGAGTGTCTGTCATCGTGGGCTTCCAGGCAAAATTTCACAAGAGATCAGATCACTCTGAAGGTTTTTCCATATTTGACAGCTTTGGGATACTGTGACCATGTTATGGCATCTGTCTGCCTTGTGTTTCCAGCTAGAACACAAACTCCCAGCCAGCCAGCCAGGATTGTGCTTTCTTCTTTTCATTTCCTTTCTTAAAATTTTAAAATAATAATAATCATTATTTTATTTTTGGTTTTTTGAGATTGGGTTTCTCTGTGTAGTGTTGGCTGTCATGGACTTGCTTTGTAGACCAGGCTGGTCTCGAACTCACAGAGAGATCTGCCTGCCTCTGCCTCCCTGAGTGCTGGGATCACAGGTACCACCACAGCAGGTTCTCTTAAAATGTTTTTTTTTTCTCCTAAAGACAGGATCTCATGTAGTCCGGGCTTGCCTCTAACTTGAACTTCTGTCCTTCCTGCCTTCACTTTCTGGATGTGGAGCATAGCCGTCACACTTTGTTTAGGAGGTGGGCTTAGGATTCAAACCCAGGACCTCATGCACCCTAGGCAAACATTCAACCACCACGCCACATGCCAACCTAGCGCTTGCTCAGCCAGCCTGAGAACCCAAGAAAGTTACATGCTAGGATCAAACAGTTTGGTAAGAGGAGGTGATGTTCTGGAACTCTGCTCAGCCCCTCTTACCTCCTTCCACAGCTGACACCCCCTACAGGGAATGCTCTCCCTAAAAGCATCATCACCCAGGGGAATGCTTACCTTTGGTCCAGGAGGCCCAGGTAAGCCCTGTAAAGTAAGAAGAAGGTGAGTGGGTAAGCCCAGCAGTGTTCACAGCAGAGGCTGGAGCAGAGGGGCTTTCAGACAGCTCCAGGGTGTCCTGGGGAGGGCACATGGGGACAACAGGCTAACATCTCTGATTAGAGCCATGTGGGCACTGTGGGCAACTCTACTGTGCTTGCCCGCTGGAAAGTAGGTCAGTGGCCTGGGGCTAAATTGGCAATGTGGCTTAGGAAGGATCCTTTACCCATGTACCTCCTAATTGAGGACCCTTGCTGGAAAGCTGACCTTCCCAACATGGCCCTGAACCCCTAGAGAAGAGCCCACCGGCCCCCTCCCGCCTGGAGATAACCACAGCAGCTCACCATGGTGAGCCAGTGTGGGTCCAGGAGTCTGTGGGTGCCAAGGGAGAGGCCAAGATGATTGAGTACTATAGTCTTGGGTGGAGGTCCGGGCAATCAACGTGGGTTGGAGAAAACCGGGAAGCTTAGGGCTAGTCTGTTTTCAACTGGTATAAAAGATACTCAGGGCTTATTCTCTTTGTTTGTTTGTTTGTGTAGCCTTGGCTATCCTGGACTCGCTGTATAGACCAGGCTGGCCTTGAACTCACAGCGATCCACCTGCCTCTGCCTCCCAAGTGCTGGGATTATAGGCGTGTGCTTATTCTCTTATAAACAATATAAGAACAAAGAAACAAATAGCAAACACATATCTAACTCCTACCCGGAAAATGAGTGCCTAGTACTGGGTCGGAGGGAGGTAGATGGGAAATCAGTGAATTTGGGGGGCACTTTGGAAGCTTGGCCTGGCTCAATTTTCTAAACCCATTTCCTTTCGCTTTTTCTACTGTCCCATCTACAGACTGATTGGAGATACTAAACTCCCCCCACCCCCAGACTCCTGGGAATCCTGTAAATATGTCTTTTGGGCACTAAGTTTAGGCAGCCCTGAACAACACAGGCTATCACTACGGTGCAGTCCTCTAGCCAAACTAGAGATTACGGTGGGCAGAGTGGCCTTCAGAGACGTCTCAAAATGACTGGATTTCAGAGTTGCCGAGGGGCCGGGGTGTGAACGAGTGATTTTGATGTCACTTCTTCTAAGCTACTTGGAAAACTTTATCAGAGATGTGCACTGTGGCTGCGGAGGGCGTGGTCTTGGGCAGAGTTTGAGAGTGAGTTGGGGGTTGCCCTGTCACTTGAAGGGGGGTGTCTATGGCACCCTTCCCCAGTGGTGGCAAGGCCTGTCCTCAAGGCCTTGGGATGCAGCACCCCACTGACTGGGTGTCTTACCTGGAAGGTGGCCCAGCAGCATGGATCCTGCATTTGCCTTGAAAGGCATAGTCATCAAAGGCCATCTCCTTGTACTTCCCAGAATCTACTGCACTGACTCTGGTTTTCCTAAACTAAGGGCTCAGGGGCAGCTGCCAAATGCTCTTGAGATGTCTCCCAATTACTCTGCAGTAACATAAGGTGGTAGCTTACTAGAGCGCCCCCTGGAGGCCACAGGTGACAGAGCCCTGCAGGTGTGCTTGTGGAGTTGAGAGGGCCAACAGGTTGAGCAGTCTTAGACACTGACAGCTTCTTGCACAAGCTGCCTGCGTTGAGGCCCTTGACAGAATGTTTCTGTCATTCGGCCACTACTCAAGGCTGGCGATTTCTAGGGAGCAAATCTTGAAGAGGGAGAGATACTTACAGGTGGCCCTATAGGCCCTGGCAGTCCTGGGTGTCCCAGGGGGCCACTTGGACCTGGAGGGCCGGGTGGCCCTGGAGGGCCTTGGATGCCAGCCTGGCTTTGTTCTCCCTGGAGTTAGAGAAAACACGCATTAGAGAGAAGGCCTCAGAGCATCATTCAGACTCCCCATGTGCCATGCATCGGCTGAGGCCTCTGTGGACCCTGCTGGGAAGGCGGTGGGGGCAGTGGGTGGATGGTGAGGGTAACAGTGCTATGGTGGCAGTGACGGTGACTGCATGCAGGGGCTAATGGCAGCAAAAAGAGGACCAAGACATGGAGTTACTGAGTTGAGCCTGGGTTGGGGGTAGTGGGGGAGGGGAGTGGGGGGGTGCTGTTGTAGAGGACATGGCCTTCAGGGCAGAGGGCCTGGCAGCAGTGGCAGAGACAGAGAGTGAATGAGAGATGACCGCAGGCTTGCGCCCAAGCCCTGCTTCTGGCCTGGCCTGATGCCAGAGCTCAGTGGAGGTGGTCTTCTGCCTGCCTCTATCCTCTTAATGTAGGAAGAGTGCCTCAGCGCCAGCCTCCCCGGCCACAGGATGGGAGCACAGGGTCCTTGCTTCCTGTCTCAGCGTTTGCTGGTTTTGATTATCTGTTCTAGGGGGATCAAATGAGACCTCTAGGTCAGAGGCCATGGGGTTTTGTCTGGCTCGTCAGCCAACTGCTTGCATTTTGGAAGTGGCCCCAGCACCATCTGCTAAGCTAATCAGCTCTTGCACAAGCTACTGCTTCCCCCCTTTCTGCTAACCTGAGACTGTCTTGCATAAGACGTACAATCAATATAGACTTATCAATAGGAAACAGATCAGCTTTCTTTCCCTGATGGCTGGCCCCAGACTCTGCAACAGCCATGAGGGCAACTCCTGCTGGCTCTGCTTTGGAAACCAGGTCAGGGCAGTACAGAAAATTCTGGCTTGGCCATCTTTGTGTCTTTGACATGAACGCAGCAAAAGATAGTGGCTGGATCTACTCCTGGATGCTCTAGGGCAGTGGGTCTCAACCTGTAGGTCACAATCCCTTTGGGGTCGAATGAACCTTTCACAAGGGGTTGTCTAAGACTATCTACACACCAGATATTTATACCACAACTCCTAACAATAGCAAAATTAGCTATGAAGTAATAGTGAAAAAAATTTATGGCTGGGGTTCACTGCAACACGAGGAACTCTATGGAAGGGTTGCAGCATCCATCAGGAAGGTTGAGAACCACTGCCCTAGGGTCTTCCTCTCTTAACTGGAGATGAAGAAGATGGCCCGTGGGGAGCTGGTTCTTGTGTGTGTCTATGTGTACAGTTGTGTGTGAAGGACAGCCATCAATCTTGGGCATCATAGGGTCCCCTGCTGCTCTCTCTCTGGCCTGGAGATCACTAGTTAGGCTAGGGTGGCTTGGCCAGAGAGCCGCAGGGATTCTCCTGTCAGGGAGATGGAGGCATGTTTAGAAGTACTACCTCAGCTTCCCTAAGGCAAGGCTTATCTACAGCAGGATGAGTGGCCATGAGTGGGCCCGGTACTGCTCTGGGCTGCCAGCAGCCTCCTGAGCAGCTTTCGGAGCCCTCGGAGGCTCTCGAGGACTTGGTGGGTAATGTGATCCGCAGCCTACAGGAATGGGTCTAATGCTTAACCGGCTGCACGTGTACCATGTGACTCTGTATTTTTAGCTGATCGTCAGCTTCAGTTTTCAGCTTTGTTCAGCTAGGTATTTAGGTATCCATGCTCCTGAGCCGTGGGATTCACTAGATAAGCTCAAAGCCCTGCCTCTCCCAGCTTCCTGCGCCCCGGGGACACCTGGGCCGTAGAAGGCAGATGAAGGATAAGATGGGCAGCCCCTGGTCTCATGGGACCCTAGGGACCTGTCCCTGGCCAACCCTCCTTGGGCATGAAGATATGAAAGAAGTTGTTGGCTTGTTGGTTAGGGGCCACACTGCTTTACAAACACCCTCGTTCCTCATACCTGGGGTCTGAGTGGTCAGATTTAGCAGGCTGTGAGTCTCTAGCATAAACGATGTGGCTCCCCCCAAATAGTGTGAGCACAGGCACCAGAGACCTGGCTCTCAAGTCCACGTCTCCCTCTTGCTATTCCTGGTGTGTTGGGTGAATTGATTCATTCTCTGAGCCTCACTTTCCTTGCCCTATCACAGTCACTACGCCTGTTCTTATTTTCAGAGAAGGGAGTTGAGGCACACTGGGAGCAAGCAGAGAGAACCTGGGTGTAAATCCTGGCTCTGCGGTTCATGGGCTGTGACCTGAGGCAACTTACTGAACCTTTCTGAGCCTTCACTTCTGTATCTGTGAAACAAAGATGGTGGTGCTTGACTCATGACCTATTGGAGCACTTAAAATCAGGCCCGCAAAACGGCTGTCTGAATGCCTATTGTTGGCGCCTGTCATGGTGTGATGGGGCCTGTGTATTGGCTATTTCCACATTTATGGCACCTCTGGCCAATGTCTGTCTAATTGACTGTAACTGTTAGAAGCAGATTCTGGCATAGTAGAAAATTCAGCTGCTCTGTCAGGACCCCAAGACATGCCAAGCCCCTGGAGAAGCCCCACCTGGTATCTACCTGAAAGGTCCGCCTTTTAATGACTGGGGGTGGAGCCAGCCGCACTGAATTGAGGAGAGGCAACAGCTGAGGAGAGGCATGAGTTGGAAGGCCAGAGGGCAAAGGCCAGAGGTCGCAGGTGTTCAGAACGATGCAGGAAGTCGCCAAGAAGGCCAAGTGGAGAAAAGGAAAAGAGAGAAGAGAGATGAGTGTGAACATAGCATCCAGATAGACTGGGGGGTGAGGGAAAGGCACCCCTGAGGCTCAGCTCAAGGGACAGACAGCACAACTCTGATCTTGCCTTTGGCTGTCCTCAGGGGTCCTTCTGCAGAAGGGCTTCACCAGCACTGCCACAGCACTGGACACTGGCTAGCAGCCCCCTTGAGTTCAGGAAGAGGGTTCTCCCTGGCTAAACCCACCTCTGAAGCCATGCCAGGCCACTCGGGCCATGTGACACACCACCCCACGGTGCACAGCCCCACCCAGGCCTGCTGGGTGGACGGCGTTGGGAGCCACAGAACGAGCTAATTTGGTGCAAGGAGCCAGGCTGGCGTATGCTCCCCTGTGGGTTCCTTTTTGGTGGGACAAGAAAGGCTGATGTCAGCTAATCTGAGGACCATGGTCAAGTGAAGCTAAGCCTGGCTCCCAGGGCTGAGCTGGCTGTGGGTGTGGTTTGCGTGGCACACACTAAGTGCAGCTGAGGCCTCACTCTGCGGCTGGCACACTCAGGAAAGACGCCTTGGGAATGGTCAACCACTCTCGGGGGACAGGCAGCTTGCAGTCACATTATCTAACATAATTCTTATTTCGGGTAATTTCTGTTGCTTCTTGTTTCCCTGCTCAGCTAGGCCAAACTGGAGAAAATGCTAGAAGGATGGAACCTATATGAAGACAGAGACCTTGGAGGATCAACCGAGTGTGCTTACAGCCTCTCATGACGCATCTGGGCTGAGAAGACCCAGCTATGGAATTAGGAGCCCACCTCGGGGCCACTTCTAGGTTATTCCTGCTGCACATAGGGGGAAGCTGCCACACAGTGAGCCATGCAGTAGCCCCATCCTTCCATGCTGGAGGCCCAGGGATGTGCAGTGTTGAGCTTTGTGTCCAGGAAACATCTCAGCCAAGAGGGGCTGGAGCCCACCTAGAACCAACAAACCTTTAGGGAAATTATCGGGTTGGAGTGCAGAGCTGCTAGCATGCCACTTGGGTACTCCTGGTTTGGGAGGCAAAGGAGGGCAGCAGAGATTGGGGGGCGGGTGTCACAGGAAGCAGGAGAGAACCCACGCACCTCCTAGCAACCCTGCCTGATACGAGGAGACTTCCCGCTCATTCCCTTTCCTTTCTGCTAAAAAAGAGGTAAGGACCAGCAGGCTGTCTTGGAGATCTGTCAACATTCCCACCCCTTGGAAAGCCAGGGACCTACTAGGTCCCCTAGTCTCATACTTTCTTCTAAATCAACTTGCCCACCAGTTATATCTTCAAATCTCTTATCCTTGCCTGATTGCAGAACTCAGACTGTGCTTCTGGAACTTTCTGTCACTGTCCCCTTCTCTGTTCTTGTGCAGGGTTGAGGGCACACAGCCTACCCTCCCCAGCCTGAGCACCACTATAGACTCAATGACATACTGCAGAAGCCTTGCAGTTGTGCTGTCTCTGTGCTGGGGGATGCTGTATTTCTTTTGGATAATAAAACCATCTTCAAGACCATCGTTTTAAATAAACACAGCTGGCCTTTTATTGTTGTATCAGGATCAGGCTGGCTAGAACAGCAGGGCTCTGCATCCCTGAAGCACATGTCATTGACAGGCCAGCTCTGCCTGTGTGGTTGCCGGCCTGGGCTTCAAACTTATTCCTACCTCTTATACATTAAACCTAGCACAGCCTATCTCTGGTCCAACATCTGGTCCCAGACGTCTCATCCAATGACCCAGATGTCAGGGACTCACATAGTTTTCTTTGCTCTGAGAGGCTGGTCATACTAGCTGCACCTTCCCAGAGACCCTAAAGAGTCAAGTATACTCTGAGTCTGGTTTGTATGTGGGTAGGGGTGGGGTGGGGGTCTGCAATGGGCTCTACAGGCTAAGCCCCACCCTGCCTGGCTATGTAAGAGCCAAAGCAACAGATTGTGTGTTTCTGAGTACCCTGCCATCCCTATAGATGGAAGGTCACCTAAGATGATATCCTTCATACTTGCTGCCCAGACTGAGTACCATAGGGGTGGTCTACAGGCCAGTTCACTGTGTCCCACTAAGGCTTCAGGGAGGCATGGGGGGGAGGGGGGAAAGGGCTATGCTCTCCTCTGACCCCATCAGGAGCTCTGCTGTTAGTGTCCAAGTGAATCTTGGGTTTCCTATACTTAGATGAAGCCAGGACAAGGGGTCAGGGAGGAGCCATCTCAATCCAGAAACACCCCACCCTCACCATACTGTTCCTGCTGGGAAAGGCTTCCTGTGTTCTTAACCAGTAAGATGCACACTGCCCCAAAGGATGCGGAGGCAGAGGATCTCCCTGCCTGGAGATCTGGGTCAACTGAAACCATGACTAACTCAAAAGTCCCTCATACTGTCCAGGACTGCCAGACATGCAGTCATAGTTATAGTTAAGTTCGAGAGTTGAGGTTATTATTCCATGACTCCCATACATGTGGTGGCGCATGCGCGCGCGCGCGCACACACACACACACACACACACACACACACACACACACACACACACAC
>OU015751.1:20647536-20686481 GCA_907169655.1 Acomys percivali | reverse complement strand
CACACACACACACACACACACACACACACACACACACACACACACACGACAGAGAGGCAACACACAGACACATGCACGCCTCCTGGCCAACAGAGGGCAAAGTGACACACACACATTCAAGTGACTCTCAGACACCTGCTCAGCAGACAAACAAGGTCATTTGAGGCCAGTTCCATGAAAATGGACACAGAGACCTCGGACACAGCGAAAGCAAATCATGGCTAGCTGTAGGGAGGAACACAGTGCACAGTGCACACTGCACACAGTTGTGGGTTCCTCCTCCCCCTGGGCTAGCAGCTCGGTTTCAGGGTAGGCCACAGAGCACCCTCAGCTTGAAGCATCACTTACCCGGTGTGGGTACTCGCCACATTGACCCTAGGGAGGGGAGAGAGAGGGGTGTTAGGCATTTTAAGGGGATCCATAACCCCATAATACACCATATATCACCCACTGGTGACATTGCTCTGCTTTGAGCCCTCTGAGGCAGATTAAGGTGCCCTGCTTCACTTCTAGCAGGCAACAGGAGGAACTCCCTAGGGCCTGCCTAGAGGAGGCTCCATAAGGTACATGGATAGGACCCCACCATATACCATATGCTACGATGGTAGGATTAGGAATCATGTCCAGCTTCATTGGCAGCCCATCTCCTGGGTTGGTACCCAATAGCTCCTGACACAGAGTTCAGGTTCTGTGATGGCTTGTGGCTAGAAGGGCTCTAGGGCTATTCCCCTCCCCCCACATACACTAAAACAAGAGTACTGGGCTCCTGCACCACACTGCCCAGGGGTAAAGCTACCAATCTTGGCCAGAAATTAAACAAGGCAGAGACTGTAGGAAGCCAGCAAAGAGGCCAGTGGGGTTATATAAATCCATATCCTGCCAGGTATGGTGGCACCCACCTTCAATCCCGGCAATAGAGAGGCAGAGGCAGGTGGGTCTCTGAGAGTTTGAGACCAGCCTGGTCTATAAGGGTTCCAGGGCAGCCAGGGTGATTGCACAGAGAAACTCTGCTTTGAACCCATGCCCCTAAAAGTTCATATGGCAGAGTGAAGGAACCCGGTGGGATGCAGGTAGAAAGGGCCAAACCGCATGCAGGTCTTCAGATTCAATACTGACTCGTAGGGGAATGTCATCACTTTTCTCTTACACTATGGGTATCTCAGGGTTGGGTTTTTTTTTTTTTTTTGGTGTCTTTTGTTTGTTTGTTTGTTTGTTTTGTTTTAAATTCATGTCTGCAAGGGCCACTGTGACCTTTTCTGCCTAGTTGAAAGCTTGGCCCAGGGTGCAGATCTAGGAAGCATTACACTGACCTTTTCTCCCTTTTGTCCTTGAGGTCCCTACAAAGAGAAAGAAATGACAGTGTCAGGGCTCAAATCACAGGCCACCTGGTCCCCAACCTCCCTGCCAGGGGAAAAGTACAAGGAACTACCAACCGGTTGTCCTCGGGGACCCACCAGGCCCTGTGGAAGAAAACACACGTGTCAGTAGGTGGGTAGATCAGAGACACATGCCTGCTTGGATTAGAACAGATCCTAGGCTTCTAGAGGCTTCTCAGATTGTCCCAAAGTCCTACAGGTCAGGATTGCCTATAAATCTAAGATAGCATGACCTTCTATGCCAAGCCTCAGTGGGTGTGGCCAGATGCTCCCTGTCCCCTCCAACTCATTCCCACCAGCCACTGACATCTCACAGGAGGCTTGGGTGGTGTTGTTTTGCTCTGAAAGACCATGCATCCTGCACCTGGGTCCTCAGGAGACCCCAGCACAGCCTGCCTCCTGCTTCTCCTGGCCACTGTTCCAGAAAGGCTTGAGGGCATGGCCGGAGCAAGCCAGTGCTGCAGACACATTTTGAAAGGCCCATCGGGACGGACAGGAAGCTGGGATGGACACCCTACTCTATGCTCTAAGCTTCTTGGGAGGCACAAGGTTGTGTCACTTCTGTCACTTCAGTCAAGGTTGTCTTATCATTTGGTTCAGAGGAGGAGTGGGGCTCAGTGTGTGGTGGGCTTTCAGGTGATAACACTTCTGAAGCCCTGGTTGAGGGGACCCAAGCCGATGAACAAGTCAGAGGGTTGACCCCTCTGGGGCCCTTCACAGGGCTAGAGAAGAAGAGGCTGGCATCACTTCTGCCTCCTAGTGCCAGGAGAATGGCAGTGTTCATACACGGCTCAGGGAGTGACCTGGCAGGCTAGCCATTTCCAATCCAACATGCTTTGAATTTGAAACCCTTGCCTGAACGTCTGAGGCTGCTGTTATCCCTGTGCTGTCCTGTGGGGAACCACCTGAGTACCAGTCTCTGGGCCCCTGGGCATCTGGGTGAGTGGCCTCAGTATGGCAAGATGTATGGAATCGGGTCCTTTTCTGCCTCAGACTCATAACTGGATCCTACCTAGAAACTAGAAAACTCCTAGCAGGTTCACAGTGGCGGGGCTTGAGAGTGGTGGTGGGACAGGTCAGGGGAAGCCACCGTGGGAAAATAAAAGGCCGCCATCTCCTAAGGACCACACCACCCCTGCCAGGGTGCTGATGTCATCATGTCAGAAAAGGTTTTGGGAGTGTGAGCTAGTTACTAGGTGACCCACGACGTCGTGTGACACACAGGTCAAGGGTGATACCCCGATGTCTCCTATGCAGGAGAAGAAAGGCTTGCCACTTCTCCCTGTGTGCTGTGAGGATCTAGGGCCTGGGGTTTGTGACAGGCAGGCGCTGTCCCTTTGCAGGATTGTAGGAGTAAAACCAGGCTGGTCCCCTACCTGTCTTCTGAAGCAAAGAAAGTAGAAGGCTTACCATCTCCCCTTTAGGTCCGGGGTGGCCCTGGAAGGAAAAGGGGTTCATGGACATTGTTTAAACACAGAAGCCCTCACTCTGTATGATCCAACATGTTCACCCTTATACAATGTAATTAGTTTCTTTCTTTTTCTCACAGTCACTGGTCATGTGTTACTCCCTCACCTGCCTAGACCCTAACCTGCAGGTTGACTGGGCCAGGGGCAGGCGCCATTTCCCCATGCACTTTCCCGGTCACACTTGTAGTCACCTGCTCTTCAAAGGCGAGGTGAGGGTGTCTCCCTGGACCCAGCTACATCCACTACATATACACAGGAGAGCTTTTGGGGGAGGGGATACCTGGCCTTGTGGTAAGCAGACATGACCACTGTAGCCTCTGGGCTATGTGTGGCTTGCTGAGGTGACCAAGTCCCCACTTGAGATGACACCAGCTGTATGAGGAATAGCTGAGAGGTGTACATGGTATCCCCAGTGCCTGCACTTTTGGGGAGACTCCAAGAGCTTTGGAGGGGCGGCTATCTTCCAATTCCTATGAATGCTTGGACCAGGAAACCAAGGCCAATGGGTTAAAGTGACTAGAGCTGGACCTGAGTGTCTGTGTGTGTGTGTGTGTAGCCTCAGCAGTAGAGGGGACCCCAACTTTGAGGAGAATAGGAGGCATTTTGGTGATACGGGGGCAGCCTGTCCCATCATCCTGCCTCTCTGCTATTCCTTGCCCTCCCTGACCCGATCCCAGGCCCTACAGGGAGCCACTCAGAGTCACCAAAGTTTATGGATGATTTTCACTTTGGACACTGAGAACCTAGCTTGACCATCAGAGACTTTGCCCTGTGATAGCCCATTGGGGTCTGGGGTGACTTATTCAAATCACTCCTCCTCCTCTTCCTGTGAGTAATCCCGTTCTGGCCAGTTTTCTTTCTGTGGAAAATACCTTCGGATGATCTGGGGTGTAGGTGGACCAGGAGCCCCAGGTGAGTGAGCTGGACAGAGGCAGGATAGAGCCCAAATCACGGGTTTACTTACCCCAAGAGTCCACTTACCGGCTTGCCATCAAGACCAATGGGACCCTGCAAATAGAAAGGCCAGATTCAAAGGTCAAGCTTCCCAAGAGTCCTGCTCAGGAGGCAGCCTGGACATCATATGTGTATTGAGAGCTAATGTTGATCAGCACCGAGGCAGCTGCTCCCCAGGTCCTGCCCCTTAGAACCTATCTAGGCTCCATTGGCAAGGGTTAAAGGAGTAGCCACCTTACCAGCACTTTCCTAGAAGGCCTGTGGCCTTTCCTAGAAGGTCAGTGCCTGACCAGAGGTCAGTGAGTTCATCTCCTTGGCCCACCATCTGCCCACATCCTGGTCTCAAACAGGATGTATCATCCCCAAGTTCACTCATTTATCTCCTGCCTGGCCACCACTATTTATATGGATGTCTCTGACCTTTCTTGTAGTGGGAGCCCTACCCTGAGCTACTGGCCCGAGAAAGGTTATACAAAGGGTCCTTTACTGGCTAGGAATCAGGAGGGAAAATGTGGCCTCAGAAATCACCCTGGTGGATACACTTTAACCCAACCAGTCCTAGGACCCACCAATCTCTGCTAACCTGAGCCCTCTGCACTTACCGGAAATCCAGGGAAGCCTCGAGTGCCCGGCTGGCCCTGAGAAGAACAGATCAGGGAGGGTGAGTGAGGAGGGGTGGAGCCAAGCCCATCCTTTGGGTTCATCTCTGAGCTTATCCCTGACTCTGTGTTATCACCTGTGATCTGGCGTGGGGAGGATGCAGAGGACAGAAAGGGAGCATCACAGTAGAGCTTCTGCAGGGAGGGACCAGGTCTAGAAGTGGCCTGGGATGCTCCTCACTGCTTGGGCACTTTGAGCCTTGACATGTAAGTTGACAATAGACCAACGGGGCAGCCAGGACCGTGAGGGGCTTACTCTGAATTACACAGAAGACCCAGACCAAGACTGGGTCCATTTTCTTCATTTACAGGCACCGTTCATGGCCCGGGATCTAAGGATGGCTTCAAAGCCTGCAGAACTCGGCCTTCACCGTCTGTGTTTTCAGGCTAGCGTGGGTCAGATTGCTGCTCCTCCTCCACAGGCTTCTCCCAACAGCTGAGCAATCTCTGGATCTCTGGATCCCCCCCCCCAATCTCTCGGGGGTGTGGGCAAGGAGGTTCATTTCCTTAGAGGTGCCAAACGCCACAGAGGCAGCTGGAGACTGGAAGTACGTTTCCTGGTCACAGCCCAGTGGCTACTGGTCAGGATGTCCAAGTAACACAGAACCCAGGTTGCCAGTCTGAGAGGCTCGCCCAAAGGTCAAGGGTAACAGAGCCGAGAAAACTAAAGCCTGGTCACTCCCCTACTCGGGATCCAGCAAGTGCTCTCTGCCACTCACATGATTCAAGGCTCTGGCAAGCTGGCTCAGCAGGTAAAAACCCTTGCCATCAAGCCTGATGACTTTGCTTTGATCCCTGGGATCCACACGGTGGAAGAAGAAAACTGACCCCTGCAAATTGTCATCTGACTGCACTCACATGTGTGCACACAAACACAAATGCATATAATAAAAAATTTGTGGGGTCTTTTTTGTTTGTTTGGTTTTGGTTTTGTTTTGGTTTTTTGTTTTTTTTTTTGAGACAGGGTCTCTCTATGTAGCTCTGGCTATCCTGGAACTCACTCTGTAGACCAGGCTGGCCTCAAACTCACAGAGAACCAGTTGCCTCTACCTCCCGAGTCCTGGGATTAAAGGTGTACACCACTATACTGTTTTTAGAGTCAAAGTCATCCTCTATTGCATCATTGTGACCTGGTTATCTCTCATCCTGTCTCCTCTATGCCTCTGCTACCTGCCCCAGAACAATTCACGAAAGACATGCCAGCTCTCATCTCGGGATACCCTCAGGTTACATAGCGGAGACGCTTTATAAGTATGGACTATTGGGTCTGGCAGGCTGAGTTCTAATCCTGCCTCCAGCTACAACTGTGTGACACTGAGCCACCATCTAACCTCCCCAAGCCTCAGTTTCCCCATCTCTAGAATGAGAACCACCATGCAATATCATCATGTTCTGGAACTATCACCAATTATGTTTGTTTTCTTATATATAAATATATATTCATATTGTATCTAAAATGTTATCCCATCCCTTATATCCTCCCATTCACCAATTATGTTTGTAATAGAAGCTGCACCATTGGCATTTGTTGAATTAAGCTGACCAGAGGGATGCCAGAAACCAGCCAGACTGCTTGTGTCTATTGTATGCATGGGTGGGGGGCCATGTATATTCAGGTATGAGCCTAGAGGCCAGAGTGCAATGTCAAGTGTCTTGCTCTAGTGTTCTCCCTATGAGTTTTAAGGAAAGCTTCTCTCTTTGCTAAACCCCGAGCTCACTGATTTGGCTAAATTAGCTGCTCAGTGAGTTCCGGGATCTTTCCCATCTCCATCTCTGGTGCTGTGCTTACAGACACTCACCACAGGACCTGGCTTTACATGTGCGCACTAGAGACCTGAACCCAGGTTCTCACTTCTCACAAGGAAAGCCATTTCCCCGGTGTCTTGGGGGTCTTAATCAAGAAGCAGTTCCTGAACAAGATCCCATCCAGGGGACAATTTCTCTGGACTCACGTGCTGTGACCCTGAAACATTTCCAGGCTCCCTGGATCCTTCCTGGATCTGTGGATGGCAGTATCCAAAGGCACAGAAACCATGGCACCCTTCTGGCCAGGTGGCAGAAGACCCCTTGCCATGTCAGGGTAGGGTGCTGGTCCACAGGGAAACTAACTAGCTGAAGTTAGCTGCAGGCTTAGGGCGGACTTGGGGCAAGCGTCCAAAGGCGAGCGAGTAGACACCGCTCATATGTCAGAAAGCCCTGGCCTCTCTCCTCTCAAGGATAAGTGATGCTAAGAATAGGCCTAAGGAGAAACCCGGAAACCATTGCAATGTAATCTCCGAAACCTCCCAAACGTAAACGTTCTGTAACTGCTCTGGACTCAGAGAGGCCCTAGAAGAGGTCAGGAGGGAAGGGTTCCAAGAAGCGTGCACCTTCATAACCATCTCAGCTGAATATTTACGTGGTTGGGATAATCACACGGTCTGTTAATTACAGAGCCTGCTCCGGTAAGCAGGGTGCATCCTTCCAGGCCGGAGCCAAGTCCGGGACTAACCAGGGCCTTTTCAAGGCTCTGGGGGAGGAATGCTGTCATTGACCACATGGAAATGGGATTCTGCTTCCTGGAGAGGCTGGGCATGGAGAAGGCAGTTGGGGAGTCTTGCAACCCGACTGTAATTTACATCTCTTTTTCTGCTGAGCTTAGGGCCTCTTCTAGTCTTTACTGGGCCCTGCTGATTTCAGGCTAGGGAGCTGGCTGTTTGAGGCAACATATTATTATGGTGTATATTTAATATGTTATACTAGTATTATGTATTATTTATGTAACACATATTACATAAAGGGTACAAATGAGGAAATATATTTGAGGCAGGACCTATGTTGTCCAGGCTGGCCCTGAACTCCTGAGCCGTTGAGATGGTAGGCATGGCAACACCTGGATTATTCTATTCCTTTCTGTTTGGTTGGTTGTCTTTTCTGATCTGGGCTAATTAAAGCTGTTTGCTAAGGACAGCTCCTTGCAAAGCCTATCTAACCATCTAAGGCCATCTAACTGACCTTTTGTCCTTGAATTGTTTGTAGTATGTTTTCGCTAACCTAGGATTGTCCTGTTTATACAGACAAACTTTCCCCATGGCTTTTGGGTTTTCTGCCATGTTCAGAGCAGCCTTCTGACCGGGAGTTAGCAAACTTTGGTTCATATCATGCTCATATAGTTTATGGTTTCACGTATGACATCTTAGTCTTTTGCTGTTACTCTTTCCTTTTGGGTTTGGCTTGGTTTTCTGTGACAGGATCTCATGTAGCTCAGGCTGCCTGGAACCAACCAGATGAGGCTGGCGTTGAACTCCTCCTGGTCTTCCTGCCTCCCTCTCCCAAGTGCTGACATTCAGGTGTACACCACCACGCCCAGATTACATCTGCGTATCTTATTCACGGACAGTCTGTCTTGATAGACCTGGTGGTCAGAGATTTACCATCAAGAATGAGTCAGGGGCTGGGAGGTGGCGCAGCAGGAAAAGTCCTTGCTGCATACAACTGCTGGCCTGAATTTCATCCTTGGAACCCATGTAAATGTGGAAGGAGTGAGTGGGCTCCATGAAGCTGTCCTCTGATCTCCACATGGTATGTGCCACAGCAGGCATGTGTGCGCGCGCGCGCACACACACACACACACACACACACACACCCGCGCAAGCCCATACTCCATAGAATCAAACTTTCTTGACCTGACACATGCCTTAACACCCATTCCAGAACAATCCACCTTTCTCTTTCTACTCTTAAATGAAGCTTTTAACACAACCAAATTCCCATGGACTTTTGGTTTTGTTTCTGGTCTTTCTCTTCCAATCTAGCCATTTGTTTCAGTTACCCTGCTTTTTTTAGAGACATAGCCATGAACTTATTTTTTTTTCCTGAATGAAATTCAGCATTTGATTGGACAACTGGGCCCATAAGTATTCACCAGGATGAGACACACATTACATTTATGGATAAGGGATCTATATATGAAAGAGGAAAATAAGCTATATTCACCTATCTCTGAAATTCATCTTGCTCTAAGGCACGTCCCTCTCCTGGCAGCATCTGCTTCTCCTCCTGGGGAGGGTACAGCCCTACACTGGGGAGGACAGCGCCATGGACTGTGGGACTAAGAAGTGTGGGGTGTTCAAGAGTTTTCTCCTTTCTAAACTTTCTAAACTTCATTTCTATCATCACCAAAAACATGGCCATCTCCAAATTGTATGTGCGCACAACAACATATACACACACACACACATCACACACTATGAAACACATATCTTGACCAGGGCATTTAAACAGCACTCACCTGCCCCTTCTGTTCTCTGTGCTCCTGCTGAGCACAGGGAGCAGGCTATCTCTGTAAGCTGCGTACTCCTGTGCCCCTCATCCACCAAACACAACCCAAGGCCCCCTATGACTTGGGATACAGTTCCCGAACATGCTGCTGAGTCCTTCCAGAAAAGCCCTCGAAGGCCTCTCCAGACTCACCCTTGCTTTCCTGTCCAGTCTTTTCCAGATGCTTCTCCCGGTTTAGGAGCTCGGCACCTCTCCTGACCCTCCTTCCCTGGGCGGGCTCTGTAAGACCTTGAATGCAGCCCAGTTAGCCCTTCCTCCTACAGCTTAGGGATTCCCTTCCCCCTGGTCCCTACTCCTCCCTGTCGCAGCACCCACAGCAAACGAGGTGGCCATCATGGGCCTGGAGGGTACGCAGTTAGGTTCCTATCACCTACCCTGCACCTGACAGACACTCAGCAGGTGTGTCGACCTGTTGTGAGTGAGGATGGGAACTCAGGTCCTTCCTACTGGTCCCTGAAGAACAACAGCTGGCGAGCCTATGGAGAGGAGGGGGCCCTTGACATGCAGTCATCCCTAGCTTGGCCATGACCTGCCTAGTGTGCCTTGGGATCTGCCCTCCCCATCCCCACTCTATTTCATGGGACTCCCATGAGGACACCCAGACACTCGGTTTCAACCCCTTGTGCCACTGGCATGGGAGTCATCCTTCTCCAAGCGCCTGGATGCTCCCTTTGGTTTGGACTACTGATCAGGATCTAGAAGAGTGGGTGGGTGGCCCTGAAGAATGTCAAGGCTAGTTCTGATGAGCTGTGTTTATTCTTGGCCAGGCCAGATGTTCCCATGTCTTCAGCTGCCACCTAGTGCTTGCCTACTTGACCTCAACTCTTAAAGTCAAACAGACCTTTTGTCTGCCTATTTCCTGCTTCTGCCCTGCTGGCTCATCAGGGACAACTGAGGGGTAGTTTGGTGCCACTCTTAACCATCTGGCTGATGATCAGTGGCCACTATCAGAGGACTCAGGGCATGACCAGGACACCGAGTGTCACGAAACGTTGCTAGTGCCGATGGTAGCACCAACAAAGACCATCATCTTCCCCTAAAGGTGAAGACCCTTTATATACCATGATACTTCAAGCTGGAAGGGGCTGTTGGGACAGAGATTCACTTATCAGCCTGGTGACTAGCACAAGATGTGTTGGAGAGCCGGGTGCGGGGGTGCGGGGTGGAGGTGGGGGGGCGGGGAAGGATACCTCCTGCCCGTCACTGTGACATCATCTTATTCCTTTACTCCAGCAATTCTCAACCTGTGGGTCACAAACCCTCTGTGGGTCGTGCGTATCAGGCATCTTATATATCATATACTTATATTGTGGTTCATAACACTAGCAACATTACAATTATGAGGTAGCAACAGAATAATTTTATGGCTTGGGGGCAGGGGCGCTCACCTCAGTGTGAGGAACTGAATTAATAGGTAGCAGCATTAGGAAGGTTGAGAACCACTCTGTTCCCTCACTGCACTCCCCCACCATTCCACTCTCTCACTATGCCGGTCATTCCTGCCACCGCCCCCGACCCCGGCCCAGTCTCCTTATCATGCCTTATCATGGCATGTTCCTCATCTGGGAAATGGAGGTCCACGACCACACAGGACCCTGACCAAACCCCTTCTCCTCTGTGGGCCTGTTTTCTCTTCAGAGAGGCTGTGCTAGACTATGTGACTTCCTGCTCCCTCTTTTCTTTCTTTCTTTCTTTCTTTCTTTCTTTCTTTCTTTCTTTCTTTTTTTGGTTTTTTGAGACAGGCTTTCTCTGTGTAGCCTTGGCTGTCCTGGACTCGCTTTGTAGACCAGCCTGGCCTCGAACTCACAGTGATCCGCCTGTCTCTGCTTCTCAAGTGCTGGGATTAAAGGTGTGCACCACCATCGCCTGGCAACACAGGATTTTTAAAAGCTGTGTCAAATGGGGGTCGGGGGTGGGGGGGGCTGTCCACTCACACTCCTACCGACCCATCATCCTCATCCCAGGCAGTCCCTAAGGAAGCATGCCAGGGGGAAGTCAGGAGATGCTAGTTAACTCCGAGGGCCTGGTACTGACAGTCAGGAGGAGGTTTGGAGGGCGGGTTGGGGCTTCACCAGACCCAGGCGTGGAGTGGGTGCAGGGGTCAGTGAACCTGTACTTCATCATCTGCTCCTGGCTGCGGGAGGCTAAGATGAGTTCCAAAAAAAGCCGGGGCACCCACTCAGGGCAGGCAGCCCTTTTCCGCCGTGTAAACAGTGGCAACCACCTCTCTTGCCTCCCAGCTGCTGGAGTTTTGTGGCTAGAAGCTAGGCTCTGGAGCCCTCCAGGGAGGCAGTAATTTAGGTATATTTAGGTCAGCCCACTTTCTTTAACATCAACAGCAGTGCTGAGAACCACATGGGATGGTCACACCCAGAGGCCTGTGCCAAGGCTCACCCTTATCCCCCACCCCACCCCCACAAAGTCCTTTTCATTAACTCTCCCAACCTCCATATCCCCAAAAGAACAGCAAGAACTTACAGGGGGGCCTCGAGGCCCGATGATAGACATCCCCGCATCTCCAGGGGCACCCTGTGGGGAGACAGAGGGTGTGTAGAAGGGTAGACGGAGTGGGAGAATGGTGTATGTAAGGGCGGGGGGCGGGGAGGATGCCAAAGGGATCAGGGGAGCTGGCAGTCGGGAGAGGGGATGCCAACGCCATAGACACCATAGACTGTCCAGAGATCAGTTCAACATGGGGAGCCCAATGACGGAGATTGGAACATCTCAGAGGGGCTGAGGGGCACCGGGAAAGCGGCAGCACATAAAGAGATTAGGGTGCCCCGCCCCCGCACTGGGTTCCGGAAGTGGAGAGAGGGATCCATGACATGGTGGTGCAAGAGGGAGACACTGAGAAAGGTGTGGTTTGGCGGTGATATTCCACCCATTTCACATGGCAGCGTACCCTACGATGGCTAAACAGGAGTTATGAGAGCAGATGGTCAGGACGTACAGTACCCTGGCTATATGGGCCCAGCAGCCTTGAGCCCAAAGGCTGATAGTCTCAGATGTCTCAGAGAAAGCCACAGAAGGACAAAGGCTTGAGCCCAGGCTGAGCCCCTACAGCATGTCCTGGAGCTGGCTGGCTGGCTGCCCCTGGGGTGCTATTACAGGTGGCTGAGCCAGCTGGATAAATATAGGGGGTGCATTTGTAGGGGTCCCCACCAGGAATCTATAGCAGAGGCAGGAGGGGAATGCAAATACCCAGGCATGCCCCCCCAAGTTAAGTCATGGCAGCTTTCTGAGCTCACCCAACCCCCTGAGAGCCAGGAGCTTGGAACGTTCTGCAGCCTTCGGGAAGGGATAGAGATGTATTTTGCAAAATGTCCTACCTAGCGCACAGGCAGCAGTGATTTCAAATAGTAGCACCGTGAAGTTGCCGAGAGCAAAATGCATACTTTGAAGGGAAACCCGGCACCTTTGCAGCTTTGACTTGGGACCAACTAATTTCTCTGTTCATTCCTTCAACTAAGGCAGGGAAAGCAGCGCCTGCCGTATGGAAAGTGCTTTAAAGTGCCATGTGGTCTGGGGAAGGTGGCATGTTTCAAGTAAGCAGTTTTACTCCGCCCCCCGACCCCCACCGCCAAGCCCCCAAGATGAGACCAATAGTCTTGTTCCATTTGGAAGACTGCTGGGCCCCACGATCAAGAACCTCAGCCTTGGAGTCACAGCCCACAGAGCTCCTCTCCAGCTCTGCCGCCTTCTAGCTGTGTGACTATGGACAGGCAACTTTCCTTCTCTGGGCCTAATGCACAGAGGAAGAGTAAAGCTTCTGGGAAGGGCTGTCAGCATTAATTGAGTCAATGGAAGCCAGAGTACCCACAGCATGCCTGCCGATGGGGAGACACTACTGCTGCTAGCACTTGCTACTTTGGAGGTGGGCTACTCTATTGCAGTAACTGTGTGTGTGTGTGTGTGTGTGTGTGTCTGTCTGTCTGTCTGTCTGTCTCCGTGTGTGTCTGTATATGACTATGTCTGTGTGTGCATGTGAGTGCCTGTGTGTGTGTTGGGGGGCATCTCCTGCCTGTAACCCTAGCTCTCAGCAGGCAGAGGCAGGAGGCAGGAAGATCATTATAAGTTTCAGGTCAGCCAAGGGACTTCTAGGCTAGCCTAGGCTACAAATCAAAACCCTGTCCAAAACAAAACAAACACACACACACAAAAAAACCAACAAAAACAAAAACCCCAGAACAAGAACAACCTCCTCCGCCCCCCCAATATTGACATTCCCAGTGTATGCAAGGAGGGAAGCAAAGCTGAAGCCCAAGAATCTTAGCTTCTAGTGGCTGCTCGTGTTACTGCCAGGGACTTCCAACAAACCTGTCCTTTCTGGCTCCTACTTTCTCCTCTGATTGGATAAGGCATGCTCTGAAGTCTCCAGAACCTACCAGGCTGCTCTTTCAGAATGTCCCTCCCTCAACCCAGCTTCTGGCTTCTCAGACAGAGTGGAGGATCCTCTCTGTGACTCTGGGGTTCTCCCTGGGCAGTCCCAGTTACCCAGCAGTAATAAGCCAGTCTCTTTTCCTTGGAGGTGGGTGACAGCCCACAGCTAGGAATCAGAGCAGTGGGGCCCTTCGCATGTGGTTAAGGCAGGGAAGGGCAGACTCATGGAGCTGGGACAGCTGGGGCCTCTTGCCCAGGAATCCCAGGCTCCACACCAGGGTGTGGAAGATGTTAGCCTAAAAGCCTCCCAGTGAAGAAGAAGGCTGGGATAAAGTGTGCAGCAAGGACTCACCTTCTCGCCTGGTAGACCTTTGACACCCTGGGCAGGCAGCCCCACGAAACACAGGGCACGGGGGAAAAGAGATGGGGGGGGGGAGGAGAAAAAAAAGAGCATGAGAGACAGACACGGACACAAGAATCTGTGTTAATGGCACAGCAACTGAACAAAAGAAATCGCCGTGAAATAAGAAACACAGCACAACAGAACACAGATGCGGACACGCGACAGCCATCTCAGCCAGCAAGCATGGCCAGCTGCTCTACATCAGTAGGAGAGAAAGAGGGGACCCTGTCCAAGTGCTGCATGCATGGGGCGGGGGAGGGAAGAGAAAAGAAGAGAAGAGGAGAGGAGAGACACAGAGAGGAGAGGAGAGAGAAGGAGGGAGAGAGGGAGAGGGAAAGGCAGAGAGAGAGAGAGAGCGCGAGCACGCGAGTGCGAGAGAGCGAGGCGCATGTAAGCAGGAGAGTGAGGCTTGTGTAAGCATGAGCCAAGTCCATGGGCCATGGGGAAGTTGTTCCCATGAGCATGACCGCCAGCTGTGAGGATCCCTCTGTGCACCAAGTACAAAGCCTTGCTAAATGAGGTAAAACTGGAACCAGTAGGGCTGGCCATGCTCAGAAGAGGGAAAGCTAGAGACATGCGTGGTGGTGGGCAGACGGTGGCTACTGGACCTGGGTGGCTCAGGCCTGTCATCTCAGCTACTAAGGAGACTGAAGCCAGAAGAATACAAATTCAAAGCCTGCCTCAGCTAGAGACTGAGTTCAAGGCCAGCTAGGGACAACTCTGTGAGATCCTGTCTCAAAGTCTAAAGTGGGTTGAGGATGCTTGCCTCATATGCTCAAAGCCCTCCATTCAGTCACCAATCGTACAAAAAGGGTAGCCAGAGGTGGAAGGAAGGAGACACAAATTCTGCAAGGATGGCAGATGAGAAGAAAGCTGGATACCCAGCCAGTGGTCCCTTGGTCCATTATTACTATGGTGGGCAGCAGATAGGCAGCCTCAATCTACCCAGCTCACCACAGGCCAGTGGCGCCACCTCTGGTGAAGTCTGGGAATGACCCAGGAATTTCACACCTACTGATTGTTGGACACTCCTGTCCTTATCAAGTGGCTTAGGCCAGGATCCCTAGCGAGCAGCCAAATGGGCCATTCCACATTTAAAACAGCACCAGCAGCGAGAAGTTCCAAAGTGGCTGGAAAGGAGCTCTGCCGAAGCTTCCGGGGGAACGGGGGTGGGGGGGTTGAGGGGAGGGAGGAGGTGGCTTCCCCAACTCTCCCCATTGCCACTACACAGGAAGCCCTGATTGGGGAGGGCAGGAAGGAGGAGCCCGAAGCACATTTTGCACTTAGCAGAACTTCCTACAGGCCAGCTGCTGTGCCCAGCGGGGGGGGGGGGGGAGGGGTGATGGGTGGAGGTGGGGGGCTCCCAACACTTTAGCTAACAGGAGCAAGGACAGACTGTAGGCCAGGTGGCTTGGGTACAAAACTCAACTCTACTCTCTTCTTTCCCGGGCAGATTTTACCCATAAAAAAATGGGAATTAAGGCTGCAGCAGAGGCCTATGTTCCTCTTATGGAAGAAAGGCAGGGTAATGTCTCCTCTCTGCACAGGGCCTAGTGTCTAATGGGTATACTACTGGAGCAGGCAAAGTGCTCAGTGCCCTGGTATGGAATCAGTGTGAGGACTCCATGAAGGGGGCCAGGACCCCCACACCCTGACAGGTCTTGGTAGCCTTATGACATTGAAGAATGGCACAGCTCTGGATGTATGCACTGACTGTTTTTCCACTTGCCCTGGGTACCAAGCCTTGCTGAGTGTGTGTATAGAGGGGCAGGTGAGGGAGTGGAGCGGTGGACGAGAGTTTTGAGGTTGCTGAGGGGGAATCCAGTGCCAAGAACCCGGTAGATGTCGGGCAAAATGGTATCCACTAATGTGAGGACCCCCCCCCCCCGCAAGCACCAAGGGGGTGGCCCCACAGCTCATACTTTGCATGGAGCACCTGTTCTGAACTCTAGAATGTTCCAGGCCTCAGGGTCGGGGGTGGGGGTGGGGTGGAGGGTGGGGACATCCGTTTAGGGACAACCCCTCCTTTCAGCTGTGATGTTATGGGTGGTTTTCCAGGTTCAAGTTTAGAGCCTAGTTACCTGCCTCAAGTATCCGCGCACTTACTTCCTAGTGCATAACCGTGAGAAAGACATTTACCTCCTGAGCCTTGGCTTTCTCATCTGGAGTACTGGGAGCGGGGTGGAAATCATGCCTTTGCATGCAGTTCTCGAGAGCTGATTTGTAAAGGCTCTTTGGTTCAATGCCCAGCATGATGTCAGCAGTGACCAAGGGTTGCCTAAGCTCTGGGTACCCCAACTCCATGCTTGCTCCAGCCATGCAAATTCACACACAAATGTCACAGCCAGGCTTAAGGACAACGCCAGCACAAAGATGAGAGTCATTGGCAAAGCCAGCGATGATGATGGCGACTGGGAGTGTGCTGGAGGTGAGGGCAGACGCTGGTGGGAAGTCGGCAGCAGGAGGAGGGGGCATCTTAATTCAGGAATGCCCTTGGCCACCTCAGGCTTCTGTCTAGACCAGTGGCTCTCAACCTTCCCAATGCTTCAAATCTTTAATACAGTTCAGGTTGTGGTGACGCCCAACCATAAAATCACTT
Source organism: Acomys percivali (assembly GCA_907169655.1). Taxonomy (NCBI): domain Eukaryota; kingdom Metazoa; phylum Chordata; class Mammalia; order Rodentia; family Muridae; genus Acomys; species Acomys percivali. The sequence goes on along the minus strand of OU015751.1, from coordinate 20,670,321 downwards.
CCAACGCTACTTCAGGAATGTGATTTTGCTACTGTTATGGATTATCATATAAGTATCTGATATACAGGATGGTCTTAGGTGACCCCGTTTGACCAAAGGGGTTGCAACCCACGGGTTGAGAGTCACTGATCTGGACCTTAGAGACTTCCACTGTGAAGCTGACAGGACAACCCAAGGGCCAGGGGGACTCAGTGCCTCTAGCTAGCCTCATAGTTTCTGACCAACCACACTTGAACCCTTTCGTCATTTTTCACAAATGGAAATAGTAACTGTATTCATCCTTATGAGGACCTGGAGGAACCTCCTGGAACCAAGCCCCCTGCTTTCACTTCCTCTGAGTGTAGTGTCCATCCATTGAGGACACCCATGGGAGATTGTGACTGGTCAGGGAACGGCTGCGGAGGCACCAGCTGGTGCCTTGGGGTACTCAGGCCTTACTCTGCCTCCTGCCCCCATCCGTCCCCACCCCTTGGCACAGTGGGTGACATCCTAGTAGTTTTCACTCTGCTGCCTGGTGTTCTGCAGGGGAGTTAGTCCCCATGTCTCCAAGGAGAACACACCCCAGCTTCTAGCAGGTACCGGAAACACTGGTTTGTATGGGACCCTATGTATGCTGTGTCTTTCCTAGATATGTGTACCTATGATAAACTTTAGTTTATAAATTAGGCCCAGGAAGAAAAAAAAAAAAACCCGATAACTTGCAATGAAAGAGAACAAGTTTAACAGCATTTCCTAAGAGGGTGAGCAGATGTGGTCTCTTTTGAAGTATCTGACTGAAGCTGTGTATGCAGATGAACATACCGTTCGCTCTTCCTGTAAGTCTGGAGACCAAAACAAAATGTCTTCCCTTCCCTTCTCCTTGCTTGGACCTCCCCAAGTTGCCCTGAGCAGCACTTCACCATGCCCGGAAGGAGGACAAGCCAGGATGGAGAAGCAAGCAATGTAAGCCCCACACCCAAGCAGGGACACGTGGGCCAACTCACCACACGTCCAGGCATCCCGATGGCACCCTTGTCCCCCTGATGAAGGAGATGGAAACAGTCAGTGTGGCTGCCACCTGCCAAAGGGTCCCACGCTCTCACTGCACACCTGGCTAGGGGATACAGCTAGCCGGCTTTGTTGGAGCAGCTCGGATAACATCCGAAAATGGCACCAAGTGTCACGTGGTTGTCATGGGTGCACTTCTCGGGGAGACCTCACTAACTAGTGTGGGGACCTCAATGCCTGGACCAGACTTCCCATCACATATAGTTTTCCGTACTCAGGCATGGTGCTTGAGAATAAAGGTTACAGCAGGAGGCGGCGGTTGTCAGCCTGGACCTCGATTTCCTTTAGTTATCTCCAATGCCCTTTCTCCCTTATGTTTGTGTTCTTGCAGCCCATCAGTAGCAGCAAGAATGGGCCTAGGAGTCATCATCATCTCTGCTCTAAGGCACAGAGCAAGACAGAAGGGTGAATAAAGACTTCCCTAGGTCTGTGAGCCAGAGCCAGGGAAGCACTACCCTGTCCCCTTGCTCCTCCTACTCCCCCTCTGCTGTCCTGTCCCACCCTCCCCTCTCTCCTCACAGGCTACTTCAGCATGTGAATTCAGATGCTTTGTTTTGTAGCCAGGGTTACATCCTCCTTGCTCTGGAGATCTGCTTACAAAGGTTCCTGCGCCCCCCTTTCAGGAGAAAATATTGTTTTCTAATCATAGGCATGCTGACACCATAAAAATCTGGGGCGGGGCCCTCAAAGGATGGGGAGCAACAGGGTGTAGAAGGTGAGATTGATGTCCGGCCTGCCAGGCAGGGGATGACTACACTGAAATCCCCCTGGGATGTGTGTGGGGGTGGGGGGAGCAGTTCTGGGGGTGACTGTGGATCTGTTGACTCCAAAGAGGCAACCACAGAGGCAAAATGTCCCAAGGGGCAAGAGGCATCCCAAGACATATGTGGGACACACAAGAAATGCTGTCAGTTCCTGTTAGGCTTCCACTGTCGAGATCAAGGGCATCTTTGAGCAAAGCATTGCGCCTTTGCTAAGAATGGCACAGGGTTGGCCATAAGCACCGACTGTTTCCCCATCCTCCCCGAGCACCAGCCTTATTGTGTGGGAGATGGGGGATGAGAGCTTTGAGGTTGCTGAGGTCCCCTTGAGATGCCGCTGCCTCTGCCTCAGGCCAAGAACCTGGCATTTGGTAAACTTTGGGCAAAACCATATTGACTGACGCTGAAACCCTCCGTACCACGGTTCTTTACGCATGTTTACGTGTCTCATCCTCTGTATCCTAACAAAGAGCCAGCACACGTGCACCTGCCTGTGGGTCACCTCATGACCCTTCACGCGGAAGCTTAGACCCTCCTGCAGCGGATCTGCCCCTCCCACCGCAGACACGCCAGGCCCGTGCTTGTTGTCAGGTCTGGCTCTGCCAACTTCACAGTCTGCTCACTCTTGGGCTTTTGAATGATATTGCAGGGTGTGTGTGTGTGTGTGTGTGTGTGTGTGTGTGTGTGTGTGTGTGAGATTATTTTTCCTTTTCGTTTGGAAAATAATGTTTTTTGCAGCCCTGGTCATAAAATGCTCAGGTTAAGGACAAGTGTGGAAAGGCCAGAGGCTGGAAACTCGGCAGCATTCTTCGCTCTGTGAATTGCCCCCTAAATGCCTTTTAAAGGTGGATGCTGTAAGGAAAAAAGAAAAGCCTGCCTACATTCCTCTGGGTCATCTGACTATACCCCTGCTTAGATTTCATGGGACTGAGTCGCTGTCCTTCTGAGCTGCAGCCCTGGGAAAATCGCTGCTTTCAAGGCTGAGCAGAGATTTCCACGTGTACTTTACTAAACTAGTCACTGGCCATTGATTCTGGAAGCTGGTGACTTAGTCAAAAGGCCGTAGAAGGGTCTAGAATCCAGCAGAAGCGGCCTTCAGCAAAGGGAGACAGGGAAGACAGGTGTCAACAGGTATCTCCTGTGAGAGCCCCTTCCCCGAATCCCTTCCAGACCCCGCCTAAACGTCTCCTCCATGCCCTACTACAAAGCCCCAATCTATGTCCTTCCTCTAAACCCTCTGGATGGCTACAGCATCTTGCCCGAGCCACACCCTGCTCCAAAGCCCAAAGTGTTTATATCCAGCCTTCATTTCGTTTATCTAAGCTGGACACCACAGAACAATGTCTTAAAAGGTTTTAAAGATGGCTCTCAAATAAACGTCAGGCATGGGTCACAGGAAACTGCTGTGCTCAGTGGTGTGGGGTAACCCGCTAACAACTCACTACTGAAACTTGGACAGGTTGGACAACGCATTTTACCTTTCTGTGCCTGAGACCTTGTTTTCCCATCACCAGAAACGGATTTGGGAATTCCCACTTCTCTGAGCTCTTCCTGTTGTTCTCTGAGTTATTGGGCAATCAAGTCTGGAGATGCTCAGAGTGCCCAACACCAATGAAAGTTTCACGAAGAGTCAGCTATACATATGGCATCTACATACATTTGCCCAAAGTCCCTGTGGTTACGTGGCATGGCCTTCTTATGGCAACCGAGGAAGAACAAAGGGTTCGAGTCCACCTTTCACCAGAGGGCAAAGGAAGACTAGACTAGACTAGAACAATGTCTGGATGTCATCTGCCATGAAGAAGGATGGGAATGACCCAAGGGCTGGCCACTTGCTCCAGTTCCCATGACAACGGCTCCTGTGTTGGAAGGATCTGCTGCTGAGTTTACATGCGTAATGCCCTAGGAGAGATCCCAAGAGCTGCAGCCATAGATCTCAGCTGTTCTCCAGTGTTCCGAGGTGGAAGGGATGGGAGTGGTTTCACCCTCAGCCACAGATTAGAGACTCCAGAGGGAGGCTATACTCAGAAAACCGTGAGAAGAACTGGCCACCCAACCTAGACAGTCAACAGATTGAGAAAGAGTGAGTGCTGGGGGCTAAGGTGTGGCACGGTGGGAGAGCCCTTGGAGGGGGGCATGGGCCCTGGGCTCTATCCCTAGCATCCACATGAAAGGGAGGCAGGCAGAGAAGAGATGGGTTACTTACTGGGAGTCCAGGCCTTCCAGTGGGACCCTGAAATAAAGAGGTGGAGAGTGAACTTGACACAGGTCAGCATTATGAACAGTTAATGCGGGGCATGGCCCCAATCAGCTGTGACCTCAGGGAATTCCTCTATACTGTAGGAGCTTGCATAAAACCAAGTAACCAAGAGCTCCTATATGCCAGGCCCAGGAACAGGAACAGGAAACAGAAAGATGATATGTCCTTTCCCATGACTTAAAGGTCACTAGGGCTCGGGCTCTCATTAGCTCAGCCCTGTCTCTGGGTCCTTCTGTCGCATAGAAGAATCCTTATCTATCACCTTCACAAAACTCAACTCCAAATGCATCAAGGACCTCAACACATGACCAGACACCCTGAATATATAGAATAACGGATGGGAGCTTGTAAAGTGGCTAAGTTTCTGTATGGCAAAGGACACTCATTCAGGCAAAGTGTCAGCCAAGAGTGGGAAAGGTCTTTACCAATTTTACATCTGATAGAAGGTTAATATCTAAAATATATAGAACAACAACAACAACAACAACCCCCAAAAAAAAAAACAAACCAAACAAACAAAAACCCTGAACACCAGGAAACAAATAACCCAACTTTAAAAATGAGGTACAGATCTAAGCAGAAAGTTTTCAAAGGATGAATCACAAATGGCCAAGCGACACTTAAAGAAATGTTTAACATCCTTAGCCATCAGGGAAATGCAAATTAAAAGAAATGATGGCTCATGTTGGTGAAGATGTAAGGAGAACATGCTGGTGGGAGTGCAGACTTATAGTCACTATGGCAGTTCCTCGGGGAGATGGGAATTGATCTACTTGAAGATCCAGCTATACCACTCTTGGGCATATTCCCAAAGGACTCTGCATCCTACCACAGAGACACTTGTTCATCCAAATTCACTGCTGTTCTATTCATAATAGCCAGATTTATACTGGAACATTACTCAGCTGTTAAGAAAAATAAAATTATCAAATTCACAGGTAAATGGGTAAAACAAGAAACATACAAATATTGTATGTTTTCACTTATATGTGAAGGTTAGCTTTTAAGTTTTCAATATATGTGCTTTAATCTGAATAACCACAGAGGGTAGGTACCTACTAAGGAGCCAGTGGAGAGGAGTAGATTTCTCAAGAAAGGAGAAATAGAATATAGTGTAATGGGGAGAGGGGATGGCAAAGGGGAAACTAAAATAGGAGGATAAAATAGGGAGGGGACTGGGAGGGCAGGGTAAGGGAGGGGCTATGGGGAGTAACAACTAATGCTAAAGGACAGTTGACAAACCATATGGAAACCTATTACTGTTTAAAATATAAACATTCATGAAATGAGTCGAAGTGGAGTCACCAAATAAGGGAGATAATCCCTCAATAGATACCTTCTGCCACCAAGTAAAACCCCCAATATCAGGACTAAGTTATACATTGTTGAATTGTTGGCAAAGGGGCCCCGCAGGAACACCCAAGGCTGTCAGTTGTTTTCCCCAGTCTCGTGGTGAGGACCTGCTGCTAAAAATAACACTTTCTTACGCCACTGGAAAACATAGAAGTCAAGCTGATGCCTAGTTAGAATCTTGACCCTACTGACTAGTGCTCACGGCACTGGGAGGCACTTTGCACATTACAGAGGAGAAAAGTAAACACCAACCCAGGCATAAACCCTGTGATCTGCAACAACAACCTAAAAGATAGCATTGTGCAATGGTGGCACACATGCCAAGGGAATAACCAATCACTTTTTTTAAAAAAAAATGGATTTAAGACCCATTCCACGAGATGGAACATCTGACACTGCTCAGGTGGCCAAACAAGAGATGCCATAGATTGTGGGCCTAATGTAAAACCTACTGCTATTATTCTGATAAAGGAATATAGCAAAAAAACGATACACTGTAGACCCATAGATCAGTGCCGTGGCCCACGTCAGAGAAGCTGCTTCTTACAGGAGTTGGTAACTCACACAGCATCACACAACTGGACAATATGCATAGAGTGAGATACTCTGCAGCACTCTGTCCTAAATGGGGATGTCATCAGCAAGCCCCTCCCCACAAGGCTTGGCAATCTATACAAGGGGAGGCAGAAAGAGCCTCAGAGCAAGAGGTAACTGACGACTCCAAAGAAACATTGTCTCCTAGATAAAACGGGATTGATACCCATGAACTCAAGGAGACTGTGGCAGCAGTCACAAAACCTGTATAGGCTCAAGCCAGGTGGGGTCTTAGAATTGAGCGGAGTTGCGGGGGGAGTGGGGAGAGGGGAAGGTAGGCACAGGGTCCCACCCCTAACCAAGAAGCTATCCGCAACTGATACCAAATGGATACCAAAGGGATAACCAGTTTCTCCCCAGTGGAGTATCGTTTGAGTATATCAAGCACACTTCAGCACAGGCTCGGGGACCAGGAGTAGTTGGCCCACACAAAACAAACTCAATGGTAATTTTGTGGACCTTTTCGTTTCATTTTGCTTTGTTTTGTCTTGTGGGTCTTTTGCTTGTTTGTTTTGATTTTTGCTTTTGTGCTTTTGTGGGTTTTTTGTATGTGTTTCTTGATTGTTTTTGGTTTTGGTTCTTGTTTGTTTTTAAAAGCAAGTGAGTGAGTGAGAGAGAGAGAGAGAGAGAGAGAGAGAGAGAGAGAGAGAGAGAAGAACAACAAGTTAGGGAGGGAGGGAAGATCTGGGAAGAATTAAAAAGGGGAGCATGGGCAAAATATAAGAAAAAAAAAAAAAAAAAATTAAAAAGCTGAGCCTGCGCCCTGGTGTATGGGGTGTGGCCCAACACAGGTGGAGGTGTTTCTCCAGCAGAGACGGACTCTTCTGGACTCAGAGCAAGTGCTGTGTAGCCAGCTCATCTGTGCACAATCTTGGCTCTACACTTACTACATGAGTGATGAGGGTGACCTTAAGTGACTTTCCTTGTGCCTTTGTTTCCTCACCTTGAAAATGGGAGAGCAGTCACCTTGAAAATGGGAGAGCAGTCACCGAGTAATTGTCTGTCTTTTGTGATGAGAATAAACTAGCTACCCCAAGCACTGAACTCGGGGCCTTACATACTGCAAGTGCTAAGCAATTGCTGACACGGGCCATTATAGGAAGGGAACCAGCTAGGAGGACCCAGGACAAGCCATGTTTCACTGAGTGTCTGGTGCTTCCTACCTAACTGGAGACTTGAGTTTTACAAAAACCAATTTCCCTTTTGCCCAGACCAACGGGGAGCATGAAGCCCAGTTTTTCTGTCTCTTCTGTTCAATTCCCCACCCCTACTTCCTTACCTAGTTTGTCCTGGTTTGTTTTCTCTCGCTGTAATAAACACCATGGCCAAGGTGGGGGGCGGGGGAGGTTTGTTTGGCTTACACATTCAGATCTCAGTTCATCACGGAGTCAGGGCTGGAACTCAAGGCAGGAACCGAGGCAGGGGTCATAGAAGGGCACTGCGGACTGGCTTGCTTCCCATTGCTTGCTCAGTTTGTTTTCTTACACGTGCAAGGACCACCTGTCCAAAGGTGGCATTGCCCACAGTGGGCTGGGTTCTCCCTCACAGTAATCTCTAAGCAAGAAACGAACTTGCTTACAGGTCAATCTGTTGGAGGAATTTTTTTTTTCCAAACGGAGGATCTCTTCCCACATACCCCTAGCTTGTGTCAAATTGACAAAAACCTAACAAGTACATGGTTTCAAATCTCTTCCCCCCTCCAAAGTGAGGTGGGATAAAAATAAATGAAATAAACTAATCAACAGGAATAATAGAAAAAATATTAGGAGGTGATGTGTGCTCCTAAAACTCAAGTGGGGAAGTAGGGAAGTGGGGGACAAGCTTCTGCCTTGGACACTGGGGTGGGGCCAGTGGAGAAGGACAGTTTGTTACTCTTTGCTCATCCCTGCTATCACATCGGTGTGTCCTCCATGGTGAGCCAACCTTGTGCCCACAGGAACCTGGAGAGTCCCACCGGAGTACCGAGCCAGCCCCTGAGAGACTTGACTGCCCACAGGGCAGCAGATGGCCACCTGTCCCCTGGCCACCAACATCCTTACGTCACAGGAAGCAAAGAGAACAGGGCTGAGGATGTATGCCGTCCCTATTTCTCCTGCTTTTCAGTTTTTTTGTTTTTAGTGCCCAGAGCTAGGCACTGCTCTGGGGCCTCTCCTCTGCAACTAGCTCGGGAGTGCAAGGAGCTAACTGGGCCTTCCTTGCCTCTCATGCACCACAGCTCAGGCAGGTAGAGACTGTAAGTAGGGACTCATACTCCACTTCCCTTGCCAGTCCCCAGAATCCAGAAGACTCTGGCTGGGAACAACATGCCAGAGAAGCTGGCACACCTCTTAGGATACCAGAGTTCTATTAAGGGACACAGTCAATGACACCTCTGCAGTGTCCTTAGGATGGAGCAGGTGTGAAATCTTGCCTTCCAAAAACAAGGAGGGTACATGGCCCCGTCCCTGCAGGTGGCCTGTCATAGTTCCTTAAAAAAAAAAAAAGATAAAGTCTAAGATCCCCAGGTTGGCCTTGAACTCCCTGTGTAGCTGAGGATAACCCTGAAGTTTGGATCGTCCTAACTCCGCCTCCCAAGTGCTGGGATTTGTTCGGGGATTGAACTCAGAGCTCCACACAAGCCAGGTGAGCAGATGAGCGAGTCCTTTATCAATTCTGCCACATCCTCAGCTGCTGCCATTTATTCTGGAAGATGGGTGACAGGAATGACCACTTGAGGCTCCTAAACCCACCCTGATAAGGCACCTTCCTCCTTGGCTCTGCTCTCCGAGTCCTACCAGACAAGGTGGTGGCAGGATTCTTGGGGGTGGGGGCTGGGATTCCAGGGTACCCACAGTGTATTCCATGACTGTCTCTTTAAGGATCGGGTACACTGGTTTCACAAGTAGGGTACTCTTTTCCTCTGGCTTCCATTGGTTCCCCACAGTCCCCAAACCACCTCCTAGCAACACAGGAGGGAGAAGGTGGGATAGATTTCAGTAACCTTGAGAAAAATCTGATGTGAAGCGGCTGGCCCCTTTCAGAGCCAGTCCCCAAGTCCCCCCAGTACCCTTGGGTCTTTTGTAGGGCTATCAAATGTTGTCCCTCAAGGAGCATGTGATTCTGGTTTTGGGTCCTTTACCTTCGGGACGTGTTTCCTGGGGTTCTTCTCTGGAATTGGAAAAGGTCCAGCTCCCTGCCCACCCTGGCACTAAGGCCCAGAAAGCAGGACATGTTACCTCTAGTGCCATCACCACCACCAGCCTTAGCTGCCCCTCGGGGGCCTGGCCAGAATGGAGCTGCCCACGCAGGGGTGTGGATGGCACTGTTGCGTCTCCCCAGCTTGGCGCTGTGCCCTGACCTGCTTTCTACTTAAGACAAAGACACTGGGGGAGGGAAGTAGAATCTAGCAGGTGATCTTTCCTCTTTCTGACATCTGCCACTTTTTTGACTGTTGTATGTGTGTTTGGATTGTGGGAGTGGGGGTGGGGAGAGGAGACACACAAATAGCCAGGCCAATAAGGAGTAAGCCAAACTTCTAGAATGAAATGAAGCCCAGAAGGCCAGGGTGATGCAACCCTAAAGGGATGCAGGAGCCTTGATCTTTGTGGGGCATGCGGAGGGACCCTCCTGGAGGACAGCAGAGGCCTGGCTGTCAGCGCCCCACCCAGGGCCCTGTTACCATAGATGACACAGGCCTTTGAGAATCACACACGGGGACCAGCTGCAGCCCGTACTTACAGGAGGTCCTGAAAGAGAGAGAAAAGGGCTGGTCAGTGTCACTGCTGCCAGAGGGAGGGGGTGGGGAGGTCACCTTAGAAACAACATCCAAGAATTCTCTGGCAAAGGGGTTTCCATCTGGTCTTCAAAGTTCCTCTTTTCCTGGCTCACTCTTGCCAGTGTAATCCATTTTCTCTCCATGTTTTTATTATTGGATGAGAAATGCAGGGGTCTGGACCCCAGGCTCAGGCCTTGAGATGGGGCTAGCAGTCCCCACCCCTCACCTTCCTGTCTGTCAAACTGCATTCTGGGGGACCTGCCAGCATTTTGTGCTCCAGACTGCCCCATGGTGGCTTCCAACCCATACTCAGGGAGGTCACAGAAGGTGCGGGAGAGATCAATGCTGCTAAGCATGAGCACCAGTCCTGCAGGCTTTTCCAGGACATGCAATGGAAAACTGGCCACGGGAGCGCAGTGGGGGTGGGGGACCCTCTCCAGCCCTCCCCTCCCAGCCTGATGTCTATCAGCCTGGCCTGGTTTCTGTTAGGCATTGAGTCAGCTGGTCTTGCCCTCCTGGGTCCGCCGCCCACTGCTGCTTTCCTGACACCCACTTCATAGCCCGTCGGCCCAGCCCTCTCTCTCCACAGGCAGCTCTCTTCTTCCGTCCCTCCCCCTGGCCGCTTTCCCTCCTCCCGCACTGGACAGCAGCAGCCCCCTCTCATTACTAACAAGTTCAAGCATTGTGAGGGTGGGAGCCAAGAGGTCAGGAAAAGAGGGGAGTGACAGGAGGAAGCCTCAAAGGCATTTCGGTAGAATGCTGCTATGGAGCCCCCATGGCCCCTAGGGGAGGAGTCCCGTCTGTGTGTCCCCCCACCTCAGCCCCTGCTGACCGGACCACATCAGCTTAGAAGCTACTCCTGTTGTCTTTCATGTTCTGCCAACATGGCCGCCTTATGCCCCCTCCTCCCCCACCAGGCTCCTATGACCCCCCCCCCCCAAAGCCATTTTCTTCTCCCTCTCTCTTATCTGCCAGTATCATTCTGTGTTCTGGTCCCCATCCAGAAAGAAACAGCCTGTCTCATGCTGGCCTCTGTCAAGCCATCACGTTTGGGTGAACAAAATGTTTCAATTAAAAAAAAAAAAGAGACAACGGGGGGGGGGGGGGCGGGGGGGGGGCGCAGGGGGGGGGGCGGAGGCAGGAAGGTGTAGCTGCTGCCTGGGAAGCTCTGGGCCAGATGGCAGGATTCCAGAACAGGCTGGGGACAGCGTGGGTCAGGGAGGGAGAGCATCTGGGACCTATTAGGCTGAGGGACAGGGCAATGTCATCCAGAGCCCGCAAAACTATCTCAGAAAGCAGAGGCTGCCCCGGGTTAGCCTGTGCCTCCTGGTTGGTGGACATGTGTTCAACAATGACAAAACTGAGCTCTGGGAATTCTCAGAAGCCTATCAGGTCTGACAGAGCCCTGGCTCCCAGTTCATAAGATTGGGGACACCCCCTGATGATTCAGGGTGGAGCTCTGGTGGTGGGCCTGCCTCCACCGTAGGGCAGCAATCCAGGAGTGCTTTGGACATCGGCACACCCACCGTGCCCCTCACTCAGAATGAGATTAACAACCTGCAGGGCCACCTGTAGCTCCCTGTAGGGCATCCCTACAGCTCCCATGTGACTCAGCTTTGCCAAGCTGTCACCACCCTGGCCTGTCACTCACAGAGACTTCAGTGAGGAGGAAGTAGAGTCTCCTAGGAGACCTCCAAGCTTGTCTATGAGGAAGTTTCAAGATTCACCCTTCCTCTCCCATCTCCGCCTCCGCTTCCGGACTGCAGACACAATGTTACCACCATCAGGAAGCTCCTGCTGCCCTGGCCCTCCCTACAGTGATGGATGAGGACCTCAACCCGTGAGCCAAAATAAACTTTTCCTTCCTCCGGTTGCTTTGGTCGGGTATTCTGCCTCAGCAACAAGAAACCAGGACTGAATGGGAAGATGAGATGGCTCAGAGGCTAGAGGTGCTGCCAACGCTCATGACTTGAGTTTGATTTCTAGGACGCATATGGTGGATGCGGAGAACTGACGTGGACTAGGCTTTGTCCACAACAAACACTTTTCTATCAGTGGGGAAGATTGCCATCATCCCCACGGATACTTGTGGAAGATCAATAGAGAACCCATCTGCTGCTATCTTACCTCGCATCTCAGGGGCCTGTGGTGGGGACCCCTGGATTTCACATCGTAGCCCTTGCCCGGTGCTATGTTCAGTAAATAGTGGGTGCGCAGCTGACACGTTTGCAAAGTGTACTAGGGCTGGTCATGTCACCTGTCTGTGCTCAGTCAGTCATGTGACTCCTGACTGGCCTATCCTTCTGTCCAGGCAAAGGACAGCCACTCCAAAGCATCATCAACTCCACTCCAGACAGACTAGGGATAGAGAGGCCCGGGAGGTTGGACAAGGATGCGAACGGAGCCCAGCCTCCTCTCTTCGCATTTGGACCCTCCTAACAAAATGCACCAGCTCTCACAACCGACCTAGGGAGGGGGCTCTGTGAGCGACTGTCCACATCACCCCATGCGGAAAAGGAAGAAGCCACCTGTGCCTGCTGCAAGCCACAGCGACAGAAGATTGATGGAAGAGTGTTCCAGGCCACCCGGGAAGGAGGGAGCGGGCTGCAACAGAGTGTCCAGGAGTGGTTCACAGTAGATACCCAGAGTAGAAACCTTTCCCTGCATAACTGCCACCTCAGTCTCTTTGAACAAGGAAGTCTTGCCTTTTCTAAATAGACAATCAGGAACAGACCCTGTGAAGAAACCTGGGGTGGTCAGAATTCTGAGTGGCCTTTCTTCAATACGTTCTTACCAGGCTACGGCTATATAAAGATGAAGAGCATCTTAAAAGATGCCCTTTGAGGAAGGAAAACTGCATTAAACAACAATAACAATAATAAGTAAACCCACGTGTTATTAGAGGCCTGATGCTAATCTCTGGTGTCATAGAGATAAATAGCTCATTTCCTCCTGCTGAGAGGTTAAGAGTATCCTATGTGAGAGAGCTGGAGACTATCCAAAGGTCCCTGGTGGATTGTGAAGACTCTAGGAAAATGCCTGTGGTAGGAGGAGTCATTCACTCATTCGTTCGTTCACTTTTTCAGTCAACATTTACCAAGTGCTCAGGGCCCTTCGTTCATTCATCAAATCACATTATTTTACAAATCAACGTTACTCGGGGTACATAAGGCATAATGCTGATAAGACCCCTAGGACATCATATCCTCTCTTGGGACAAGCTTGGGGCGAGAATGGCAAGCTCATCCCTTCTCACTGACTTGGAAACTGGCCTTCCAAACCGTTTGTTTACTCTCCTGACAGAGTATCACATTGCTGTCATTAGAAGAGTTCTCGCTGGACCATCGAGCAATCAAGTTACACACGCATGCATGCACACATGCACGCACAGAGAGAGACAGAGACAGAGATACAGAGAGAGACAGAGACAGACAGAGACAGACAGTTAAAATAAAGACCTTATGATGTCTGGAGAAAGTTGGGCTGTATTCATAGCATCCATTGGAGGTTAAGCGAGTTGTCTAAGATGACTCATCACCTTAGAAAACCCCTGGGCTTAAAAAAAAAATTGTTTGTCCTTGTTTTAAGACAGGGTCTTTGCATGTAGTCTTGTCCTGGAGCTATGTAGACCAAGGTAGCCTCAAACTCAGTGTGCTCTGTAAGGTCACCTGAGCCATGTTCTGACACTGCCTGACAGCTGGGCTCCCAGGAGCTGGAATCTGAATCCTGTTTCACACTCCTACTGCCTGCCCATCTCTATGAGGACAGACACCGGGTGCCCGGTCTCTCCAAGGTCCTTGAATTATTTACAATCCTAGTCATACTCTGCCTGCTGAGTGGGAACATCTCAACTTGGGGTGCCGTTTACTTTCCAGGGACAGTTGGCCATGTCTAGAGACCCCTGACATGGGGACCATGATAGGGAGGGCTGAGGCCGCTTTCTGGGTAGAGACTACGGATCAGCTGTCCCGGGAACACACTGGGCAAATCGTGCTTTGTGACTGACACAATGAACCCCAGTCTGTGGACGAAGAAACCTCTGGATGTAGTTTGCCAGAGGTTCACAGCTGGTGAAGGATCCTGAACTCCAGCTCAGAACAGCTGAGAACTGGTAGAGCTCTAGGGGATTGGCAGGAGGCTTTAGAAACTACTCAAACCCAGCACATTTGGTCTCCGTGAGCCAGTGTGCACAGCTCTCCTCAGCTTGGTGCTTCGTAGCCACATGCGTCGACAGCTGAAACTGGCCATAGTAGGAGTTCGCACTATAGAAATTGGTAAATGCAACAAAGCAGCATCTTTCCATCCCACGGACCAGCTGTTAAACATCTGCCATGCTTTCATCAGTCACAAACATTCCCAGACATTTCAGGTGAAGGTGAGAGCCAGGGGCTGAGTGAGATGGGCAGCAGGTACAGTGCCTGTTTGCCCTTCCCCCCTCCCTCTTTCTCTCTCTCTCTCCCTTTCTCCCTCCCTCTATGGCAGAACACAGTTCTCAGAGCAAAATGGCCAGCCACCATCTTCCTCAGATTGGCTATTGCCAATGCTCCTCACAGCCAAGTGTGCTGACTGTCAATGTCCCCCTCCTAGAAGGAGGATACGGAGAGTCACTGGCCCTCACCTCAGATGCCAGCTGCTCCCTATCATCATCTGTGTGCAGGTTAGCTCTACTTGCACACAGCCTTGGCTGCTAGAGTGTGTAGGCTGGCGAAGGCTAAGGGAAGGGCTGTCCCATCTGAGTAGCTAGCAAAGCTGCCTGTCCTGCTGGGTAAAGGCTTTTCCACATGGCTGCTTTGGGGTCATTCAAGTTCCCGCCAGTAACACCTTACTATATACTCTGTATGTCAGGCCAATAAGCTCATTGGTTGCTGGGAAAGGTCTCTGATGGAATCATACTTATCTCTGAGATCTTATGAGGGAACGGGAGAGATTGTTTATGCCTCCCCAGAGAAGAGAAGTCTTGAAACGCACACTCCTGGACTCACAGTAGATGTTATTAATCAGTTGTGGTGGTTTGAATAAGGATGGCCCCCATCGGCTCACTCATATATTCATATATTGAGTGGCTCTACTTAGAAGAATTAGGAGGTATGGCCTTGTTGGGGTGGGTGTGGCCTTGTTGGAGGAAGTGAGTCACTGGGAGTGGGCTTTAACACTTCAAAAGGCCAAGCTAGGCCCAGATGCTCTCTGTACCTGCTGCCTGTGGATTCTGACATAGAACTCTCAGCTACCTTGTTTGCCTGTGTACTGCCATGCTCCCTGCCGTGAGGATAATGGGCCAAAGTTCTGAAACTGTAAGCCAGCCCCAATTAAGTGCTTTCCTTTTTAAGAGTTACCACGGTCTGGCCGGGCGTGGTGGCGCACGCCTTTAATCCCAGCACTCGGGAGGCAGAGGCAGGTGGATTGCTGTGAGTTCAAGGCCAGCCTGGTCTACAAAGTGAGTCCAAGACAGCCAAGGCTACACAAAGAAATCCTGTCTTGAAGCCCCCCCCCCCCGCAAAAAAAGAGTTGCCATGGTCACAGTGTCTCTTCATAGCAATAGAACACAGACTAAAACATCAGCCATTGTTGCTTTACCCCCATAAGCATCAGCCGAGACTGGCATGTGAGACAGGGTCTAGAGCTGTAGCCACCTGGGTTGAGACACAGGGATGAAAACTCTTTTCTGACTTCTCCAGGGAGGCCTGGCTCTAGCCCTGTTGGGCAGCAGAAAGGCTCCCCAGCATGCCTTGTACCAAACGCACGATAACTTTGTATTAGCCTGTCCTCCCTTTCCCACCCAGCTATTTAGATTGGCAGAGAGGTGGCCGGGATAGAGCTCAGCTGGTACAGCACTCGCCTGGCATGCAGAAGGCCCTAGGTCTTATCCCTAACATCGCACAAACGCATCACGGCCCATCTCAGCGCTCAGGAGGAGCAAAAGCCCAAGGTCATTCTCAGCTACATAGGAAGTTCAAAGCCAACCTGGGATGGGTGAGAGCCCATCTTTAAAAAAAAATAAAAAAGGCAGACTGGGGATTATGAGCGATGAAAGTGGGAGGGCTGGGGCTGGATAGATGGCTCAGCGGTTAAGAGCACTGACTCCTCTTCCAAAGAACCCGGGTTCAATTCCCAGCACCCACATGGCAGCTCACAACTGTCTATAACTCCAACATCTGGCACCCTCACACAGACATACATGCAGGCAAAACAGCAATGCACATAAAATAAAAAAAAATAAAAAAACTAAATAAATTATTTAAAAAAAAGAAAGAAAGAAAGAAAGTGGGAGGGCTAGAGAGAACGACCAAGTCCTGCCCCGGTAGTCCCCAGTCAACAGCTTTGCTCCCAAAACCACAACTGAACTGCTGCCACGCATAGTTCCCTGAGGGCAATTTCAGTGACCACTTTCCTGTGCCACCCATGGAAGTGAAGTCCCTCCCTGGCAGGATGTTCGGACTACTCTGCTCTTGGCTGTGCTGTTCTTCAGTGCAGAAACTGTCCCTTGCGTCCCCACTAGCTTCCCCACCTTGTTTTGTGAAATGCTTGGGGAGAGGCTGAGGTAGGTGGCTGGGAGGAGGCGTAGGGTGTGCCAGGACTGCAGACTCCTGCCTCGGCCTCTCCTGTAGCTGCCTTCCCTTCCTCCTTCTGAAGAGAACTTGAGCTTTATTCCAGCCAGCCTTTCCCCACTGCCCACATACCCATACAGCTCCCACTACAACTCCAGACCCAGCTAGGAAACAGCTATGGTGAATGCCTGGGGCCAGGCCTCCTTGTGAAGAGGGCACTAAGGCCATGGCGCTGGAGCCCATAGCAGAAGTAGGGGACCTATGCAGTTTTTTGTTTGTTTCTTTGTTTGCTTGTACCCTAGGAAAATCATGCTCGAGGCTCTGGGAAATGGTTGCAGGGAGCCGCAGGCACCATGCCTGGGTGTGCCTAGATAGAGGAACTTATGTCTAGACCCTGGCAGGATTCAAAGGGGCCAGTTTGGTGAGAGAGGGAGAGGGAGGGGGAGAGAAGAGACAGAGGGGGAAAAGGGAGGGGGCAGGGAGGGGGGAGGGGAGAGAGAGAGAGAGAGAGAGAGAGAGAGAGAGACAGACAGACAGACAGACAGACAGACAGACAGACAGACAGACACTGACTCTAACTGGCTGGTCCACCTCAGCTGTCTCCAAAATGGGCTTTTAAAAAAACAATTGCATCACAGGGACAGCCCACCATGGGGTGGTACCCTCCAAGTCTTTTGTCTTATCATCTCTGCATTGCTCTCTCTCACTGTTCACAGCATCACTCTAAGGTAAACGTCACTACAATCCACACAGGCAGAGCAGGCCACTGAAGCTACAGGGCCTGTGTCTCCAGCCCACAGGCATGCCCAGAGCTGTAGAGGAGTGCATGACCTTGCAGCCCTGTGGCCGGGTAGGTGCTCTATTGCCCCATTTGGAAGAGGAGCCTTTTTTTCTTTTTCAGCACAGAGATGTTAAGTAATTCATTCAGAGTCACACAGCTGGAAAGTGGCAGAGCCGGCAGTGCAGTTTGCCCTCGTGACCCTTATATGTATTGCTTCAGCTGTCAAAGCAAACTAGGAATCAAGACAGAGTCAGCAGAGAGAGGTTTAGATGGCTGAGGGGGAGCCTGCTGCTGTCCTCTCAAGTCCCTTGAGGTCCCTTTGAAGGTCCTATGGCATTATCTCTGGGCCATCTTCCAATCACTGTCATCTTTGTCCTAACACTGGCTCCCCTACTGAGGTGGGAGGGCTAGCCCCATCCAAATTTGACCCATCCCGGAAGAAGAGCAACCACCCCAAGAGCACATGCGGCTTCTCATTGTTCTGTCAGCAGCGAAAGGAACCAGACTGCTCCACACGCCATCCTCAGGGGCCCAGAGATTTCCCAAGGTTTTCTAGGAGTTCGCTAGCCAGACCAGGATTCCTGGCTTTGTCACTGAAAAGACTTTCAGGACTAACCACTACAGTAAAGGAGAGTTGGGGGGGAGGGGTTGCTTTTTAAATTTATGATTATCGCGCGCGTGTACGTGCGTGCGTGTGTTTGTGTGTGTGGTAGTCAGAGAACATCTCTGTGATCAATTCTCTCCTCCCACCTGTTTGTGGGTTCTGGGGATCAAACTGAGGTCTCCAGTCCTTTTTGGCAAGCACCTTCTTCACCCACTGATCCGCCACACCTGAACACTTTGTTGAGGAGATTTTTAATACGGGCTTTGAACATAGAGGAAAAGAGACAGAGAGGTCCTAGGAGAGAAGAGGATACACGGAGTCCATGAGTGTGAGCTTCTCACCAGGAGCCACAGCACAAGGGTCAAAACACATGAAAACCTAGACCTTGTTACTTACTAGAGGTGTGAACTTAGGCAAAGTGCTTAACCTCTCTTGAGTTTGAGTGTTCGCATCCACCCTATTGCGTTTGGAGGAACAAACAAGAGACTGAAAGCAAAGTGCCTTCACTGTGCCCGGTTTCAAGTTAAGTGTGTAATAAACGGTGCTCCAGCAGCTGCAATGGTTATAGGAGGCATGACAAAGTGATATCAAATTCCAGAAGCATGTGGCACACTTAGAAAGCTCTTCTCACATGCGGGCCACCATCCGTGATGTTTTAAGAACCTTGTCATAGGCAAGCCCATAAGAGTCTGGTATCTGCTGGATGCCAGTGGTGGCTCATTTTACACACAGGGGCTCTGCAGCCCGGAGAGAGATGTTTCCTGCTGAGGCCACAAGCTAGGGAGGGGTAGGCTGGCCCAGCTGCTGACCACCCTGTGAACCTCTCAGAGGAGATGAGGAGATGCTGCTAGAGCTCTGGAAATGCAAACACAGCAGGCAGGACTTGGGCGATAAGCAGACAGGATGAACCAGGCTGGGTGAGCCCTGCTGAAAACAGACACGACTGATCAGTGTCCCCAGCTCTGGACAGCGGGACAGGCTGTGTACGTTCTTGCTTCCTTGCCCTCCCCCTTCCCCCTCCCCCCCTTCCAGGCTGGGGTCAAGAATGAAAAGTCCTGAGTGATGGAATCTTATGTGGGTCTCACGGGTTGGAGAGATTACGGCTGAGTTCTGCAGACTCAGTCCAAGGGCAGGCATTGTTCTCAGACTGAACAGTTTCCGGGCACAGCCCCACCCCACCTCATGGCCCCAGCACAGGGCAGAGGGGCTGATGGCCACACACAGATGGGGGACATCGGGTCCGGTAGGGGGATGGGCTGTGTGACAAAGGGGAAAGTTAATCAGGGCTGGAGCTTGCAGGGTGGACTCAGGCGGCTCAAGTCAACTTTATTTTGATAAGAATCTGGAAGTCCCAGGGTCTCTCAACTTGAACCTGTCACTCTTGGCTGAATCTCCCAGGAGCATCAGGATCCTCCCATAATGACCTGCAGAGGTCTTCCCAAGGAGGGTGATTTCCTGCCCCATCCCCCCACCTCACCTCGGGTCCTTCCCAGGAAGTCAGCAGTTATGCAAGCCAGGGTCCCCTTTCCATGACCCACAGGGACAGCCAGTTCTCTGGCAAATGCGGAGTGCACCCAGAGACCACATGTCCTCCTCCAGGCCGTGGATGCTGAGTAATCCACAACCCCATGATATCAAAAGGTTTTTCTTTCGTTACTCTCTCATCTCTGTGCAGATGCCAATCCCGTTCTTTTCTATCTAGAACTCTCTACTAGGCTGTGAGATCTGTGGTGGGCACAGGCTTTGCTCATCGCTCCAGAAGAGTTGAAGATGGAGGGCTGGCTGTGGATCTGCGAGCAAGTAGCCAAGCAGGTAGCAGACAGGAACACAATGGACTAGGTGTAGTGAAAATGGGGATGGAGAAGCCTGCGGCAAGGCGCCAAGGGCTTGTCTGTCTGTCCAAGGTAGATTGGGACTGACCACTCCCTTAGCTGCAGCTGTTTGCAGCTGGAAGACCCGAGTTAGATCTATGCACAAAGTTCTGATTGCTAGATGTTGGTGCTGATTCAGCAGCATCTGAAACCCCTTCTGCAAGATCCATCTGGTGTGTGGGGTGCTAATTCCCAACACGCCTTCTCTGTGGCCCTCTCAGATCCATTAGTTTCAAGCCCACGGAGCAGAATTGCTGGCCTGGAGTGAGTGTTCTCAGCGGGCGCATGCTGCATATGTGAATGAGAAATAGAGGGAAGGACGGGGTGCAGGGTTCCCAGCTTCCACCTCAACTACATATCTGTGAAGACCGAGGTGATAAGGGTGTTTGTGGGTTGCATGTGCCTGAAAGCAATGGTTGGTGCTATCCCTGGGTGCCGCACCATCACCAGGCCTCCCTCTCTCCCTCCACTTGGCCCAGAGGCCTAGAGTACAGCAGGGCTGTGCGGGATGGAGACAAGGAACAGTGGTCAGTGCTTAGTGAGGCTCTTAGCCGCCTGTGGGTTGTATCTTTGTTATCTTTCCAGTATTGGGTATTGAACTCAGGGGTTTGCCTGCATGCTAGGCTAGCACTCTACCTCTGTTATACCCCTAGTCCTCCCTGCCCCCCGACCTTTTCTTTTCTTTTTACTTTTTGTGTTGGGACAGGTTCTCACTAAGTTGCCCAAGTTGGCTTTGACCTCAGGCTGGCTTTGAACTTGTGAACTTCCTAATGTTTTGCTTCATTTCTTCTCTTTCCGATTCCCTGATCCCCTCATAGCCTAGACGGGCTTTGAACTCTCTATACAGCGTAAGATGACCTTGAACTGCCTTCACCTCCCAAATGCTGAATTATACATGTATGCCCCCATGCCAGTTATTTGTGGTGCTTGGGTTCAAACCCAGGGCCTTACTCATAGTAGGCAAGAATTCTACCAACTGAGCTACATCACAAGAGAAAAATACCATTCTTGACTTTGCCCCTCGGTTACCTACATTTCAAGCAGCTGTGTAATGTGCCCATGAGGCCACGGTCAAGGTATGTATGTGGAACGGTAGTCAGGGAGACCTAAAGGAAACAGCCTCCAAAGCTGGAGCCTGGCCCCAGCAAACCTTCTGAGTCTCGCGGGTGACAGGATGCTAGCTGCTTTGTGTGTCACAGGAGGCAGGGCTCTTTCTGTTACCCATTTCTGATCTTCAGGTGTCAACATAAGCAAATATTTTAACTTACAAATGAAATACCCAGACATCATAGGAGAAGTAGCTCATCCAAGGTCAAATAAGAAATGGATGATGGGGCTGAGATTTATGCCTAAGCCCAGGTGACTGCAAAGATCATCCTCACTCCATGCCACCACATTGCTCAGGAAAACAAGAGCCTTTCCTTCCACATAGCCAGGACAGCTGTGCAGTAGCCATTGAGAGGAGCCCTACTTTTCACGCCAGTCTATTCTGGAATAGCAAATCCTGAGCACAATCCACTAGAGCCAAAAAAAAAAATGGGTCCCATGCAGACATAACTAATCGATTTCAGTGCTGTTACTTGTACTTTGGGTAGCTATAACTAATCGATCAGAGCTGCCACACTTGACCAGGTCTTAGCACAAATGTTCATATCTGAAGGGGCAGAAGCTCTGCCCAGGGTCTGGTGGCCAGGACAGGTGATTTTCTTTGAATTGAGACGTGTTTATGACTGTGGGAGAACAGACAGGGGGAATGAATGGATGAAGTGGCACACTGACAAAGGTAGGCAAGGTAGACACTGGTGGCATGGCTAGCTGTGTGACTTACCCATAGCATGTTGGGTGCAGAGTGACTGAGGAGCCAAGAAACTAGGTCCATCTAAGCTTAGAAAAGCAACAATTATTTGTATCTTTCATTAGGTCGGTCCTTCCTTCCTTCCTTCCTTCCTTCCTTCCTTCCTTCCAATTGTTTGTTTTCTGACATTCATTGTTAAAATGGCCCTTTAAAGACATTAAAATAGTATCATCCTAGTCTCTTGCCCTGCTGCCACTAAACTGTTTCCATTTTCTCCAGTCCCTCAGATGTTCTCATTACTTAGGAGGCCTGGATGACAAGGACCTAGATTATCCACAGGACATGAGGACCATGGTGTCCCAGCATCCAGGAGAACAAAGCCATTCTGGTGGCTTCCCCCTCCTGTCAAACTGACTTTATGAGTAGGAGATTAAGAGAAGACGCTGCTTGGGGGAGGGACCGGGTACAGGGGGATGATAAGCTGTGGCATCAAATGTCAGTTCCCACGAAGGGGGCTCCCACCCCTCACCCTCTGCTCTGCGCAGGCACCCTCCCCACCCCCGTCCAGTTTTGCAGCTGGTCAGCTCTGGAGGACAGAGGCATGGGAGCTTGGGTGAGCAGGAAGAGGCTGGGTGGTCTCTGCACGGTCTGCCCTAGGCTCTCCGAAAGCACAATAAACACAGGCTGAGCAATGGCAGCCCCAACACAGCACCAGGTTGGAAATGGTGACAGCTGTCCATGTTTTCCCTTAGGCCTAGCAGCTCTCACTGTCTAGGAGCTAAGGCCTAACAGGTTTGGGTACCCAGGTTGCTTTCCCTCCCTATCCTGATGTTTCTAGAATGAGGTGGGTCAGAGGAGGCTGTACTCTAAGCGGAGCTGTCTGGGTCACCTGTTGTGGAACAGTTTCCTCCAAGATGGAAACATTCCACCCTGCAGGGAAGCTCCTTAAGCAGGAAGTTCAACAGCTCAAATGAACTTCAGGAAGTCCCTGAAATGGACCAGATTCACTAGGCCCCTCCCTGCCAGAATAAACAGTAAAAGCTGAGGTCCCTCTCAGAAGGAAGCTGAGCTGCCAAGAAGATGCTCAACCAAAGCTGCATAGACTATGAACCAGACCAGTTGCCTGGAAGAAGCAGAAACCAGCTAAGCTGCCTGGAAGAGGTTTAGACCAACCAGAGCATCTCGAAAGGACACTCCCCAGCCTGAGGAGTTTCCTGAAGGCTGTGCAGTGTGCTCCAGGTTTCCCAGTGATCTTTGAGTCATTTCTGCTCCTGTAAGTAACCCCAATACAACTCACTGGTTCACCACGTTGGACTTTAGTGGTATCTGTACTTTGGTCCATTATGGGTTCCCTATCTTAGGTGAGCAGATTATGTGTGTGTGTGTGTGTGTGTGTGTGTGTGTGTGTGTGTGTGTGTGT
>OU015751.1:20620999-20647526 GCA_907169655.1 Acomys percivali | reverse complement strand
TGTGTGTGTGTGTGTGTGTGTGTGTGTGTGTGTGTGTGTGTGTGTGTTCTATCTCCTCAGGGAAAAGTTGATCTCACACAACATCTACTGAAGCCACTTAGCCTCTCTAATTGCCTAGGCCTACCCATCTTCCTCCCCACCTTCAAAACAGCATTGCAGACAGCAGGTAGCTCCCAGCATCAGGAGGATCAAAGCCCAGGCCTCTAACAGTCGTAGCAGATCAGGAGTCAGCAAACACGAGTCACATTAAGTCAGGTCCTGCCCTGGCCAGACAGGCAGAGTTCTGCAAAGACAGATTCTTCCCAATGGGGGTCAGTCACTGCTTGAGAGATTCCAAAGACCCCGTGTTATATCTGCTCCAAGGATTAAAGAACATGTTCATGGGGGCAGGGTGGCACTCCCATCCTGGGCAGTTTACACATGCATGCCCAGATGTTTCATGAGGTCCTTAGAGATGTAGCCATGTTTCTACCTGTCCTGCTAGAGACAGAGAGCAAGACTGAAAGCCATACTTACTGAATCTCTCATATGCCACAACTGGGATTCGAACTCAGGTCCTGCTGGCTCGGACACTGTAGTGGGTACTAACCTTAGACTATAGTCAGAGCTCCCATAGAGCTCCAGGCATAGAGTTCATGGATTAGCGCAGATTTGGTTTAAGGAAGGTTGGCATCTTTTGTTGTTCTTGAGCCAGGGTATCATATAGCCCAGGCTGGTCTCAAACTTGCTATGTGTCTATAAGGATGACTTTGAACTTCTCATTGTCCAGCCTCACTTCCTGAGTGCTGGGATTAATGGCATGTACCACCACGCCCAGCTTATGTAGTGCTAAGGAGCAAATCTAGTGCATTATAAGTGGGCAAACACTCTAGGGAAGGTAGACAGCCTTTCAGATAGTCAAAGTCCAGTGGAACAGCCTCCTCCGCCTCATACCACTGAGCCTGTTCCAGTTATAGTCCAGGTACTGGCTACCAGCTGATGCTAATCTGTGTCATCTTTACCACCTCTGCAGCTACTGTGGAGACTAGCTAATAAATGATCACAAAGAGCCAATCGACCTGTTCTCCTGACCTCTAACCTCTGACCTCACCGAGGAGCTCGTTGTGGGACCACTGCCGTCCCAGCAGGCAAGAAGCCTAGAAATCTGTCTGGAGTATTGATACTTCAGCAGATGGAGTTCCTCAGGGATTGCTGCAGCCAACCTCACTGGTGACAGGTGAGGCATCCTGGGAAGACTGAAGGTCATGTCATCTTTGTCACAATAGAAGACTATACAGTTGGCTTCTGAAGAAAGAAGGCTTCCTGGCTACTAACTTCAGAAAGTTGAGCAGAAGTTGGGGCAGGGACTGGGCCAAGATCAAAAGATGTAAAAAAGAAAGAGAAAGAGAGAGAGAGAGAGAGAGAGAGAGAGAGAGAGAGAGAGAGATAATATCCTTTTTATGTAATAAAAATAAATAAAAATGGAACCTTGCTGTTGAGAGAGAAGAAAACCTAAGCCCTCCCCAAAGACAGGGCAGGAGAGTACTGAGCTAGGCCCCAAACACAGGCCTCCATGGTGGATGGGATGACATGGAGGCACAGAGGTGGCACTCAGGCAGGCCTCTGTGATGGGAGGATGTGGAGTGACAGGGAACTGCAGCCCGATGCTTCCTAAAGACTGGGGCATCTTGGGAGAAGTGGGAAGGGAACTGATTCCAGGGGAGGGCACTTAGCCCATCTCTAATGGGACAAGAGAGGAACTAGGCCTGCGCAGGACTTCTATCAGTTTGGGGTCAGGAAAACTGTCCTCTGTGAGTGCTATGGTATAATACTGTGAGAATTCAAGCCATTTTTAAAAATTGCTGATTACTTGGGTATTTATGTGTGTATGGGTGCATGAGTGGGGTGGTTAGCAGACAACTTTTGGGAGTCAGTTTTCTCCTTCCCCATGTATGTGGGTCCCAGAGATCACTGGCAGTAAGCACCTTTATCCATGGAGTCATTTCATGGGCCCCAAAACCCCCAAAGTCCAATCATAATGTTTCCCTTTGGTCCTGGTAACGTGATTGAGAGATTTCCAC
Source organism: Acomys percivali (assembly GCA_907169655.1). Taxonomy (NCBI): domain Eukaryota; kingdom Metazoa; phylum Chordata; class Mammalia; order Rodentia; family Muridae; genus Acomys; species Acomys percivali. The sequence goes on along the minus strand of OU015751.1, from coordinate 20,645,466 downwards.
TCCACCTGAGATGTGAAGGTGAAGTCAAGGCAGCGATTCAGGTACCCTGGCTGGCTAGATACAGTGGCCACTCCAGAAGCCCACTGGAGACACAGATACAGGAGTGAAAGCTGGCTGGAGGGCCACACAAATGTCCACAGTACCTGGTGTAGAGGTACTGTGATGGAAGAGGTACTGTGGTGGAGCAGATGGTGGAGAAGATACTGTGATGGAGAAGATACTCTGATGGAGGAGGTACTGTGATGGAGGAGGTACTGTAGTGGAGGAGATACTGTGATGAGGAGGTACTGTGATGAGGAGGTACTGCAGTGGAGGAGATACTGTGATGGAGGAGCTACTGTGGTGGAGGAGCTACTGTGATGGAAGAGATACTGTGATGGAAGAGGTACTGTGATGGAAGAGGTACTGTGATGGAAGAGGTACTGTGATGGAAGAGGTACTGTGATGGAGAAGATACTGTGATGGCGGAGGTACTGTGATGAAAGAGGTACTGTGATGGAGAAGATACTGTGATGGAGGAGGTACTGTGATGGAGAAGATACTGTGATGGAAGAGGTACTGTGATGGAGAAGATACTGTGATGGAGGAGGTACTGTGATGGAGGAGGTACTGTGATGGAGGAGGTACTGTGATGGAGAAGATACTGTGATGAAGGAGGTACTGTGATGGAGGAGGTACTGTGATGAAAGAGGTACTGTGATGGAGGAAGTACTGTGATGGAGGAGGTACTGTGATGGAGGAGGGGCGATGTTGTGGCCCCCACTGTCCCTAGGCTACCACCCTTAGTAAGGGTTGTCTCTCTGGGGTTTTGCTTTAGTCTGGTAGGGGGATGGGTGTGGGACTGTCCTTTTTCCATCCGCCGAAACCTCTGAACATATTTTGCCTGAGCTGTGGAGGGGGAAGACCCCGTTAGATGACAGCTGAGGAGATGGGATGTCAGCCACAGGCACATTGTCTGCTCCCCATGTCCCCCCCTCAGAGTGGTTTCCCAATGAGCTCTGAGCTTTGCTTCCTACTGGGCCCCAACCCCTAAGCCCCCACCAGCCCACATGGGTCCAGGCTTCGGGAAGCAAAGGGACTGTGATTTGTTTCAAGCCTTCAGCTTTATTTATTCATCAGCACCTCAGAGGTGCTATCTTGTGACCCTCCCTCTTCAGGAAGTCTCTGTCTTTACCCCCCCACCCCCCACTTTCTTCCCCAGAACCTTCCAGTGTTAGCTGGTTTACTGACTTGGTACTTGAGCAGATGACCAAGAGACTCTCTAGTTACACAGCCCCACTATAGATGCCCAGGCACTGCTGAAAAAAGGAACAAGAATGGAAGTGGGGGTGGGGCTTCCAAGCACACAGGGTCCCAAACTCCTCTGGGCCACCGTCCAGTGCTCTCAGAGAGAGTGACCCCAGCCAGCAACTATCTACTTCCTCCCTCTAGACCAGTCCCCACCCCCCCCCCCCCAACCTCTTGGTGTTGAGATGCTCTTGAACTTTCTTCAGGTTTCTTCCCTGCCGGGCTTTTATCAGTCACAGATGGAAAGAGGAAAGAGAGAGTGATTAAAGCCTCCAGTCCCGCTGCCTGGGGGCGAGGCTGGTCCCGCCTCTCAGGGCTCCAGAAGCTTGAGCCAGCAAGCGCCTGTCTCCCAAGCTGAGATCCTGCAGAGCCCAGGCCTCCGACAGAAATCTGTTATTTATTGGGAGGCTTAGGGCCAGGACAAGGGCTGGAGGCCACAGAGCATCCTTGCCTGTGAGGAGGGAAGAGAGAAATGGCAGAATGAGGGAGGGCAGGGGTGAGGGGGTGGGGCACCTGAAAGGAGCCCCACGCACAACCACCACTGTGTTGGGGCCTGCTGTGTATACGTCCCAGCAAACAAGATGCTTTTGGGGAAACACCATTTAACAGGACCACAGTTAGTGACAGAACTGTGAGCAGTGTGGGCAGTTTTGGAGAGGATGGATGGTGAAGGCGCTCAGCAGCCAGTCTGGCTCTTAGGGCTGAACTTGTATACACAGACATGTCCTCCACCCTTTTGGGTCTTGGTTTTCTCCTTAGCACAAAGGTGCCAAGAATGCCTTTCTCTTAGGGTTTTTGGGGGAACTAGGGTCCTGCCTAACTCTAAGCATGTGCCTTGAATGCTGTAAGGTGTTCAGTAGATGGTAGCCGGAAGGGAGGGGAAGGGAGGGGAGGAAGGAGGAGGAGGAAGACAGGGAGGATTGGGGAGGAAGGAGAAGAGGGTGGGGATGACAGAGACGGTAGGAGAAAGGAGTTGGACAAGGAGGAGGAGGGCACAGATCCTGTTGACAAGGCTCTGGAGATGACGGGACCATGGTGAGGGTTAGAAGGAGCATAGGAGCATAGAAGATGGAGAATTTCTCTGCATGGTCCCCCTGGCTCTGGCCACCTTCAGCATCCTCCAAGCATCCTGGGGTGGCTCCACTTGAGGGTGAAGCCGGGAGCTCTGAACAGCCAAGCTGCTTCTACCCCTCTCCCCCCCACCCCCTCCCCCCAATACACTCACATTGGGGTTCACCAGGACACTGCACAGAGGAGCCTCCTGGGGAAAAAAAATTCTGAGTCTTCACCCACCCACCCTGGGAGTCGGGGGTGGGGTGTGTGTGTGGGGTGGGGTACTTAGGCCTCTCCAGGGACTCCTCCTGAGAATTAGAAAAGTGCCCTGTGTCTTTAAGGAGGCGCCAGTTGGGAGTGCAGAAGGGAGGAAGGTTAAGACGATTAGCTGGTGCTAACAAATTTAGGATGTGGAAGAAGTCTTTTCTTGGCTGTCCATCAAAGGAAGGATTGAATGTCCCTGAGTGTGGAGAGAGCAGAAGGGGAGAGAGAGCTGGGGGAGGGGAGCCGGAGAAAGGGTGCCACCAAACCAGCCAGGCTCACTCCCTGGGCAAGCCTTCCCCAGGCATTGGTGGGGGGGGGGGGCAACAAGTAGGGTTTGTAGGTGTGGCTGGCTGGTGGCTGTAGGTCCCAGCACTGGCTGCCCCCATCTGCCTGTACGCTGCCACTCCCCCCCCCAACACCCTATCCCCAGCTCAGGTTCTGTCCAGGCAGCTGGCTGAAAAGTGATCCTGGAGGAAGAGGCCCTTCCTGTTGATTAGGGACTGGGACGCTGTCCCCGAGCCCCCTCCATTCCCACCAGACCCCTCCTCATTCAGGCTCCTGTCTGGAGCCCTTTGGCTCCTTGTCCCCTCCAGGCCTGGGCAAGTCCTTCATGTAGGTCTCGCTGTAATCCACAGAGACCTGCACAGCTACCTAGAGGGACCACAGATCATGCCAAGAGCCTTCCTGCAAGGTTATTTCCGTCAAGGGCTACAAGGAGGTGGGGAATGTGGGGGCCATATCAGGCCCAGGAAGAGTTCATTCATCCTACCCTGGGGCTCGGGGGAACAGCAGCCCCTGTCCCTGTGGGTACAAAGTCTCTGTCCTCAAATCCTCTGTCTACAGCAAGGTGAGAACAGAGACACACTCAAACAACGTACACATACAGCAGCGACATGTGGAGCACAGTGGGCAAAATGCTCCCAATGGTTGGCTAAATGCAGAGTTCCAGGCCCAGGCTTAGAGTGTTGTAGGGCCAACCTGGAGGTGGGGGGGAACTACACACCTATAGCTGTAAGAACAGCAGCTGGGCAGTGGTTTAAGACCAAATGTGGTGTCAGGGACCAACACCTGCTTCATTGGATGGAGGCAGGTGGCCGGCTGGGCAAGGGCTCTTGGGAATGCTTTGGTGTTTCTCAGAGGCCCACACTGGGAGGAGGAGGGCTCACTTGACTGCCTTTTCAGTATGGAAAGCTTGTCCAGTTTGCCCAGTGGGGATGCTGGAAGGGCAGTGACAAGGTGGAGGGGGTGGATAGGGATGATGAGGGTGGGGGCTGGGGGTGGACGGAGGTCAGGAGGGAGGTGGGTAGAGGCAGTGGCTGCAGTGGAAGTGGAGGACAAACTTGGAGATCCATAAAGAGGAAGGCGGAATGTGAAGGGAAGAGAGCCTGGCAGGAGTGGAGGCAGAGAAAGCAAGGTCTCAGGATGTTTCTGGAAATGCTGTGCTAGATAGATAGCAGGTGATGTCTGGCTGTCCCAAGACTGGGGACATACAAGGGGCTGGTTCAAAAGGAACACGATGTACTTTCTCTGTAACCTAGTAATTGTAGCCTCTATGGCCACCCTGATGGGGGTGGGGGTGGAGTGGACAACTAGACCCATAGATCCAGAGTGCAAGGAAGAAAAATGAGCCCCAAATGCACATTGGGGAGCTTGTGACTCTTAAGTGTATGACTTTCCAGAGTTAGGCTATCAGTGTAAGAACATCCAAATGGGGCACGTCCCCAGGGAGAGGCGGCAGTGGCCTTCCTACGGGCAACCCATCCGTGATTTGAGACTTCATCTTTCTTCATCGGATTAATTCTTTTAAAAATGCTGATCACAAGTCATCAAATTGATTTCACAAGCCAGTAGGTTATGACCCCAAAGTGAAAAATACTGATTTCCATGGAAATGAGAGTCCCTGGGGGATAGGAGCAACGAGTTCACTAAGAAGAGGGTGGTAGAAGGCAGATGGGACTCTGGGAACTCCAACACTTAAGGCACTGGTAAGAGACACAGAGGCCTTGAAGATACCTGAGAAGAGAGAGAGGCAAGAGAAAGCCCTATAGCGATGATCTCCAGAGAGCAGAATACTTTAGAAGGAAAGATGAGCAACTGTGGGTGGTCCTGCAGAGCACCTGGAAGCCAGTGGGGTATGGCCTGGCTGCCACAGACACCCAGAACTCTCAACCCAGTAAGATCAGCATGAGTACAGGCTTCAAAAGTCCCTGGGGACGCACAACCCAAAGGGAACCAAGTCCGATGGAAGTGTGAGCCATGTCTACTACTCGCCTGGCCTGTGAGGACCTGCCCCATCTTACAGGTCAAATCTCTGGTGGTCATGGGGGGGGAGGTGTGTTCTTCTCTCGTGGTCAGGTCACCTACCTTTGAATAGGATACACACCAAGGCTCAAGAGCCCATAGCCTCAGCAGCGTTGTATACCACACACACACTGAAGACCTACTGTGAGTTAGGTCTACAAGGCAGAGGATGGGGGAGCAGAGGCAGCACTCCTGAATTGGGGGTGCATTAGTTCTGAAGAACAGAGATTATTGTCACAGTTAGGACACTGTATCAGGAGCCTAGGACACGGTCGTCAGGGATTGGCGATCTGGTGACTGAGTGGGCCCCCCAGGAAGCAGTGGGAACTAGGGGTGTTATCCCGGGTTCCAATGCTGGAGGTGTGAGGAGACATGTGCTATGTGATGGGTCAGAGGCTCAGGGGAACCCAAAGACCCGGGCAGCAGCCTCTTCTGTAAATAGCAATTCCTTCCAACCTGGACCTGAGGGCCATTCATGACTTCCCCATCCTCTGAGGATGTCTGTCCCTGTGGGCCACAAGCTACAGAAGTTACGGAGCCTGCAGACAGGGCTGCCTACATTGCATTCTCTAAGAGAGGAGCCCCAGGAACTCTGGGGCACCCCTGGGTGAGAACCTTCCACTGGATAACCCCATGCTGCAGAGCAAGACTGGGGGTGGAGACTCACCACAAAGTTACATTTAGGCTCTGAGCACATACGGTGTGTTAGCAAGCCTTTCTGGCAAGCCTGGAGTGAGGCTGCAGGTGGCACGTACCCATGCTTCCAGAACTAGGGAGGATGGATGGGGCAGGAGGATCAAGACAGCCACTTCCTGGGTACAGTTCCTGGCAATCATAGGCTAGGGGATTTTTCAGCACAGACAAAGACTCAACAAGTAGAGAATCTAGAAAGCGGCAAATCTAAGGTTGTCTGCTTTGGGTCTCTATCCTTCAAGCCCCATTTCTGTTTCTCACCTAGAGATTATATGTGGAGCAGGGAGGGGATTCAGTGTCATAACCAGCTACATACAGTGTGGGCAGGCAGTTGAACGATCTTACCACATGATCAGTGTGAAGATGCTGGTCCTCTGGACCTCTCTGGATCCTACTGCTGTGACACTCAGGGCTAGACAAGACAATCAACACCCTCCAACGTGGGCATCCTACAACCCTTTGATCCTAGGCTTCACTGTGAGAGAACTTAAAACAGTTCACTCCCTGCCCTGCTACAAGGATTTAATGTGGCTGGGTCTTGGCACCAGGTTCCATACACATGGATCTGAGGCCCATGAAGGTCACTGCTCTGCCATCGGTTCTGCCATGAAGTCCCAGAAAGGCTCATCTGAACCCCATCTCACCCCATGTGGCAGGGACTGGCAAGCATGGTGGGAAGCCCAGCTCTTTGCTTCCAAAGAGATGGTCCCTGAATTTGGAGGTCCTAATCCAGTGAGTTCTGGGGCTCATTTGGATACCCACATCCTTCCCTGAGTAGACAGAAACCACCAACCCATAGAGCAGAGCAAAGTAGCATTCAAATTCTGCCTCTACCTTCAGTGGGGGAGGGGGAGGGGATGTCTGGGTCAGGGTGCCCCATGAGCATGGGCAGATCAGTACTTGGGGTTGGATAGATCCTTGAGGGACAGAGATCCGGTATAAGAGATACAGGGTACCAGTGTCCTATGGGGAAGGGCTAAGGGTCTTGTCCCTGCACTGAACAGAAACTAATCTCAACTTTCTTTCACACCAACGTAGTCAGGCCATGGCCCTGCTCAGATCCCTCAGTGGGTCCCCTTTGTTCTTAGAATAAAGAGACACATGTCCCAGCTGTTGCCGACTTTCCAAACGCCACTCTGTTCCTAAGTCCTTGTTCCAGCCACTACTCTCTTTCTGTTCCTCATTTCCCTACTCTCTCATCAGCCCCAGGGACTTTGACTACTCTGGTCCCTCTTCCCTTTGCCTGGCCAACTCCTATTTCTATCTCAAGATCTCTGATTAAGGGCCACTTCTTCAGCGAAGCCTTCTTGGAGCTGAGGTTGGGTTTTTGTTGTTAATTCGTTTTGTTATTTTGCTTGGTTGGTTGGTTTTTCCTTCTTAGCATGTGTTCTGTCATGGTGCTAGTCACCACTGTGATTGTATGTTCACTGGTGCCATCAATGGAGGACCCTCCATTGCTAAGCTAAGTCCCAAGAGGGAAAACATTATCCTTTATTGCCCTAGAGATCCCAAGCACCAAGCCAAATTGTGCTCGGTGTTATGTGTTGTTGAATGCTCACACAAATGAATGAAAGGAAAGATGCCACTGGGATGTCTCTGGGCCTGATAAACCTTGAATTTGGAGAGGCCTACGCTAGGCCAGGTCCAAGAAAGACTGGGTACCGTCTGTCACTGTCCAGAAGGTAGCATAGTGTAAACATATCACCTCGATGCTGCTGGGTAAGGCTGTACTCAGAGGAACTCTGGAAGTTTTTGTAACAGGTAGGGCTACATGAAGCTGCTGAGATTTAAAAGCCCTGGTGCCACTGGGGTTTCAGCAGAGGAGCAATGGAGGAGAATGCTTCCTGGAGCAGTCTGGGCCCTTTCCAGCTCTGGCGCCTGGGGTCTGGGAGCCCAGGCTGGGCTAGGATATGAAGGTTCCCTCATCACTGCCAACAGAGGCCCCAGGAGACTGATTTTCCTCCTTGACGTCAACAGAAAGGTCACAGAAATCCCAGCTTTCCTCTCAGGGGCCCTTTGGAGCCCCTCAATCTGTTCCCTCACTAGGGTCTTGCAGGCATTCCCTGGCACTCCCAGCCATGACCACCTCAGGAGTCTCTTGAGGTCCAGAGACACCATGAGAAGGAAAGCGTCCTCCAGTTTGTCCTAAACTCACCTCGCTCAAGTTTCAAGAGGGGCCTCGTGCTAGTATCTAGGGGTTGGGTGGAGAAGGAAGGGCAGCCCGCACTGTCTGCCAGGGTGGGAAGGGGATCTCAGGCCAGGCGGCTCCAGCAGCCCCGCCAGCCCCCCAGATAACACATCCCACTGGGATTGCAGCTGGGCAGCCGGCTGCTCTCTCCCTGGCCTGATCTTGTGCACCTAAGCCAGCATGTGCGGATGACCTGGAAGTGAACCAAAGTGTTCAGCCTCGGAGGACTTCTTCCTCTAGCAAAGGATTCCACAGCAGGGGATGCGGCCTGCCACACCCTGAAGTCCCCGGTCACTTCCATACTATTGGTTGGTCCTTTTCCTTCTTTAGCCAGCCTCCACCTTTATCATCGCCGCTTGGAAACCTGCTCCCACCGGTGAAATAATTCCTCAGCCACCCCCTTCTTGATCCACGCCCCTAGACCCGCCCTATCCCCATCTAAACTCTACCCACTCAAGGGAACAAGGCCAAACGCTGTGATCTGTCTTTTGTCCTGTTTTGCTCCACAGGTAGCTATCCACAAGGCCTGCCAGTGCCTCCACCTGAAACCACCCCAAAGGGCTCACCGTACTTCTTGCATCTTCATCTCCCTCATCTCCCTCATCTCCCTCATCCGCCACCCACAGTAGACTTTCTCTCCACTCTGTTCACTGCCCATGCCAAAGGAACAAGAAACAGAAGCAGAGCCTGCGGGTGTTCCCATCCGACCCCTCCCCTTGAGACTTTCCAGGGCCTTCCCTGGTTCACCGAAGGAGAAATTTCCAAGCTCCACAGACCAGAGAACCCCATTGACCATGGCAGGGCTGGCCCCACCACCTCTGTGAGCCCTCCCGAACCCCTCACCCCACCATTCATCCCCCCAGCTAACTCAGACCTTTCTTTTTTTGCTTCAGACACACAAAGCTGTTTCTGTTGACCCAAGGCTCAGATCCCACTCCTGAATTTAGTTATCTGACATATTTGGTAGATGCCTTAATGGTGGCTTACTCCATGCTGCATTCTGCCCAGGAACTTCTCACAGTCTAAGGACATCTGTTAACTCTTGGGACAACCAACTCACTTGTCAGTTCAAATGCCCCCTTCTTATGGATTCCCCTGAATAATGTTTTCCTGCTGGAGTTTCCTCCTTGATCCAATCGCCAACTTAAATATATACAATGTGTCCTGGCCAATCAGAGTCCAACGCTGGGGAAAGGGATGAACACCTTAAAAGGAAACACCCCCCCTTGGATAATATTCTTCCCAGGCAGCAATATTTTCCTCCTTCCTCCCACCTCCCCCCCCCAGCCCCAAAAAGATCTCATGTAGCCTAGGCTGACCTCAAAATTATTACATAGCTGAGGATGGCCTTGGATTTCTGATCCTCTTGCCTCTGCCTCCCAAGGGCTGGAATTCTAAGCATGTACCACCACCCTCAGTCCATCAGGGTGTTGGGACTCAAACCCAGGACTCCGTGTATGGACGGCAAGCAGTCTGACAAATGGGGCTGTATTCCCAGCATCCCTTTTGTTTTGTGTTTATTTTTGTCTGTCTCTCCTGCAAGATTTGGCAGCTCCAACAGAGAAAGACGTGCTCATCAAGTAAGTCCTTGGGACCCTGGAGCCAGAGCAAGGTCTCTCCATGACAGGTGCTGATAGATACTTGGTGAGTGACTGAATCAAGAGTGGCTGGCTTCAGGGACGCGGCTGTGGCCAGAGCTCTCAAAACACCACAGCTGCCACGCATAGACTACAGGATATAATTGGTAAGAAGACATTTCCGGTGGACATTGCTCAGAGGCCCACTTGGGAGGGGTTTCTAGAAGGCAGGGGTCAGGTCTTGTCTGTCACCCTGTGAGTAACAGCTGGCCCACCCGCTATAGTCTGTTTTAGATCTTTCAAAGGTGTTTAACCCTTATGAACTCACTGGTCACTCGAAGCTACTGGCTGAGGCCCGCCTTACAAATGTGGGAGCTGGGTACAAGGAAGGGGAGGTCACAGAGTGCTGATGCCAGCCAGGCTTAGCCATGGCTCACCCTGTGGACCTGAAGCCTTTACCAGTGCCTGGGCAGATCCAAGCACACACCCTGTTCTGAGGTCAGTGGGCTCCGTGTGTAGTTGCCTTTACTACAGCCAACACAAGCAAGAGCTCTTGAGTTTGAACACCAGAACCCATGAAAAGAAGCTGGGTTTGGTGACTTGATGGTGTGCCTAGCATAGTCAGTGAGTCTCAGGTCTCAGGGAGTGAGAGAGCCTGTCTCAAAAAACAAAAACAAAAACCACACCCCTGGATCCTTCCCCAGGTGTCTGTTACTCCGTTCACTCTCTGAATCTTTCTATTGACACAAGCTCCTAGCATCTCAGGCCCACCCATAGGGGTGGGATTGGAGGGAGGAAAGGATCAGAGTCAAGGCCAAATGGTGTCTATGCAGGGTGCAGCTCCCTGGATCTCAGCAGATGGCACAGAGGGCTGATGTCGTAAAGCAGATGGGACAGATGCTGTAAAGGAGCTAGCTAGGACTTCACCCTAGATGCAGTTGCTGGGTAGGTGGTAGCATTGAAGCCAGTCGGCTTTGGAGATGAGGTAGCATCTTCGGTTATACTTTACCCAAGGTGTTGCCTGTCAGGAAAGACAGGCATCTAAGGAATAGAGGAACCTGGAACCATTAACCTGGTTCGGCACTAGGAACCATCAGGGGCTAGTGGTGCTGGCTGACCCTGGTCTCTGAGCTGTCTGCATCTTTTCACCAGGTCTCAGCATCCATCCAATTTCTGTCTCGGTTGAGACTCTCACAATGCCACTGTGGTGGCCATTTATGGGCTAAGACACGGTGGAAAATCTGGTCAGATTAGCACACACTTCTATCCCTTGTCTGGCCATGGAGCAGAATAGAGTCCCTTTCTCAAATGGCCACCTTTCCTACTGAAGTACAAGCAGGGATGGCATCTGTGAACTTTGTATTGTATCCCCTGAACTCTGGAGCTGTCCACTGACACCTGCATGGAGCCACCAGCCCCACCCTACCCACAGGGCTCTGCTCTTACTTGTTCCTGACATACTTTTGGGGTTATAAAATGTCCTCTGAAGAAAGGCCTTGTCACAGTCCTGTCCTGCCCGAGATGACCTTTGATGCTCACCTGGTGTTCACAGTCACAATCCCACATCTGTGAAGAGGCTTGTGTTCTGTGGGCCCCTGTAGGCCTAGGGTAGGGGTGGGGGTGGAAGCTCCCTCCTCCCATACTGGCCAGAGGGGCTGTTAGGAGCCAGATTGAAGGCGGCACTGTCCTGTGATCAAAGGCCCACAGTCCTCCCTCTCCTAATGTGAAGTTTGGGGAAGCCCCCGATCCCCTCCCCCAAGCTGGGGAGGAACTGGCAGGTGCCACTAAGCTGGACAAGGCTTAGAGCTAGAATCTTCTAGATCAGTATTCTCAACCTGTGGGTCATGACTCCCTTGGAAAGGGTTGAATGATTAGTTCATGTGGTCACCTAACCATCAGAAAATGCAGATATTTACATTACAACTCATAAGAGTAGTGACATTATGGTTATGACTAGTAACAAAAATAATTTTGTGTGTGTGTAGGGGGGGCGGTCACCATACCATGAGGAACTGTATTAAAGGGCTGCAGCATTAGGAAGATTGAGAACTGCTATTCAGGAGTTTGGTGGATCGCTCAAGGTCAGTTCTCTTGCTATTTTATTCTGGTTTTGTGAAGGAGAAACAAAAGGATGGGGTGGGAAATGAAATAAGAAAGGAGGTGTGCTGGGTACTAAATGGTGAAGCCTCAATTAACCAGAAAAGACACATTTCCCTGGACCACCACCAGGATGTGCAGCTACAAGGGCCTCCTCCACGTCAGGATGTGACTGTGGAATGTGTGCAGGCAGTGTGTCTGCACATGCTGCCTCCAGGACACCCAGGCCCTGCCCTGCCTGCTGGCCTGTCACAGTGAGCCAGGCCACCTTGTGACAGCACACATAACTATGTAGGGAGGTGGCATCCGCTTATATCCCCTGGGCATGCTATGTCAGGGATGAACCATTGCATTTTCTCCCTCCCTATTGGGGTTTGAAGTGGTCCTCATAGGGACAAGATTCTACTGTGAGCCCTGACCTCAGAAAGATGATGAGAGGGTTAGGCTGGCAAAGTACACAGCTGATCCCACTAGCCACCAGCAGAGGCCAGGAGGATGCCCTGATGGCTGAAGGGGGTGGGAGCAACTGAGGTGAGAGGTTGGTGAGGGCTATGACAGAGGACTAGGAGTGGGGTGATTATTAGGTGTGGGATGCTAGGGACCCTTCAGGGTGGAGCTGTTCATGACCAGCAAGGTGCTTTCCACTGAGTCAGAGCAGGTGGCTGCTCACCTCTGCAACCGGGCATGAGTGCCATAGCTCCTGAGGACATATGTGGCCATGACCCCTACTCGTAAACTGTTAGGGAGCTGACAGGGAGTGAAGCTGTGGGTCCTGGGCTGTCAGAAACTTCTGTTTCAGACCCTGTTTCTCTCCTGGAACAGAAGGTCTCCAGCCTCAGTATCTCCAGCCAGCTCCCCCACAAGAAGCACCTTGTGTGTCTCCCCAGCTGAACAGGGAAGCTGGGAGCCATCCAGCTGGTGGCTTGTGGGAGGCCTTTTCATTTGCTAAGGCCATGGGATCAGGACTGACCTCTGACCCCTCCCATGACCACAGGAGCCTTCCAGGGCACCCCCCCCCAGCATTTTCCACCTGTTGAACACAAAAAGGACTGTCTCTGAGTGTCTGGTACCCCACAGCACTGAGCATGTCCTGGATTCACTCTCTACCCACAGGCAGGCTTAGGTAATTTGCCAGCATTGCTCATAGGCAGCTTAGAGCCCCAAGACTACATAGCCAGTCCAGGAATCCAGCCATGCACTCCTGTAGTGTCCTGATAGGTCGGGGTGAGCAGGTAGCAGGATGGAATTCATGCTGCTGTGGCTGTAATTTCTGCCCTCACACTGCAGGGTCGAAGAAGGCTTCTGACAGGTGTGATACACACATGTGTAATCCCGATGGATATAGGACCCTCCTCAGTTGTGGGTCAAAAAGGTCTTCTGTTCTCTAAGTGTTTCCCCCCACTGACCTCTCCAGGTAGGAGCTCAGCTGTGAGGAGACATGACCTGTGAGTCTCTCAGAAGTTCCAAGGCAATGGAGTTTCTACAAAAATACCATCACACCCATCCTAACAGATGGCTGTTAGGAACATAGGCGGTGGCCTCTGAGTGCACAGTGAGGCTTCAGGAGGAAGGGCAGGGGCATGGCCTCTGAGGAAACCCTGTCATCCAGAGGCTCATAGGTCACATTGTAGCTGGAGGGTAAAGGAAGGAGGAGTCTTTCTTTATAAGCCAGGACTCCAAAGCCTTGAGCCTAGATAGATAGCACCAGTGAACTCCATAAGAGGGGCCAATTGGCACCCTTACTAATGTCAGCTCATGATCCCTTTCTTTGTTTCCCATAGCAACCTACAGTCTGTCTTCTACTACTAGCTGGGTTGTAGCTGAGTCCCTTCCCCTCCCTGATACTGCCCATTGGCATAGCACAGCTGGCCAGGAACTGTAAGAGTGTATTAATATGTAAAAGACGGCCAGTGGAAATGCAGAGACTAGATTTTCCAGGATTGAAGAGCTAGCCCCATGAAGCTGAGACTCCAACAGGGGCTCCTCACCCCACAGCAAACACCACCATCCCATCCTATAGAGTACAAGTCATCTCACATGCTTTAGCTGCTCTCTGATGACGTCTTCTAAATGATCTGGCCTCCAAAGGTGCAGAGAGGGAGAGAGGAGAGAGATGGCAGCCCCCTGAGCAGCCTAGGCCCTATTTTTCCACTTAATTCTGTGGTAAAAAGGTGACCTTGCGGCCCTATGTGGCTAGATGCAACTGGACCAAGGCCATATCCTCTCCTTGTGGCTCCATGTCATCAGAAGCTTCTATGCATTGCTATCACTATCACGATAATCTTCATCACTGCCACCTTCATCATTATCATCACTGCTGCTACCATGGTTGAAACCAACAATCATTTAGAGTCCAGTATGTATCAGGCAACCCCAAAGTTCTGTGCTATCATTATTTCCCATTTTCATGAGGCCTGGAGATGACTTACAGCCCCAGGACCAGGTGGGAGCACAATTGGGGTTTCTAAGATTGAAATGTGGGGATTTGGAACTATAAGCCACACTTGGCAACCACTGGGTTAGCCTGTCTGCCTCTGGGCATGCCAACTGCTACCCATTGCCACTGCCAAGCAAGCATCATCCTACAGACAGTACATCCTCGCAGGACCATCCTCCTGTACAGACATTCAGTCAGGCCTCACACTCAATGACTACTGCATCCTGGGCTACAGGTAGGTTTCAGCATCTTCATATCACAATGATGGAGACTGATGCTCGCAGACATCAAGTACCACACTGTGCTGGAAGACTGGCTGGCTGTTCCCTCCCGTGGGATCAAACCACTGCTGAAAGGCACTATAAGCAAAAGATTGATGGAAGATATCCCAGAGGCAGTGATCCTGAATAGGAGAAGAGGGCCAGGGGCAGAAGGGAGTTCATGTTGTGGCCCTGTGGGCAGGGTTTGTCCCCTGGCATCATTGTCACCAGCCCAGAGGTGGAGCCAGAACTCAGGCACCAAGGCTGACATGTCATGCGTTCGGGGATCCCAAGGGAGTATTTATTACTGACATCCACCCATGCAGTCATTCCTAGTCAGCCCCGTGGTTAATCAATGTTTCATCTTGAAATACTTGAGCTAGTCAAAGAGGCTTAAGAATCATGTCAGTGATGTACTGCACGGAGAAACCTTAAAAATGTTACATCAAAGCCACAGTGGTAGAAAGGGGGCTCGGGGGACCTAGGGCTGGGGAGGGGAGGCAAATGATGGAGGACTGGAAAAGGTGCCAGGTCTCTTTTTGAGGTGATGATAATGTCCTAAAGTTGGCTGCAAGGACAATGACAGAACTCTGCGACAGCACTAAAAACTGTCGCATTGTACAATTGAAATGGAGGAAATACCATGTGGGTTATATTTCAGGCAAGTTGCTACAAACTTAGGTAACAGCTCTGGCACATTCAGCATCCCGCTAAATAGGCATCTAAACAGTAAGCACCCTAGGGTCCTCTGTCTCCACCGTGTCCCCCCTCCCCACTGAATCCAAGGCTTATCATGCTATACAATTGTATAGGTTGACTTTAAAATCGCTCTGTGGACCCGAAAGGCCTTGACTTTGTAATCGTCCTGCCTCTGCCTTCCACATGCTAGGATTATAGGATTAAGTCACAGCAGTGGGTTACGATGCAAGTTTCTACACATTTATGACTTATGCCTGTGAACAGCATGCAGTTTCTGAGTTTATATAAATACCAGTATTGTAACCCCCCTCCTGTCATTGCTTTCTCTCCACAGCTAAGATGCAGCTATGGAATTGCTTGCTCTCTGTCTCTCTGTCTCTGTCTCTCTGTCTCTGTCTCTCTCTCTCTCTGTCCTTTACCTTGAGGTAGGCACGGTACAGCCTATCCACCCTTTCATCTCACACACATGCGCACTTTTCTCTGTGGTGCCTTGGTGGAAAGCAGCTGTCATGCACATGCGCACTTCTCCAGGCCATGTCTAGGAGTGGGGGCCACTCTGCCAGGTAAGCCTTCCCTTCACCAAATGCTGCCAAATTGGGGTTCACCATCACCCACTCTTTATATAAGGATACCAAGGTCCAGGGACAGAAAGCCACCTGAGTCTCTCAGGGTCTGGAACAAGATGTCGTCCCCCCTACACACACACACACACACACACACACACACACACACAGACACACACACACACACACGAATGTTCTATTTCCTTATTTTTATTTCTTCACAAATCTCCGTGACCACCCGGGTGGACGTTATCAGAGCTGATCTAGGAGAAACACATTATCAGCATCGTTTAGGGATCTGGAAATGTTTTCAGGAGGAAATGGTAAGAAATGAACCTCACAGGATTCCCTCAGGGACCTTAAAACACAGGCCAAGGGCGGGAGAGAAGACGCATTTCCAGGAGCAGACACAGCACTCTTGCAGCTAGGCAGCACCTGGCCGCTCAACAGCTGTGGGCAGCTGGGGCTCTCCCACACTGGTCACCTGACCATCCTTCCCATGAGCAGGGCAGGAGCGGCTGCTCAAGGCCTTCTACAACACAGAGCCCATTCCACACGAAAATCCTTCTAGTGAGAGCTCAGGGCCCACCTGAGGGCTGGAATTGACAAGGAAACATCTTAGCTTTGCACCTGCTTTCTGGGCTGTTCATCACTAAGGCCCTGGATCCCTGTTCCAGGTGGCCAGAGCTACCCAGCCTTGCCACTCGCAGGGTGGTCATGTCACCAGCAAAACAGATGTCCCCAGGAGCCTGCTGGGGGTACTGAAGGGCAACGGTGTTAAGGATTTCCGTCTCTATCCTAAGAACCTGGGTGTGGGGGCAGGGTGGTAACACTGAAGTGCTGGTTAACAATGACCATTTATTAACGTTCAAAATGGCATCTGGCTTCTGCATGACGGTTGGAGGTGGCCAGGGAATAGGCTTCTGTAGCACGTGAGATGACCCATGGTGGCAGCCTGCGTAAAGTGATTCTTGTGGCTAAGGGAAGATCAGCAATGGGATCCACGGCTCTCTTTTTCCCTGAGGCAGTGTCTCACTTTGTAGCCCAGGCTAGCTTAGAACTCACTATCAACCCTAGCTGGTCTCCAACTTGCAGCAACCCTCCTGCTCCGAGCTCCTGAGTGCCAGGGGTATAGGGTGATAGCCACCCTTCAGTGGCAGTTGTGACTGATAGGGTGTGAGGGGGAAAAGAACCCTGACGTAGGGCCAGCAAGACAGCTCAGTAGGTTAAGGCACTCATCAACCCTGACGACTCAAGTTTGGATCCTCCAGACCTACATGGTGGAAGGAGAAAACTGACTTTTGCAAATTGTCCTCTGACCTCCACACACGAATCACGGCGTGCACATTCATGTACACATGTGCATGTCCCCCGCCCCATTTTTAAACCTGCTTAGGTATTAGGTAACTTGCAGGATTTTGGGATGATCTGGTATGAAAGAAGATGCTGGCTGTAATTGTGTACCCCCTGTGCAAGGATGGCCTATGAGACATGCCTGTAAGGTACCGAGGAGGCTACCAGCGTGACTTATGGGCAGAGAACCTGGCTAGGAACCAACCAAAGGGGCTCCTATTTTATCTAATACTGATATTACCCTCAAGCGTCTACAGAGCCCACATAGGATAGCTAATGGGCTAATGACTGCAGCCTAGGCTCAGCAGGGACATATAGGTCTTTATGCACTTCATATTTGAGACATGGCACTAAGAGGTTTTGCCAGGATTACCTACGCAATGAGCATGCACCAGGCGCTCTCCCAACATGATCCCATAGCAGAACGGATGGGGCATGGCTAAGGTGGGAGGTGATGGATGGAAGGTGCTGCAGGGGTGATATGGAAGGATGGGAGGGCTTGGGGGGGCTCAGCAGGAAGAAGCTGAGTACAGAAGCAGAAGGGGCTGCAGGCAGGGCGATGTGGGGTCCAGCAGCTCCAGCCCAGGTTTACTGATAGAAAAGGGGAAGAGCGGAAGTTGCCAGAGATCAGGCCAGAGAGAGAAAGTAGGTGTGGCACTGGGTTGTGAGTACAGGGCAGCCATCCTTGGTGTTGGAGCATTACAATAGTGTGCAGAAGGCAAGGGTAAGGAGCCGTTGAAGCTGCTGCTGCTGTGAGGACTGAACCTTGCTCTTAAGGGAGTTCAGGAGCAGGAGGAGCAAGGCTGGCATTGCTGGTGAAGCCACAGCCTTCATACTGCAGCAGAAAGCAGCATTTGAACGTCGATGACGTCAGCAAGTGTGTAATATACTGTTCCTTACTAGCTAAGCATGGCTAATGCTTCAAGGACTAGATGACTCCGAAGTAACCTGGCAATTATTTGCAGGTTCAGCAGAATTTTGGAGCTCCAGAAGACAAGCATCTCTCTAGTTTGAATTATCTCCCTGCGATAACCATCCATTCTAAAATCCTCTTTGGCAATGGTGCCAAGGGACTCTCTGGTCCCTAGTCTCCAGTTTCTTGGTCAGCTAAAACTGAAGTAAGGGCCACAAAGAGAGGGACCCTGGCTGTGGATTCGGTCTGCTGCCACTCAGAGGTGGTGACAGGAACCTAGTTGAGACCAAAGTCCTGGCCACAGGCTCTACCCATTTGGCTGTTGCGGGCAAAAATCTGGAGCCAGGAAAAACAGGGCAGGGCTGGCCAAAGAAAAGGCTTCGGGAATGTGGCAGCAGCTGTCACCACCCATGGAAAGTAACCAAGGCTGGAGGGGCTGTTCCAAGCCAGGCATAAATAAGGGGTCATGAGAAAACAGAGCCCTATTTCTAGGATCACAAGTTTTGGTGCTGGAAGGGGCAGCTCCTGCCTGGGAGGCATCACCCACAACACAACTACCCACTGTTCTGAAGTACACATTGGACTGGACCACATCCTTCCTCCCCAAACCTTCCTTGATATGCTACATTTATGCTCTGTGGGGAAGCACAGCCTGAGTGTGAGATGCAGCTGCTCACCCTTCCTGCACCCACAGCAGACATTATTAATCGACTACCACACCTTCTGCTAATATGGAGGGCAAGATGACTCAGCACTGGCCTCTATCTAGGCAGTCATGACCAATTGCTCTGGTTTGGATGTGAACCATCCCAGGTGTTTGAACACTTGGTTCACAGCAAACGACGACATTTGGGGAGGTTGTGGAATCTTCAGGAGGTGGGCCTTGGTGATTACAGCCTACTTTTATACTTCTGACCCAAGCTGTCTGTTCCCTCGCCAGTGCCGTGTGAACAAGCAGCCATTCACATTCCTGCTGCCACTAAAGCTCTTCAGCCGCTATACTTTCCCCACCACGATGGACTGTGTCATCCTGAACTGTGAGCCAAAACAAACCTCTCCACTATTGAGCTGCTTCTGTCAGGTATTCCGTCAAAGAGGAGGAAAGTAAGTGACAAGCTGTCAGTCACCCTCAACACAAACAGGATCTGAACAGAGCCTGGCTCTTTGCAGCTTTGACATCTCTTTCTACCCTAATCCCTGCTCATCTGTTTCCTGTCACCACTCTGGGCTCTAAGTTCCTTACACTGCTGGTCAACTCCAGATGCAGCAGTCTCCTCATTCCTCAAAGTTTTTGTTCTGGGCGTTGTAGAAGGACCTTCCATCTGACTGTTCTTGGGTGTTGTTTCTCCCATTACCATGGAAACAAAGTCTTATTTTTGGCTTTTTGAGATGGGGCTGGCCTTGAACTTGCCACATAGCTGAGGTCTACCTTGAACTCCTGATCCTCCTGCATCGACCCAGTGCTGAGATTACAGGCATGTACCATGATGTTTCAAAGGTTCTATCTGTACATGAACCACCCAGCACATGTCTGTCTGGCTTTCCCTGGACCATCCTAAGGTCTTGCCAGAGGTGGGTGAACAGGACTGAAACAAAGGACTCACCCTCAACTTCTGACTGTCTACTCCTCACTCGTCCTGGCTCTTTTCATGCTGGTGAAAGCATAAGCAGCTGCCGGGCTTCAGAAAAGAAATCTGCCGGACACAGATAGCGGCGCCACCTCCCTCCTCTGCACCAGGCTCCCGTGACACACTTAGTCAAAAATATTTACCCTCTGAAGGCCCTTTACTTAGGACTGCAGTCATGGTGGCAGATGAGCCTGTACCCTTACTGTGTAACTGCCCTAGCTTGTTCTGTACGGCCACCCTCCAGTGCCAACTCCTAGGTGACAGTTGCTTAGTGTCCCCAGGTTTCTTGGGGGGCTCTTCGATCCTTCATAGTATCCACACAGAATGTCTGAACCACACAGTGGCTTGTGGCATCCGTCCATTGGCCTGGCCAAAGCAACTTTTCCTCTCTGCCTTCATCCATCTTCTGGCCATGTGCCTGTTCTGGGGCTGACACACTGGTGGACTACATCTCCCTGCATTCCCACTGTTGCTACCCAAACCTCCAGACTGATATTCGAGGCCCCAGCTTTCCAGTCCACTGAGAGACTAGTCAGAGGCAGAAGGGATGGGTCCCCCAGTAGCACTCCTGTCGCCAGCCCCACCCAGCTCCAGCCTGACGACAGGCCTGAAGGAGCTGTTTCCTTGCCAGCTGGAGCCTATATTGTCCAGCACATTTGTGGGTTAGAACAGGGACAAAAAAATAGGCAAACTTCCCCGATCTTTGTATTGGCCTCGAGTGGTCTAGGAAATCCCACGGTACGTATATCTTTTCTCAGGACCCACCCACCCCTGTCCTGAGTGCTTTGCAAATGGCTCACACCCATTTCTCAACTTCTGGCTGCTGTGGCCCTCCTCCCTTAGGCTTGAACTCTGGCATCCTGCCCCAAAGCCTGTGAGCCCATCACTGCCCTGGCAAACAGTGTATGTGGCAGGATGCTGGAAGAGAGCTATTTTGAGGTAGGGAGGGTCTCAGGAGGATGCTGGCGAGGTCAGGGTAGGAAGGGAAGCAGGCAGGTTTTCTGCCCTTGATTGTGCATCATGAGCTGCCCAGGGACTTAGGGCTGCCATGAGGGAGAGCACACCCACCACAGGACTCCAGCTTTGGCCTCTCTTGACCACAGAAGCCAAAGCAGGCAGGAGTGGGTTTGGAGCTGTAGGATCTGACCCATCAGCCACTGCAGGCAGAGAGTATTTATTTACTGTGATCAAGACAGGGACTTCAAGGGCAGGAAAGACTCGAGGTACAGTGCAGGACAACACGTGTGAAGTGTACTGATGGTGAGTAGAAACTATGAGGAAGAATCTGGCTGTCATTTTATTAGCATTCATTGAGTACCTACTGTATACAATAGCAATATTAAATGTTAGCAAGACAAAGGTGTGTAATATTTTGTGTTTGTATGTTTTATAATAGCATCAGTAGCCACAGAGAGATTTGGTTTGGTTTGGTTTGTTTGTCCAAGACAGGGTTTCTCTGTGTAGCTCTGGTTGTCCTGGAATCACTTTGTAGACCAGGCTGGCCTTGAACTCACATCTGCCTGCCTCTGCTTCCCTGAGTGCTGGGATTACAGGCGTGCACCACCGCACCTGGCTCACAGAGAGATTTATGAACTCTGACCCCACGACGATGACCTAAACTGAAGGATCTGGGTACAGGGAAAGGTTGGGAAGGGTTTTCCTGATCCTTTTGAGAACTTGCAAGCATCTGGAATGCTCGATTTCCCCTCACTTTTTTTGACCATGAGTTTTTGTTTTGTTTTTCACAAGAGGGTCTCATCTCATGAGTCTGAGCCTAGCCTGTGATGCACTATGAAGCAGAAGATGGCCTTGAACTCCTGATCTCCCTGCCTCCACCTCCCAAGTGTTAGAATTATATGCATGAGCCACCATACCTGGTATGTGTGTGTATACACACACACATACACACACACACACACACACACACACACACACACGCATGCTGAGAATAGAACCCAGGATATCACATGCCACACTGTACCAGCTGAGCTACATTCCCAGCCTTTCTTTAGCATCTTGAGGGAGGTTACCCACAAATATGAGGTACTTACTACCCGCACACAGTAGGTATTCACCTGGGGATAGTGACAAGAATGGATGTTAGGACAAGTAGGTGAGATTCTTGTTAAGGGAATTCTTTCACTATGGGTGAGATGCTTTCCCTAGTCAGCAGGCGTGGGCAACTACCATGGCCTTGAACATACAGCCAACACTGTCCCTAATGCCAAGATATGGTGGTTGGGACAAGAGACAGCTGAGGAAATTTAATAATAATGATGATGATGATGATGATGATAATGATAATAATAACAGTAACATTGCTGCTTAATATCAGGCAAGGCATTAACAAGTCAGATAACTAGTCCATTCATCTCTCCCACATCTTTACCAGATGGACTTTATCCTTGCTTTAAACAAAGCAATGAGGCACAGAACCTAGCTGGTAAGTATCAGAGAGCGATTTCAAACCTGTCTTCCATAGTACCACTCTTGTCTAAGACAACAGACACAACCACACAGAACTCGGGTAGTCCCAGAAGCCTGTCCAGACCCTGTCACCCCATCATCACTTACATCTCAGCTCATTAGTCTTGGCATCTCCTGGATCTAGCAGAAAGCTTTTTTCAGATTCCAGGGCCTAATCTCCCTGAGCTCAGAGAGAGGAGCTGGCTTCTGGGGGGCTCTGGACACTCTTTAAATTAATCCGGGCAAGCAGCCTGTGATGGGACCAGTGACCCTTATCACAGCCTCACATCTGGATAGTGCACCAGCCCAGTCACACCTGGCTACCACGAACCTTCATTGCTTGTATGCTTAGTATGCTGGCTAATCATTACTGTCAGGTTGAGTGGGTTTAAAATCACCATAGAAACACATCTCTGGGTGTGCCTGTGAAGGCATTTCCAGAGAGGCTCAACTGATGAGGGTAGACTCGCCCTGGGCATCACCTCCACAGGCTAAGAATGAATAAAAAGGAAAAAGCAAGCTCCCCCTCTCTCTCCCTCCCCTGATCTGCTGAGACATGACCAAGCAGCCTCCCGCTGCCACAGACAGTAGCTGATTCTGTTGTTGCGCCTTGCCCATCATGATGGACCGTACTTCCTCCAACTGTGAGCCAAAGCAAGCTCTGCCTCCTTTTTTTTTTTACCCCAAGACCCTCCCAGATTTTTAATTTAAATAATTTATTCAGATTACATCTCGATTGTTGTCCCTTCACTTGTTTCTTCCCATTCCCCCTCCCTCTCTTTCACCCTATTCCCCTCCCCAAGGCCCGTGACAGAAGGGGACCTCCTCCTCTACTATCTGATCACAGCCTATTAGGTCTCATCTGGGTAGCCTGCGTCCCATTTCCTCAGGGTGCCATCAGGCCTCCCCACCAAGGGGAAGTGGTCAAATAGGGGGCACCAGAGTTCATGTCAGAAGCAGTCCCCACTCTCCACACAATTGTAGAGAATGTGTAGTCCATAGGCTAGATCTGGATAGGGGGTCTAGGTTACCTGTACCTTGGCTGGTACAGTAGTTTATGTTTGCCCCCCTGGGTCCAGATCCACCAGCCTTGATGGTCTTCTTGTTAGCCCTGCCTCCTTTAAGGGGCTTCTTGCCAGGTATTTGATCAGAGCAAGAGAAAAAGTGAGTAATACACCTAACATCTGTCAGTCCTCTTCCCTGGCTCAGGGACCCTGTGGAGGTTTCTGGAGGGTTCTAAAACCAGGAGAAGACCTTTGCGGGAGCTCAGAGGGAGCCGTTCCAGGGCTATTTGCTGTCCAGGGTTACCCAGGGAGCTCCAATGTTTACTAGGAGATTTTTGTTTGTTTTTTGTTTCTCAAAACAAGGTTTCTCTGTGTAGCCTTGGCTGTCCTGGACTAACTTTGTAGACCAGGCTGGCCTCGAACTCACACAGCAGTCCACCTGCCTCTGCCTCCTGAGTGCTGGGATTAAAGGCATGTGCCACCACCGCCTGGCTCACTAGGAGATCTTGAGCAGGTCAAAGTCTCTATCGATTATTTAAGCATGTCTCCCTAATTTTTTTTCTTTCTGTTCCTTCAAAGGCTTATAGTCCAGTCTAGTTACTCAGGCAAACAGTGTCAATTCCTCACCAGTCATTAGTTTAATGGCCATGGTTGGAAGCCTGGAGGGGTCCTCATGCACACTCACATACTGATGGTGTTAACTGGTGACAATGCACTTGAACCAACACCAAACATGATGCCTGCACCGAGCAGCCACTCTGTACATAGCTTTGACTATCAAAAGAGACAACCAAGGAGCAGACTGTGTGAGCCAAAGCTCGTGGCATCCTGGATCCACTCACGCAAGGCCAGAAAACAGGCAATGCAGAATTTGCATGGAGTTTATATTTTCAGCACCACAGGGCCACCTAATTCATCCAGGTGGTAGGAATTCTTGTGTACCTACTACGCCTTCAGAAACTGAAGGTACACCAGTGACGACGTGAGAAGACGTCTCACATTTGCTGGGCTGATTTTCCCTTGGACTCTGCATAGCCCATCATGAATGTCACAACACGGCCACATCTACCAAGTGATACGCTTTTCACTTAATCTACCTTGGGGAGTACCAGGTATGCAGAGGAATTAATGAATGGGCGTGTGTTTAGAGTAATGAATGGTGGATGGGTACATGAATGGATGGAGTGAGGGAGGGAGGGGAATGGCAGAAGGGAGGGATGGATGGAGGGAGGATAGAAGACAGGCAGACACATCCACAGGAAGATAATCAAATGAGAGGTGGTGGCCAAGTGGGACAGGAAGACAAGGACTTCTGGGATGCCGTGGCAGACCAAGAGACATCGGTCTGACCATACCCGTTCCCAGGGCACCTTACCTGGAGGGCAGTTACATCCTGAAGATGTCTTCGGGGCCTCCCTGCGCCTGCGCGAGTAGAACTTCCATTTCTGCACAAGAAGACAAGAGAAATCACCAGGAGCTCTCATAAAGCTCCAGCCTTGGAAGGTCAGCATGGGGGATGAAGGGGAGTGTACGCTGGTGGGAGTGAGGGTGTGGGGGGGTGGGGGTTGAGGGGCAGGGACAGCAATGGGATGGCGGATGGGAGAAAGGGACTGTTCTGGGAATCAAAGCCTGCGGGCAGTTCATGTGGCAGCGCTGGCCACATGAACTGCTCTGATAGTCTTTA
>OU015751.1:20566766-20605704 GCA_907169655.1 Acomys percivali | reverse complement strand
CCCCCACCCCCACCCCTTCTGCAGCTAGCTCTGAGCAATCAGTGGTAGGACACAGTGGCAAGAGGAATGGGGTGCAGGGTTGCAGGGTAGGGAGGCTTAGCCCTAACACAGGATTTCACCATAGGGCCTTGAGAAACGGACCTCACTTCTTCCTGTCTGTAAAACGAGGGTCATTCAGATCATCTTTTGGGGGGGGTCCTTCTCAGTTCCAGAGGCTAGGGTCTAGAAGTCAGTGTAAACGTGAGCTACTACTTGGAGCAGGGCACTCTATATGACATGAAGGACAAAGTGGACACCTGGAGATGTGGCACTTGGGAGGGGCCTGGGGTGCACATGGAGAAGGTGTTTGCCACCTTCTTCACAGTCCAGCCAGTGGCCTCCACACTCAGCCAACCAAGAGCCCAGAGGCTGGCCCCCAGGCCCAAGGAACTGTGGGTAGCCAGGCTGAGCACCTTCTTAGTCCTGGTCAGTCAGGACAACGGAGAGCTTGTACTAGCAGGAGAGGATCACCACTCACACAGCAGGGACTTGTCCCCAGGTCACCCTCAGTGCTGTGGCCTGCAACTTCCCCCATGGGTCCACATGGAGGGGGGTGACACCCCAGAGAAACCTAACTGCAGGAGACCCAACCCTGTCAGACCTGGCTAGTATTTGCCATCATTCTGTCAGCTGGGAGAGGTTACAGTACAGGTCTCAAGTTGTACAGCATGCAAGTAAAGCCCAGGGCTGCTGGCCTTTAGCACCCTGTTGGTTACTATCCCATACCTCCCACGGTGCTGTTTAGACTCCCTTAGGCCACCAGCCCTCTTCATCTTGAGGACCAGTTTCCCTTCCTTATTACCCACTCTCCGCCCCCCCTCGCCCCGCCCCACCAGAGTCTGTATTTCCCCGCCTCTCCAAGGAGGGTGCCACTGCCCTGCGCACTCTCAGGACTGCCCCAGTGAAGAGACACAGTAGTAATTTTTGGACAACCTGGCATGGAGCACATTGGGGGACAAGGAGAGAGAAAGAGCTGTATCCTTTTCTGAGATGCAGAAGGAGGAGGGATTAGGACCATGCCAGAAGCCATAGCTAGGAAGAGCCATAAGGTAAACGGGACCCCAAGGAGGACAGAGCCAGGCTACTCACACTTAGGCCCTAGAGGCCAGGAACAGCAAATAGGGACCAGCAAAGAGCAACCCATTTTAGAGACTGTCCCTTTAGGTCCTTAAATGGCTCCTTCTCTTAACCCTGCTTCCAAATGTGATCATAAAAACCAGACAGCACCCACCCTCGTGAAGTGGAGAGGACCATAACAGCCCGGCAAGCCTCCCCCAGCCTATTTCTCCTACCAGCCCACGTTGCCTCTGAGCACCTTTCGCGCGCCCTGCCTTCTTCCACCTGACCGCTGAGCTCGCAAGGCGCCCCCAGCGCAAGACTCTGGGGTCTCCAGGAGTTGGGAGGTCCCACGCATGCCGGCCTAGTGCTCTGGATCTCTGGCAGCTCAGCTGCCCGCAGTCCTAGTGCAGGCAACCTGAGCGACAGTCCAAGTGAGTGCCGGCCCGCACGGGCTCACGGAGTCCCGGGACTGCGCGAGGGGGCGCCTTGGGGAGGGGATAAAAGCCAGCAACAAAGGGCACAAACCTCGTCCAGCAGTTGGTTGACTCGTCCCAAAATAGCTTTCTCCATCTGCTGCTCCCCGCGCTCCGCTTCCAGGCGCAGCACCCGGGCCTGCAACTCGGCGGTCCGAAAGTGGGCGAGCAGGCTGAGCGCCAGCGAGCACAGCGCCAGCGCCAGCAGTCCACAGCACCCGGGGCTCGGCAGCCTTGCGCACTGCTCCGCCAGCGCCACCGTCCCGGGCCCGGGCGCACCCAGCTCCCCAGGGCCGCGGGTGCCGGAGGCTGCCGCTTTGCGGGCGCGCTCCGCCACCATCCCCTTGCGTCTTGAGAGCCAATAAATAAATAAATAGAATAAATAAAAACGAGATCCAAGAGGAGTGATCCAAACTGTTAGGCAGGGAGAAAGGGGGCTAGCGTGGCTGGAGGACGTCCCTCTCCAAAGAGGACAGAAAACGAGCAGTCGAAGTCGGGGACAGCCAAGAATCACCAAAAGGCGCGAACGGGGTACACCAAAGTAGGAAAAAAGTTATTTCGAAGGATGTTCCAAGTTCGGGGATCTGGCCCCGCTCTTTGCCTTCTCTGTTTTGCAGAGTCCTCCGGCTAGTGCGATGCTCGGGGTCCTTCTGGGTGTTTTGTGTCTCCGGGGAGAGCGGGTGTCAGTCCCCAGGCGAAGGGGCACGCAAGCAGGGCCCCATGGGCAGAGATGGGTCGTGGCCGCAGTGAGCCGCTCTGGGGCAGATTCCGGCGCCTCTGTAACTTGACACAGCCGGCGCGGCCGCGGGGATCGGATGAGCGCCGGGCGCTACTTCCCAAACTAATCTCCCGCGCCCCTCCCTCGCCCTCCTCCCGCTCCTCCTCCGCCTCCTGCGGGGCAGCGGCTGGGGTTTGTTTATTTATGCAAAATTGCCTGGGGTGGGGGGCGTGGTGTGCGGGGGCCCGTCAACCCCGGTAGCCCCCGTCCCGGACTCCTGGTGCTCTTTGAAGTGACACTTGGGGTTATTTATAGGCGGGGAGGGGGTATGGAGTGAGGCGGGGGCTGCGCTCCTCTTTTCCCTAGATTCACACTCAAGACCTCAAAGGCATAGGGACCCGGCATCACAGCAACCCGCTTTCCCAGAACATCTGGGACCCTCCTGTCACCCAAGGCACCGCCTAGGGCCTTGAGGAACCTCATGGCAACCGGTTGAGTCACTGTCAGGGTGCCTGTATGGCCCTGCATGCCCTGAGCTGGTAGATCTGCGGTGATTACGTCAGACAATCTCTCCTTCACCCATTTCTAGCCAGGGTTGTTGTGCCCTCCCCCACGCCCCACTCTTTGCAGGTGTCTCTGGTGGGACCATGCCACCAGACACAGATTCACTCGCGAGCAGGAGAAAAAAAAAAACAACTACAGTGTTCCGAGAGGCAGCGGCATTGGCGTCCTTTTTCTCTTTCAGGACCAGACCTTAAGAACTATAGAACAGAAATTTATCAGGGGCCACGCCCACTGCCCGGGTTTATTCTAGGATGTCTGACAGGCAGGGGGCCTCTCTTTTTTCCTTGTGTTGATCTGAGACCCATAACAGACCAGATGACCTAGGGGTCCAAGCCATCAAAGGCCAGCAATTCTCACACACTCCATTCCACCCGCCCCCCCACCCCATATCCCTCAGATCTAACTCCAACCAGCCTGAGTATTTTCATTGGCTGTAGAAGAGCTAGTGGGTTTTGGGCATTCTGCATTTGGTATTTTCCTCTCCTCCCCCCTCCATCCCCCATGAGTGACTTCTGTCACTAGAGCTCTCATTACCTTGTGCCTCTAGACATCCCTGCAAATCAAGTGGTGGGGCTGCGCTTCCTGGAGCGTCAGGAAGAGGTAGGGAGGCTGGCCCTTGAATAATATGGTACTCACACAGAATTAATGTAAGGCTGATTGCTAGGTACTCAGCTACCACGGAGAACTAGAGAGCTAGAAAGCGCAGAGCAAGCTGGTGGCCAGGAAGTCCCAGTGTCAGCATTTCCTTGATGTGTCTTATTAGCAAGCATGCCTCTCTGGGTCTCCAGCCTAGCTGAGTACGAATGCCTGGGAACACGTTAAGGACCACTAAGGGGCGCTGATGAGTTTCTCATCTGGACGGTTCACTGGAGGCGGCTCTGCTCTTGTCATTTCTGCTCTTGTAAGTAACCCCAATAAAACTCATTGGGTCGTCAAGTTGGACTTTGGTGGCATCTGTACTTTGGTCTGTCATGGGCCAATAAATGTGTGTTGTGGCTCCCCAGGTTTTGCACACATAACATAGCAACGGACATAGGAAACCCTGGATTGGGGAGTGGAGAGTCTAGGAAAGCTGTGCCCCTATGCATGCAGTCTGGGCTCTTCTTTAGGAATGTTCTGTGGTTTTCTACTTTGTGCATTTGCCCTGCTCTCTGCAACTTTGGACCTTGCGTTTTGCACTCAGCCCCACACCTCAGTGTGTGTGTGTGTGTGTGTGTGTGTGTGTGTGTGTGTATGTGTGTGTGTGTGTAGGGGGAATGACCAGTTTGATATGATCCTCATTTTTCTTCTCCCTGTGTCCTTGACAGCACCTCTCTTCTTCCTGATAGCACCACCACCGCCACTACTATAGTCCTGACGCTCATGAGTGGCCATCGCCTCCCCATCTCTCTTACTGCTGCCTGGTTCTCCCAGAACCCTGCTGTCCCACATTAAAGATGGTAGTCAGGCTTTTTAGGTCTACTACAGCACATCTTCTGGGCCATTCTGAGCACGGCTGTCATCAGAGCTACATGTGGAGGCTACAGGGGATCAGGACCTGTTGTTTCAGCTTCAGTCTGTTCCCTACTCTTCCAGCAGCTGTGACAGGGTTTCCCTCCCTCTCAGTCCTTGCACCACTGGAAGGGTGAACCCCATGCCAGGCCCTATACGACTCATGATGACTAATATTATCAACCTGACAGAATCTAGATCACTGAGGACAGAAACCTCTAGGGACAATTGTGGGGAAGTTTCTAGATTGAGGTGGGAAGACCCACCCTAAATGAAGACAGTACCATCTCAAGGGCTGGGGTCCTGGGATGAATACAAAGGAGAAAGCGAGCTGAGCCCCTGCCCTCCTCTGTCTTGGTTTCTTGCCTGGACACAAGTGTGACTGGAGGCCTCATGCTCTGCTACTACCATGTCCGGGCAGTGATGGACTACACTCGCAAAGTCTGAGCCCAAACTAAACCTTCCCTTCCTTTAGTAACCCATCGTCAGGGTGTTTGTCCACAGCGACAAGAAAAGCAACTGATACATGAAGTCACCTTCCTTCCTGGCTACAGGGATGGAGTCAAGGATTGGCCAAGTTGAGGAAGAGGTGGGTGTGGTGGGTGGGGCAGCGTTTCTTCAGGAAGGTGCTTCTAAAGAGGCAGCCGGCAGAATTTCAGGGCACTGTGCAAGGTAAGATGAAGCCTGGTGTGGGGGCTGAGGGGCAACCAGGGGTGGGAGTCTCAGTCTTTGGATCCTTGGCCTCTGCTAAACAGGAAGGCTATCTATCCATGCCTGTACTCTCCCAACTGTGGGTCAGTTCTGTTCAAGCCTGTTTGAGTTGGAGCACATAGACCTATCTACCCGATTCTGCCTAGGAAACTTCGTGGCAGACCCCACAAAATCCCGTCGTGCTCCTAGAAGGCCGGACTCATCCAGGAATTGGAGGGGCCTCTAGGGCGGAGTCACTGCCCTGTGCACACCTCACTGTGGTAGAGGTGGGTGTTAGTTCTTACATACTCTTGAGCTGGTTTCCGTCTCACACAACCCCCAGCTCACGTACTACTTATTTCTCTCATTTAACTGCACCCCTGAGTCTCTGAGAGCTCCCTTTTCCCTCCTCTATTGAGCCTCCTCAGTTCTTTCGGCTTTCTGCTCCCTTAGCTGGAGCCATCCGTGGCACCCTGTGGCTCCTGCTGGATGCCTGAGTTCTCTCATAATGACTTTGGCCCAGGTAGCCCTGCTGGGACTAACATCACCTGATTTGGCCCAAGCCCACTCCTCCTCCAGGGTCAGCCAGCAGTTTCTCTTGTAGTGCCTATAGCTGGAAAGCTAAGCTAAGCAGGCCCAGACTGAGAACCTGCCCAACCTCCTGGGCCATGTTTGTTGCCCAGCCTCATGGTCCGTGGCAGGGAAGCCCAGCTTTGCAGCCCCCTTTCTGAGACCTATGTGAAGTGAGCAACAAAGGGGAAGGGGCCCTATTTGCTTTGTGGAGTCCTGTTCCCCAACAAGATGAAACTTTCACCTAGCATGCAGGAGCCACTGCCCGTGGCTTAAATCCTATCTTAGCTCTCCTAGCCCCACCCATGTTTGTCCTCTCTCAAGTAGGGAGCTCCCAAAGGCAAGCAGGCGGTCTTTAAGGCTTACCCTAGAAAGGGTGGTGGGCTTGAACAAGGAAGCATCAAGTGAATGGGTGGATACATTTAAGTCCAAGCTCTTTCTTTCTCTCTCTCTCTTTAAAAAAAAAAAAGATTTATTTATTATTTATACAGTACTCTGCCCACACGTGTGCCTGCCCACCACAAGAAGACACCAGATCTCATTACAGGCAGTTGTAAGCCACCATGTGGTTGCTGGGAATTGAACTCGGGACCTCTGGAAGAGCAGATGGTGCTCTTAACCTCTGAGCCATTTCTCCAGCCCCCAAGCTCTCTCTTAGTGCCTCTTAGCTGGTACCTCCATTTCTACTTATGGTTTAGACTGGTGGGCGCAGAAGGGAAAGATAGGAGCCAAAAATCCACTCACCCACCAAATTTGCATAGAGCCCTTTTTGGAGCAGAGCTCTGCGATAGTGTTGGGGATACATCTGTGGACAAAATGGGTTCATGGATGGTTGACATCACTGAATATGGATAAGACACAGTGAGTGTGGGAGCAGGGGACTGCAGAAAAGGGGTCCTTATAAGACTTTTGGTGTAAGAGCTACGGAGTAAGCAGAAGCAGCTGAAGGGGCACAGTCTGGTTGGTGGCGTTGGTGGAACTGTTTGGGAAGGAATAGGAGGTGTGGCCTTGTTAGAGGAAGTGGGCCCCTGGGGCTGGGCTTTGAGGTTTCAAAAGCCTGCATCATTTCCCAGCATCTCTCTCTCTCTGCTTCACCCCATGATCCGATGTAGCTCTCAGCTGCTGCTCCAGCATCATGCCTGCCTGCTGCCATGTCCTCATCTACTCATCCTCTGGGGCCGTGAACTCCAAGTTAAATGTTTTCTCTTATTAGTTGCCATGATCATTGCCATTTCATTTCACAGCAATAGAGAATCAACCAGGGTATAAGGACACGGGCTATGTATTTCTGCATGTACACACAAGCAAACATGTGCAGACTGAGCAGGCTTGCCTCAGCAGGTACATAGGCTCTGTGAGTGTGTGTGTGTGTGTGTGTGTGTGTGTGTTGGCGGTATGCTCATTCATGTACCCAGAAAGAAGTGTGTGCTGACTTCTGTGCATACTGTGTGGTGGTGTAGATGCGTGTGTGAGAACAGGTGGTCAGAACTCAACTGTGTTGTGTAGTGATAGTGGCAGGAAAGCGGGCCAGTGCCTCACTCAGTCTTCTCCAAGTGCACAGCAAACGGCTCTAAGGCTTCAAGGCTTCAAGAGTGATTTATAGTTTCTTTGAGTGGTTCTTCGGCTCTCAGTTGTGTGGCTGGGGTTTCTTGTGGGGCTGCACTGTGGAAGCTTGGTGGGGTACCTCTCATCTTTGGGGTACAGTTGAGGTGACCTCTAAACATTCTGCAGTCCCTCCTGGCTTTCCCTATAGTATGACAACTGGCTTTCTTTTCTTTCTTTCTTTCTTTCTTTCTTTCTTTCTTTCTTTCTTTCTTTTTTAGACCAGGCTGGCCTCGAACTCACAGCCATCTGCCTGCCTCCTGAGTGCTGGGATTAAAGGCATGTGCCACTACCACCTGGCTGACAACTGACTTCCAAAGGCAGGGTTCCCAGAGTGTTTATCAGGCCTCCACATGTGAGATACTTGCTGTGGTGGTTAAAATAGAAGTGGTCCCCATAGACTCATGTGTTTAAATCCTTGGCCCTTAGAGAGTGACACTATTAGGAGGTGTGGTCTTGCTGAAGGAAGTGTGTCACTGTGGGGCTGGGCTTTGAGGTCACATATGCTCAAGCTATGTCCAGTGTGGCACACAGTCCCCTTCTGCTGCCTGTGGATCAAGACATAGAACTGTCAGCCCCATCTCCAACACCATGTCTGCCTGCCCACTCCCCATTAAATGTTTTCTCTTATAAGAGTTGCCTTGGGCCGGGCGTGGTAGCGCATGCCTGTAATCCCAGCATTCGGGAGGCAGAGGCAGGTGAATCGCTGTGAGTTCGAGGCCAGCCTGGTCTACAAAGCGAGTCCAGGACAGCCAAGATAGCATAGAGAAACTCTGTCTCAAAAAACAAAAAACAAAAACAAACAAACAAAAGAGTTGCCTTGGTCAGGGTGTCTCTTCACAGCAATACAATCCTAACTAAGATACTTGCTAATGGCCAAAACAAGCCACAGTCCTGATAAGAACTAGCCCCGGCTGTGGATGCTAGAATATGTAGTTCTTTGGAGGCCACAGATGTATGTGCCCCAGGGTGGGCTAGTGGGCCTCACTGGAGGATCATGTGACCCTGAATGTAGGATTTGGGGAAGGTTGTGTTAGGGAAGGGCACACGCATCTGTCAGAGCTAGGGCCTCCCCACACACAGCCTTCTCAAGCCAGATCTCGCTTCTGGCTTCTTCCAGGAGCACCTGGACAACCAAAGCAGCACTCAGGAGGCAGAGGCAGGTGGATCACTGTGAGTTCGAGGCCAGCCTGGTCTACAAAGCAAGTCCAGGACAGCCAAGGCTACACGGAGAAACCCTGTCTCAAAAAACAAACAAAACAAAACAAAACAAAAAAATAGATGCACACACACACACACACACACACACACACACACACACACACACAGTGTGGAGTCAGCATGGAGGACTCAGAGCAACCTATCATCACTGCAAGAGTAACCGCAGAGACTGGGAACTGGACACAAAGCTCACATAAGACGGTGGTCCAGCAAAGACTCGTGCCTCCTCGTGTCATGTCCTGGCGTCTTGAAGCTGAGAGGAAGGCCGCTGTGTACCGTTTTGTAGGTCTAGCCCTCTGACCATCCTCCAGTGTTACTGAGTTCCTGGTGAGGTAAAACCCAGAGCCAAGTTCCCACAGGGAACTGTGTGAGCTGGTGCCAGCAACACAAATGGAAAGCCAAACAAGCAGGCAGATGGTGAGCGCCTTGGGACTGGGAGAAGAGGACAAGCGGAGATGTGGAGTGGGGGAGGTGAAAGTTCAGAAAGGCTTTTAGAAGAGGAGGTCCTGAGCTGGGCTTGGAGCATGGCAGGAGTCCCATGAAAAGACTGGAAGAAGAGATCAGTGGTTCCTCTGACCAGGGTGCATCACATGGCTTCCTGATACCAGGGACCTCAGTCATTAGTGTCTTCCCCACCGTTCCTTCCTCAGGTGGGATGACCTGGATATGTTTTGCACAAATGCTGACACCCTATTCCTACACCACTGACAAAAACCACCAATCAACTACAGAGTAGTACTCTCATCATGCACATGCAGGCACACGCAGGCGCATACACACGCATGCACATGCACACATACACACACGCACAAATGCATGCATGCATGCACTCAGGCACACGCACACACACATCACCCTTGGGCTTTCCCGAATAGGAGGGCTTTATCAATCTATTATGATTACTACTGGAGATAGAAAGCATTTTGCTGGTTTAGATTGAGTTTGAGACCTGGCCCCCAGGTCTCTGGGTCCTGGCCTCTGTCTCTTCAGACCATGTACTTCTCCAGCAAGTCTGACCTGAGAACACAGCCCTCCTGGCTGGCAGGGGCAGGGAGGATATTAATTGCCTCTTGGGGGATGGTGCTGGCATATTAAAATGATTAGATGTGTGCAAAGTCCTACCAACGCAGAAAACCCAGGGGAGACAATAGCAATAAATGGTCTCATGGGAACCGTGAGCAAGTGCATCCGCTGGGCTGTTTGCTGCTTTTTTTGAAGAAAGAACAATCATCACTGGAGTGCAAGAGCCCAGATCTTCAGAGCCGTCTGTCAGCTTTTAGGAAGGGCTCTGAATCTAGGCACCCCAAATGGGCTCTGAAAAGCAGCCCAGAACTGAGTACTTCCTGACAAGCGGGAGAGCTATGGGAGGGACAGGCAACTGGTGTTCAAGACACAGATGTTTCTGCCTGATGACAGACAGATCACAAAGAGCCCGATTCGTGTGCCGGAGCAGATGTACGCTTGCCAGCATCAGGCAGCTCTTGTCCTTTACCCACCTCGCTACCCTGGAACCC
Source organism: Acomys percivali (assembly GCA_907169655.1). Taxonomy (NCBI): domain Eukaryota; kingdom Metazoa; phylum Chordata; class Mammalia; order Rodentia; family Muridae; genus Acomys; species Acomys percivali. The sequence continues at coordinate 20,595,763 of OU015751.1, read as the reverse complement.
TTTGTCTTGAACGTGAACCCAGTCTTCGAATCTCATCTCAGGGCGGCTCGCCTTTGAAGTGTCCAGAAGCACCTATCCGGAGGCCTTTTCTTGAGGAGGTCATTTCTGAAGTGAGGAGGGAGGTCATGTTTATTTTTCTTGTGCCCCCCCCCCAAATCAGGGTCTTGTTTTCTGAAGCCTGGCCCTTGTCTGATGTTAGCTCACTGTCGACAGGCAGGTCTGCTGGAGATGGATGAGCTCAAGTGCTGCCTCCACTTTAGAGGGTTCTGGGACAACATCTGGAAACAGATGTTTGCTCAGAGATGGAGCAGGAATAGGAGGCACAAAGCCAAAGAAATAAAGCCACAGTCTCCTGGGGGGGGGCAGGTGTGGTGAAGGCTCTGGTGAGGCCCAGGGCATTGGGATGGGGTGGGAGCCCCGCACATATGGAGGACCAGTTCCCACTCTGGGCTATGGCACAATGGCTATTTGCCAAATGGTCTGGTCCATCAGAACACAGTCCTGATGGTTTCTAAGTATGCCAGCCTTCCCAGGGCAGAGGTGTGTCCACAGATTCACTTTTTGTTTCTATCGGACAGCAAGGAATGGAGCCCATCCTTTTGACTTGGTTGCTCTGGCTTCCTGGAGACAATAAATTCCTGCAGGACTGGAAGTCTCATCAAACTGAAATCTGTTGCAGCTCCAGGTTTGATGCTCAGAGTTGGGCATGCTGTAAAGCTCAAAAGGGTGGTGGTAATGATGGTGGTGGTAGTGATGGTGGTGGTGAAGGTGGCAGTGGTGATATGATGATGGTAAAGACAGTGGAGACGGGGCTGGAGAGATGGCTTAGCGGTTAAGAGCACTGACTGCTCTTCCAAAGGACCCAGGTTCAATTCCCAGCACCCACATGGCAGCTCACAACTGTCTGTAACTCCAAGATCTGACACCCTCATACAGACATACATGCAGGCACAACACCAATGCGCATAAAATAAAAATAAATAAAATTAAAAAAAAAGACAATGGAGATGTGATTGTAGGCATACTTTTTTGGGTTCTTATAACAACCACCTTTCCAACCCCCAAGAATAGGGGAAGAAGGTTAGAGGGAAGAGTGAGCATAGACCTCTTTAGACTACTTCCTGCTGATTAGGGGTGTTGGGTTCCTAGGGCCAAGTTCGAGCTGCCAGAATATCTCCAAACAGTAACCCAGCAACCCAGCAATCCAGGAATAGCAAATGCAGCAGCAGGGACCAGCAACAGCGGGGCAGCAGCAGCAGCCGCCATGTGCCCTCTCAGGGCTCTTCTATTTATACCCTCACCACAGACCCTAGAATTAAACTAGCTGCCACTGACAAAAATCACACCCCTCCTAGAGCACGAGACAATCATAGTTAGCAGCTATGGACAAACTGAAGCAGCCCCATAACTCACACCTGGAATTAAAACAGAAATATATTCACATAACATAACTGGGTTTTTAGAGAAATCAAAATTCTCACTATGTGTTATGGCAGTGGGTAGTGGTAAAGATTGTGGTGGAAGATGGTGTAGATGTAGACAAAAAAGAAAGAAAAAGAAAAAGAAGAGGGTGATTGCTTAGTCACAAAGTTTTCCCAGTTGCCATGTGCTTGCTAGGCATACAATCAAGTCAGTTCAGTCGTAATGCCACACACTCTGTCCACTATGGCAGACCAAATGGAGTGCAAGCAAAAATCAGCAGTGACCGCCTTTGGGGATTTTCACTTGGAGCCTAGGAGTCACTGTGCAGCCAGAATAGGGACTCATGAAGCCCACGTGGACAAGTTCTGTCTGCAGAACACGATGGAGTGAACAGCAGCGAGGAGAGATGGGAGTCTGAGCAGAGTAAGCTTCCCCTTGGGTTTGGGTGTTTGACCCAGTTGGTCACTTATCTTTAGGATGCAATCCCTTTCCATTTTGGGGCAATGAGCCATAAAACATCAATGACTTTTTTTCCTTGGGTTAGTTGACATGAGTTTCTGTCTCTCACTAGGAAAGGGTTCTGACTAGCAACAGCTGTTCATGAGAGGGCCCAGATGTTCTCAAGATGATAAAGATGGCAGAGAGGAAGGAGAAAAATGACAAAGGCCACACCGATGATGGAGGAGGATGTTGGAAGGGATGGCACTGCTGCTTACGTCGGTGACATGGGTCAGAGTTCACATTAGATGAACACACTTGACCAGGACGGTGTTGGTGACGGTGGCATTGATTATGTGATAGACCAACAGTCTAATTGGGCCAGGTCTCTTAAAAGCATGTGCTCCACACACCTGAGCAAGGATCATTAGAAAAGGGTCTTTGGCAGAAGAAGGGGCTCTTCCAGAAGGTCTGGTGCTGTCCCCTTTCAAAGCTTGGTAAATTCTACTTGAGCCTGACCAGAAGAAGTGTGTGTGTGTGTGTGTGTGTGTGTGTGTGTGTGTGTGTAAAACGGTATTCCGAATAAAGTTCCTAGAATGGAGATAGTTGGTTATCAACCCTTCTAGGTCCTTTTGAGGATCCCAAGAGCCTCCAGCCAAGAGGCTGGAGTAACCAGGTTCAAACATCAGGAGCTAGGGCTAAAATGACAGTGTCTGACTGTTTTATTAAAAGAGCACAGATCTGTGAAGTTTTGCTCACTGCATTCTAGATGGTGGGAATGAGTTGCCCTGGAAAATAATAATAGCTGGTTTTTGTGAGATGATTACATGCAGGCACTGTTCTGGGCACATTGTTATATGTGCCATAGAATGAGATGAAATCCTAACAGGTCTTTCCACTCTCCCATTTGACAGCTGAGGAAATCTAGGTATAGAGGTTAGGTAACCTGACAGGGTCCCACCGCCAGAAGAGGGGGAGGGAAGCCATGTGGCTCAGCATCTCACCTCAACTCATCACGTTTTGGAAGGAATCTCCCAGAGCCACGCTCCTGACCCAGCCTTTTCCTCACATGCCTCCTTTGCCAGCTTGCCTTGGAGCTCAGTCTCTCCTCCCATACATAAGGCTTCAGCCCAAAGCTCCGAAACTTTGACTTTGTCTTGACCTATGACAAAGCTATGACTCTGGGGTCAATCAAACCTGTGTAATTCTTGATTTACCATCTTAGCTTAGTAACTAATTCTCTTTGACTAGATTCTTGCATGTGTAGAGATAATAACATAACAACAGTTGTATTGACTTATATGTATTCCTTAGGGTTATCTAGAACGACATGTGAAACACCCAGCTCAGTGTGTAGTACACAGCAAGCACTCAATAAATGCCCGCCATAGTTGTTGTAACTGTTTTAACTCTCTGGACCGCAGGCCTTTCCTGATCCATCCTTCTCCTGTATTAACAGGAGAAACCTCTGCTAGGGGAGAGGGCCAGTGGGGACAGATCAAAGGCTAACTAACCCACAGATCCCACTTTAACAGGAGGGTTACTATGGGTCCCCGAGCTTTCTCCCACTCCCAGAAGTTATATAGCTCAGTGGCTGGATTTTTAAGAACAAACACATGCCATTTCCACAATGGAAATTTTTCTGAGAGAGAGAGAGAGAGAGAGAGAGAGAGAGAGAGAGAGAGAGAGAGAGAGAGAGAGAGAAAGAAGAAGAAGAAGAAGAAGGAGGAGGAGGAAGAGGAGGAAGAGGAGGGGGAAGAGGAAGAGAAGAGGGGAGGGGAGGGGAGAGGGAGGAAGGAGAGAAGGAAGGAGGAAGGGAAGACAGACAGTCATTCTCCTCGTCTATCCTGGACAAAAAGAATTGAGAAAGAAAGTCAAGCCTTTTGGTCAGCCTTACCCAACTCTAGCCTGGACCCCACCCTGCCACTGCCCCAGCTTTGTTGGAGACTTCTTGTGGCCCCAGGAGCCCTCTCCCCAGCACTTGCCCCCCTCCCCCAAGAACTAGTGTTACTGAAGGATACAGTCTTTTGCTGGGGGAGGGGTGTCCCACCTCCCTATTTCTAGGTTTTTGTTTTTGCTTTGTTTTGTTTTTTAAATAAAATGTCTTAGTAGTGCCCTCTGCAGGCAGTAACAGGCACTGCACTTCTTAATCCTTGGTTTTGTCTGTTTTCCTGATGTTGGCAGGGACCCCACCAGGTGAAAATACTGGTCTACAGCCAGTCAGCAAGTGAACCACAGAGCCAAGACTAAGGAAGGGTTGGGTTTCCTGGCCCAGGAGCCTTTCTTTATATCCATACCCTCTGCACATCAAAGCATGTGCTCGGAAACTCTGACATCAACCTGCTGGCTGGGGACACAGTGAAGACTCAGAAGACACAGGCTCTGGCTGCCCTGATCTCTCCATTCTGCCACTCCCACCATGCCCTGCCCCAGTCCCTCGTGCTGTCAGATCTAGCTACACCTATCTGGCTCCTTGCAGCCACCTGTGTGGTCACTCAGCCATGGCAACTCAGGGATAAGGCACCACACCAGCTGTGTCCCAGGACTCACTTTCCTCGTCTGTGCTAGCTGCTCCATTCACAGGACACAGGAGGTGGAGGTACAAGGCTGCCTGGGGGAGCAATCTACTGCCCCCCACACACACCAGGCCACAGAACCCTAAAGGAGAACTTTTTGCTGGTCATCCCTCAAATGCTCAGATGCCTGAGGTCCCCGCCTCTCTCACACGTGCAACCCCTCCCCAACCCTGAGGGGCCGCCCTATACCTTTGGTCCGTTGGGACATCTGAACTAGACATCCCTGTATGTAGCACTTTCTCAGGCTGCCCAGACTTGGAAATAGCCCAAATGTGTTTGTGTGAACTAGTCATTGATTGGACACTTAGGTTATTGGTTATAGAAAGCCTAAATCATCTGGCTGGAAGAATACTGTGAAACATTTACTTAATTGAAAAATCAACTGGAGCCAGGCGTGGTGGCGCATGCCTTTACTTCCAGCCCTCGGGAGGAAGTGGCAGGTGGATCTCTGTGAGTTCAAGTCCAGCCTGGTCTACAAAGTGAGTACAAGACAGCCAAGGCTACACAGAGAAACCTTATCTTTAAAAAACAAAACAAAACAAAACAAAAAACCAACCAAATAAACAAACAAATCATGAATCTGGGGTGTATTGATTAGGCAAGGTTGACTAGCCAGTAGCTCTAGAAATTCACTGCCCCTCCCACACTGTATTGGGGTTACAGGTGTAGGTTAGCACCCAGCCTTTATGAGGATGTTGGGGATCCAAACTCAGAACCTCACACTCACATTCACACTCACATGGTACTTTATCAACTGGGTCATCTCCCCACTCCCCAGAACCACACTTCATTTCTGTTGGATTTGAACCTAGGTTTGGGGGTGCCCCGGATCCTCAGAATGAAGATGTGCAAAGAGAACACAGCCGGCCAAGGCATCAGCTGCAACTGTTCCCTAGCAACCATGACACCTGGAGCAAGCTGCATCTGAAGGCAGAGGTGTCCTAGACATTTTAGGAATATATTCCAATTAATTCCTTTTTTTTTTCCCCTCAAGCCTAAGGAGTTTGCTCTACTCCCGGCAACTCCAAGTCTCAACTAAGACACTGAGCATCCAACTTCTCCCATCCGGGAGTGGCCTGGACCTAAGCCTCCTGTTTGATCTTGTGCAGAGATCCAGCATCCAGGGAGAAAAGCCACCCTCTGGCAAATGCTTCCACTGAAGCCTATGAAGAAGGAGAGCAGTTGTCTAGGTGAGTGGGTTAGTCAGGTAAGCCTCCCTCTCCCTAGCCAGGGCAGCGCAGTGTACAGGGGCAGGAGGTATAAAGAGTAGAAGAAAAGAAAGGCGGAGCCACTCCCTCACATGGGCATCGCAGTGAGGGTGGAGTGCTGCGTGGCTCTCTCCCTGGGGAGAAGCAGCCTGAATTCTGGGAGTGTTTCCCAGGAGAACACGCACGGTCTGACTGCTCCTTCCCACCCAAGCCCTTCCTCAAATGGCCAAATCATCTGAAGGGCCTCGCTCCATATTTTTCATTCCACATGCCATTTGCTTGGCCCGCCTGTCCCAGACAGCCAAGTTCAACACTCCAGAGACATTCTTCTGCTGGAATTCAAGAGAACGGAATTCTGTCACTCAGGGGACGTGGCAACTGCATGATGGGAGCGCTGATGGTATCTGGTCAGCAGGTGTCTCCCAGCTTAAAAAACTTTATTATTTAGTTAATTGCAGGTGGAGGCCAGAGGAGAGCGTGCAGGGCGCGGGGGGGGGGGGGGGCAGGGGGGGTTGGTTCTCTCCTTCCACCAAGTGGCGTTAGGGCGTGGAACTTAGGTCATAAGGTGATGGCCAGCACCTTTACCTGCTGAACCACCTCTCTGGGCCTGTCTCCAGCTTCTTCTCCAGCTGGGTGTGGGTCCGCCTGGGTACTCTGTGGTGACTTATGCCCATTAGGCAGAGGCGAAGCAGACAAACAGCTACTGTAGGTGAAGAGAAGGAGTTGACAGCTTGTGTGTAAGGATCCTGAGGTGGAGGCAGCTTTGGCAGCATCTGTGGGAGGTCCATCTTGGGACTCACCTTCCAGTGCCGAGAAGTGTGCTTCTGGGAAGGGTCTGGAGGATTCCCTGAGCCAAGGGAACTGAGAGGGTTTGGGATTATTGGAGGAGTGGCGGGTAGAAGGTGCAAGGACACACATTCATTCTCGTTCTGTCTGTCTCTCTGTCTGTCTCTCCACGTCTCTCTGTGTGTCTTTCTGTCTCCCTCCCTCCTTCTCTCTCACCTCCCTCCTGGGACTATGTTTCCATGGTTGTTTTTATCACTGAAACTCAATAGGGGCTTTGAAAGCATCAGACTCCATGGTTGGCCAAGGAAATGGCCTCTGTGGGCACATTACAGCCTTTAGCTCAGTTGTGTTCCTGTTTTTATGTTCTTCCTTTGAGCCAATCTGTCAAGGTCACAGCAGAGCCAGGAACTGTGTCTACAGCATCACGGTTTCTAGAACAGCCCACCACACAAGCATCTGAGAGTGGACAATGTAGCGACAGCCTTCATTTGCCTCCATCAGCCAGTCCAGGTGACATGAATCATAAGCAGCCATGTTAACATGTTCACCTGGGGCTGAACACTAAGGATTTGAGAAGGAAGAAATGAACCTGTTCGCAAGAGATGGGGTTGGAGGCAGGGGTCTCAGTCAGTAAAGAGCCCACCACGCAAACGTGAGGACCTGAGTTTGGAACCTCAGAACCCACATAGAAGCTGGGGGCATCCTCTAGTGGCATTGGGAAGTGAAACCCCAGCACTGGGGAGGTAGAGACAGGTGCATTCCTGAGATGCTCAGGCCCAACCAGTGTAGCTATCAACCAACTCAAGATTGGCAAGAGATTCTGCCTAATAAATAAATAAATAAATAAATAAATAAATAAATAAAATAAGGTGGAGAGTGATCAAGGATGACACCCAGTGTTGATGTCTGACCTACACAATGGGCTTGAGTACTGATACATGCATGTACACCCACAGGTACACACACACACACACACACACACACACACACACACACACACACACGGGGGAGGAATGCATCCACACCACATACAAAGAGATGATGTTGAGACATGAGAGGAAAAAGGAAGGAGGAGCCAAATGAAGATGTGGCCTAGGAAGGAGAGAGGCTCGTGGAGTGATGACATAGCTTCAGGAGCTCTACACGAGACTAGGTATTGTACTAGCGCTTAGTAGCTTTGCTGTGTGACTTGGGGCTGCTGCTCAAACATTCTGGGCTTCCTTGAGGGGGAAATCCAAGCACTGAAACCTTTGGGAGTAGGGAGGGTCCTTCAGTGAGCACGTATGTTATCATGACTTGCCAAAAGCCTGTTGGTCTTAATTATATCATATCACATTCATTCTTTTTTTTTTCTTTCCATTTCTGTGCATCAAGATGGTGGTTGGTAGCAGGAAGCCTCTTGGGAAGTGGCGGGTGGGTACCAATGGGGACTGCCCTCTTTGGAACATTTGACAGCTTGTTTCAAAGATCCGTTTCCAAGGCAGCTCAGTGGCCTCAGTGGCAGGACCCAGTACCACTGCATTTGGGTGTCTCCACACGACTGCTTAAGCATCCTTATGACATGGCCTCCAGCGTTCCTTGATGCGAAGGATCCAGGTATACCATGGTGGAGAACTCTGGTACATTCCAGAATCAGCCTTTGGCAAGTGCGCTCCATCTTTTGCTGTGGTCCACCGATGACAGGTCAGTCTTGATTTCATGTGGGAGAGACCCCTAAAGGCATGCACCTCAGGCCATGGGGCCATGGGCACCCTCTTGGAAGCTAACTCTCCAGAGCTTCCCAGCTCCTGATGGTGTGGAGATAATGTATTCACCCTTCCGGTGTCCCAAATCCTTCCCTAGTATGGTGGCCAGCACTATGTAAAGAGTCTTACCATTCACGGAAGACTTATGTGTGGACAAGGCTCTGAGGTGCACCCATGAGAACTCTGCTGAAGATGATGGAGTGTAAGGAGCCAGGGCAAGGTGGCACAGAGGACAAGGGATTGTCATCTTGTAGACTGTACTTGGTAGAAGGTTCACACTTTATGTCTGACTATAGGGGGAGGTGACCAATGTCTGAAAGCACAGTGCTTCAAGTACCTGTAGAGCCTTTCTACTTGGTTATCACCAAACACAGAAGACACACCTGGTCTCCAAATGGACCCCTCCCTCCCCTCTCCTCTCCCCTGGGTTTTTTTGTTTTGTTTTGTTTTGTTTTTGTTTTTTGTTTTAGACAGCCCATCATGACCTGAAATTCACTTTGTGGCTAAGGCCTTGAACTCCTGATGCTCCTGTCTCTACCTCTTGAGTGCTGGGAACACAGACACCGCACTGCCCACCACCACACGCCACCATGCCAAGGCATTTTGGGTGCTGTTGCCTGATAGAAAGTCTGAGAGGGGAGCTAAGGGGAGCTGAGCTCCTCTACTAGGAGATGGAAGAAACACAAGGTCCTTTCTAGGGGAGACTCATGGAGGAAGGGCTTGTGTGGGGGTCTTGTCTTGGGACTTCCTGTAGGGCATAAGGGACTGGGGAACCAGACTTCTGCCCTCCTGAGGGGAACGTCTTAAGGCCTTGTCTGAAAATAGAAGGCTTCCTTGGGGCACATGAGTTCCCCATCAGAGGTGTAGCAGAGTGTGGGTGAAGTCTTGGTGACATGGACCTTGGATGTATCCGCATCAAGCTTCTTCGCACCCACTGAGCTGTGGTACCCTCCACCTCCTTCATTTCCATACCAGTAACTCACACCTTGTGGCAACTCAGACAGGGGCTGTCTGGAGACACCACCAATGATGAAAAATGAGTTTGCTGAGATATAAGAGCACATGAGATCACAAGGGGAGGGCTCACCCCGCCTCATGGGAACAGGCTGTTGCTATGCCTCCCTTCACCTGTGAGCAATCACCACGGTAATCAGCGTCATCCTGCGCAGAGCTCCCTGCCGCCCCGACTCCCCAACTTTCAAAGAAAATTGAGGCCATCAGGTGTGAGTTCCCAGATCCCAGGCATCCTCACCCTTGGGCCTCGCCCCAGCTAGACTCAGCCTGACTCCCCCACAGCAGCCTCAGAGGATGAGGTGTCTCTCTGCTCAGAGCCAAGCAGCCCACCTGTGTCCTTAACCTTCAGTCCTCCTGTCTCCTTCTAGAGATGAACTCATCCGTCATCCCTCTTTCCTGCATCTTCACCTCTTCCAGCCTCATTGGCTGCTTCTCCTCCATCTAAAAATATCTTCAGCCCTCTTCCTCCCCAAACTTAAGCTCCTCTAGAGTCTATGCAGCTCTCCTTTCTCCCCACCAAGCTATTCTTTCTAGAAGGTGGTCCATACTGGATCTGGTCGCCTGGTTTCCCAGCCACTCTCACCTCTGTCCACTGTAAACTGGTCAGTGGGAGTTTCTCTTAACAATTCCAATGACCCCAGAGGACAAGTTAGTGAGCATTTTTTTTTTCAATCCTTAGCTGCTTGTCTCACTGCTGTATTGAAAGGTACTTAATGAATGGAGATCTCTCCGTCTGCCCCCTGATATCAGGCTCTCTAGGTTCACATGGGACTTCATCTACCTTTCTGACTTCTATGAAGTCTTGTTTCAACAATGGCCCTCAAAGATGCCCACCTCGTGGGGGCTCAGGTTACATGGTCATCTTCCATGCTGTGCCCAGGGTGAGAGAATGTGAATAACAAATATGGGGTGTGTGTGTGTGTGTGATGGCATGTCACCTCCAAGATCAGATGATAGAAGATGGAGAAGTCTTCATCTTGGTCGTTCTTTCATTCTCCCTCACAGTCGCTCACTCTAGGGGAAACCTACAGCTATACACCATGGATGTCCATGCTGTCTGTGAGGAGATTCACTTGACAAGGAACAGAGTCCACCACCCACTATCCAGTGAGGACTTGAGGACACTAGCCAATAGCCAGTGAGTCAATGAAGACTCAAGGTCCCCAGGCAGTAGCCAGTGAAGAACTGAGGCCCTCAGCCAATGGCCAATGGGAGAATGGAGGACTACAGTCACCAGCCAGTAAAGAATTGAGGATCTAGCCACCTGTCAGGGAAGAGCTAAGAAGCCCAGTCAATATCCGCACTAGTGAGATTTCCTGAGATGACTGGAGGTCAGTTGACTGACACCTTGAAATAAGATCATCTAGACAAACCATTCCCAATGTTCTAACCCTCAGAAATTGTGAGAAGAAATGTTTGTTTCCTGAAACTGCCAAGTTTGGTGCCACTTGCTGCTGAGAGACAGATTAGACTCCCTTTTCTTGGACCCATATATAAGGCTTCATGAAACGATACCCCAGGATTACTCTCTATATCACCTCATTTCTCACCTGTGGTGTTTATGGGGTAAATGAAGCACCGTGGGGTGCCTATTCAAAAGTCATCAACCCAATCCCTCCTTTCTCTTGCTAGGAAAAATCTAACTCTCATAACTGATGATAAAAATACCAGATACATGATTCTTTACTAGCTTCCCTTACAGCTACGTTCTCATCTGATAGAGCCAACAGTCAGCTGAGAGGTGTTAGGGAAAAGGGTTTCCTCTCTAATTAAAGAAAAGGAGCTGGGCAGTGGTGGCACACACCTTTAATCCCAGCACTTGGGAGGCAGAGGCAGGTGGATCGCTATGAGTTCGAGGCCAGCCTGGTCTACAAAGTGAGTTCAGAACAGCCAAGGCTACACAGAGAAACCCTGTCTCAGGAAAAAAAAATTAAAACAAACAAACAAACAAACAAACAAACAAAAAACCCTCAAAAAACAAAAACAAAAAAAGGGAGAACCCAGGAATAAACTCCTCCTTTGCCTTCCAGTTCTTAAATGTCATCATGAAAAGCATAATACTCGGAGAAATGGTTAGTTTCCATTGCCAACTTGAGAGTCACCTACAAAGAAGGGACGTCAGTTGAAGAATTTCCTTTATCAGATTGGCCTGTGGCCACATCTGTGGGAGATTATTTTCATTGGTGGTAGATATGGGAAAGCTTGGCCCACTGTAGGTGGCACCATCACCAGGCAAGTGGTCCTGGGCTGTATAAGAAAGAGAGCAGAGAGCAAGCCAGCAAGCAGAGTTCCTCCATGGCTTCTCTTTCAGTTCCTACCTTGAGTTCCTATTCTGACTTCCCCCAGTGACGGACTGTGACCCTTTCCTCCCCAACTTGCTTTTGGCTGTGATGTTTGTCACAGGAACAGAGAACAGACTACACCATGTAACATCGGCCATTTTAGGTAGCCCAGTCTTTTCCCTCTATGGTCCTCTTTGTCCCCATCACAGGGGAGCATGGGAAAACACACCCTCCTTGAACACTATATTAGTTACTTTTCTCATTGTTGTGACAAAAACACCTGCTAAAGGCTTCTTAAGGAAAGAAGGGTTTATTTTTCTCTCACAGTTGGAGGTTACAGTCTTACACCACAACCACAGTGTAAGGCGGAAGGCCACATTGTATCCAGTCAGGAATCAGATGAATGCTGGCCTGCAGCTCATTTTCTCTTTCTCACTCAGCTGGGGTCCTAACTGGAGGGGTGCTGCTGCCACATGTAGGCTGGGTCTTCCTTTCTCAGTAACACCAATTGAGAAACCCCCTCACATATCCACCCAGAAAGGTAGGTAAATGAGATCACAGGTGATAGTAAATCCTGTCATGTTTGACAACCTTGGCCTTCACGGATGCTAAGTTTTCGTCTTAGCCTGTAGACTTTGGAAAGGTCTTAGAGACAGCTCAGCAGATAAAGCACCGCCATGCCCAGCTAGAAAGTCTAACTTTTTAAAGCACTTACAGACAAGGTGATCTTATCTACTGGCTTTTGGGCACACACAAAGTTTCTGATGGCTCTCTTGCCTCCTGTAGGTCCCATGCCCTTTAAGCTGCAGCAGGAGTTCATGCAGGTGGCTTGTGCCTGTCAGACTGGTATGTGAGGGCCACTGGCTCAGATGCTAGCTGGAAACATAATATACAATAGACACTGGAATGAGATCCACCATGAGCCACACGTGCTGGCTGTAAAGAGCGCTCTTGGGAGGCAGAGGCAGGGAGAGCTCTAGGTTGAGTGCCAGCCTGGGATACAGGTGCAAGACCCTATTACAAAAAGCGAAGCAGGAGAGAAAATGTCGCTCAGTCAGTTCACCTAGAGTCTCTAGTAACGTACATGACAGCCATACCATCAATTTGATCCTGGCCACAGGGATCAGAGCTTTCTCCTGTTGCATTTAATTAAAACAATGTTTTTCCTATCATCACTTGTCTTTAGAAACTCAATTACAATGTGCCTTCTTGTGGTTTTCTTTGTATTTTTTTTAAAAATTGAAATACGTTTGGAAAATGATTGGCCATTGATTTTCAAATATTTGCTTCCCACCCACCCCACCTACTCCCTTCTCTGGACTGTATATGTATCAAAGTCCGTTTGTCCAGTGTTCACTGAGTCTTTTGTTAGTCTTTCTGGGACTTGTTTTTCTGCCCCTCAATTTGCCTGAACACTCACCAGTCCTTTCCTGCCTGTCAAACTGGCTGTTTAGTCCACATGTGAAATCTTTATTTTGTTTTTAGTACATTTCATTTAGTTCTTCACCATTGTCCTATTTTATGATCTTTACTTGCTTTTGGAGATAGAGCCTTGCTGTGTAGCCCCAGCCTTGGCCTTGGCCTTGAACTTCCATCCTCCTGCCTCAGCCTCTCCAGTGCTGAGGTTGTAGATGTGTTCCACCACTCGCAGCTCGTGTTTTTCTTTAAACTCTTGGACCTATTTTCTGTTTGAGGGACCTTACCTACACATTCCATATGTTCTAGTGGCATTTCTGTTGTGATAAAACACCCCGACAGAAAGAAAGAAAGGAGAGAAAGGGTATGTCTTTGGCTCACAGTCGCACATTATAGTCCATTTGCAAGGAAGTCACAGCAGAAACTTGGGGGGCTTGGTCACATCACATCCACAATTAGGGACTGAGAGCGAAGAATCCATGCCTGTCAGTGCCCAACTCGACTTTTCCCGATTTATACAGTCCAGGACCCAAATGATCTGTCCACATTCAGGTGGGCCTTCCCCCCTTAGATAAGAAAATCCTCACAGTCAGGCTCAGAAGCCAACCCACACCAGATGATTCCTCCTTAAGACTCCCTTCTCTGGTGATTCTACATTGTGTCAAGTTGATAGCTTAAAACTAACCATCATGCCATCTGTCTGTCACCTTAGGGGCTGTTCCTAGCTTTTCTCTTGGGTTATGGGTATTGGGCACAGTTTCTGTTCTGTTGTTATTGTTTTGAGACAGGGTTTCTCTGCGTAGCCCTGGACTCACTTCGTAGATCAGACTGGCCTCGAACTCACAGAGATCCACCTGCCTCTGCCTCCTGAATGTTGGGATTAAAGGCATGCACTACCACACCTGGCCAGTTTCTGTCTTTTTAAATAATTTATTTATTTTATGTGTTGTGTGGGTACTGGGAATTGAACCTGGGTCCTCTGGAAGTACAGTCAGTGTTCTCAACTGCGAAGCCATCTCTTCAGCCCCTGGGTACATTTTCTCATAGTCAGAATATTATGCTATCTATTGAGTGCTAAGGGTTTTTAAAAAAACAAATTATTTGTTTTATTATATGAAAGAGTATTGAGATTTCTTTCTCTTTCTCTTTTTCTCTTTCTTTCTTTCCTTCTTTTTTTCTGTGTTAGTCTTGCTTGTCCTGGACTCACTTTGTAGACCAGGCTGGCCTCGAACTCACAGCGATCTGCCTGCCTCTGCCTCCCAAGTGCTAGGATTAAAGGCGTGCGCCTACTCTAGCAGTTTCCTTGGAGGTCATCTAAATCCTCCCAAGGCTTGTCTTTAAACCTTGTTAGGATAGGTCTAGAATAGTCTTCATTCTAGGGATTCCAGGATTAACTCTGCTAAAGTCTGGCCTTTCTAAAGTTTCCACTCAGAAAGAGATGATCCCAGCTCTGGGGAGGTGGAGGCGGGCAGATATCTGAGTTCAAGGCCAGTCTAGTCTACATAGTGAGCTTCTGAACACCCAGGGTTGTGTAAAGAGATCCTGTGTCCCAAAAAAAAAAAAAAAAAAAAAAAAAAGTGAATAATTAGTTTTTTAAAAAATAATTCATCTATTTTACATGCATTGGTGGTTTTCCTGCATATGTGTCTGCGTGAGGGTGTCAGATCTTGGAGTTACAGACAGTTGTCAGGTGCCATGTGGCTCCCATCAACCAGCTAATTTCCCCTGAACGTCTCCCATGCTTTCCAAGGCCTCTCTACTCTGGCTGTCCTAACTTGAGCATACATATCAGAACATTGGTCATGACTAGTTCTTTGATCCCTATAGACATGAACCCTCATCCCACACACGCCAACCTCATTGAGTCAGTGACTCAGAATGAATCCTGGGTTGTTGTTGAAGCTCTTTCTCTGCATGGGTCCACTCACCTAGGTTTTGTACTATTCAAATCCCAGCCACGTCACTTCTCTGAGCCCGGATCTTGGCCTCCTAGCACCTTGAAATCCTTTGTGGCTTTCCACCCTGGAGCGCAGTGTGCACTTCATTTCAGAGAGCCCCAATAGTCTCACAGAGTTTATCTTACTGTTTTCATTTTCTGAGGAACACTGCCTGATTCCGGTCACCCAGTGTCTGGAAACAGATGTTTCGTATGTACAATCCTGCTTTCTGTTCATTTGTTGGGGTTGGAGACTGGTCCAGTATCTGTGACTCCATCAGGACCTGAAGCAGAAGGTCCACACTGGACAGATGTCAACCAGTCTTTCTTCCTGCAGATGTTTCTCAATTTTGCCTTGTTCCCTTTAGGGTTAAGAGTTCCCTGCCTCATCCAACCCCACAAGTACTAATTAGTGGGTATTTAATTTCCTCCCACTCCCCCTTGTTAACCAGCCAATTCTTTTATGAGTCTAATCCCTTTTTGTATGTCTTGCCAAACATAGCCAAAGGAGGCATTACATCTATTAACGAATTGTTTTCTAACTTCCTCCCCCGGAGTTCACATCCTCCAGGTACTTAGCCTGCCTTCCCCATCCTGCAGAACACATGCACACAGATGAGTGGAGGTGGCAGAGCAGAAGATATATGCTGGGCTATGGCTACCAGCTCAGTGGTAGAGCACTGCCTGGCATGCGCAATGTGCAAGGCTGTTGGTTTAATTACCCACAATTCCCCTACAGTTCCTAACAAATAAAAAACAGTCCAGATCCGGGTCTTGGATGACATTGACATGGCAACAAAGTTTAACAACCACCTCCAATATGATAAGTGAAAAAGGTCAATATCATTCTTGTTAGAATCACTTTTTTCTTTCTTTCTTTCTTTCTTTTTGGAAATGGGGTCTCAGATAGCCCAGGCTGGCCTTAGATAGCCCAGGCTGTCCTCAAACTCAATACACAGCCAAGGATGACCTTGAACTCCTCATTTTCTCGCCTCCATCTCCTGAGTGCTGGGATTACAAGTGTGGCTTCTAAAGCTGCTATCTCGGACCTTCATCTCCAGCCTAGCTCAGTGGTCCTCAACCTTCCTGATGCTGTGACCCTTTAACACAGTTCCTCATTCCGTGGTGACCCCAACCATAACATTATTTCATTGCTACTTCATAACTGTAACTTTGCTACTGTTCTGAATCATAATGTAAGTATCTGTATTTTCTGAGGGTCTTAGGGGACCCCTGTGAAAGGGTAATTGGGCCACTGAAGAGAGGCTGGGACCCACAGGTTGAGAACCACTTTACCTACACGTGTTCCAGGCCGCCTGCCTGTTGGCCACTGAAAAGTTAGTCCTACTGATCCCCAGGCTCATACATCCCTCCAACTCAAACATTTCCTTCCGGAGTTGCCAGTTCCAAAATTCTCAGTCTTAGTAGGTAAGGAACACCATCATCTTGTAAACCTAAGCTGTAGTTCTGGAATGCATTCTATCCAATCTAAACAGCTATCCAGTGTGGTCATCCCAGTTGCTAGTCAGAGCTTCGTAGCAGATCCCACATGCCCTCCTCCGAATTCTGCTTGCCAATCCCAGACTCTATAGGCAGCCTTCATAAGCGATGACATCACTGAAGCCCACTCGGCTGCATAGAACCTTCCAGCATTTCCATCATTCATGGGAAAGGCGCAAACCCCCATCAAAGTTCACACAGGTCACCTGGGCTCACCCCTGCTCCCTGATCCCACGTCTACTCTTGCCCTTTCCCATCTTTTGGGTCTGCCCCTACCACACGGACTTTGGATCTCTGTCCTTCCTGCTGTTTCTACTCTTTGGGTCTGAAGCATGGCCCCGCCTGCTGCCAGAGTGCCTCCCCTGCAGCTCTCTCCCAGGCCCAGCTTAGTTACTCCTTCAGGATCTGAGCTCCTCAAAGGTCCCTGCTCCTCTTCAGTTACCATCTCTGTGCTCCGCAATGGCTACCTGCTTCTCCATCACACTCCACCTTCCTCTCCTCTGCTTTCCTGCCACAGCCTGTGTCTGTCTGCAGCTCTCCAAAGACATATACGGTGACTGACCTGTCTCCTTCTCCATGGTGAACTACTACATGAATAGTAGTCAGCACATCCCCTACAGACTGCCGTTGTGACGTGCTCAGTGGCTAGCCCTTCACAGTAAGTGGATTAACTTAAAAATAATAAAATCTCATTTCTTTAATTTTTCTTTTTTGGTTTGGGTCTGGCAGCTGTGGCTTTAATTAGGAGGATGGGGAAGGCTGAGTGTTTGTGGGGAGGTTTCCATAGCGCTTTCTCGGAAGGCCTATCGTGTTTCCAGAAGCAAGGGGTTGTGCTTAGGAAGACAGAATGGATGACAAGAACACAACGTGCCTCTAAGATGCTGCTGGAAAAGCCTCCCCAGACCACAAGAGTCAGGATGGGTCATGGCAGCCATGAAACGGGGAGGATGGATAAGGGTAGCTTGGTATCTGGTCCCTGCCCAGGCACCACTCTTAGAATTCCATCATTAAAGAGTCGCTCTTTTAACTGACCATTTCTCTTTGCTGTGGAGAGTTTCTAATTTTGTTTTGTGTGTGTGTGTGTGTGTGTGTGTGTATGTATGAACGTAAGTGTTGGGTGCATATGTGAGTAGAGTTGACATTGGACATCTTCCTCAGAGACTCTCACTGAACACGGAACTCTCTGATTGGGCTAGGCTAATTAACCAGAAAGCCCTGGGACTCCTCTGTCTCCGCTTCCAAGTGCCAGGATTATATGTGTTCCCTAGAGACCCCAACTCAGATCCTCACTTTGGCACACCCAGCACTTGACCATCTCTCCAGCCCTCCTGTGGACCTGTTATCAGCCAAGCAAATAGTGCAAGGATGTTCCCCTCTGACTCTTAGTCCTGCCACACCCCCACCTCCCCACCAACGGTGGTGTTTCTCTGTCTGCCTGCATGATTTGCTTGGCCAATGGTTTACGGCGGAGCTTTGTGTGCTGCTACAGGGCTTGCTCTATGCCATGAAAGGAGCGTGTCCCAGTTAGCCCTGGTTCTGGGGTAGTGACATGATGGCTCTGGGGACAGTGCATCCCATGTAGTGAGCAGGCTAAAAGCAAAATCGCCCAGCCGAGCTTCAGGCAACCTCTTTGCTGTGTTAGGCCACTGGGATCAGGGTTATTTATGCAGCAGTATATGGCAACCGACACATCCATCCTGTCTGAAAACCAGCACTGAGTAGAGTGTGGTACCTGTGGAGTACTTAGTTGAGTCTTCTTGGTAGGCATCCTACATGAATACTAGGCTGTCAGAACAATACTTTACTTAGGGCTTCTATTGCTGCAATGAAACGCTATGGCCAAAAAGGAAGTTTGGGGAGAAAAGGGTTTCTTTGGCTCATACTTTCATATTGCTGTTCATTATTGAAGGAAGTCAGGGCAGGAACTCAAACAGGGCAGGATCCTGGAGGCAGGAGCTGATGCAGAAGCCATGGAGGGGTGCTGCTTACTGGCTTGCTCCCCATGGCTTGCTCAGCCTGCTTTCTTATAGAACCCAGGACCACCAGCCCAGGGGTGGTGCCACCCACAATGCACTGGGCCCTCCCCTTCGATTACTGATTGAGAAAATGCCCTAACAGCTGGATCTCATGGAGGCATTTCCTCAACTGAGGCTGCTTCCTCTCTGATGAGTGTCAAGTCGACACACAAAACCAGCCAGTACAAATAGTAAGAGCCCTGGGAGGCATGACAGGGGGAAAACCATGCCAGAGTGCGGCTTGCAGGTTACCTAGAGCCACACAGGAATCTGTGACAAGGCTGGGATGGAGCTTAGTGTTCACTCAACACGCATGAGGCGCCACATAAACCAGGCTTGGTGGTGCGTGCCAACAATCCCAGCACTTGGAAGGCAGGAGGATCAGAAGTTCAAGATCATCGGATACACAGAGAGTTCAAGGCCAGCCTGGGCCAGACACAATGGCAAAAGCGAGGACTCCGGGCTGGGTTATTTTGGTACTCAGAGCTGGCCGGCTTCTTACCTCTCTCACGCGGACTTCCCCACTCCACATCAAACTGAGGCTGGCTGTTCCATCTGCTTCCTCCTCCATTGCACGTGCTGCTCCTGCGTCATCTCCCGGGGCTGAAACCGAAGCAGGGGAGAGGCAGCAACAAGAAGGCGCGACGACTCCAGGCACAGCAGGGGTGTTCTGTCTGTCCCAGTGTCTCCCTCTGTGCCAAATATTTAGCGGTGGACCCTCCCGCCCCACCCCAGCCTTGAGCCCCAAGCTACAGAAACTGGCCTCGGAAAGGGAACTTGCTTTCAGGTCCTAGAGGCTTGTGGCTGTCTCCAGAGCCTCAGATGTGACAGGTGGACACCATGGAGACAGGTAGAGGGAGGCGGAGAAAGGAGAGGTGGAGGGCTGCTCCCGGCTCTGGGGCTGGGGAGACATGGGCCAAGCTGCTACCCTCCCTAGGCTTTCAGTGGAAGCAGCTGCCTACGCTTGCTAGGAGCTGCCCATCAATCTCCCAGCTGCACCAGGAGCCTGAGGAGAGGAGCCTGAGGATGAAGATGCTTCTCTGAGGCCACCACATCAGAAAACCTGGTAGAAAGAGGGGAGGAAACCAGCTGGGGACATTGACCTTGTAGTTCATAGCAACCCACGCGACCTCCTCATCTTCTGGGCTTCACTTTTCTATTCTGGTGAGTGGCCCCATTGAAAGACCAGTTTTAGATGCACCTCCAAGTCTGCTATTGGGGCTGGGACTGGGGTGGCCCCTTCTTCACACAGGACAAGAATAACAGTTGCTATCGACCCAGCCCTCGGCATAAGGCTGAGCTCTCAGTTTCCTGCACATGTCAGCTTGATGCAGCCTTGAAGCAATCTCTGGGGTGGTTGCTCACCGTTTTATAAACGAGGGAGCTGGGTCCCAGCAAGGCTCAGTAACCTGCCTACAGACACACAGCTTGTCAGGGTGGAGCTGTGGTTGAAGTAGGATCATCTGGTCCCAGAGCTAGCTCTTATAACTTCTCTACTGTGCCCCAAGGAGAAATGGAAGTTGTCCTCTGGTTCCCTCATCCCCGGCCCTCATCACTGAGCTTGGCTTCCTGTAAGTTTCCATGGTCAGGCATCTCCAGGCTGCAGGCTGGACCAACTTAGGATGCCTGGAAGGAATCCTATCTAGCATGGTGATGGTGCAGTCTAACCCACCCTTGGAGGGGAGGCCTCCCTGGCCATGGTGCTGGGGCTAGACCGCCGACGCCCCTCCCGCAACTCAGGCCTTTGCGTGAAGAACAGATGACATGCTTGCTCTCACTAGGGACCTTCAGCTCAGGAAAGTACAGAGCAGCTGGGACTAGCCTGCCCTGCTGCACCGTCCCCCACCTCCCTGCCCTGGCCCATCCCCAAGAGCCCAGCTAAACAGAGCTGAGGGAGTAGTATAAGGTACCCACAGGCCAAGAGGGAGAGACCCAAGCACAGAGGGCAGCCAGTGGCACAGCTAAGAAGTTTCCCCACTCACTCAGCTCCTCTGGCCACTTCTTGCCAACCTTGGCTAGGAGTAAGACATCGCTCAGAGGAACAAGCCAAGTCTCTGCCAAAGCCTGTCTGGCTGAGCCGGGCCAAGTCGGGACCCCCAGGAGCCTCTAGCCAAGAAGTGTTGAGTGGTGGCCAGCTCTGCCACAGGGGTGCAGGGAGACTGCAGACACCCCTGTTACCTGTTATCTTCCTCTTCCAGCTGCCTCTGTCAAGGTTACTTCCTTCCTCCGGCTGAGCCAGCCATATCACATATATGGATAAACATGGGCTTTCATGCATTTACTCGTGTGCACATGCACACATGCGTGCATGCATGTACACATACATGCATACACACACACATCTGTGTTCACTGGCTCCAGAGCATCCCGTGAACTGTCGAGTCACACCCATGGGGCTGGCTAACAGGTGTTGATCTACAGTAGGAAAATCAAGGCTTAAGGATGTTATATAGTGTAATATCCTGTGGAAATGCAAAGAATGTTCCAGCTGGGATTCGAGCTCAAGCTGGTCCCTTTTCCTTCCTGTGTGGGAATGTCTCCTCCTGGCGAGGTTTGCACTTGGCACAGACAGGGACTTCACTGCCTGTTCCACGGCCTTCCCAGCAAGGCTTACGACGGGAGAGCATAGGGGAAGTAATCCCCTGGCCTGTCTCCTTTTCCAGTCACACCAGTTCACACTGCCACGAGGCTCGAAACATCCTTTTCTGGGCTGTCCTGCAGCCTCACCGCAAGGGACTCCACTAGAATCTGAGGCGCCTTTGCTTCCCAGTGTGGCCCTCTTTTGATGGCTGTGAGGCTTGGATGATGGAAGAGGTCCATCTGGGCAGGCTTTTGAAGGTTAATCTGTTTTTGGTTCTGACTACAGACTCTGCTCCCAGTGCACCACCATAGGAGAAGCCACCACCACACACTTCCAGCGCTCTACACAGTCTCTCTGCAGTGGGCTGAAATCTCCCGGAAACTGTGAGCTGAGATTAAACTCTCCAGCCTTGTTGCTGGCCACAGGAATGACAGAGGTTCCTAAAAGTGTCTCACTTCATCTGTCTTCAAGGCACAGATTGCCTCTTACTGTTTCTGCTATTAAAGCAGACTCTGGTATCTTCAGCCACCCTTCGCATCTCACTGTAGCCTATAGCCCACAAGACTCCCCTCCTAAGGCTGTGGGGACAGGTTTAAAGTCCACTGACTTCTGCGACTAGATTCAAAGGACAAGCTGGGGCCAGAGAAAGAGCGGCTTCTAACTCCAGCTTCCTTGGTTAGTCTCCAGGCCTCAGTTTCCCCACCAGTGAAGGGGTGAGCATGTTCTCTGCCTGCTGCAGAATGACTTAGTCCTGTGTTCCAGCATCCTCCAGGCTGACCCCCGGGGGCTGCCCACTCCCACTACATGTGCTGCAGCTTTGCTTAGCGTCTGCTTTCCCACACCCATGTCTCCCAGCCACACTCGATGCAATATGCGCTCAAAAGCAAAAGAGCAGGAGGCCCTGGAGCCCCTGCTGACAAGCAAAACAGACAGACACCCAGAGAGGTTATGTGGCTTGTCTGAAGTCACCCAGCAGTTGCAACAGCGGAATTCAGCTTCCCTTTCATTGCCTTCCAAGTGCCTGGCTTCACATTGTGGCTGTGAGGGAGCCATGCCAGGGGCCTAAAGGACATTCATTCCTGTCCCTTTCACAGGGCTGGGGGAAGTCACCAGAGAAATAGGGAGGGGAGGAGAGAAGAAGCTAAGGCAGGGGAAGAGCCCCTGGGTCTGAAACTCAGCTGTCACCAAAAGCACTCAGTGTAGAGCGTCTAATGACTCCAAGCTGTTCTGGACTGTTCTCTCTACCCTGGGGAGCTCCTGGGCAGTCTGACTGCTATGCACAGCAGCTGTGTGGGCTGCCTACAGGCAGCAAGCCCGGCCACCAGGGACCCCAGTGACTACAGCCCCAGGCCACTGGGGGTCAGGGGATGGCAGCATCCTTTCCCCTCCGCCAGATGAGTAGAGAACAGGGCTATGTGAGCAGAGGGGGCCAGAAGCCAGCTCCTTCCTTGCCCCCCTCTGTCCCTCCCTCCCTCCACACACTCAATATATGGACTCTGGTGTTCCTCAATTAGATTTGAGTTTACTGCTCACAGTACGTGCCTCCCTCCTTCTCTCTCTCTCTTCCTCCCTCCCTCCCTCCCTCCCTCCCTCCCTCCCTCCCTCCATAGCACACACACAATAGAGACAGTCTGGTTTTCCCCAGGTAGATTGAGTCTACTGTTCGCAGTGCTCACCTGCAGCAAACACACTTTGCCCAGGGACTTCTGCTTCCCCTCATCCACCAATCACTGTTCCTGCAGGAACTTACACAGGCGCCAGAAGATGTGGCACAGTTGGCAGAGACCTTGAGTAGCATGCACGTGGAGACCCTGGTTTAATCCTTAGCATCTTTGCATAAGCCAGGCATGGTGGCAAGCAGGGTGGGGGAGTTCAAGGTCATCTTTGAGTTAGACAATGAGTTGGGGGCTAGCCTGGGCTACACGAAACACTATCTTAAAAAAAAACAAAAAACAAACAAACAAACAAAAAAAAAAACAAGGGAAGCAAAGAAAAAGAAAGCCTAGGTGGAAATTATTCGGGCTTATTTAAGAAAAGGCACTGGAAAGGCAAGGTCTAAAGGAGAAACACCCATGCACCCCCTCTCTTCCTCATCCTCAGATGGGCAGGTCCTGGGCAGTGAGAGCTAAAGAATGGCTGCCTGGGAGAGGCCAGCAGGAGCCAGAGAGGCCGGGGAGCAAACCTCAAGGATGCACTGAAATGAGATGAATACGGTAGATGAAGCTCACAGGTATCCGTGGGACATGAGGACCTCTTTCCAGGCAGGAGCAAAGGACAGGAAAGGGATGCTTATGGGGTCCGAGGAGGCCCAACCGTGCTGCTCAAGGGCTGTGTGACACTGCTCAATAACAGCCTTTCTAAGCGTTACCTCCTATCTGTACAGTGAGCATCACAGGCGTGCCTGCTTCTGAGGACACAAGGAGACCCCGTGAGCCAAAGGCCTGACCTGCAGGACCCCCGCAGTGGCTGCCTGGTGAGTATGCAGATCCTAAGTGATCCAGTCTGAGTCACGAG
Organism: Acomys percivali; assembly: GCA_907169655.1. Taxonomy (NCBI): domain Eukaryota; kingdom Metazoa; phylum Chordata; class Mammalia; order Rodentia; family Muridae; genus Acomys; species Acomys percivali. Next base: position 20,572,330 of record OU015751.1, on the reverse strand, counting down.
ACAACAGTAAGGCCTTCAGTTCAGGGGTTGTTGGGATAGCCCCACCACCACCCCGACCCAGGCGTGGTGCCACTCCACAGGCCAGGGACTCACGTGCTCTCTAAATAAGCCTCAGGGCCATCACGTAAAGTGAGATTCAGATGTCAGCTCCACCAATCCCCGAGACTCTAGGGCAGAAACGGCCGAGGAAGCTGACAGGAAATATAGTTTATAAACTGTTAAGTGTCAGCACTTTGGAGAGATTAAGGATGGCGGCTGTGGAGCTTCGGGTTCAAGATGAGAGCCCAGCAGAGATTTCAGTATCACAGGCGTTCCCAGAGGGGTCGGCATGGGAGGTATTCTACACAGAACCCCCTAGCCCAATCCCTACAGAAGACCTGTTTAGTAGATGCTCAAACCAAGGCCTGGGGGTGGGGGGGGGTGGGGGGAGGGAAGAAAGATTTTCTTCTCACAGTTGACAGATCAGGGTCATGTTTGAGGCTCCTGTAGCCAGTCTGTCCAGATTGCCTCCAATTCCTGTACAAGAAATACCTTCTAAACACCCTCTTTTAGTCCTTGGCTCTGCCTGGTTTTGTTACCTCCACTCCACCCATATTGCTCAGCCTCCTCCCCCCCTCCTCCCCCTGCCTGGTCTCTTAGGCTCTGCTGTGTTTGTCTCAGGGAAACTGTGTTGGCAGGGCCCCCTGTTTGTCAGACTCCCTACCTCTGTTTACTGGTGTTTATCCATCTATGTCCATCCATGCTTCCAGCAGCAAAGCTGGACATGCAGGTCCTGCCTCTCATAGCGCCGTCACCCACCCTCTAGCACCCACCTCCGTGACTACTGTGAGGTCCCAGGCAGCCTCCATGGTGCCTGAGCCTGCAGGGCTGATGGCTGGCACAGGGAAGGGCTGCGAGGAAAAGGGATCCTCTGGAGACACAACTGAAGCATTCACTGTCACTAGCTCCATATTCCGGATGATCACATCTGGGATCGTGACAAGAGAGTCCGTTCCAGGAGGGAGAGACGGCCCTTTGAGTGCTTTCTGAATAAGCCTGGCCTCAGTCTGCCTCCAACCAGTGTAAAGGTGGAAGAACCAAGTCCACAAAGTTGACCTCAGACCTCTGACCTCTGACCTATGTCTCATCGGCAAAACATTGTCTGTGTGTTGGGGTGGGGGTGGGGTTAGGGCAGGGACTCTCACTATGTATCTCTGCCTGCCCTGGAACTCACTCTGTAGGCCAGGCTAGCCTCAAACTCAGATTAAAGGCTCGCACCACTACTCCCAGCTTAAAACAATTGTTTACTTTTTAAAGAGTCAAGGTCCATGTCCCTCTCACTCACTGCAGGGACCGGAAGAAAGGCTGAAGCCTTGAGATCCCTCTGTGTCTGAGCGATCATTGTCACACCCGTTTCCCAGATTGAAAAAAAGCAGAGGCAGACGGATCGCTGTGAGTTCGAGGCCAGCCTGAGTTTACAAAGCGAGTCCAGGACAGCTAAGGCTACACAGAGAAACCCTGTCTCAAAAAACAAAAACAAAAACACAACAGCAACAAAACATACATCGAAAGAGCTCACATAGTTCGTGGGCTTGTGGAACCACGGCTTGAACTCACACTCCCTGCTTTGTGCCACCATGGTCAAACTCTACCAAAGCCATCTCTGACCTATACACAACCAGCTCGTGGTTCCCACATAGCTCATTCCCACAGCTAAACAAACTTGTCTGGGAAGCTGGGTCTCTGTCAACTTGGGATTCCCCACCAGGAAATCCCTGGAGCGCCCAACTGTTGATCAGACTCTGGTCTTTTGAGATTTCAGTCGATTTCAGAGATTGACGTGGCCAAAGCCGGCAAACATTTTTAATTCTCATCGCCCTAGACACAGCTGCACCCACTTCTCAGACCCTCGCAGGCACAGCTTACGACTTACAAGCATACAGACCATTCACAGCAGCAGGATGATGGCTCACACATATGTTCCCTGGGGGCGTGGCTTGGTAAGCCCCGGTAAGCCCCTGAATGCACGGGTGGCTGGAGGTGCAGCCAGAGTGAAGGAGACACACTTCTGAGAACTGAGATGGGAAAGTCTCCAGGACATATGGTAAGCAGGGGGGGAAAAAAAGCAAGCTGTAGAACACTCTGTGAGGTATGTCTTCAGACTGCCTGAAACAGAGCCGATGACACAAGTGTGTAAATAAAGGGCAAGAAACGTAGGCCCCTAAGCTGCGTGCCCGCTGTAAACATGGTTAACCCCAAGGAGAGACGAGGGTTCGGAGTACAGGATTTGGAGTGGACTCTTCCCTGGTCACACTGTAAGTGTGTGCTTTGTGTATGTGTGTGTAAGGGGGAGGAGTGTTTGTTTGTTTGTTTGTTTATTTTAGTGGAGATGGAGACGTGTAGGGGTCAGAGGACAACTTTCAGGAGTCAGTTTTCTTTTTTCACTTTTTGGATCCAGGAATTGAACTCAGGTCAGCAGGCTTAGCAGTAAGTGCCTTTAACCCTTGAGCTGTCCTGCCTCTCTACTGAGCTGTAGTCTCCAGGCTAAATAGCCTCTCTGTGATTCTCCACTCTCTGCCTCCTTTTAGGTCTTAGAGGTAGAGGTACACCATGGCATTCAGCTTTTTTTTTTTTAAGCCTGAGTCAGGCTCTCAGCCTTGGCAGCAGGGTCCCTTACCAGCTATGCCACCATGACATGGCTTGCCCTTTCTTTTCTGTTGAGAATGTGTTTGCATATCCCCTAGGCAGAAAGCTGAGAACTTGCATCTTTCAGGTTTTGAGGGCAGTGTGTGGATAGGTGGGATCTGAAGAGATGAGCCAGCATCATCCCGAGCCCTCCCCAGACCAGACCCAGAATGGCTGCCTGATATCTCTACAGGGTCCTCCAGCCCAACTGCCGTAGATCTCCCTGACCTCAGTTTGGCTTGTCTAAATGAGTCCCTTGTAAGAGCCAAGGCCCATCTGACAGGTGAGGCAACCCAGAGTCAGTCACAGAGCACAACAGGGCTGCACCGATCTGGGAGGACAGAATCTCAGAGAGACAAAACAAGGCTCAGTCAGCTAGGGAGGTAGGAAATGGAGAAGGTGACAGTCACCATGCAAAGACACCGGGAGTGGGAGGTGGGGTGGAGTGGGGTGGAAGGGTCATCCACTTCCACTGTGCGCTGAGGAGAGCGCTTTGGCCAGGCCAGCCCTTTCCACACTCCATGGTCTCCTAGAGGCACTGAGCACAGAGCCCGTCAGCCAAAGAGTGGCTGGGTCCCAACCAAAAGCAAAGTGAGGAGACATTTGAGAACAGCCTCAAGTCTCCCATAGCTCCAGACATGTTTCTTCTTCACCTTCTAGAACAAGACCTTCACCCCCAGGGTCAGAGCCCGCATCCCTCTCTTGCCCCCTTACAGCTGGCTATTCCTGAAGTGTGAGCTTGTTTTGTGCCATATTCAGAAATGCACCATCCTCTAGCACAATCCAGGCAGCACCATGCAGTCCTCCTGAGTGCTGAGATATCTTCAGGAAGTACAGGAGTCGTCACGGCGACGACAAGGCTAAATTAATACAATAGGGTCTCGTGTTGGTTCTGACAAATAAATGACACTGTTTCACTTTTCCAGGCTTTGGGGTATTGTAGAAAAGTGAGTTTGAGACTGTGGGTCTGCTTTGTGAATCCCTCAGACACCTAGGTTATTTCCCACACCCCCTCCTCCAAGTACCCTTAGCTGCACCGAAACTCTGAAAAGGCGGCATTCTTTTTCTTGTCAACTTTCTTTCTGCATGCAGGAAAGGATGCTCAGAGATGCTCTATGCCTTGCCTGAAGTCACACAGCTGGCAATATTACTGTCTAGACAGGGACCTGGGATCCGAAGTTTATCTTGAAGGAAGCAAGGCTGGGGAAGAAGAGGAACTTCTGTCTTTTACTGCCCCCCCCCCCCCCCCCCCCCGTGTCCCTCACCTCAGCAGCTCTTGTAAACCCCTTGGCCCAAGCCCAGCAGCCATCAGGCACCAGTGTGCCGCTCAAGGCTGCTCAATGCAAACAATTCACTACACACATAGCACCAGACGCCCGGCCCCCAAGTCTTCCTGTCAGCCTGCCAGTCTCTAAGGGTGACGGTAATGAAGCTGTAATGGGTGAGTTTTTCACTCTGCCCATGTGTTCTCATGTCAGCCATTCAAGCATGATAGTTTCTGGCATCTGGGTCCAATTGCAGGCGGATGGGGGTGCTGGCGGTGGTGGAAGGGAGAAAGGGGATGGGAAGCAAAGGCTAGGCTCCCTAGCCCTGCCTCAGTTATGCCCCAAGCTATGACATGCCCTATCCCTTTCTGGTCAGTGCATCCAAGACCAGGAGGAAGCTGGTCGGGCTCCAGGCCAGGCAGGTGAAGTGGATAACTGGGGTGGCAGCCGTGTCTGTAGACATGGTGGAAGCTGGGCAGACCCTGGTGGTCTGTGTGGGGCCATATCCTGGAGTGAGGTGACTGTCAGCAGAGGCAGCTGAGTCCTGGCCCGGAGCCTCCTAGATCAACCAAATAAGCTCTGGAATGAATGAGTTCTACCTGGGGGAGTCACTGGGCCGAAGTTGGGTTGGGGGTCTCTCTGGGGGACTGGGCAGCTGGCTAGACTAATTTTCACTTCCTCTAGACAATCCCAAGAAATTGGGAGTCTATGCTAAATGCCCCAGACTTGGCATGTGGGGCAGATGAACCTGTGTCCTGTCTGTGCCCTTTGCTTGCACAGGGAACTAACTACTACAGGTCCTCAGTTCTCTCACTAAGCCCTGCTCTGTCTTGCTTTATGGTACAGGTGGGTAGTCCTGGCCCAACGTCCTCTCGGGGGATACCAACATGAATCCTGACAGTCCGGCAGCAGATGGTAAGGTGACAGGTATGTACTATTCCATCATACAGACCCGGGTCACATGCTGCTGAGTGACCTTTGAACTCACCCAATTCCCTGGACCTAAGATTCAAATGAGTGATAGTGGTGCCCCACATGCAAACCTGTGTTAAACAGCTGTTTGACAGCCAGCTCTCTACAAGCCATGGCTACTACCATAGAAGATCTAAGTAGGAGAGCCCCTGAAGTCAACAGGACACCCCCTTCCATCCTGTTGTGATGTCTCCAAAGACCAGACAAGGGAGGAAGAACCTAAGGTGAACAGCAGGCCTAAGCCATTGTTTCCCCACCTGTCTGCCGTGTTCCCTCTGCTCATCCCTGGCTTCCGTCAATCCATCACAGGCTTGCTTCCCCCAGAGAACCTTCCAAGCTCTGGTGGCCAGCCACTAAATAAAAGCAAGGGAACAAACGAGCCACTCTGGGAAAGTGATACTACCTTTGAGAAGAATGTAGGCACGTATAGAGTGATTCAGTTAGTCTGCCCACACAACGTGGGAAGTCAAGGCTTGGAGATGTGGCTTTGTCAGTAGAATGCTTGCCGGCGTGTGCAAAGTCCTGGAACTCCACGAACCAGGCGTGGCTGTGCATACCTGTAATTCTAGCCCTTGGGAGGTAGAGATGGAAGGACCAAGAGTTTAAAATCATCCTTGGCTACATAGAGAGTTTGGGATCAGCCTGGGCTTACATAGAGAGTTT
>OU015751.1:20552381-20566756 GCA_907169655.1 Acomys percivali | reverse complement strand
ATCAGCCTGGGCTACATAGAGAGTTTGGGATCAGCCTGGGCTACATATAAGTCTGTCTCAAAAAAAAAAAAATGAAAATCCTAGAAAGGAAGAGGACCAATTCCACAGAGAATGAAGACCTGAGGTTCAGTTTATGTTCTTTTGTTAAGCAAAAGCCCTTTGTCCTGTCTATGCCAGCTTCGTAAGATAGACGAATGGATGGCAAGGTAGAGAGATGGCAGATGGAGATGGGTAGATGGTTGGTACAGAGTTGGGTAGATAGATGATAGACCGAGGTTGAATAGATAAATGGATAGGTAGGCGATGGGCAGGTAAATGCTAAATGGATGGATGGATTGACGGGAAAGGTGGGTAGCTAAGTGATACAGGCAGGTAGATGGATGATAACTATATTGATAGATAAATAGACCAATAAGTGGATAGGGAGACAGCCTGTAGATAGGTAGGTAGGTGGGGGTCAGTTAATTCTCTGTCACTATAACACATAGCTGGAGTTGATGAACTTAAGAAGAGAAAACAGTTCCTTTGGTTTCTGGTTGTGGAGAACAGCCTGCCTTTTGCTTTTAGGCCTATGCTAAGGTAGCTTACCATGGAAGGGGCACATGGCAGAGCAAAACCATTCATCCCATGGTGGAAGAGAGGGAGCTAGGGTCCAACCATCCCCTTCAAGGGCATGTCTCCCAGGACCTAATGGCTTCTCACGGACCCCAGTGTGTATAGGCTCACATCTCTCAATAGCAGAGTGGCTGGGGACCACTACTTTCATTCAGGAGAGCCTAGGCTAGCTCCTTTAAACCCAGGAGAGGTCCACAGGGAGGGCTAAGCAACCCATCAGTTCTCCAAGAGCCCTGCCTTGCTGGTTTCATATAGGGTGCTCTTCTCCATGATGTGGGAGGCTCCTACCAACCTAGAACACCCAGAAGGCAGGAAGCATAAAGGTCACAAGAAATGCCAGAAGTGGATGCAAGCACAGGTGACAGAGACTGCTCAGCATCCATAGCAGACAGGGACTCCGACGAGGCTCTGACTCTAGGTAGGCTTGCATCTTCCCTTTAACCCTGACCCTGGAGAGCAGTGGTTCTCAACCCTCATAATGCCGTGACCCTTTAATTTGTGGTGACCCACCCCCCCAAAGGTAAAATTATTTAGTCTCTACTTCATCACTGTTTTCTTACTTCTCTGAACTGTAACGTAAAGACCTGATGTGCACAATATGCTGCCCCAGAGGGGTCGAGACCCACAGGTTGAGAACCACTGCTTTAGAGTCAGGCATGGTGCACATGGGTGATTCCAGCACTGGGGAGGTGCAGGCAGGAGGACACCAGCAATTTAAGGTCATCTTTAGCTACTATTAAGTAGAGGACCTCCTGGGCTACATGAGATCCTGCCTCCCACCCCCCCACCCCCTCAAAAAAAAGCCATTGAAATTTAAATCCAGAATCTTCTGGGTTACTTCTAGGGTGCTATGAGTTTCCTAAAACCTGGGTGTCCATAACCCCCCTCCCCCCGCAACTTCCTCCTGGAGTTGTCCTCATCTCTCCCCATCTCTGGACCAGTCTTGCCCTTTCCCCTGTCCCCAGAGTCTCCCCTTCACTCTTTCCTCCAGCAGCTTCCTGCTCTGCCAGAGCTTCCTAAGAATTCCTCAAAATTGACTCATTTATTAATTAATTCTGTGCTCAGTTACTCCAAACCCAGAACAACTTTTTCTCTTTCTTCTGGGGTATCCCTTGATCCTACACCCTGGCTTTAGGGGAGACAGGTCTACCCCTCCCCTTCAATGCCTCACCTGAGCCCCACTCTTGCATTAAGTAGAGACCCCAAAGCAACTCAGAATACATCGTCTGAGGGGGAAAATCTTAGTGGCCTGCAGAGGAGGCCAATGTTCTGAAGTGTAGGGGAAAAAAAATTTTTTTTCCATCTTCTCTGTAGCCTGCTACCCCAGGCCCGAGCACCCACCAGAGCACAGAAACCAGAGCCAAGGAGACAGCCTGGTCCGGATACACCCCCGCCTCTGCCTGCTGGAAGCAGAGGAGAGTGAAGGAGAGAAGGTGAGGGAAATTGAGGGTGACAGAGCCAGGTGGGGTGGGGTACAAAAGAAACAGAGAGAGAGGTGTGGTGGGGCTAAGCCTTGGAATAACAAAGGCCATAGCCAGGGCTCCCATCTCTCTTCTTGCACCTTTCTGCACTCCTGGGTAGGTGGTTCTGGTATACAGGTGTGTCGTGTGTCCCCCAACCCCCTTCCTGGTGTCCTGAGTCTCAGAGGGACTTCCTCTGAGCTGAGTCTACTAGGGGCCAGAAGATTCTTTCCCAACAACGCCAGCTTCCTTATCCAGTCCTCTTGTTTATAGACGCGCACGCACCCTCACTGCCAAAATAGAAACACAATGAATCGAGCTGTGTTTGAATTTTACCGTTCCCCTTGATTCAGGTTCCAAATAAAACCATCTAAGCAAGAAGTCTTCTAGAATATCTAGAATATCCCACGGGATCCCTCTCGCTGGTTCCTCCCAGCAAAAACAGCTTCCATGGGTGCTCATTTCCAGTGTCGGTGTCCGTCTGTCTGTCTCCCAACCCTGTTGCCCCCTCTCCATATCTCTCCTTCCCCGAACACAGCCTACCTGTTCTAACTGTTGTCTAACTGACGACTGTGCTTAGAGAGCTACCAGTGTGCTCTCAGACGTCACTCAGGCCACGGGGGCCAGGCAGCCACCTCTGCTGCGTAGACAGTTGAGGAAAGCAGGTTAGGACTTTCCATGTTCTGCTCAACCAAGCAAGCAGTCTCCGGGTGTTTTGAAACCACATGGGGCCAAAGTTGGGAACTCACTTGTACTAACTGTTTACGCCCGCAGACTTATTTTGACTATTGCTATTACGACGCTGGAAAATATCTTCCCTTTAAATATACAACTTAGCTGCGGGGGGGGGGGGGGCGTGGGGGAAGGAAAAAAGAAAAGTCATTTCATGACATCTTGGAACGGCAAGCTTCCTTCCAGAGGCATCCATTGCTAATAGAACTATTAAAGTCAATGAGAAATTTGAATTCAATATGCACAAATTATGAAAGTTGACTTCCCTCCCGGCTCACATCTGTTGTAACCTCCCCCTTACTCCCCTCCCCCTCCCATCCCCCTCCCTCTTCTCCCTCGACCATTCTCCAGGCCCTTTGGCACTTAGGGCCACTGCCAATTGTTTTCTGGAACTCTAACAGACAACCGTGAAATCCCGAGCTTACCTCCGGAGAGAAAAAATGGCCTAGGAGGCCTTAAGGATTCAAAGCACTTTTTTAATGTATATAATTATATATATATTTTTTTCAGTTCTAGGAATTGAGCATAGAGTCTTTCTCATGCTAGGCAAGCACTCTGTCTCTGAGCCACTCCACCCCTTGTCCACTTTACCTTCTCACAGGATCTCATTAAATTACCCAGGCTAGGACCTTTAATCCCAGCATTTAGGAGGCAGAAGCAGGCAGATCGCTGTGAGTTCGAGGCCAGCCTGGTCTACAAAGTGAATTCAGGACAGCCAAGGCTACACAGAGAGACCCTGTCTTGAACAACAACAACAACAACAACAACAACAACCACTCACCACCACCACCAACAACAACAACAAAAAAATAGCGTTATTTATAACTCACATTCAACCAGGTAGGTCTAGGAGCTGTATGTAGCTCAGTTGCCTGGGCAAGTCTCGCCCCTGGGCTTCCATGTCTTGACCTGTAACAGGCAATAGCATATTTTGTATGGTTGTGTGACTCAGTGAGTGGACTCTTCACTCCACCCTCCTAGCATGGGTCTGTCACACTTTTTCTGGTGGTCATGCGCATCATCAGCCCTACTGCCCGCTGAGCCTTGGAAGCTAGTCTCTCCAGGATCCGGCCACCCTGTGCCCCAGAGCATCATGGATGCTTTAACTTTTAATGGAGGCCTGCAGTTCCTGTCTAAAGAGCAAGGAAGGGGCCCTGAAAAACATGCATGGAAACCTTGGCGGACCAGTAGGTTGACTTCCTGTCTGCCAAGGCCGATGATGGTTTATGGCTGGCAATCAGGCTTCATGACTTCTTCCTTGGAGTCCTTTGGGAACTGTCCTCCTTCCTCTCCAACCCCCCTGCCCACCAGCACCAGGGTCTTAGTCTCTGTAGTATTGGCCTGGACCCAATGTGGGCATGAGAGAGCTGATCACCAAAATGGCTTTTGTCTTACTGTTCTATTGCTGTGAAGAGACAGCAAGACCAAGGCAACTCTTAAGAAAGAAAATATTCAAATGGGGCTTGCTTAGAGTTTTTTCTTTCTTTCTTTCTTTTTTTTTTTAATTTTTTTTTCTTGCTTAGAGTTTTAGAGGTTTATTTGTCCATTATCTTCACGGCCAGGAGCCTGGCAGCACACAGCCAGTCACTGAAACAGTAGCTGAGAGCTGCATCATGTTCTGTAGGCAGAGAGAGCAAGCCTGGGCCTGGCACAGGCTTTTGAAACCTCAAAGCCCTCCCCCCAGTGACACACTTCCTCCAACAAGGCCATACCTCCTAATCCTTCTAATCCTTTCAAACAGTTCCACTCCCTAGTGACTAAGCATTTAAATATATCAGCCTATAGGGACTGTTCTTATTCAGACCACAACAGTCTTTGAAACACAACCTTTCATTATACAAGTGACACAGGGGCACCCGGTCTGTTTTAAAATATGAAGGAATTAACACTGGGGTTGTGGCTAAGTAGATACAGTGTCTGCATAGCACACACTCTCCAGAAGGTGGAGGCAGGAAAATAAATAGTTCAAGGTCACCCCAGCTACACAGTTTGAGGGTGGTTTGAGGCCAACCTGGACTACTTGAGAAATAAATCACAAGCAAAGCCAGAGGCTTTTGTGTTCCTCACCCAAGTATGTCCCCACTTCATCCCTTATGCTGCCAGTCCTCTCCACAGAGACCTCTAGCTGTGGTTTCTACCAAAACAGATATTGTACAAATGAGTGTATTTCCTCTGCCATATAAACTGAGTGTGCAACAGAAGCTGTCACTCTTGACTCGCCCTGACATAGCCAGGTGTACCCCTTTCTTCCCTGTCAATAGAAACTGATACTCAAGGAATGGGGAAAGAAGACCCCCACAGTACCTCTCCCCTATCCCCACAGAACAAATCTTGATTGTCTAAAGGACCACTTCTATAGCAGAGTATTCTAATGCTGTCAGAAGGCCCAGCTGTCACTAATGGGCTGAGAGGGTTTCTGTGGGCGGGGCCTTCCTTGGCGAAGAAGCAAGTGTTCTGTGAAGAGAAAGCCTGTTCCCTCCTTTCTCTGCCTAGAATACAAATGTGATGCCATCTAGAATCACCTGGAGCAAAGTTACAATGAGGATTTGGGAGCATCTGGCTGACCTGTGAGAGATATTTTTATTTGGGCGACCTATGGTGGGAAGACCCACTCTGAATGTGGCCAGCGCCATTTCAAAGGCCAGGCCCTCGACTGGATGGAGAGGAGAGAGAGAGGTAGCTTGGCTCTACCACGCATGCTTCGAGCAGTGGTTCTCAACCTGTGGGTTGTGACCCCGTTGGGGGGGGGGGGTTCTGAATGATTCTACACAGGGGTCACATATCAGATCTCCTACATTCCAGATATTTACATTAAAACTCAAAACAGTAGCAAGATTAGTGTTTTGAAGTAGCTAGGAAATAATGTTATGGCTGGCAGGGGGGGACGGTCACCACAACATTGAGGAACTGTATTAAAGGGTTGCAGCGTTAGGAAGGTTGGGAACCACTGCCCTAGAGGGAGCAGCACTTGACAGAAGTCTCAGGCACATGCGTATGTCTCAGTCACCCCAAGGCTGTCCCCTCCAGATGTTCTTGCAGTGCAGTGTGTCTCCCCAGCAAACACCGACTCGTCCCTCAATACCCTAGTTTTCAACCGCTACCCCAGAGTTAGTTTCTTCTATAGCTACATTGTGTTTTATTATTCATTCACCTGAATGGTGGGATAAGATCACTGCAGAAGTGGCAAAGTCTTCATTTTCACTTCTGTGCCTCAGTGGCACAGAATGAATATCAACATGTTAGTGAAAGAGGCTCTTGAAGGGCATAGTATTCCCCCACTTTCAAATGAGGGGAGGCTCCAGAAGGTGAAGTCAGGTGACTAAAGTCAGTATCTTAACAGGTAATGGGACAGCCTGATTCCCAAGGCCTAGACATTTACCCAGAGTTCCCCAGGGGCAGTCATCTGGGGGACTTCAGACCTATGTCACCCTAAGCTTCTCTCCAGAAAAGAATGAATGTGCAAAGTCTTCAGAAGCTGTGTGACCCAAGGTGAGTCACTTAACCTCTCTGGGCCAGCTTTTTCCCACGGAATCATATGTGGTTCACATCAGCTCCAGGCTGGAAGAGGGTGATGACAATTCTGCTCACCCAGACTCCCAGGTGGGATTCTAATTCATAAACACACAGAGCGAGTCCGCCAAGTCCAGACTCTGTTTCCCCTCAAGGGAAGTCACCTCCCTGATCCTCACCTGTCTGCCTTGGAAGTGGAAACATTCAGCCCCAGGAACACAGCCAGATAGGGCTGGCGGGCCGCCACCTCTCTGGCCTCTTTCCTTCTGTCACCAATAGGTGTTGTCACATTCTGGGAGCAGCCTCAGGTCCCTCAATGTCCCAGGCTTCCCACTGTCGGGGATCCACTGAGCCTCCAGTACATGGGAAGAAGGCATCAGGCAGGCCCCGCCCACTTGCACTAATGAACTTGACCCCAGGAGGCTCTGGCTGAGGAAGGAAGAGCTTGTTGTCTGTCTGAGCTCAGCCTCTCAGGCCTGCAGGCCTGCGCTGACTTACTCCTGGCCTCCTGCCCCAGCTGATGACTGTGTAGCTGAGACTGAGACCAGTTGTTCACTGATCCAGCGAGTACTTACGGCTCATGTGCCAGGCTGTGTGTCCTACCGGGAGGTACAGGCCCAGTCTCTGCATGTAACTTTCCTCACAGCTTCATGATCTGATCGCCTATTTGAAGCTTTGCTTGCTTCGCTTGCTTAGGAAGAAGACACTCCGGGTCAACATGCTATATGATATGTGTCTTTCACGCCTATGAGGAACAGGGGGAGTACCTGCCAGTAGCAGGTGACTGGAAACGTGGGCTCAGTGTTAAAAGTGCAGTGATGGATTGGTGATGTCTGCAGTGGGTATAGGAGTAGGGAGGGAGAGTACAGGTGCCATGGAGGGTTTATCCCTGTTCTGGGGCACAGCACGTCTTTTTCCCTAATGCTTTTGTAGTGCCTGGCATGACACTTGGTACCAGGTGGGTGCTCAGTAATTCTGCATGAGATAGGAAAGAGCAAAGAACAGTAAATGTGTTGAGACCTAGCAGCAAAGGGGAAGGAAGGAGTGGGGGAGAGATACGTCAAGAAGGGCAGCCTCTCTTGCACACATCAAGTTGTGGGTGCCCACTAACTAATGCTAGCTAATCTCCACAGGAGAATGAGCAGATCTGGAATTGTAGAGCCCTCCATTGCCTGGGTTAGGTCTCAAACCCAGGGCAAATGGCTGAGGTGCCTATTTACCTTATCAAAGTGAACCCTGGCTACCAGGTTCTCCCAGCAACCCTCAGCTCCTACCCGTTACAGAGTCCTTCTTGCTGGAATACCCTGCCTCCTACCTTGAATCTCCAGCCCACGACTGGGCTGCCCTTCCCCCAGCTGCTCCTCCCTATATAATCCAGACATTTTGGCTACACCAATCCTTTTACCCTTTAACCCTTTAACCCTTTTGGCCTCTTGGTCTCTTGATCTTTCCTCTCCCTCTCTGTCTCTTCACATGCCAGGCTCAGGGTGATGTTCACTCTGGACTCTCCTAGATGTCTCCATCTCTGCCCTGTTCTATGCTTTCCCTCATATCTACAATAAACCTTTTCCTCCACCATACCTAGGAGCAGCCATGACCTTTCTTTTATTTCATATTTTTATTTTATTTATTTATTTATTTATTAATTTTTGTTGTTGTTGTTATTTTTCAAGACAGAGTTTCTCTATGTAGCCTTGGCTGTCCTGGACTTGCTTTGTAGACCAAGCTGGCCTCAAACTCACAGTGATCTGCCTACCTCTGCCTCCCGAATATTGGGATTAAAGGCATGTGCCACCACGCCCGGCCTTCAATTTTTAAATACATATACCATTGTACCTTGGTTCCTATTTATTCCCCCCAAAACCCCCTCCTCTCCTCCCCCATTCTCACTGGTCCAAGGATTACTTATTTATTTATTAGAGACAGCCAAGCTGACCTCAGACTTGCTATGTTTGAGCCAAGAATGACCTTGCACTTCTGACCTCTCTGCCTCGAATTCCTGAATGCAGGGATTATCATGCTCAGTATACGTAGTGTTGATCTACCTTCCTCCCCATTCTAAACATGATTCTGAAGGTCAAAGCCTCAGGCAGCCTGGGCTTAGGGAGAAGCTGGTCACCAATGTTCTCCAGCATCAGGGTGGGGAAGCCAATATTGTGGCACACCACCTGGCCCTGGGCAGGCGGGAAGCAGACCCTTTCTTCTTTGCATAGATCACAACCCATCTCCCCTTACCCCACCCCCACCCCTAAAGAAACCAACTTCAGGGCCCATTCTGGCCCAAACAATCCTGAAACAGAAAGTTCAAGATGTTTTTAGAGAACACTTCCCAGCAGTCAATGGGGCGGAGCCAGGCTCATTCTGGACACACCAAGTTCAAGGGCATTTCTCCACAGGACTTCTATTCTTCTTAGCAATCGGTACCATTCTCTGAGCAGGAAAGACAGATAAAATGCCAAGGGCCTTAGCATCTTAAGAAGCTGAGTCCAGAGAGGGAAATCTCTATGATTGATTAGTGATGCCTATAGTAGGCAACGGTAAAGAAAGAGAAGCAGAGCTGAACCAATTCCTGAACAATGCCTTGGCTTTTTTCACAACAGTTGGCGGTTACTGGACTATAGAAGTCATCCCTGGAACAGCTGAGAACTGTAACAAGGAGAAGAGGGCTGAAGAGGGTCTTGGTGGTGGTGGTACAGGGTTACACCTCAGCCTCTCTCTTCTGCTCTTCATCCCTGGGGTATGGCCTCTAGCTGTCCATCTGCACCAGGCCACATTCATACCACCCACTGCTGCTTCTCTCTTCATTCATTTATTTTTAAATATTTTGGGATTTGTTTTTCATCCTTTGTGTTTACAAGGAAATCTACATAAACAATCTGGGAAAGAGGCCTCCAGCTCCAGCCAGCTGCTTAGGTTCAAGACCTAAGGTCCGCATTTTTGGGAAATGGGGTCTTTCTTCCTGTCCTCCCCTTCTCTCTCTGACCCCATTGTTTAATGGGCCGGAGCAGGAAGAGCAGGTGGCACTTAAGAGCCCTGCTTTCTATTCCTTTTTCCCCCAGAAGAAGTGGGGGTGGGTTTCAAGGGTGGGGGTCAAGGTGGATTGGGGGAGCAGAGTGGCATGTCACTTCTAAGAAAGGGAGTGTAGGCTAGAGAGACGCACCCTGTCCATTCTGCAAACTACAGCCATGCAATGTAACACACACTTCTGGGGACAACTTCAGGGGCTCCTTTGTCCCCGCTCCTACATAGATCCACTCCACACATCAATGGAAGTGGGGCTCACCCAGGCCTAACATCTCCTTTAGTTGAGAGTAGCCACGTTTCTTGGCCTCCAGTGCTAGCCAGTACTGAGAGTGGCATGCTGGCTTTTCCTGCCCCCCCCCCCTTGCATGGCAAACTGGTCCTAGGCTCTGAAGCTTCCACCCACCAATTAATCTCCTCGGACTGTGAGGGTGTCAACCTGGGACAGCACAGTAGCTATTCAGAGTGATGGCCATCGGGGCTGACACAAGCCAACCCAGAGTGACCTCTGGCTCTTTCTGTAAACCTCTGGCAAGCACCTACCCCTCTCACATTGCACGGACTCAGCTGTTTGGGTCCGACGATTAACTCTGGAGGCAGCAGCAGGCAGCCTTTCGTAGGAAAGGTATTGCTGTGGTCCCCAGAGCCACATTGGCTTTAAGAGCTATGACCTAAGGTTGGGGTGGGGGCAGAAAGGAATATGTTCGTTGTCAGACTGTTCCAAATAGCCTGGGGCTGGGTAGATGGCTCAGTCAGTCTCTGAGTTTAATCCCTAGAACCTAAGTAGAAATAAACAGAATAAACTGGGTGTGGTGACATCCACACTTAAACTCGTGCTCTGAAGACGTAGAGATAGGCGGATCCCTGTGGCTCATTGGCTCCTAATGAATGACTCTCAAGGTTGTCCTGTGACTCCCATGCGTATGTGTGTCTACACACACATGTGCCTGAGTACACAAATGCTGGGGTCTGGATGCTAACCTCCCAGAGATCTTAAATAGTTCTGGCTGAGATAAGGCCTTCCTTGCATCTGAGACAGTCCCTTTCTATTCCCAGTAGCCACCCCAAACCAAGTTGTTCTGTGGAAGAGCAAAGGCTTCCACCTGTCTCTGCCCAAGGCGTGTTTGGGGACAGATGTGGGCATCCCAGATTCTATGAGATAACTGCAGAAGGAGCCGAGGGGCAGAAGGCTGGCGTGGGCTTCTGTTCCACCCAGGAAGAATTTGTGGAGCCCAGTTGAGACTCAGGGGGGTCCTAAGCAGATAGAAGAACCACCATAGGCGCACACACAGAGCAGTTTGCAGAAATGCTTCATAGCAAGTCTGAAGAACTTGGCAGGACCTCAGGCTGTGTGATATCAGGCAAGGTCCTTGACTTCTCTGGGCCTTGTTTACCTTTTCTGTGAAGTGGAGCTAATACGCTGTCACCATCACACAGGACTCTGAGGATTACCATACCAAGTGGCTGGCTGATGGTGTGTGGCCTAAGAATTAGCTGTGATTGTTCCGAGTCCAGAGTTAGTAAGATGGGCTTGGCAAGCCTTCTCACATGCCAGCTGCCTACCTTCACTTGTCCCCAGACTTAGTCACATTCTCACTAACAAGGGGACCCCAAGAGTGGCCAGAGTAGTTTTCTTGGGGTTGGATCTTACTCCCAGAGATCTCAGATAGTCCTGGCAGGGCCGGGCCCTTTCTTTATATCAGGGACAGTCCCTCCATCCCCAGTAACCACTCCAAATCAAGTTGTTCTGTAGAAGAGAGGCAGCTCCTACCAACCACTGTCTCAAGGCGTACCCGGGACAGGTGTGAGCATTGCACAGGTGTGAGCATTGCACAGGTGTGAGCATTGCAGATGCTATAGGACAACCGCAGAGGGAGCTGAGGGGCAGTTGGCTGGCCTCCTGACCAGCCCTCTCACCCTGAAGGCCTGGCATCAGCTGTCCTACTAAGAGTGGCTTCCATGGCAGGGGCTGGTGGCCAGAGAGGAAGCCCAAAGCATGCCAGCCCGCCTGAGGTCCAGGGCAGGGGTTCAGCCTAGCTCTAATGCCACAGCTGTTCTGCTGGCTTGTCCCCAAGGGCTGTTGAATGCACAGTCACTCAAGCTAGAGCCAGGCTGTTCACTCAGAAGGTCCTGCTACTTACAGATACCTCCTCAGTCTCAGCCCTCTCCCCCCACCCCCTACCCCCCACCCCCCACCCCCAACCCCCGCTTGCCCCAGCTTGGTCTCTGCTTTCCTGGGAGAAACACTTAGTGACAGGGAAAACTGGGAGAGGCACCAGAGGCGTAATCCCCTCCCCCAAACCAGCTACAGTGCGGTTTCCCTCCGACTCCTTCCACACTTTAGCTCTGATTGCACTGGGGGGTGGGGAGGGACTTCTGTCAAGCAGAGGTGAGTTAAGGAAGTTGCTGACAACTTCCTTAAAATGTGTACTTGGAGGCTGGGAGTGCTGGCACACACATTTAATCCCAGGACTCAGGAAGCAAAGGCAGGTGAATCTGCGATTTTGAGCCTGGTGAGATTGATCCCACAGCAAACAAGCAAGCAAACAAGCAAACAGAGTGAACCCAGGGCTGAGTGTAATGGTACATGCCTGTAACCCCAGCATTTCGGGTGATGAAGGCAAGAAGAGAAGTGTGATGAGACCACCTGGGCCCCATGAGACTCTGTCTCAATATCCAAAACAGTAAGAATAATTTAGAGTTTTACAAATGTGCTGATTAGTAGAGCCACAAGGCCACAGCTTTGAAAAAGATTAGTTTTATTTTTATGAATATGTGAATGTGTGTATGTATGCGTGCCATGTGCATGCAGTGCCCGAGGAGGCCAGAAGAGGGTGCTGGACCCCTGGAACTGAGTTAAAGGTGGTTATGAGTTGCTGTGTGGGTGAGTACTGAGAACAGAAGTCATGCCCTCCACAAAAGCAACCAGTCCTCTTAACCACTGAGCCATCTCTCCAGCCCCAAGGACTACAACTTTTATTGTATCTGAGTTACCATGAGCTCAGCCACCTCGTGCAGACAACTGCACCCTCCTGAGGGTTCCCTAGCATGTGGCACATGATATCAGGGCCTCTTCTCAGATCTCAAAGATTAGAAATTCTGACTGACTTCTAGGAACTGAATAGGTATGAGCAGAAGCTGACCAGTGTGTACACATGCATGAGCACGTGTGTATGTGTGTGTGTGTGTGTCCATACAAGTCTGGAGGTCATGCATGGTGTGTGATTGGGGTTGGAGACTCTCCATTTGTCCGGCAGCATCTGTGACACTCAACTGCTTTCTCCTGGCAAAGTTGGAGAACAGGGAGGGGGGCCTGCTCTCTCAATCCCTCCCCTCCCCCCCCCCTTTTTTTTGAAGTGGGAGGATGGAAGATGAGGAAAACAAGAATTTTTTTTCACCTTGGCATGGTG
This sequence comes from Acomys percivali, assembly GCA_907169655.1. Lineage (NCBI taxonomy): Eukaryota > Metazoa > Chordata > Mammalia > Rodentia > Muridae > Acomys > Acomys percivali. The sequence continues at coordinate 20,554,008 of OU015751.1, read as the reverse complement.
GTACACACCTGCAATCTCAGCATTCAAGAAGAGGCTGAGGCAGAGGGATTGTGAGTTGAACATGAGCATAAGCTACATAACCAACTTGGTAAAAAAAAATTATTTTTAAAACTTTCTCAAGAAGAAACTCATATGCAAAGAGAATATATCCTGCCTGGGGGCACCATGCAGAACAGACGCAGCCCTGGGTCTCAGAGGCCACCTGTCTGCAGGGTTTCCTGGGAGATTCCCATCAGGGCGTTGTTCAAGGATGCAGTCAGGCTGTCTTCATGCAGCGCCCTCCACGATCTAGGGCCATCTAGGGTCTGGTCTCCCCACTTGCTCCTTCAGGCCCTATCCAAATGGGCATCAGGCAGCAGCTCTGTAATAAGCCTGCCCTCCAGGACCCTGTGGAGCAAGCTGGACTGAGCCTGACTGGTAGTGACCTGGTGGCAGGGCTGTGGGGAGAAGACACAACACAGCTGTTATCCCTAGAAATTAGGCATACGCACACACATGTACCCAATCTCACACACACACATATATGCATATACACATACATACATACATATACATGGACACACTTTATCATACACACATATGCATACACATATATATACATGCATACAACAGATATATACACACATGCATAGACACATATACACACACAAATACAGGCACAGGAGCACACACACATGCATATATGCACACATACATACATACATACATACATATACATAGATACATTTTATCATACACATATACACATGCATAACACATACACATAAATGCATACATACAGATACATACACACATACATAGAGACACATACACATACATATATAGGCACACACACACACACACACACACACACACACACACTAATGCTCAATATTCTTTGAAGGACAGAACCTGGGCCCCAAATGCCTATGGCTCCTCTGGGACCCAGGGCTATAGATGCATACTGACCCACCATGGCAGGGGCAACAAAGACAGGGTGACAAGATTCCTCTAGAATGAGGGTCTAGAAGCACTGCTCAGGGAGATACTTTTCATCCTCTGCCACCAGAAGTATGAGGCAACTATGACACATCACTGGTCTGAGGTCAGACCAGGGGCTCAGGGGAGGTCAGAGAAGGCACAACCTTAAGCGAACCTGCTATGTGGAGCTTTGCAGAAGGCCCTCCATGGCAACCTGTCCGTCTTACCTCACTTGATACAGAACAACCAGAGGTAAGAAGGAGCACTGCTGGGTCCCATCCCAGATGGTGGAAAGGCTGGGAGACCCACCCCCGCCCCTCAGTCAGGAGCCCTTCTGATGTCCCACCAAGAACTGTATTCACAGCAGGGGAGGGGGACTCCAAGCCTGGGTGGAACATTCTCCCTTATGCTTAATACCTGTGGTGGTTTGAATAAGAGCAGCCCCTTGCCGGGGTGTGGTGGTGCACACCTTTAATCCCAGCACCCCAGCACTCGGGAGGCAGAGGCAGGTGGATCGCTGTGAGTTTGAGGCCAGCCTGGTCTACAAAGCAAGTCTAGGACAGCCAAGGCTACACAGAGAAACCCTGTCTCAAAAAACCGAAGAAGAAGAAGAAGAAGAAGAAGAAGAAGAAGAAGAAGAAGAAGAAGAAGAAGAAGAAGAAGAAGA
>OU015751.1:20532213-20544621 GCA_907169655.1 Acomys percivali | reverse complement strand
GTGTGTGTGTGTGTGTGTGTGTGTGTGTGTGTGTGTGTGTGTGTGTGTGTGTGTCACAGAATCAGAGTAATAATAATTAATTTTTTTAATTTTAAAAAGAATTAAAAATGGATTCTAACATTTTATAAAATCACAAAAGACTAGAATAGCCAGGCTAATTTTTGAAATAGAAAGGCCTTTCTAACTGACTTCACAACTTACTATAAAGCTATAATGAACCAGTATGGAATTGTAATCAAGGCAAGTAGTTCAGTGGAAAGCAATAAGGCGTCCAAACGCAGCTCCACACGTGCATGCTCAATTGATTCTCGAGAGGCATGCCAGACAATGAGCAAGGGATGATCTGTTCAGCAAATGGCTGCTGAAGCAATTAGATGCCCATATGCAAGCAAGGGGGCAAGGAGGGGGGGAGGGGGGGGGGAGGGAAGAGGGGGAAAACAAGAAGACAACCTGACTGCTTAACCTGGCTCTTATACGGAATTTCTCTAAGGATCATGGGCTTAAATATAAGCATTCAGTTTACAAAACTGACAGGAGAAATCTTAGTGACCTTGGGTTTAGGGGCGGGGGCGGGGGGTGGGGTGGGGTGGAGTAAATATAGAGCAAAAGAAATCACAAACTTATAAAAAATAATTATATCAGACTTGATCAAAATTTTAAAAGTTTGAGCCAGCACACCTTTAATCCCAGCACTCTGGAGGCAGAGGCAAGCAGATGTCTGTGAGTTCAAGGCCAGCCTAGTCTACATAGTGAGTTTTAGGACTGTAAGGGCTACAGAGAGAAACCTTGTCTTGAAAAAATAAATAAATAAATAAATAAATAAACAAACAAACAAACAAACAAACAAATACAAATGTAAAGTTTGCTCTTCTTCAACAGACAGAGACAGAGAATGAAAACAGAAATGTAAACTATGTGCAAAAGAGCATTTGCAATGTGTATTTATCCATCAAAGGCTTTGGGTCAATTCTACACAAGGGATCTCAGGCTGGGGGGTGAGGCTCAGTGGGTAAGGCATCTGCCACACAAGCATAAGAGCCTGAGTTTGAATCCCCAGCACCCAGGTAAAGTTGGATATTGGCCCCTTGCATCTATAATCCCATGCTCCCATGGGAGGCAGAGGTGGGAGAATGCCACAGAAGCCGAAGGACCAGCTAGCTTTTTACACAGCAGTCAACAAGAGACCCCGTAGCAAATGAGTCTAGAGCAAACGCTGCCCTTGCAGAGGACCTGAGTTCCCTGTCCTGAGCCATCATCACGTGACTCACAATTGCTGGCAACACCAGCTCCAGAGGAATTTACCTCTCTCTTCTGGCTTCTGTGGGCATTGAATTGATGTGCACAACACCCCCCCACACACACACATAATTAAAAATAAAAACACAAAATACGGGAGGGGGGAGAGAAACTTTTAAGTCAAAATAAGAAAACAGCCCAAGTTTTCAAATAGGTAAGAAGAAAACTGAGCAGGCACCTGAACAAGGCTAAGCATAAACAAACAAGGCCGTGAGAAGATGCTCAGCATCATTTGTCATCAGGGAAATGTCAATCAAAGCCCAACCCTTGTGTCAGCTAAAGCTGGCTCAAGGAGGCTAGCTACAGCTTCTGGAGCTCTTGTGAGATGCTAGACTGTAGGCTACCTCTGAGAACAGTGTATAGTTTTCTTTTTACACCTAGGCATTTATTCTGGAAAAGTGAAAGCTTCTGTCCCCACAAGTAGGTCCACCTGAGCGGTCATAGCAGCAAATGCCCTGGGTATGTAAATGGGACTCCCACTTACCGCTAAGAACTGATTAACTGTGGATGCCAACAATGCATGAAGATTATCAGGATCATTAGGCCAGGCCTGGGGAGGTGACTCTGTGGGTAAAGTGCTGTCTTTGCAGGCACGGAACCTGAGCTTGGATCCTCAGTATCCATGTGAGAGATCCATGTGGCTGCAAACAGTGTGACTTCAGCTCTGGAAATGGAAAGATCCTAGGGACTCAAAGGGATTTGGCCAGTCTAGCTGAAACATGGAGCCCAGAGTTCAGTAGGGACTGCCTAAACTACTAAAGTGGAGAGTGGCCGAGGAAGACCCTTGACCTTGGCCTCTGGCTTCCAAATGCAGATACATGGGCATGCGTGTCTTCACACACATGTGCATGCACACACTTTTTAAAGAGGTAATTAGGCTGAATGAAAGAAATCACACACACACACACACACACACACACACACACACACACACAAAGTACATACTGCAGTGTTCCATTCATAGAACATTCTAGAAAGTGTAAGCTTAGCCTCTACTGGCAGAAAGCAAGCCGGCATTTGAGGGTGACAGAGAGGTCCATTGTCTTGTATTCACATTTCATAATATTGATGCTAAATTGGGTTCAGTGGGGGACATTTTAGACACGTGGGGTTCATGTTCCCTAGTCATGTCTTGGGGTGATTTGTGTTCATTTGGTTGATTTGGTTTGGCTGTGGCCCTGATGGGAAACACAGAAAATCAGAGTTGCACCAACCCTGTGCAATTCTAGATGGGTTTGCCAGCCACCTCCCAGAGGCCCGAGAAACCTACCCTCTGACTTCAGGGTTCTTTCACACCTGTCTATGATAGCATCAGCTGCTTACATGCTAACCCCCTCCCCCGACCCTGGGAACTGCTGAGTCCCTCCTCCCAGGTACTCTCAGGTGGTTAGCTTCCTCTTCCTCCTCCTCCTCCTCCTCCTCCTCCTCCTCCTCTTTCCACGAAGTCTCATGTAGCCCAGGCTGGCCTCAAACTCTTGCTTTTCCTGTGTCTACCTGTGAATGTTGGGAGTACATACATGTCTTACCACCCGTGGCTGGGGTCAAACCCAGAGTACCAGGCACACCTCCCAAGCACTCTACCAATCTTGATCTGGTCTTTTTTTTTTTAACTAAGAAATCAATACTCATACATTGGGGTTCTGTACCCTACAATGACCATAACAAGGCAAACCCATGGCACTGGTTTGGATGCCCTGACAACTGACCTTGACCTTGTAGGTGTCCCAAAGGCATAGGGCAGCCATCTTACTGGATTTGAGATGGATGGATGGATGGATAGATGGATGGGGGACAGGCTCTTTTTTCCCGTCTTCCTCTCCTACCACAGGCCTCCTGCACTTGCTGAAATGCATGGCTGTAATCTTGACTGAGTGGTACCTGTCCCTGGTGCTTGCTTACCTGGTGACTGGCCCTAGACAGAAGCTGACTCCTGCCTCTATAATAATGACCCTGTTCGGGATAGTTGGGGGACAGAAGGACCTGGAGGGGACAGGAGCGTCACAAGGAGACCAACAGAGCCAACAAATCTGGGCAGGGGTGTGAAGGGGTGGGGGGAGGCTACAGAGACTGATGCATGCATGGAGAGGACCATGCATGGAGAGGTCCTAGACCCCTTGCTCAGATGTAGCTGATAGGCAGCTCAGTCTCCATGTGGGTACCCTAATATGGGGCACAGGCGCTGTCTTTGTCATTGATCACTTCCTCACTGGTGGGGCAGCCATGCCAGGCCACAGAAGAAGAGGATGCAGGCAGTCCTGATGAGACTTGATAGGCTGGCGTCAGATGGCAGGGGAGGAGGGCTCACCTTTCTGAGGACTAGGGTACAGGGGTGGGGGGAAGGGGGAAAAGGGAGGGTGGACAGGAGTGGGAGGAGACAAGGGAGGGGCTACAATTGGGATGTAAAGTGAATACCTTTTAAAAATGGCCCTCATCATCGTGGTCCAGACTCTATTCTTTAAGTCCCACGACCACAGAGGCTAAACTAGACCCACGGGGGACCTGGGTTCGTTATGCATGACACGGAAATTCAGAGTATGGAGCTGTACTGCTCAAAGCAGGAGCCTCTTGCGGACACAGCAAAAGCCAGGCTTCAGGCTGCCAACCTCCAAGCATGGGCCACTGTGGGTCAATGCTGGTGCTGATGCTGAGAGACAAGAGAAAAGATGGAGGTGGCAGAGGGGAGGGAGAGGGAGGGAAGGAGTGAGGAAGAGCTCCCCTGTAGCGCAGTTCACCTGTAAACCCTCAACCTGTGACCCCTCGTCCGACCTGGATTTCAGATCTATGGACTGTGGGATCTGGAAACAGAAAGGAGATGTGGGTCAGGCTTCCCTGGCCCAACCTTCCTCCGTATCCTCCGTTCCCAGCACGTTTAGAAGCAGCTACTACACTTGCTCTCCTCCCTGACCCCCTTCTCTCTGGGGACTCGGCGGTGAAATAGCTCCAGGGTCCAGCAGAGGGCACCCTGGGCCTTCTAACCACAGCATTTCCTGGGTGCTGGAGTTTGGAGTCCTTGCCAGCTAGCACCTAGCTGGGCTGGTGGTGAGAGGCTGGGGCTGTTTGTAGGATCGCTCCCGGACCACGCTCGCTCCTGGTCCTTCCTAAGCTGTGAGCTGTCTTGTGCCCCCGGAGTGGGTGGTGTTGGTGGGCTTACAGAGGTCTTGGGCTGGGGGCTTTGCAGGCTGGGTACCTGTCCTCGATATCCTCAAAGTGCCTGACAGAGGATGGACACCAACTTATAAAGGCCATAATGCTTTGGTATTCCAATATAGCTGTACTCTTGCATCTGGAACCAGGAGCCTGCCCTATGAGGACTATACTAAGTATCTTCAGTCACATAAGGGCACATCTGCTCAGGTAAGGGAAGCCTGCCTGGTGCTCTGTCCTGGCCGCCCATCAGTTCCGGGGGAGGGGGGGCAGTGAAGGGGAACGGTGGGCAATTTTGTATGCCCTATTTCAGTGAAATGAGATGCTGTGTCCTAAGCCTGCTGTTTCACTCAGGCCCTCGAAGCTCTGCCCTGTGATTGGCCTTGGTACCCAGGAGTGATCACATAACAGAAGTACCCGAAACCTTTGGAGCCTGGCTATAAATGTGACCTCGGTTCCACTCCAGGCCGCTAGAATCTGGAGCTGCACTCAAACAAGGTATCTATGTGATTCACAGGCCCCCCCTGACTTCTGGAAAATGCTGGCCTTGAACGCTGACAGGTATGTAGCATGGCGTATCTGCTAAGATCAATGTGGAGTTTGCTTTTTAACTTGGCTGCTGGGAGGCGGGTCCAAACCAGCCACTACACAATAGCCAAGTATTGCAGAGTACAAGGGTTGCTCTGAGGCCATGGAAGAAAGGTAGCTGAGGGCTGCTGGGCTCTGCAGGCCTATTGGGGGAAGTAGGGCTTTAGTAGCCTTGGGGATAGGAGTATAAAGGGGATGAGGCAGCTTTTTGGGGAGGGGAAGGCCCAAGGCAGGGAGGCAGGTGGGTGCTGAGGACAGCAAGAGGAAGACACTTCAAAAGGACCCATAAGCAGGAGACCCTCTTGCCGAGGGAGAGGGAGACGTCTTAGGGAACTGGGGACCTCAGACAGACCAGTCACAAGCTTACTTTCTGGGTTTTTTGTTTGGTTTCTTTTGCTTATTTATTTCCTCATTTTAAAGATTTAAAAAAAAAAAAAAAAAACTCTTTTTAGTTATGTGTATGCGCAGGTTGCCTCAGAAGTCAGACATTGGGCCAGTGGATCTCAACCCCTTTGGGGCTCAAACAACTCTTTTTCAGGGGTCACCTAAGACCACCGGAAAACACAGATATTTACATTATGATTCTAACAGCAGCAAAATTACAGTTGTGAAGTAGCAATGAAAACAATTTCATGGTCGGGGGTCACCACAACATGAGGAACTTTATTAAAGGGTCGAAGCATTAAAAAGATTGAGAACCACATGAAGAAGTGTATTAAAGGGTCACAGCATTAGGAAGAATGAGTTATAGGTGGTTGGAAACTGCCCAGTGTGGGTGCTGGGAATTGAACTTGGGCCCTCTGAAAGAACAGCATTTGCTCTTTAGCTAGCACTGTTTATTTTCTTGAGTGAGTGTCTTGTCTAGCCAAGACTAACCTCTAACCTCTGTGCAGCCGAGGATGATCTTTTTTTAAAAAAAAAAAAAAGATTTATTTATTATTTATTGTATATGAGCTATTTATCTGCAGAAAAGGGCATCAGATCACATTATAGATGGTTGTGGGCCACCATGTGGTTGCTGGGAACTGAACTCAGGACCTCTGGAAGAGCAGGTGGTACTCTAAACCACTGAGCCATCTCTCCAGCCCTGTTGAGGATGATCTTAAACCTCTGATCACCCTGCCTTCAGCTGCCAGGTGCTAGCATCACAGCTGGGTGCCGCCACATCTGGTTACACTTGAACCCAATGTCTTCTGGCTGCTAAGCAAGCGCTCTACCAACCTAATCACACCTCCAGTCCAGAGCTGTGGGTTTTCAGGGAGTCAAGTCCCCCACTGAAGATTCCTAAGCAACAAAACGTCCTAACTACAAGCTCTGAATCAATGCATGTAGAGAAAAAAATATGTGTGGGAAAGAGCGAAGGAGGAAGAGGACAGATGAATGGATGCTCCACCCCCCCTCCCCTGAGTTACTTTTCCACATCTGGTGTGGAACGTCCTCAGAGTCTCTGCAAGTGGGGGAAGATGGTGTAACACCACGGTTGAGAACGCAGACATCCCAGGTTCGAGTCCTACAGCTCCCACTTACTAGCTGAGTGACTTGGGAGAAGCAACTTGACCTCTCTGGAGTTTTCCTTTCCTGGTCTGCAAAATGGGTTGACAGGAATGTGAGAAAAAGTTAATTACTGCCAGGCTTGGTGACGCACACCTTTAATCCCAGCGCTCGGGAGGCAGAGGCAGGTGGATCACTGTGAGTTCGAGGCCAGCCTGGTCTACAAAGTGAGTCCAGGACAGTCAAGGCTACACAGAGAAACCCTGTCTCGAAAAAAAAAAGTTAATTAATGAGTATAAAGCACTTGGGAAACGCCATCGATGCAATGACAACACCTCAACAAACGGTGGCTACAGTCACTGCCGTAATGATAGTAAATTCCTGGCTCAGAGGACACCAGCGTGGCCTGGCCTTCAGAATGGAGAGGCTAGTGAATATGGGGAAGATTTGGGGACAAATGAAAAGTCCTTCTTGCAGAATGGGAAGGTGGGCTGGGCTTGGGGACAGGTCCCTCCAGGAGCCCCCTCCCTGCAGTATTCTAGCTTCCAAATCCCGCTGGAAGTGGCTGTGCTGCCTGATAACTTCCCTGCCTATGGGCCAGTCTCTTGGCCACAGCAGACAGGGCAGGCCCCGTGACTTGACTCTACCACCCTATTGCTAGAAAGGCCAGACTGGGCACCCCTAACCGCCCCCCTACTTTCCCCACAAGTCATGACTCAGCCCCCCATATGCTAATATACTTTTCAAGGCACAGGTCCTAAGAGGCGATCCCTGGCTCTGTGCTCCACCTTGCACCCCAGGGCCGCCTCAGCTTAGTAGCTACCAATGGCGTTGACAGGTCCTATAGCAGAGAAACATACATAGCTGCTCTCCGAGTTGTCCTCCAGGGGCCAGAACAAAGAGCTCGCTTGCTGAGGCTCAAAGCAAGCCAAGGGGCTGAAATCAGGATCCAGTAGGATTGAGCTACCTCCAAAGGCCTCGGGGCAACAGTGCCTGATGTGGGACTGCGTGACCCAGTCTGCCTTCCCTGTCCCCAGTAGCCTGTCTTTTACTTGTCATGGGAGTTTGGGGACCCTCCCTAAACTCAGGATGACCTCACTTCATCTTAGATTCCCTAACTCAATTCTATATGCCAAGATCCTTGTTCCTAATGAGGTCACGGACACAGCTCTGGGAGTCCGGATGTGGACACAACTTTTAGAGACTGCCAGTTAATGCACTACCGTTCCCCTCTGCTCTTTCAAAATGTCTCATGCTTCAGCCATGGAGCTATGCCCTGCCTTTCTTAGGAGCACCATTAGTTTATTATTTTTTTATTTTTTAAAAAATATGTATTTATTATGAATGCAGTGCCCCGCCATGTATGCTTGCAGGCCAGAAGAGGGAAGTAGGTTACATTATAGATGGTTGTGAGCCACCATGTGGTTGCTGGGAATTGAACTCAGGACCTCTGGAAGAGCAGTCAGTGTGTTCTTAACCTCTGAGCCATCTCTCCAGCCCCCAAACCATTAGTTTATAAAGAAGGCAATTTGATGGGAGTGAAGGGAAGGAGTGTTCAGTCGGTAAAGTGCTTGCTGCGTAAGCGTGAGGACCTGAGTTTAGAAGCACACCCCGCCAACCCCCACACGTTGTCTTGAAAATCAAGGTGGAGGAAGGCTGAGGAAGAACTTCCACATGCACATGTGGGTGCATGCATGCGCACATGCGTGTGCACATACACACACACAAAACATGAGAGAGACAGAGAAAAACAGAGACACATAGAGAGACAGGGAGGGAGGGGGAGAGAGGGGGCAGAGAGAGAGAGCGAGAGAGAGAGCGAGAGAGAGAGAGAGAGAGAGACAGAGAGAGAGACAGAGAGAGAGACAGAGAGAGAGACAGAGAGAGAGACAGAGAGAGAGACAGAGACACAGAGACACAGAGACTAATTGGGGAAGCACTTGTTAAACTCCCAGGAGGTCCTGGAAGCAACTGTGGGCCACTCTGCCTTGTCTTATGGGTGAAGAGACTAGAGCAACAAGGCCAGGGTCACTGGCCCAGTCCACACCAGGACTATGAGGTCTTGACAGCCTGCTGCCTCTTCTCTCCCAACTAATTCCTGAAAGGTCACCTTCATCCTGGTCCCCAAACAAGCCGCCAATGGCCTATCTGACTCGATCCTCCATGTCCCCCTCACAATAGTCTTGTCAGAAGAGAATGTCGCCCAGGCTGGCCATACACAGGGACAGCTGCACTGGGCCCCTGGAGACCCGGAGAATAAGTAATGAGAGCCGGCTGGGGCTCAGTCCCCGGGGCCAGAGATAGATGTGGACACAGCCATAGCTACATAATGGTCCCTGTAGGCTCACCAGGCAGGGGATAAAAGGCAAGGGGCATAAATAAAGCAAGAAATAAAGGGTAGAAAGTTGGTGCAGAGGAATAAATCCAGGTCCTGACAGGCTGGTGCGGGAGCTGGCAGGGGAGGGGGAGGAAGGGCTGTCAGTAGCCATCTACCACCCTGGTCATACTCATCCCAAATATCACACTCATGGAGGCAGAGGGAGGGGAGGGTGAGGGGCTCTAGTCTTTATTCTATCAAAGGTCACTGAACTAAGGAAGTCACCCTTTCAGCCTCAGGTTTCTCTGCAACAAGATACTTAGTGAATATTTCTGGAGAGGGGAGTCTAAGGGCCTCCTGATCAGTGTGACCAGGAAGCAGGACGGACATCTGAGGGACTGCACAGGGTCAGCACAACTGACAAGCTTCCCACCTAGGAGAGCTACTGAGCCAGCTGGACAAACTCCGTGATCCCTCCAGCACACAGGCTGTGGGGAAGGAAGGAAGGGAGGGATGGAGGATAACGCCCTGAGGAATGGAGGGATGGAGGATAACGCCCTGAGGAATGGAGGGATGGAGGATAACACCCTGAGGAATGGAGGGATGGAGGACGGGATAAACGGATGCAAAGAAGGAAAGAAAGATGGAAGAATGGATTGAAGAGAAGGAAGGGGGGACGGATAGAAAGAGGGAGGGTGGGGGGAGAAATGGAAGGAATGGAGGGGGGAGGAAGGATGGGTAGATGGGAGGAAGGAGTGATTAAAGAAGAAAGGGAGGAGCCGGGCGTGGTGGCGCACGCCTTTAATCCCAGCAGAGGCAGGCAGATTGATGAGTTCGAGGCCAGCCTGGTCTACAAAGTGAGTTCAGGACAGCCAGGGCTACACAGAGAAACCATGTTTAAAAAAAAAAAAAGGAAGGAAGGAAGGAAGAGGGTAGAAAAATGAGTGGACAGATGGGAGGATAAAGAGATGAAAAGGGAAAGAATGAATGAAAGGAAGAATGGATGAGTGAATAAATGGATACAAAGATGAGTGGAAGTGGGAGACTTAAAGGGGTTAATAAACGGATAATAGCTGTCCGAAGCATTTACTAATGGCTTCCTATATGCCAGGCTGAGTGTTTGGCTTGTTTATCCAGGTCTGTGTTCTTATCCCACCTCCACGCCGCACAATAAACTGGCTCAGAGCAGTTCCATGACCCATGAGTTTATAAGGCCATCATTCAGCCCAGGCCTGTGAGACCCCAGAGCCAGTGTTACCTACCATAGTGTGCTGCCCCTAGCAGGAGGTCCTAGGGGATCCCCCAGTCACCAAGTACAAGTTTGTCTCTTAAAGTAGCCTGTGACCCCAGAAGTCTCACCTGACCCCCACAGGACTCTTACTCTGCCAAAGGGTCAGAGTGGCAGTAAGAAAACAGGACCAGGATGAGGAGCTTCCACTCCGGTCTGCCCTGGAGATGAAGGGGACCCTGAGACCTCTGAGCACCTCTTCCTGCGGCCCTTCAGCATCTCCACAGCCCAGGAAGGCAATAACCTTGGCTCCCTGCTGCTGTCTGATTCTTTTTCTACAGGGATTTAACTTTCCCAACTCCTGAGGACCCCTGTTCCTTCCCCAGCCGTATCCTACATTCTCTTGCTCACTCTGACACAAGACTCACCTGCCTGCTAGGGACCCCCGCCCCCGAAGAAGGGTAGGTAAGGGTCTTGGGAGAAAGCCACGGTTGACCAAGGACAAGAGAGGCCTGAACCTGGCCTTTGGACTGTTCACTCAAGAACTGTAGCGAAAGGCTCCGCTCAGCCACGCCTGCCACAGAGGGAAATGGAGACCAGATGTGCTGGCCTTGGGGAAACATCTAGTCAAGGCCCTGCCTTAGCACCTCATTCCCACCATCCTCGGCTCTGGCTCGGGGTCCCAAAGAGGGCTGGAGTAGGGACTCCCAACTGCCTCTTCCACTCAGATGAGATGAGAGGAAGAAAACCTTCCAGGCTAGTGGAAACTCCGAGCCCTCTGGGAAATCTGGGCTGAGCAGACAGCCCAACACAGGAGTACTTCAGCTCCTGGCCAAAACACAGAGGCCTGAGGCACGAAATTGCTGGAACAAGATCACAAAGTGTTGCCGTGTGGAAGAAGTACGACCCTCATTTCCCGGCTTGGAGTTCTGCCCCTGTCGCTCCTTTGTGGCAAAACACAACCCCAAACATGTCCCCCCCGGACCCCCATGGAAAGGGAGAGCTTGGAGAAAAAGTGAGATGCAAAGCCACATGCAAGCAGCTCCCCAGAGTGCAAATTAGTGGGTCTCAGATTTCCCAATGTGAGGGTTGGTGGGGGGAGGTGAGGGGTAAGAGGGGAATAACCGTCCAGGATCTTTGTACCTCCAAACCATGTTGAGGGGACAGAGACATGAAAACTGACCTCCTCCCCCCCCCCCCCCCCCCCAAATACTGTTCATTCTCACAGGCTGCCTGTCTGTGAAGGAAGGAGAATGGGATGTTGTCCACTCGGCAGCCCTTTGCCTGACATCTGACCTCTTCGCCCTCTCATGGAGAACACGGGAGGGATTTACTGCAACAGACACAAGGGATAGGGGCTCATGTCAGACAGGCACAGGCTGGCAAGCAGCCTGACCAAACACACGGAGCAGTCAGTGGCCGCCTGGACCCTCCTGGAGTCACATGACTTTCAAGATGTATTAACTGGGCACTAAAAGAGACGGGTTGTTTTGTTTTGTTTATAACAAGTGAGGCTTGTTCCGGGGACTGAGCGCAGGACTGTCATCAGGGTGGCTGGCCCTGGCTGCACCTGCTCATTCGGTTCCAAGGGCCCCCACCCCTGCCTTTGCCACCCTTTCCCACAGTCCCATTTGTGTCAAGCCCACAGTGTTATTGGGCCCATAGAGATCCAAACTGTAAGGTAGAACTGGCGTTGGGGGAGGGGGAGATTTCCTTTACCAAGGGCTGCCAACAACAGCGGTCCTAAATGCCAGGACTGAGGCAGCAGGTGCAAGCAGGGAGTGAGGGTGGAAGAGAAAGGGCTTTTAAAGAAGGCCAGCGGTTTAAAAGATGCTGTATTTGTTTGATGCTGCTGTTTTTCTTCCTCTATCCTCTCTCTCTCCTTCTCTTCTCCATCCATCCATTCGTCTGTCTGTCCGTCCATCCCTCCGTCCATCCATCCATCTCTCTCCAGTGTTTCTCTCTCATGTTTCTCTGGTTGACCTCAAACCTTGCCATGCAGCTGGCAATAACCTGTAACTTCGATCCTCCTGCCTCTGCCTCCCTGCCGTTAGGATTACAGGTGTGATTGAACAAAAGAGACTGAGAGAGAAGTAAAGGACGGGTCCATGTGAGGCTAGGGGAAAGGAGACAGATACTCAGATGAGCCCCTAGGAATTCTGTCTCCAACATTGCAACCAAGTAGGTACCTGCAGTTACCCTGCTAAAGAAGGAGATACCAACCCGGAGGGTGTGGCTTAGGGTCAGAACCTGTGACTGGCATGTATGGGGTCTCAGATTCTGTTCTTAGCACCAGAACACACACACACACACACACACACACACACACACACACACACACACA
>OU015751.1:20505847-20519687 GCA_907169655.1 Acomys percivali | reverse complement strand
GTGTGTGTGTGTGTGTGTGTGTGTGTGTGTGTGTGTGTGTGTGTGTGTGTGTGTATACAAGTACACCCATACAAGTACACACACATACCAGGGATGTGGTGGTTGGCTTTCAGTAGTCAATGGTCAGTGTCTTCCTTTCTTTGTCTCAGTCTTACTTTATTTTTTGTTTGGTTTTTCAAGACAGGGTTTCTCTGTGTAGACTTGGCTGTCCTGGACTTGCTCTGTAGCCCAGGCTGGCCTTGAGCTCACAGTGATCCACCTGCTTCTGCCTCCCAAGTGCTGGGATTAAAAGCATGCGCCACCATGCCCGGCACTCCATCTTACTTTTTAAAAACATTTATTTGTATTTCACATGCATTGGTGTTTTGCCTGCACATATGTCTATATGAGAGTATCAGATCTCCTTGAACTGGAGTTACAGACAGCTGTGATCTGCCGTGTGGGTGCTGGGAATTGAACTAGGATTCTCTGGAAGAGCAGCCATCGCTCCAGCCCCCTCCATCTTATTGTTTGAGACAAGGTCTCTCACTGAATTAGGAGCTCAGTGATTGGCTGGACTGACTGGCCAGTGATCACCAAGCACTCATCTGTCTCCTCTGACCCCTAGTGTTGACATTACAGACATGTGCACTAGGCCAGGCTTTAACATAGGTGCTGGGGATCCGAACTCAGATCTTCATGTTAATACAGCAGGTGCTTTGCCCACCAAGCCATCTCCCTGGCCCGTGTTTGCTATACAGCCCCCATTTGTCACAGGGTCATCATGGAAGGGCCAGGATAGCAGGACCATCTCTTCATCGGAGTCACCAGTTACCCACCTAGACTTGCCATGTGGGTCTTCCTCATTCTGCGCTGTGGGGACACGAGACACAGAGCATCCTCGTGGGCTGGGAAGATGGCAAAGCAACTTTGCCACATGTGGAAGCCACCCCATTGCTCCGCATCTGGAAAGATAGGAAAGACAAGTCCAGCAGGGAGGCCAGGGGACATGCTGACAATCTCCCCATGCCTAGATAGACATTGTCCCCACCACATTCTGTCCAGTTCCTTTGCAGCCAAGGCCTCAGGGCGAAGCTTTCTTTACCTTGGAAAAGCTACAGGAACTAATCAAAGATGGTGCCTGGCCAGCCATCTCCAAATGAGCTTCCAGTTCTATGTTTACATGGCCTGTTCTTGTTCAGCAGGTGACCGGGGCAGGCTGCTGCAATGATAGATTGTAAAATAAACGACACCACTCAAAGCATTGTCATTATCATGTCGTAGGTTTTTGGCAGTTCCTCTAGTCTGGCTTGTTTTATGTCTAATTACATACCACTGTGTATGTCCCCCATATGTTATCTTTCACATAATAAATACACGGAAAATCCCCCATTTTTCCATCAGCCGCTGCCCAAAAACAGACAGAGTTCTGGTGTGTGCTTACGCAATAAAGAAGCAGTTGTTTGAGATATGGTGACACCTCATAACTGGACTTTAGAGGCCCCATCTCTCGGATTGGAGGGTGTTCTGCATATGCTCCCTGCCAGGAAGCCAAGGGCCTTGTCAGGCTTGTGAGTCTTGGGGTGACTGGAAATGCAGCCAGCGCCTGAGTCTGGTACACTTGGAGGCTGCTGGGGCTGGTGGGTGACATACCTGCTTTCTGGAGAGGAGGTCTGGCTACAAAGGTTTTCCCATAGCCTGCAGGCTCACAGAAAAGGAGGAGCTCTGAACAGTCATGGGGGTGGGGAGGCTTTGCTTCAGTATTAGCCTACCAGCGTGTTTACTCAGCCCCTCTATCCAGGCCTGTTCTCAGTGCTACTTAGGTAAGGGAGTTTAGTAATGGGAGACAATGGAGGGACAGACATGCTGAAGAAATTCACGAAAGGGTTCTCTGAGAGCAGGTTTGGGAACAGACTACCTGGGCCCAAGGCTGAGAGCTACAGTTTACAAGCTGTGGGATGTCACCAAAATGACCATAAACCACAGTTTGCACATCTACAAGGTGGGAGCTGTGGGCGCTCCTGCTCAGATGGAAGGGTATCCTGGGACTCTGGAGCCCAGAAACCACATAGCTCTGAGAGGGAGGCCTCCTCAGCAGAGGCACTGCAGCTCCCAGGGGAGAGAGGGTGTCCCCAGCTGAGCTGAGGAGCTCAGGAGCCTCTGCCTTGATCCACTTCTTGGCTTCTTCCCTTCATTGCTTCTTGGCTTCTTTCTGAAGAGAGAGTCACACCAGGCAGAACATCTCATAAAAGAGATGTATTGGGAGGGTCCAGGGTATGGAGGGAGAAATCCATAGTTGGCTGTCCCTGCTCCCACGACAGGACAGCAGGGAACTGAACAGGAGGCAGGGTTTATATAGGATTTCTTAGGGGGCGGAGCTTTTCAGGGCAGAGATTTCCGGAGTGAGGATTGGTGGGATTTCAAGTCCTGAGCTTGGGGTGTGCAGGGATTGGTGGGTTTTCTTGCTCATGGATTGGTGTTTTTTCCACCCCATTTTCCCTGCATAGGGCTCCTGGGTTAGGCTGGGAAGACCTTCCCAGCCACAGGTGGTTTTGGTTGAGGTATCATCACCACAGAACTGCTTGGGGAGGCTGGAGAGGAGGTGCCACCACTGTGGACAGCTACTGCAGTGGCAACTCATGACTGCTGCAGGCTGAGGCAGGAAAGAAGGTGCAGCCACCGTGGACAGCTCCTGTGGCAGTATTTCATGATGGCAGCAGGCTGAGGAGATATCGTTGCTGCCATCTTGAAAGATGTTGCCATTTTGACAGCTCCTGTGGTGGTATCTGGTGTCAGCAGGTTGGGCACGGGAAGGAGGGGCCACCACTTTGTCAGCTCTCATGGCATGCCTCTCAGGGACTACAGACATTGGACAGGATATACATAAATGTAAAAACATTGACAAAAGTAAAAGTAGTGTATTTTAAAGAAACTACATTTCTGAATTTAATTTTCACATTCTTGATACACAAGCAGTCGGTATAGAGAGCACACTGAGAAAGGCATGATTCTCTGGACATGTTAAAGCCCCCCCCTCCCCGTGACACACCTCCTCCATCAAGGCCACACCTTCTAATCCTTCCCAAACAGTTCACCAACTGGGGAGGATCTAGCGTTCACATATGTGAGCCTATGAGGGCCATTCTCATTCGACCCCTACTGGGCTCTTTAAGCCTTGGCCTTGTTAGCATGAATAAGCACAGTCCCCTCCTCTCCCAGAACAGACCCCATGTGGGCTCCTGGCCTTTCCCCCTTCCCTTCCACAGCTAAGGGGTTTTCTAGTTGGCTGGAGGATGAGCTCCCCTGACTTAGGATGATTTGTTGTTGTTGACTGTTGGTTGTTTCCTTCTTTTCAATATGCATCGCCTCCCCTATGGTAAATGAAGAGTAAAAGAAGGCTCCTTCTACATCCTCTTTCAGGCATATTCTCTCCCTGGGGCAGAAGCACCAAGGAGCTTGGCTGTTTGAAGGATCGGGAAAGGAAGGGACCACAGAGCGAGACAATGTCAGATGCTTCTCCAAATTGCAAGGAACAGATGGCATCTCACGGAGCTGTGCGGCAACATAAGCATTCCCATGATGCCTTGCCTAGAAGCACCCTAACTAGATGCTCCCCATTGTTTCTGTCTCGTTTAGGATCCAGCCAGGCAATGTGTGGGCCTCAGAGCCAATGCCTGTGGACCCCTTCAGATGCTCAGGTCTCAGTCCTCTGAAGGCCCCAGAGTCACTCCTGCCTCAGGGCTCAGCCTACAGGTACCAGTGTGTTGTTTTTCTTAAGGTGCAGGTGTTGGATTGACAGAGACATCCTGCCTGGTTCAGGGCCAGTGATCAATAAAGCAAATATTGGCTTCCCTGGGTTGTAATCTCCTCTGAAACTGGCCACGCAGCCCAGGGAGAGACTGTTCTGGGGTTGCATGAACTTTCCTGAGTTCATGAACTAGACTGGATAGTATCAGGGAGTCCTCCATCGCAGCTCCCAGCATGGAGCCTGTCACGAATGTCCCTCCCGACTCAAGGCCACAGAGCTGCTCCTGATGCATGGGACAATACAAATGTCTCTACCACAGCCACCAAGAGCTTCTCTGAAGCTCTCAGAAACCACTGGGCTGCTGATCTCAGAGGACAGGCCCCTGTCAACCTCAGGGGAGCTCTCTTTTCTTTATTTCTTTTCTTTTTCTTTTTTCTTCTTTTTGATTTAAAAAATTATTTATTATGTATACAATGCTCTACCTGCATGTACACCTAGAGGCCAGAAGAGGGCATTAGATCACATTACAGATGACTTTGAACCACCCTGTGGTTACTGGGAACTGAACTCAGGACCTCTGGAAAAACAGTCAGTGTTCTTAACCTCTGAGCCATCTCTCCAGCCCCAAGCTCACTTTTCATAGTCAGACTCAGGCTTAGCTTCCCACGGCTGCAGGAAACCCAGTGGTGCTGGCTTTGCCAGGGGCCCAGTGCATGGCAACAAGGGGACCAGCGTGGGAAGCTGGGGTTGCCATTTAGTCTTCTCTATGGGGGGTGGGGGATGGAGGTCTCAGGAAACTTTCCCTTTGCTCCTGATAGGGTTCCCCTCTTACCCTGGACCTGGAGACTGAAGCTGCCATCTGCCAGCGGACAGCTGAGGAAGATCTGCCCTCCCCTCCTTGACTAGAGTTACTTATTCAGTGCATTGGGGACAGTTGTCACTCGATAAAAAGGCTTTGTCCTTGTCCTTCCCAGGCCACACCATTCCTGTCCTAGAACAGGTGGCAGGAGACTCATTCTCAGCAGGTGAGGTCCCTAGGGCCCACAGAAGTGCAGATCCCTCTGTCTCACCCCCCAGTCATCTTTCTGTGTCTCTGTCTCTGTCCCTATGTCTGTCTCAGGTGTGCACACACACCCTTACCCCTTCCCCTCTGCAAGTCCATGTTCCTCAGGAGACACTCCTCCCTGTCAAACTCTAGTTCCAGTCACAGACTCTCGGGTGATAGGGCCAGGGTAGAGAATGGGACCCTGAGGGACAGTGGAGTTCAGAGTGGCATCTGACACTGAGCACTAGCCTTGTGTTGCCAGGCCTTCCAGCTGGGGATGAGGAGGGGGTGAGATAGCAATCTGAGTTTTTACGTAGATTTTCAAATTGAAATACTAATTGCTAACTAAAGCATAATATAAACCGGGCATGGTGGTGCATGACTGTAATCACAAAGGCAGAGGTAGGAAAATCAAGAATTCAAAGTCATCCCCGGCTACATACAGAGTTTGAAACCAGTCTGAAATACCTAAGATTTCATGTATACATATATATGTATATATAATGCGCATATAAAACAAAACAAAACAAAAACCCAGCAGGCTCAAGTCCAGATCTTGTGTAAAGAGGCAAGATAACAAAGGCTGACTCCAATCACTCTGGCTTTCTAAAGAGTCTCGGTTTGACCTCTGGGACATTTTGGAGATGCTAATAAGAGCTACATATTCCTTAGGACAGGTTCTTGAATGGCTTCTTATGTCTCCTGAAGTTTGCCACTCAAAGCATTTTCACTCTGAGTTTCCTCCTTGGGTTCAGTCTGCCTCTGTTGTGCTAGGAGTTAGCAGATGTTTGTGGGGACCTACATCTGACTAGGTATGCCTTGTCCACTTGGCCAGCACCCTAAGAGCTGAGAAGACATCTGGGGTCTACCTACCTGCTGCTGGCCCCTGGCATTTCCAGACTTCCCATCCTAAAGCCAGAAGAATCTATGGAAAGGCCAGGGAGTACCTCCTTCCTTATATCCCTGGGCCTCTTTTCTCATATAAGCCTGAAACCTTGGACAGTGTCCCTGTCCCTCACATTAGGAGCGCTGGTGCTGGTCAGAAGTGTGTCTCCTCTCAGGCCTGCCTGCCCTCCAACCCACTTCAGGCATCTGAAACAGTTGCCTCCAGGAGGGGCCCACAGGACACAGGGACCAGCTCAGAGGCTGAGGTAGAGTGAGAGTATTCATGGCATCCAATGGTCCAGGCTCATGTGAGGCAAGGCAAGGAAAAGAGTGTGGTGCTGGAATGGAATGGAGGGCCCTAAGATGCTCAGTGGGCTTCAGATCTGACAAGTCCAGAGCCATGTGTCAAGCCCGTGTGGTGGATCTGTTCTGCCATCTTGGGTGTGTTCCTAAACTTCTCTGAGTCTCCAGTGTGATGGCAGACAGGAAAGGATGCTAAAAACCTACCCTCTGTGGTTGTTGACAGGGCTGTGAGAGACGTGTATGGAGTATCTGGCACCAAAAAGGGCTTGGCCATCAGGACTGGCCATGATCACTTCATGGGATTAAACGGAATGAGAGAATATGTGCACAGCAGGTTGGTGAAAACCAGTGTGCGTGGATGGTAGCAATTACCACTTATCAGAGTGTCTGCTCCCTGAGCCCTCACCACCTGTTTCTTCCTAGTTTATTTTTTCTGGCCTAACCTCTTCTTGGCCTCTTCTCTCTCTCTCTCTCTCTCTCTCTCTCTCTCTCTCTCTCTCTCTCTCTCTCTCTCTCTCTCTCTTAGGTTTTTCGAGACAGGGTTTCTCTGTGTAGCCCTGGCTGTCCTGGAGTCGCTTTGTAGACCAGGCTGGCCTCAAACTCACAGCACCTGCCTCTGCTTCTGCCTCCTGAGTGCTGGCGTTAAAGGTGTGCGCCACCACGCCCGGCTCTCTATAGTCTCTTTCTTTCTCTTGAATCCTTGCTTCTTGATCCAGTATCCAACCCAGCTCTTGCCTGCCCTCACTTCAGAGCTCACAGTAGCTTCCCACTTGCCTTCTGGTCTGAACTGACCAGCAGTACCAACCACCAGCTGGAGTTACCATCTTGACAGCCCCCCCCAAAGCCTCCCCACACTCTCTCGCCTCTCTCCCTTGCACCATCTTTCCAGTCTGGTGGTTCTGTGTTGTTAGTTGTCCACCCACCCTTCCAGACCGGGTTACCTTTAATATCCAAGTGTGCAGGATTGTAACTAACTGCTCTGGGGCCGAGACTTCCCAGTGGGTCCCCTCCTCATCAGAAGCACCTTCAAATGAGTCAGTATCTTTTAGCTGTGACCCTGGGAGAGTCACCTGTCCTTTCTGGGTCATCCTTTTTAGTATCCATAAATGTGAGGGAGTTGGAAAATGGCTGCTAGGTGCTCCTTGTACAAAAAGTAGGTAAGAAATAGACATTACTTGCACCACTCTGGGCTTTTGATATAGAAAATGAAGCTATGAAGACCAGCCAGAAACATTCTACTGGGACTGTGCATTTAATAGCCGTGTGTGTGTGTGTGTGTGTGTGTGTGTGTGTGTGTGTGTTGTTGTTGTTGTTGTTGCTGTTGTTGTTTTGGGGGTTGTTGGTTTGGTTTGGTTTTTTTGTTTGTTTGTTTGTTCTTTTATTTGTTTGAGACAGGCTCTCATGTAGCCCAGGCTATCCTCAAACTAAACAGGTGGCAGAGGATGACTTTGAACTAAATTGATCTCCTGCCTCCACTTCCCAAGTTCTGGGATTGCAGGCATGTACCGCCCTACCCAGTTTATGTCCTACTAGAGATGGGACCCACAGCTTTGTGCATGTTAGGCAAGCACTCTACGGAGTTAGCTATGTGCTCAGCCCCAGCAATGCTTCATCTAACATCAAGAATCTTCTCTTACCATGCTGGTCGGATCCTCTTCTGCCTTCTGGCATCTTATTAGAAGAGTCCCTGTTCTCCTGGCTCCCAGTGATCTGAAGCAAACATCAGCTCCTCCTGGCCCCCATGGCCTGTGGTGGAGTTCAGGAAGGCATTGGCCACCTGCTGCAGGCTCACAGAGTGACAAGGAAAGCCAGGAAGGCCACCCCTTGTGGAAGCTGGAAATGTACATGGGAGAGAAATGGCTTAGGTACCAGACACAGGGGCAGCTTGAGAGGAGTAAAGGTCAGAGTGACAGTGGAGTGTTATCCAGGGCCTATGCAGTGGGGACTGCTGAGAGAGGACAGTCAGAACCCAAGTGCACGCTTCCACCCAAGCCTGTCCACCCTGCATCTACAAGTGTCCCTGAGCCGCTCAAGTGATACTCCAAAGTTCCTTGGCAGGGCTCCTGAGGCAGGCTAGGCATGCCAAGGCCCCAGTAAAGCATCCTCCCCGATGGCATGGTTCTGAGCTCCCAGTGGGTCACATGATTTGACCTTCTTAAATCTCTAACCCTCTCTTCTGGTTAAAAAGAAGATTCTTCCCCACCAAAACAAACAAACAAACAAACAAAAACCAAAACCAAAAACCACACTTTGCTCTCCTGGATTATGTCTGCAAAGCCCCATGATTCAAGGATGCCCAGAAGACCCAGGGTGAACTGTTAAAGCAGGTGTGAAGCTTCGAGGAGCCCGTGGGACTTGGCATCAGCTGAGCCCAACTGAGTCTCTTGCTGCCCAGATGGTATCATACAGATGTGAAGGCTCTGCTCCTCCCTAGAAGCAGGAGTAACCATGGATCGTGGTGCTGGCTGAGGTTGGGCTCTTTGGAGGTTTGGATCTCTTGCCTGGTGTGATTGCTTCGAGTCATTCCAGGGCACATTCACTGAACATAGTCTCCCTAAGTAGCTCAGGCTGATCTGGAACTTTCTGCCCAGGCTGGTCTTGACTTGTGATCCTCCCGCCCCAGCCTCCCAGGCTCTAGGATTACACTTGTGAACAATAACACATGGTTAATGCTTCCTGAAGAGCTCAGGGAGTCTCCTGGTGCTCAGAGCTATGGGGCACAGTCAGCTGGAGTCAGAGCTCTCGGCTTAGCTGCTGGTATCTCTGGGTCCCCTTCCCTCCTTTGAGCCTGGTCCTTCTCTTCCCCATGCTAATAGCTGTGGCTTTTTCCTCCCCTCCATCTGTTTCCTGACCTGGGGTACAAAGGCCAGGAGATCACAATGGTGGCTGAACTTCAGGGGAACACCAGGCTGAGAGATGCCATCTGTAGACGCTCGCCTAACCTGGTGGGTCTGGTTGATGGATCCCTGCTGTGGCTGATCTCATGGAGGCAACCACAGCCCACTAGCAGCGCCCCTCCCCACAGCCTATAGCTTCCGGTCCGTCGACCTCCACACACACCAGGGCATCTTAAACTTTTTCCACTCATGATCCCTATCATCCAAGACTTTTCCAGGATCCTGGGCATCTAGTATAGAATACAAATAAAGCAGGTAGGTAAGAAATATATAATACAAATCATTCAAACATCTGCTGATAATTAATTACAAAAAATGTTTTTAAATGATTATTCAATATTCATATGATTTTAATATTTATTGCAGATTAAAGAAAATTCACATAGAGATGTGCTTGTTGGTTTTCACGTCAAGAATTAAATCCTGGCTAAATATTTGATTTTGCAGGACCACAGGGGACCCTCACTATTTCTCAGACTTGATTGATATTTTGACTCTAGTAGCTCTCAATACTGACTCTGACAGATCATATGACTGCAATGTACAAAATGACAGAAGTATTTTTAGAGTAACTTCAGAAATGATTGAAAATCTGCTTTTATCTCAAGCCAAAATTCATTTAATTAAGTTTAATATTTTATGGCAATCTGTGTTTTGCCTGCCTGGCTGGGCACAACATGTGTGCCTGGAGTGTGCGGAGGTCAGAGGAGGGCATTAGATCCCCCTGGGAATGGAGTTACAGATGAGCTGCCACGTGGGTGCTAGGAATTGAACCCCCGGCTTCTCCAAGGCAACAAGAGCTCTTAACCACTGAGTCAACATTCCAAGCCCATAATAATTTTTTTTTTATGAAACTTGTCAGCAACTCAAACAGCAATTTGTAAAATAAAACATTTTAACACAGCCGGGGCATGGTATGAGTATATAATACAAATCATTCAAACATCTGCTGATAATGCCTTTAATCCCAGCATTTGGGAGGCAGAGGCAGGCAGATCACTGTGAGTTCAAGGCCAGCCTGGTCTACAAAGTGAGTTCGGGACAGCCAAGTCTACCCAGAGAAACCCTGTCTTGAAAAAACAAACAAACAAACAAACACAAACATTTTAACACACTGCAATCCAAAGACACACTGACTTGAGGAATGATGGCCAGAAGAACATTGAGTCTTTGTTTTCCATATTTAAATTTTGATTTATTATTATTATCATAGGAGGGCATGTGCAGTGTGTTTGGGAAGTTAGAAGACAACTGTACGGATTTGGTTCTCTTCACCACCTTCACATGGATTCCAGGGGTGAAACTCTCAGGTCGTCAAGCTTGTCCATCAGGCGCATTCCCCACTGAGCCACCTTGTCAGCCATAGCTCCAGGATCAACCATTGCCTCTATAAGAGCAGAAAACTTCCATGCATGGTTTAAAAAAAAAAAAAAAAAAAAAGCACTGCTCTTCGTAACATACAATAGCCTAGAGTCCGAGCCAGGGTGGCTCAAGGCACCGTCCATTAGTGTTGGGTAGTATACTCCATGTGCGGTACTAAGGCGCATGCTGTGCGTTTAGAGCCAAGGCTGCAGTGAAGCCGCAGGATGCAGCATGGGTGGGCCCTGCCAGAAGCACCGTGAGTTCATTTTGCATTGATTTTAGATTAATTAACTGTGGTGAACATGTTCAGAAAGCTTGTACCTTTGCCAAATTTATCATCACACACACACACACACACACACACACACACACACACACACACACATTCAGTCACATGACCACAAACAGTCTAGACTCACAATCTGAAACTGTGTCCCAGGGCCCCTACCCTGAAATAAAACTTAAGATGCAAAGGTAGTCCCCCCTTTAGCTCGGTGTGGCAGCACACACTTGTAATCTCAGCTCTCAGAAGACCAGAAGGGGAAGATGGTGAGTTGGATGCCAGCCTGGGATGCCAGAGAGAGACCCTATTTCAAAAGCAAAAACAAACCGACAGAATCCGTTGTCCGAAAATCTGTAACAGAGCCATTAAAATCAGGATGGCAGTCTGGATGGTGGCACATGCAGTACTAGAGAGGCATGTGAGGCGGTCCTGGTGAGTTCCAAGCCAGCCAGAGCAGCATAGTGAGGCCTTGTCTCAAACAACCAAGACAACCAAAAGCCAAAAGCAAGCAGACAGGATGATAGCCTTTCAGCAGGAGGCTACCAAGGACTTGGGAGCTATGTACAAGATACTGGGGGACAGAGGAATGGCCAAGTCCAGACTGGTTCATAAAGGACTCCACCCCAGTGTTTCCAGATTCACAGTGGCCTTTTGTCTTCCAAGAGGAAGTGCTGTGAGATGTCTCATGGTGTCTGCATAAGGGTGTCACCCCTTTCTCTGAGGCTCACAATATCTTGGAAAAGAGTGTAAAGTTGACCCTGGAAAAGGGCAAAAAAGGACACAACAGTGGTTTTGTGAATGGCAGAAAGGGGGGGGGGGCTCTGTCATCCTTGGGTATCCCCTGATGACAAGTTTGGGCCGCTGGCCACATGCCATCTCTTCTCTGTCCCCACATATGACTTGTCTCGATGTGGCTGTTCTCTGTCTCTTCTAGTCAGTGGTGACTCCTACAGGGACCTGAGCTGGGCAAAGAGGCAGCCCAATGTCCAGCTATCACTCATCAAACCTCACAACAGAAAGGACCTCAGTCACCTATTTTGGTACCAAGCCTGGCAGGAAGGAGTTCTGCCCTAGCCAATTGCTAGGAAGCTCAGCTACACAGGACAGTGGCTGTCGCTGGTGAGCTGACAGAACCGGGAGTGGGGAGAGGGTCTGAAAGCCTCTGACAGCTTTCCTTTGGGCACCTCCAATCCAGAGACCCTGGTCCCACTAAGTGACTCTGACTTTCCATGGCTCACTCAAAAATACTTGACTCATGGGGGCCAGCAGATGCTCAGCAGACCCAGGGAGGGTGGAGAAGGGAAATTGTTTCTAGCTTAGAAGGGGTTTGTCTGGCTTCCTGGGGCCCTTGATGCTGCTGGCCACTGGAGACAGTGAGGTCCTGGTAAGGGCCTGGCAGATGGATGACCCTGAGAGACCCAGACCCAGAGACAGGAAGGTGAGGGCTCAGGTGGGAGGGTAAGGGGCACATGGGTCTTAAATATAACGGCAGGCCATTGTTTTCTGGAGTAATTGTGTTTTGCCTCTTGAGAGGCAGCTGAAACTAGGAACTAGCCAAGACGGGGCCCGCCTGGAAGTCCTAGCAGCACAATTGTTTCCATGATGAAAACTCAAATTGTATATTTTTGTGTTTGAAAGAAAAAAAAAAAAAAGCAAGCACTCCAAGGTCATACATTGGCTGGGAGCCTCTTGGAACCAGATTTGTTTGGCGTTCTTCAATGTGGCTGAGTACGGGGGCCTCAAAGGAAAGGATCAGCTAAGAGTCAGTCCCCAGGAAGAAGGCTGAGACAGACCCAGTAGGACATTCAGCTACCCCTGCTGTGGGTAGCTCACAATCACCGAGGGAGACCCACAGGCCAATGTGTGTGTCCATTGGCTGTGTCCTCTGGATGTGCCTGGCACTAAGCCAGTGTGCAGAGAGACACGTGGGCCAGTAGTTAAGGGGCTTACAAACATGAGGACCTGAGTTCAGATTCCCAGAGCTCTTGCACAAAGCTGGGCCTGGTGTTTGTAATCTCCACATTGTGGGGGCAAAGACTAGAACCCTCTCTCTGACTGCCAGCCAAGCTCTGGGTCCAGTGAGAAAACTCCTCTGCAAAGGAGAAAGATGGACAATGATACAGCAGGACGCCTGGTGTCCTTCGCTGGCCTCCATGTGCACACAAGTGCCTGTACCCCCCAACACACACTCATGCACATATACTACACCCCCACAGACATAGATACATATACATGCATGCATGTGCACACACAAAATAACTGCTAATATGCACGCGTCTGTGTACCTACTGTCAACTCTCCTGCCCTTATCTTGTCTCCTCCCTCTTCCTTCCGCATTCTGATCCACCCCCACTAAAATGGCATCTTTGCCCAGAGTGATAACTGGGACAAAATAAGTCCCCAAAATCCAGGGCTTAGATCTCATCAGTGGCTTGAAAGCCCCATCTCCCCCACTGCAGAGGGACGCCTGAAAAAACTGAGGGACCACACACTGGGCCCTCCCCCATCTTTTTCCCTTCTCCATCCCTTCCTGGCTCTGCCTGGGGGAATATTGGGGAGCAATGGCTCTTTCTCACACATACCCCCAGTCTCACTCGTGCATGTGTGTCCCCCAGTCCCTGTCACCACTCTGGTAGTCTTTCCTGCCAGCACTCCAGGGAGTGTGGCCCCCTGGTTAGGCCACTGTGTTGACAAGGCTGAGCCTTTGGCCACCAAAGCAGTGTGCTCTCAGAGCCTGTTGTCAACTTGACTGATCCAGCTGTGTATCCTGCGGGGCGGGTAGGGTAAGGATGCTGGGGGTGGGAGGGGGCCAGGAGTCAGCCTGCTTTTCCAACAGTTGTCTTCCTGGTGGCACTAGGGAAGTTGGACATTGGAGGGGCAGTATAAAGAGACCCCCTAACTCTCCGGCAGGCCCAGCACTGTACTCAGCCACTTATATTGAGGCGACTGGTCTTCATTAGACTTGGGGGGCGGGGAGGCACTTAGAATCACCATGGAAACACATCTCTGGGTGTGTCTATGAGGACTTTTCCAGAAAGGATAAACTGAGGTGGGAAGAGCTTCCATGAACACAGGTGGTACCACCTCCTGAGCTGGGGGGTCCCAGGCGCAATCAAAAGAAACAAGGAGAACTGGGTGTGGTGGAGCACACCTGTAGTCCCCGTACTCAGGAGGCGGAGGCAGGCGGATCTCTGTGGGTTCGTAGTCAGCCTGATACACAAAGAGAGTCACAAGGTGGCCAGGGATGTTACAGAGAGAAATCCTGCCTCAAAAAGAAAGAAAGAAAGAAAGAAAGAAAGAAAGAAAGAAAGAAAGAAAGAAAGAAAGAAAGAAAGAAA
>OU015751.1:20487108-20505837 GCA_907169655.1 Acomys percivali | reverse complement strand
AAAGAAAGAAAGAAAGAAAGAAAGAAAGAAAGAAAGAAAGAAAGAAAAGAAAACAAAGAAGGAAAGCAGGAAGGAAAAAAAAAGAAACAGGAAGGAAGGAAGCTGAGATAGTGTTGAGGAGACACCTATCTGCCTAGATACAATGTGACCAGTATCTGCCTCTCCTTCTGCCACAGCTACAGTGGTCTTGCCACCATGGTGGAATGTCCTCTCCAACCGTAAGCCAAGATAGCCCTTTCTTTCTGTAAGTTGCTTTCAGTCAGCAGCAACAACAACAAAAAGTGACTAACACACACCCCCACTGGACAAAGGAGCCCAGGCTCTCAGGACTCCATCATCCCCTGCTGTGCATTTAAGCTTCTGCCGTGCTGCCCTGGAGCCAGCATGGCCAGCTTCCTAGGTGGGATGAGGTCACCATCTGGCAGCTCTGAATAATCAGGGGCCTTTGGTGTTTATGCTGGGCCCTGTCACTCTCACAGTTCATCGGGAGCCATGTCCATGTATGTGACTGCTATGTCACTCTAGAGAGGCAGATATAGCTTCCACTTGCTACTTGTTGCTCGCTGGGTTGTGAAGCCCTCTGCCTGGGTGTCCACTGGATCTCCTGAGCCCTGAGTTGGTGTGTGTGTGTGTGTGTGTGTGTGTGTGTGTGTGTGTGTGTGTGTGTGTGTGTGTGTGTGTGTGTTCATGGCTGAGAATGTGGCATGTCAGTGCATCTGTGTATAAAATCAGTACCTTAAATGTTGATCCTCACCTTCCAACTTGTGTGAAGGGTCTTCTTACTGGTGTTCACCTCCCTCTGCCTCTCAACTCCCTCTGCAGGAGCTCTGGGATGACAAATGCATGGGCTACAAACCTGGCTCTTAGGTGGGCGTCAGGGATTTTAGCACAGGCCCTTACACTTGAGTGGGCAAGCACTTTTACCCACAGAGCCAGCTCCCTAACCCTGTGTCTTTCTCAGGGCAGTGTCGTCAGGAGAGACAGCAAGCAAGTAGAATACTTGCCTAGCATGCAGGACGTCCCGGGTTGGACCGCCAGCACAGCATAAGGCAGGCATGGTGAGTCACGCCTGTAATTCTGGTACCTGAGAGGGGGAGGCAGCAGGTCAGAAGTTCAAGGTCGTTCTCAGTTACCTAGAAAACTCAAGGCCAGCCTTCACTACATGAGACCCCCCCCCCCCCCCGCAAAAAAAATTTATTTGAAGTCTGTTTCAAATGTGGACTTGTGTGACCTAGCTCGAGGAAAGAGAGAGCCTGCTTGGGTTATGGCTGTGTGTTAGAAATAATAACAGTGATAACACAAGCAGAACATTAAAGAAAAAAGAAACAAGATGGGATGTACAGAAAGGACCATACAATTCCCATCAGGATTGGTCTGACCCAGTCAAAATGTCACCAAGGATTCTCTCTCTCTCTCTCTCTCTCTCTCTCTCTCTCTCTCTCTCTCTTCTCTCTCTCTCTCTCTCTCTCTCTCTCTCTCTCTCTCTCTCGCTCTGCCTTTCATTATCTGAAGCTTATTTACAATGATGTCTCAAGGTGGCTTCTAGAATCTTCCTTGACTCTATACTTCTCAGAAAGGAAGGGAAGAGAAGAGAAAGAGAAAGGGAGAGCGGGAGAAAGATAGAGGGGCGAGAGAAAAAGGAAGAGAGGAGGAGTGGGAAGAGAAGGGAAGGAAGGGAAGAGAGGAGGAGGAGAGAGAGGAAAGAGAAAGAGATTCTCCCAATCAAAGCAGAGAAGGCTCAGGTCACTCTGCCTGGACAGCATGTCCACTGGCTGTGGATAAGGGACGGATTATGCAGGTGGCTTAAGTGGAAGTGTCCATGACTACCTGAAGGTGGGGTCAAGGCCACTACGTCACCAGTGTGAAAGCTGGACAGTAAACAACAGGGTTCTGCTAAGAAGCATGCCTTGTGGTCCCTGACACTCTGTCCCAGGGTGGGCTGGAGTTCCCGGGAGACCTGTCCCTGTACCATCTGAACTGTGGTCTAGATTATGATGTGGGAGTTGACATGTTTGTCTGCCAACTAGAGGGTGAATTTGATGGAAAGTTGGATCACATCTTGGGTCCCCTAAGTTCTCGGAGTCTTTGGGTTTTCCTCAGGGCCTGGCCTTAAGAAGCCTTCGATCCACATCTGCTGCGCAAGAGAGAGACTCTGGACAAAGACCAGAAAACGGATGTCCTTCTACCCAAAGAGGCCTTAACAACTTCCAGCTAGTTCTGAAATATACATGTATTCTTGTCCTCCCGTGAATTCTAATTTGGGAAGCTTGGCACATTAACTCTCCCTGCAGACTCAGGGCAAGAGACTGGACTCCAGGAAACGGGTTCTAGGCGCCTTGCTGCTTCACTTCCTGCGGGAGCCAAGAACAGAGGTGGACAACATCCTCCAGATGCCCCCACTCCCCTCCGGCCAGGGAGACATATATGGTATCTCTCTCAGTTCACTGCACCCACGTCCCTGAGATATGGAATGACCACAGGAAACCTTGCACCTCATAGAGTTGTCACTGTCACGTCATAGTACTCAATGCTGGAGCTAAAAGTAGCCTTGGCCAGTGTGAGTGAGTGTGTGTGTGTGTGTGTGTGTATGTGTGTGTGTGTGTGTGTGTGTGTGTGTGTGTAAGGTTCTTCCTGCTGGAAGAGCCCCAGGGAAGCCGGGAGCCCATCACACTCTGTTCCAGGAGGCCTTGGGGTCTCCAGACCCCAGAGGCAGCTAGTTATTTGGCCAAACCTCATCTTTTCTTCTGTTGCTGACTTTGTCTAATGTCTGGGGTACCTGGAGTTCCAAGGAGATCTATAACCCCTTCCCCGAGCTGTACCCCCTCACCACGCCTGTCCCAGGACTCCTGAGTATGCAAGGCTCCCAAGCTTCTACTGACCCATCGAGCAGGACCTAAAGATACGCACAACAGAGTGAGTTCCTAAGTCCCATGTGCACAGGACCTGTAATGGGGCCACACCACAGACCTCCGTCACACAAGCCAGCTGTGCAATCCTGCCCTAACTCAGGTGGCTAGTAAAAACTGTGCGGCGCTGAGCAGAATGGCTCCTTTGAGGCTGCTCTGGGCCCCGCCTACTGTCTGGCCAGTCTGGTCACTGAGAAAGCAGACGTAGGGCAGTAGGAGCCACGCCCTTAGGATTTGAACATCAGGGGAACCTGGTGGTGGGCTTCCTTTCTCTAGCTTTTTCTAAGGGCTGGAGGGTGGGAGAAAGTGGAAATGAAAAAGTGGGCATATCACACTCCATCCAAAGTTGGGGCCTGGAGTGTCCCCCAAAGGCCCGGGTACTAAGGGTTTAGTCATGCGCCTAGAAAACCTTCAGGAGTTGGGGCCTACTGGAAGGAAGTTGGGTCAATGCGGACACACCCTTGAAGGGGATATCGGGACGCTCCCCCTCCGTGACTCTCTTCCTACTTACGAGCCACCATGAGGCCTGGCCTCCTGATCACAGCTTGTTCTTTTCCTGCCACAGGCCCAAATCAACAAGGCAAGTAGCCATGGCTGAAACCATAAGCTAAGTTAACACGTCCTCCTTGTGAGGTGATTTTCCTCAGTCAAACACATAGAGAGATGAGTGACACGTGTGCCAAGCAGTGGGGAGGCCTGGGAAATATCGCTCAGGAAACACAGCATAGTATACAAGTGACTCTTACAAATATAAAAAGAAGCGGATTGGCTGAAGGAATGAGAAAGAGAATGAGGAAGGAGAAAGGAAGAGGGGAGGGAGGGAGGGAGGGAGGGGAGGAGCAATCACCCATGTGTCAAAACAAAGCAAGACGGAAGCTGCTTGAAGGCTAAACCACTTCTCCGCCTTCACTGAGTCCCCAGCCTCCCTCCGTGTGGCTCGGCTGATGAGCGCCCTTTCTGGCTGGTCCTCAGGCTGGGGATGGCTCTGTGTGAACTGGCTTCAGGCTGGAATCCTGGAGTGGACAGCCAGAAGTCCTCACCCTGCAGCGTCCGCCCTGTGTAGACTTTAGGTGGTCTACAATGACCTGGCTCACCTGGCAATCTGAGGGGAGAGGGGACAGAACCCCAGTGTGTCACATGTTTACTACGAACTCAAGAGCCAGCACTAATATCCCTTCCTAGCCTGCAGGCCTGTTTCCATGGTGACGGAGACCCTCATGCTATATAAAGCAGGAAGGGAAATGGACCACAGGTCTCTGGGAGTCCAGCAATCCCTCCTGGCCCTCCCTACCAGCCCTCCCCTCCAGCCCCTCCTACTAAAGTCCTTTGTGTTTAGCTGTTCAGCCAATGCCCCTGGGAGGGGGTGCCCTCACCTCTCTCTGAGCCTCCTCCTTCTGTCTGCAGTGGCACATGTTCCCTCTCCCCTGGGCTGATCTATCTGGCAGGCGAGGGAGAAAGGAATCTTTAATGAGTCTCCTGCCTTCATTCATTATAGTAATGGCTTCAACTTGGGGGATAGGGGGGCTGCCATACGTTTTCATGTCCACAAACACATTCTCCCCGCTTGGCAGGGAGAGAGGAGGTCTGGTTTAGGTTTGCACTGAGGGGTGATTTATAAAAGACTAACCTTGAGGACCCACCCGCCAGGACTTAGCCTTCTTGCACCCCCACCTCTCCCTTCGGGCTCCCCTAGTCCCTCCAGCTCACAGGGTCCCCTTCCCTAGCACTTCTCCTTGGGCTGGGGTTGCATCCCTCTCTTCCCTATGCCCACCTTCTCTCCAAAGCCACCCTGGCTCCCCAAGAAAATGGCTGTGGATAGACACTCTCCAGATGGCTGCATCTGAGAGCTTCGTGCACTGAGTCTAAGAACATCATGGGTAGAGAGGAAGGCAGAGGGTCCGCTTTGACCCACTTGCTCTGTGGCCACCCACCTGGGCAGCCATTAAAGGTGCTTCGTGTACAGTGTTGCACAAACCCTGGCAGAACAGATACTGTGAAGAGAGATGGTGCCCTTCCCTTGGCTAGTGGATTATTCAAACCACTGACCCAAGAAATAAGACCTTCCCCGGGAGCTTCATGTCAGGAGAAGGAAAAGGATGAAGCATAGTGTAGCCAGAGGAGGAACTCCCAGAAGCAATCTTGTCAGCCCATCCTGCAGAAGAGACTGGAGCAAGAATGACCGTGGGCCAGTGATGGGCAGGACCACACACGCAGGCCAGGACCACTCAGCTACGCACACTTCTTTCTAGTGCTCTGTTTAAACTGAAACATCATGTTATTACTCCAAGTGTGGACTTGGGGCGGGGGTCATAGGGCCTCTTCATCTGTTTCCTTTCAGCATGGCTATATTGCGTACATCTCTTTCCTCGCTTTTTCATTAGTGCCTCTCTCTGTAATTGGTCTATGGAGGATGGGTGGCTAAGCCTAGCTTGTTAGGGCTGCCAGTGTGCAAGCTCTGAGCCTAAAACTACAGTAACACTGTAAGAGGGGAGACATTACCAGGGGAGCCTTGTGCTAACAAACCACATTGGGGACATCATGGCTGGGGAATTCCTTTGGGAGAGGTGTCTAGGTTTACTGTGATTGAGAAAGAGCCATCTGGGCTCCAGGGTCCCTAAGAAGGTGTTGAAATATAGAAGAAGAAGAGAAAAAAAAAGTCAGTGCCACAAATCATTCCTCAATGAGGTGAGAGTCACCACGGCAACATGCCCAGGGCCGAACACCAAGAGGCAGGAGATGCACGGTCGCTATGGAAACCACATCCTAGAAACCCACTGATATTGGTTTGCCACACTGCAGATGAGGTATTGGGGGGGGGGGGGGGGGGGGGAGCTAGACCCACGGGGGCCCCCGGGGGGGGGGGGGGGGAAAAACCCCAGGGAAGGGGGGGGGCAAGGGGGGGGGGGGGGGGGGGGGGGGGGGGGGTGGAGTAGAGCTAGACCTACAGGGTCCCTAGAGATGTGGGCTGGGAACTAGAGTAAAGAAAGGTGTGGGAAAAGGAGAGAAGGGAAGAGGGTGGGGGAAGGGGCAGGAAGAGATGGGAGAAAGGGGAAGAAAGAGGAGAGGAAGGGCCAAGCCCTAGACAATCTCTCTGAAGCTGTGTGAGGAGTGAGGGAATGTGCCAGAAGCTGGGATGAAAGAGATGAAAAGGCCGGCCTGGAGCCCAGAAGAAGGAGGAGCAATTATAGCCAGGTGCCGCCATATTGTCCCAATTGCTGTATTCCATCTCTCTAGGCCACTAAACATGAAAAATACTCTAGTGCTGCCCCCTGATGGTAAAGTCAGAAGGATTTGGAATCAAAACAGCCATATCTGGGACCCTCAGGTCCCCCTTTGACCCTGGATACTCACACACAAGGTATAAACTCATCCCCCAAAGCCTGCCTCTGGCCCAAATTACACAGGTTGGCTGGTCCTTTTTTTCTGGAAGTTAAACAGTAACTGGATGTTTAGCGCCACCTGCTGGTGGTCCATGGAAGCAAGGCAGCAGTGATAGAATTGATCAATCCCAGCTGTTTCAGACAAATCTTCAAGCAGGTATGAGACTAGGACCGGTCTCCCATCACCGTCTGGCATCCTGGGGACCAAATGAGCTAGCTCTGTGATAGAATGAGACACAGAACACAGCTTGTCCAGAGAGAGAGCATCTGGAAACACAGCATCCCTCAGCATGTGTGTGATTTAAGGCAACCTGGTGCAGGAGAGCCCCACCACCTTCCACTAGCCGAGAGGCAGGAGCCTCTGCAATCTGAGTCCTGGCCACAGTCCACTGCAGCCAGCCTGCCCTTCTCTGCTCAGGGCTCAAGGCTCCTAGACATACATCAGAGGAGGAAAGCTGGGGACCAGAGCTCATCTTGTGGGGTACTGGCCTCATCACCCCTTGACACAGGGAGGTCTCCTCAGCGATCAGAGACTCGGAATGCAGGGATGCTGGCCCTTTCTGAGGCTAGCTATCCATGGAACCAGTTCTTGACACAGGAAGGCTGGGGGGATGGTAGCTCTTAGACTGGACAGGCAAGTTCAGGGCCCAGCTTTCCCACTCTGCATGACAACCTCACTGCCCCACCATCCGACTTACTAAGCACAGCCAGGTTTGCCTCTCAGTCTTTTGGACATTAAACAGGGCCACATACTCCCATCTTTTCTGGATGAAGCTTCTGTAAGCAAACAGTTGACCCCACTGGCCTGCTACCAGGGACTAGCAGCGACTTCTGTCCAGTGCATCAGATGCTCTTCGGATAAGAGGGCCTCCTGCCACTCCAGGTATCTTTCTGTCCTTGTGTCTCTGTGCCATCTCCTGGAACACTGTACTAGACAGCGGGGCTAGAATGAAGGAGAAGGAAGCTTAGATGCTATACCAGATGCTTCTGGTTTAAAAGGGAGTCAGGAGACAGTCCGCCTCTTCTTCCTCCTCCTCCTCCTTCTTCTTTCTCTCTCTCTCCTGTTCCCTCTCTCTCCTAGACACCTTTCACTCTTCCCTCCCCCAATCCGTCTCTTACACTAGATCTGCTGCATGATGTAATTTCTCATGGGCACACCTTGAAATGGGCCTGCCAAAGGCACTCCTCGCCCCTGCTGGCAATCCATCCTGTCAGCCTGGTCCATAGCAACACACTCAGCACCTTGGACTCAGCCTAGAAGATTCTCTGACTTCTTGCCCTGTCAGGAGGATGTGTGCAGCACAATCCTGGGTGTTCCCTCCACCCATTATTCTATGGCGCACTCAGCAGATGCAGAACACTATACTAGACAGCGGGGCTAGAATGAAGGAGAAGGAAGTTTAGATGCTATACCAGATGCTTCTGGTCTAAAAGGGAGTCAGGAGACAGACAGACATCAGACTCATAGACTCACAGCAAAGCTGCCAAAGGAGCACGTGACTGGGAAAGAGTGGACCTGAGTGGCTGGAGGTTATCTGTGCCTTTCTGCCTTCCTCCTGGTAATAGGGGCGTGATGGCTGGTGGTTTGGGGGCTATTCTGGACTATGAGGGTGATGGGTGAGAAGGCCCATCAGCCCTGATAACTGCATTGTCCACTCTTTTATGAAGCCGAGGGACGTTTATCTTGTTTTAAGAATTCTAGTCATTTTGTTGCTTCTTTGTCCTGGGCTCTGAGCCACATGCCTAGAGTTAGTAAGGAGCACGCCAGCTCCTCACTAGCCAGTAGGAACTTGGGGGGGAGGAGTCCTCGGCAGGTTTGGGTTGTATTCCCTTGAGTCAGAAGAATTGCCGAATAAGTCAAGTTAGAGATGAATGTGGGGTGAGCAGCTGGGAAGGATCCTGAGGGCTGGTCTGCAGACACAGCTGTAGGAGAGGCAGCAGATGTATCAGCAGTGGAGGGCAGGCCTAGGAGAGGGGCTCAAAGCCAGCAGACCCAGCCTCCTCACCAGAACCCCTCAAGTCCAGCAGTCCTCTGAGCTCCCCCATGCTCCTCTGAGTCCCTTGATGACAGTTTCTAGATTTTAGCCACTTTCTCAGAACAAGATGGTTCATAAGAAAAACCATCAGCTCCAGGCTGCAAGAGGCCTCTTTTTTTAACACAGGCAAATGTCTTTGTGTGTGTTTGTGAGTATGCTGTAATGTGTGTGTGTGTGTGTGTGTGTGTGTGTGTGATTGTGTGCATGCAGTGAGGCAGAGGACAACCTCAAATGTCCTTCCTCACATGCCATCCACATTTGGTTTTTGAGTCAGGGTCTCTCACTAGTCTGAAACTTGTCAAGGAGGCTAAGGTGGCTAGCCAGTGTGCCCCAGGGGTCTTGCCTGTCTCTGCCTCCCAGCACAGGATTACAAACATGTACCACCATGTCTGACTTTGTGTGTACGCTGGAGAGGAAGGGTTCTGGGGAATCACACCCAGCACCTCGTGCTTTTAAAGCAACTGCCTGCCTAAGACATTTCTCCAGCCCCAGGACAATAATTTAACAGCAATACATTGACAGGTAGTGACCAGAATCAGACATTTTTTTTCCCTATCAAAATTTCAAGAGCAATTTGCACTCTACATATTCCTGACACAGTCAACAGCTTTCACACCAGGTGTACCTAGACAGTGGTCAGATTTAAACCACTAGTCTGTGCCACCATGCCACACGTCTACTTACACACTTCTCACTGGGCCTAGCAACAGCTATGGGAGATTCATCTTCCTCCGCTCAGACAGGGCAAGCAAGACACAGCTTGCCAAAGATGCACAACTAGCAATCAGGAGATCTTTTTGACCAGCCTCATGAAAAAGATAAGCACTAAGCCACTGGTGCCATGTGAAAAATGACAGTCACGTCACACATGTCACATTGACAAAAAGGAACCCCAGGTTACCGGGCCCTAAGCAAAGCTGGAAGGGTGCGAGAGGGGCTGGAGGGAAATTCTTGGATGATCTGGGCTAGATTTGGTCAACCCCACTATGCAGCACACAGTTCTAGAAAGGGACCAAGTACCCCTTACCCCCACTGGGTCACCTCACGTGACAGCAGAAATGTGGGCTAGAAATAACCAAGGCTGTGAAATGCCACAAAGAGAGGCCATGACGCACCCTCCTCTAGTGGACCCCAGGCACCCCACCCCCAGGCTCCCTGCTTTAGTGTACTGACAGCTAGAGAGGTGACCATACACCTGTCACCTCTCAGGACAGCTTCTTAGTGTCTGGTCACACTTCCTCTCCTGAGCCTTCATCCTGCTTGTGAAAAAGGAAATGAGCGGAGGTTTTAAACTCTCCCTGACACAGGACTCAGAGCAGGGAAAAGCCGCAGTAAATGTGGATTAGAATAAAACTGTGGGTGCTTGCCACCAGGAATCTCCCTAGAAGGGGCCCATGCTTCTGTCCAGACTTCCCACCAGGTGGCGCTATGACACAACTTTTCAAAACACAGGTCTACAGGCCAAGCCTGCGGCTCTTCCAGGCGGGCTCAGACCTAAAAGTTGTTTTGTTTTTTGGGTTTTGTTGTTGTTGTTCTGCTTTTTGTTGTTGTTGTTTTACATTTCATGACATCCTTCATCTCAACCCTGATGCTCATCAAAAAATGGTGGCAGAGGAAGGGGGCATAGACACTGGCTGTACCAAACTGGGTAACGACCACCTACTAAGCTCTATTATCGGCAAAGGCAAACACAGGCCAGGCCAACACGTTTGGGCTTCACAATCGAAATGGGCTTTTGCAAAACTCTATGTCCCTCCCTGTCACATTAATTAGTGGTGGAGGGGTCCACAGGGGGCAACGGGAGACCTTCAGGTAAGGGTCCCTACTGGCGAAGGTGAGACTGCAGCCTCAGCCACTAAGGCTGTGTGTGACCCTTTAATACAGTTCCCCATGTTGTGGTGACCACCCCCATCCATCATAAAATGATTTTAATTGCTACTTCATAACAGTGATTTTGCTGTTATGAATTGTAATGTAAGTATCTGATGTGCAGAATGCCTGATCCGTCGTGACTCATATGAAATGGTCGTTTGACCCCCAAAAGGGTCGCAACCCACAGATTGAGAACCACTGTGCTAAGAGCTGGTCAAATCACCCAGAGTGTGGTTCTGCAGGTGTCCCTCAGCTTTTGCTGGCGTGCAGGAGGAGTTTCCAGAACATTTGTGAAGCTAAGAGCCCAGCATCAAGTTTAAACCCTCCACTGAATTACGGGCCTGGAAGCAGGCATTTCCACGGTAACCTACGCCCACCTCTGGGCTAGGGCTCCTTCTGAGGTCTAAGTGGATAGTACCCCACAGGGCTACCTGAGGCCAAAGGTGGCCACAACTCACCCCATCCCCAAATCCTATGGAATGAAGTTCTTTACTATAAAATGTGCCCAGGACAGGTGTCCAAGAAAAGAACTAGAGACGTGAAATGTGTTTCACTAACTGTCATGTATAAAAACTAAAAATTCAAATATCCATGCTTGCTCATATTGTAAATTCTAAGAAAGTGGGCCCTGTGGTATAAACTTGTGATCCTAGTTCCTGGAGAGGCTGAGGCAGGTGGCTCACAAGTTCAAGGCCTGCCTGCGCTACTGAGTTCAAAGCCAGAGTGGACAGCTTATGAAAAGGGAATGAAATGAAAACTCAAGAAGACTGCGGATGTGGCTCCGCAGCAGAGGGTGTGCCTAGCAAGTGTAAGGCCCTGGGTTCAATCCCAGTACCGCCAAAAATACCAATCATCACCGTCATCGTCATCATCGTCATCATCCTCACCATCATCATCACTGTATGGCATCACATGCCTTTAATCCCCGCTACTCGGCAGGCTCAAGAAAGAGCCCAGCAAACTCAAGACCAGCCTGGGCTCTCTATGGCAGCAGGTCACACAACACACCCCTCCAGAGACAGGGTGCCTGGATTGGGTCATGTTGTCTTAGCACTTTCAGACCCGTGGGCTGGAGAAGCAGGGCCATGTCAGTGAGCCCAGGACACCTCTGTCCCCAATACCCTCTGTCTTGTGTCCTCAATTGCAGTCAGTCTGCTGCTGCTGCTGCCAGCTCCTCAGGCCTCCAGCATCCTGCCAGAAGTGACAGTCTGGGTTCCCCCTCATCTGGACCTGAAAGCCTGCATGCTTGCCTTCGATGAGGTGGGGCGCTGGATTCTCCTCACAGGGTGTGGACTCTCAGAAAGGGAACTGAATTTTAGCAAGGGAGGGTACATTCCCACAAAGCCCCTTTCACCTGTAAAGCTCCTCTGAGCTGAATGAGGACTCCAAGTCACATCCCTCAAGGCATTTCATGTGTGAAGCAAGTCCCACAGATCTGAAAGTGGACCCAAAGCCCCAGAGGAACGGACAAGGTGGCTCAGGGGAGTGGGATGCGGGATGCAGGGCAGGCAGTGTGCTGTGGATGGACAGGTGAGAGGGCAGACCCACCATGGCTCCAGCCATCACTGTGAACAGCTGAGATCCCAAGCAGCTGACAGGTCTGTCTCCTCCACCATGAATGTCCCTATGTCCCCTCCCATCAGGTCAGAAATGAAGAATCTGGAAACCTTTGGTAAAGGAGTGCTGCCCTGACAGGAGGCCCCAGGAGAGCAGTGGACATAGCAACTGGGGGAGTCTGCTGTGGGTGAAGGCTATCCTCTGCACTGAGAGTACAGCCAAGGGAAGGGAAGAGAAGCATCTCTGGCCTGTCCTCCACCACAGCCACCCCCAAGGACCTAGTAGCAAGGCAGGCCAGGTCTTCAGGCTTTATTCTCAGTGCTAGGCCAAGGAGTCCAGGCCTACACCTCACCTTCCAGCCCACCATCCTACTGAGAAAACCCTAAAAATCACCAAAATCAAAGGCCCCCCCACCGCGTCCTCCCCCAAACCAACCATCCCCACCAGATCCCTTAGTCTTCCAGACTTAGCCTTAAAAGGAACTCGAATTTATTTATTGAAAATATCACAATAGCTGGGTGTGGTGGCATGCACCTTTAGTCCCAGCACTCGGGGAGGCAGAGGCAGGCGGCTCTCTGTGAGTTCAAGGCCAGCCTGGTCTACATAGTGGCCAGCTAAGGCTACACAGTGAGACCCTGTCTCGGGAGGGAAAAAACAAAAAAAAAAAAAAAGGAAAGAAAAAAAAAGGAAACAAAATGTCACCAAGAAACATAAATAAGAGTCGCCAATAAAAAGACACCGTTAGAAACAAAGGAATGTTATAAATCACTGGGCAACTCCCAGCTGCTCCGAGCCCCAGGCTGGCTCCTGGTGGGGACTTGTGTTCTGGGAGAGTACACCATACTAAGCCTTTGTTACCCTGCCTTGTGCTCTTTGGTGGAGGCCCCATGCCCCTGAAACCACTCCAAGAAAACCACAGCACTCTATTTCTCCGCAGTGTCGGCCCAGAGAAATCCACACTCACGGTCTCCTGCCCAATCACACCTTCCAAGCACACCCAGGCTCCCTCCCCCCCATGTGCAGCCAATCCTACTGAACACTCCCACCCTCATGAGTTCCCCCTCCCCACCAGAGGTCACCGCTGGCTCAGGTGGGACACCAGGTAGACCAGGCCCACTAGCAGGAGGCCCCGGACCCCAAGCATCATGAGCAGGAAAAGCAGGAGGATGGAAGTCACAGGCTCCACCACGTGGTTCCCAAGACGCCACTGGGGAAAGCCCATGTTCACCAACTGACGGTTCAGGTCACTGAAGGGGGACTGGGCGGCACCCAGCCCAGCACCTGCCTGCTGCTGCTGACGGGGTCCAGGGCCCCCGGGAGGTGCACCATGACCTCTGTTGAGAAAGCCCTGGAAGGTGAAGACAGACAAGTGAGTCCAGAGGTAGCTTCCTTGAGGCACCAGCCAGGAGACTCCAGGCTGCCCCGCCCCCTGCAAGTCCCTCCTCCATGTTTTCCTTAAGGAAGCATGTGTTCCCCTCACCATGCCTGGGAAAAGTGGCCAGGATAGAGAGGGGAGGGGTGACGCAGGCACAGTGGGTACCCTTAGGTCTGGCATCCTCTCCATAAAACAGTCTGAAGCCAACCACGCATCTCCTCTAATTATCCCTCCTCGACTCCATCCCAAATTCTTGAGATGCTAGCTCCAGTGGCGTTTGCAAACCTCACCAAGAGAGAGCGAGCCCCATAGGTTTGAGGTCTAAGGGAGGCGCCTCTCCAGGAGGCAGGAGGCAGACAGTAAGTCCTTTCTCACTCTCCTAGACCCTCAGGGTTCTCTAGAGGTTCTCGTGACCTCTTTAGGGGATCAAATGACCCTTTCACATGGGGTCGCCTGCGATTCGTAACAGTTGCAGAATTACAGTTATGGAGTAGCAAGGAAAATAATTTTGTAGTTGGGAGTCACCAGGACATGAGGATCGCAGCACGGGTGGTGGCGGTGTCAGGACCAGGACGGTTGGGAGCCACTGCTCTAGAGGGTAGGAAGAAAGTGTGAGGAAACGCCTACCTGCCGAGGGCTGCTACTCCTCTGTTGGGTGGTGGTCCTCACCCGGGGGTCATCATCCTGAACGATTTCCCCATTGGCCAAGATCCTCACCATCCTCCTGGGAGCTGCGATTCCCTTGGGGGGAAGGGGAGGGACCTGCAATGAATGTACAAGTGTTTGCTCAGGTCGGCGCCTCACCAGTAGCCCTTACTGATCTCTGTCTGAGGAACAATCTTTACCCTGCCATTAAAGAACCTGCTTCGGATAAGTGAGAGGGGACATTGTTTTTTTCCAGTGGTGGTCACACGGTGACCCACCTTTAGCAGGTGCTTATCTAATTAACATAAAAGAGGTAAAAAGTAATGCGAGGGAGGGAAGAGGGAGGAGGGAGGGGGAGGGAGGGGAGGGAGGGGGAGGGAGGGGAGGGAGGGGGAGGGAAGGAATGAGGGAGAGCCCCAAGGGCCTCCTGGCCAAGTGGTGCACACCTGTAATCAACCACCAGCATACCAGGAGGCAGAGGCTGGAGAGTCAGAGGTTAAAGGGCAGTCTGAAGTTTAGAGCCAGCCTCTGGTTCGTGAAACCCTGCCTCAACAAAACAAACAAGAGGAAGGGCAGTATTTTGTATGCTAACTAAGAAAAAAAAAAAACCATAAAAATAGCGGGGCTTGGGGTGCACAAGTGAAAGAGCTAAGGATCCATCCAGAACTCCCTACCCACCCACCCCCCAACCCCCGCCTTTAAGTCCTGGGTGGCAGAACCAGGGACCACCAAGCTGGGAAGGGCGGACCTCCGCAGCAGTGGGCACACCTCCCCACTGGAGCTCTAGGTAGCACCAATGCTAAAGGACAGGGCCCATTGCTTCTGCCACAGGAATGGGAGCTGCAGCTGCGGCTCCGGGGGACCCCAGCTCTGCAGCCCCCAAGTGTGACAGTGGTCCCGGCACTGTCACCCGAGGAGCGCCTCCATGCTCATCTGAACGCTCCAAGCGCCGGGACCCCGAGGCAGGCTGGGCCCGGAGAGGAACGCGGCGTGGACCCGCAGGGTTGCGGTTCCGCGCGGCATCCCGTGCTTTGTCCTCCCGCGCTGCCGCCTCAGCATCTCGGCCAGGCGTGGCTCCGGTCCCCGCAGCGGTGGGGAGGGACGTGGACCCGGGCCCCGCGCGAACACCCACCTGCGCGTACGGTTCGCTGGCCTCGGCGTCTCCGGGTGGCTGCTTCCTCCCACCTGACCTCACAGGAAGCGCGCGCCGCAGGGGCGAGGCCCGACACGAGGGCCCCCTCTGCCGGCTGCCGGGGGAACTGCAGCTGAGGAATGGCGGCGGGTGGGGTAGTGGAGGGGGAGGGAAGGGGAAGGAAGAGGGAAGGAGGAGGTGGAAAAAGAGGGGAAGAGATGAAGGGGCTGAGAAGGATTGGAATGGAGAGTAGCCCGGGAGTGTGGAAGAATACGTGATGGGGAAGCCCCGGGATATCTCGTTGGAGAAGAGATGTAGGCACAAGCTGAGCCCACAGGTACAAATCTGCCCAGGTGACTCTGCCATGCCCCTTGAGGAGGACCCAGCCCTGCCCTTCAGGAGCAACAAGCTCCTTTGGGGACGAAGAGGCATGAATCACAGGGCAGGCTTAATCAATTTGCAGCGGGCTTTCCTCAGCGGGGTGTTTGAGGCAGAGTAATAAGATTAATTGTTGGTTGGCTTCATAGTGAGTCTGGGTGTGGGGAGAAAGGAAGGGTAGACAGTCTGGGAAGGCAGAGAAAGACAAGAGAAGGGAGGGGAGGGGAGGGAAGAGATGGACAGGACAGGGAGATGACTAAGTG
The DNA here is from genome assembly GCA_907169655.1 of Acomys percivali. Classification (NCBI taxonomy): domain Eukaryota; kingdom Metazoa; phylum Chordata; class Mammalia; order Rodentia; family Muridae; genus Acomys; species Acomys percivali. Next base: position 20,490,293 of record OU015751.1, on the reverse strand, counting down.
TTACAGTCTGATGATTTGAGCTGGGTCCCTCGAGTCCACATGGAGGAAGGAAAGGACTCACCCCTTTACAGCCCTCTAACACTGTTCCGGTAAGAATGCTGAATATTGGGCTGGAGAGATGGCTCAGAGCTTAAGAGCACTGACTGCTCTTCCAGAGGTCCTGAGTTCAATTCCCAGCAACCACAAGGTGGCTCATAGACATCTGTAATGTGATCTCACGCCCTCTTCTGGCCTGCAGGTGTACACGCAGGCAGAACTCTGTATACATACGAATAAATAAATAAATCTTTTTTTAAAAAAAAAAATGCTGAGCATTGCAGCCTTGTAGGGTGGAAATCTAGGCTGAGCACCTTGCCATCACAGGCACCACGGACTCATCCCATGGTGTCTGGCCTGAGCAAAGCAACCTTCATCTAAGAGTTCGCTCTTGCTAAGTAGCTTTTCCCAGCATTCTAGCTGAGAGAGGACTTCCTGGTGGCTTTTACTCTCTGAAAGATTGCCCTGCTTCAAGGTCATGACCATCTTCAGATTTTAATCTGAGATCAGAATGTAAAGAGAAGCCAGAGTGTTCTCCCAGCCAAGGGTTGTCATTCCCCAGGACCCAAGGGCTCCACTCCAATTTTCAAAGTCATGTTTTCATTTTACACTTGATGTCCAGGGATGTTTGTTGTATTTATTAGAAGAACAGGGGAAAGTGCACCCACCCTATCTTGCAGGACGCAGGTTTTCAAGCTTTGACTTACAGAATCTAAGACACTGTGGTTGAGGCACCCTTCACATGGCAATGGTAGATAGCATCAGAACAGCCAGGCGTGGTGGTGCACGCCTTTAATCCCAGCACTCAGAGGCAGAGGCAGGTGGATCTCTGTGAGTTCGAGGCCAGCCTGGTCTACAAAGTGAGTCCAGGACAGCCAAGGCTATCACAGGGAAACCCTGTGAAGAAAAAGGAGGAGGAGAAGGAAGAGGAGGAAGAGGAGGAGGAGGAGGAAGAGGAGGAAGAGGAGGAGGAGGAGGAGGAAAAATAAAAGAAAGAAGCAGCCAGGTGTGGTTGCGCATGCCTTTCATCTTGGGAGGCAGAGGCAGGTGGTTTGCTGTGAGTTTGAGGCCAGCCTGGTCTACAAAGTGAGTCCAGGACAGCCAAGGCTAATACAGAGGGACCCTGTCTCGAAAAACTTAAAAAAAAAAAAAGAAAAGAAAAGAAAAGAAAGAAGCAAACATTATACAAAGAAAAGTTTTGCAATATAGATAGTGTGGTAGTTAGTTAGGGGTTTTTGGTTTTTTTTTTTTTGGAAGGGGAGGTGGTAGTTAGAGACAGGTTTTCTCTTTGTGCAGCCCTGGCTGTCCCAGACAAGGCTTGAACTCATGGAGAGCTGTCTCCTGAATGCTGGGATTAAGACCCTGCGCCACCACTGCCTGATTGGGATGATTACCTTTAACTGTCATCTTACCACAACCTAGAATCACTCAGAAAGTGAGTCTCACCAAGGAATTATTTAGATCTAGTTGGCCTGGGTATATGTCTGTCAAGCCCACTGTGGGCAGCATCATTCCCTAGGCTGGACTCTGAGCTGTGTAAAAGTAAGCTGAGGAAGTAAGCAGGCAGCACTGAGTGCATTGGTTTCTGTCTGCTCTTGATTGGATGTGGTGTGATTACAGCTTACATTCCTGCACTGACTTCTCCTGGACTGCAATCTGGAACTGTAAGCCAAATAAATCCTTTCCTATAACCCTAAGTTTGTTTGTTTGTTTCTTTGTTTTCCTGAGACAAGGTTTCTCTGTGTAGCCCTGGAAGTCCTGGAACTCTCTCTGTGTGGATCCGGCTAGCCTTGAACTCACAGAGATCCCCCTGCCTCTGCCATCCATGTGCTAGGATTAATGGTGTGTGACACCACAGACCAGCATGTTTTTTAGCCAGAGTATTTTATCACAGAAATGAAACTGCAACAGATAGCCAACAAAAACAGATTTGATATCTGGAAAACAGAAAGCGTACACTCGTACCTACCAATAGATGATATAAGCAACCAAGTTAAAAAATAGGCAAAATGTTTCATCGGGTATATTATAAAAGAAATCTAAGCGGTATAATTTAAAACTGTGCTCAATGTAACAAATTGGGACATTACGAGTCATCAGATGGACTGAGAGTAGAAAATGTGACAGTACCACATCCTGGTGATGCTGGGCAGCAAGGAGTGTCCCTATATGCTGCTGGGGGCTGTGTGAATCAATCCACACCACTCCAGAAAACCGATAGGAACTGTATAGAAATTGTGAGTGGATTTGTTCCTTCTTGCACCCCTGTGGTAATATAATGGAAGGAGGCAAATTCAGAGAGAAAGGTCTTATTTCTGCCTCATGGTGGCTGGGACTCCATCTTTGTGACCAGAGCATGCAGCTGCTGTTTCTTATAAGGCTCCAACCAGAAAACAAAGAATCAGGGACAGGAAGTGGGGCTGGGGTAAAACCCTCAAATCCCACCCCCAAGTTACTCACTTCCTCTAACTAGGTCCCATCTCTTAAAGTGTGCATAACCTCTCAAAACAGCGCGGCCAGCTGGGGACCAGGGTTTGAATTCTTGAGTCTTTGGGGGACGTGTCACACTCAAACCACGACAATGAGTACCTGCGTTCTTTATGACGCAGGACTCAGGGGTGAAGGTTCACGTGTGCCACTGTATACAGGTGTGGTATTTTTTTTTTCATACTGGGGACTGGAAAGCAATTTAAATGCCCATCAAAGTAAAACAGGTAAGGAAATTGTACTGCAGCAATGGGATGGAATATTGGGCAGTAATGAAGACTGGAGAGTTGGAGCTATAGTTAAAAGTACAGACTTGGCAAGAATACCGTGGTGACAGAAGTGTGTAGGGTAGGGGAGCTGTTTTTACCTCATAAGCAGACAGGAAGCTGAGAGGCAAAGAGATGACTGGGAAATCGATACAGCCATCAAAGGAATGCATGCAGGGACCAACTTTCTCTAATGGGCTCTCGTTTCCCAAGAGAGCACCAGCTGGGACCAAGCTTTCACAGCATGCACCTGTGGGACATCCTATATTCAAAATGCAACATATACTTAAAACATCTTTTTAAAAGATTTGTTTTATTTATTCATAAGTGTGTGTGTGTGCGTGTGTGCGTGTGTGTGTGTGTGTGTGTGTGTGTGTGTGTGTGTGTGTGTGTGTG
>OU015751.1:20463898-20480558 GCA_907169655.1 Acomys percivali | reverse complement strand
ACACACACACACACACACACACACACACACACACACACACACACACATTAAAAAACCCTATAAGTGAAGTAAAAATCAAAAGAACTTTCTCTAAGGATGAAGTCCTACTATGAGAACCACAGTTGACATCCTACTCAGGGGTGAAAGCCATGAGAGAGAAGTAAAAATACCTAGTGATTAAGTGCCCCGTTACACTGAGGGGAAATGGGGAAGGAACGTAAGGGTCAGTGCTGGGTTCTTGGCACTTTTCATGACACTTGGTGCATCCCAGGCATGTGCCATTGGACTGGAAATAAACTATCTGGAAAGGGCTGATAGAGACTACAGCTTTCTCAGGCTAAGGACTGCAGTAACCTCCACCTATGACCTGGGATGCTTTATACATATATAAATGATACAGATAGAGATAGATATTGTGTGATAGTGTGTGTATGTGCACAAGTGTGTGTGTGTGTGTGTGTGAGCATGTACACATAGACCCAAGGCTCTTGTCAGGAGTCTTTCTCAGTTGCTTTTCTCCTTATATATCGAGACAGGGTCTCTTAATTGAACCCGGAGCTTGCAATATAGCTAGCCTGGCTAGCCACCTTGCTCTAGGGATTCCCTTGTCACTGCCTGCTAGGGACTGGAATTATAAGCAAGCCACCATCTCCATCAAAACTATGTTCTGGTGATCTAGTAAGTGGTCTTCACACTTGCTGCTTATATGGCTAGTGCATAAACCACTGAGGGATTTTTCCAGACCTCAAAGGATTATAATAGTAGGTAAGTGGGTGTCCCTTACCTGTGCCCCTCTCATTTAGAAGATGGCTTTCTCAGTGTGTAGACTGAATAACCAAATAGTTATCCTAACTATGTGCTCATGAAGTCATGGAAGGGGATAGGACCTCTAAGGTTTATCCCTTGCCCTCTGCTAAGGAGCTCACACAGTCATTTCAAGCCAGGGAACTGCCGTGCCGTTACAGAGGCTTTGTGCAAAGGACTCGTAGCATCTTTGTCTATTGAGAATGGCATGGTTGCCAAGAGCCTCAACCCCTGCTCTTTCCAACTCAAGTCATTTTCCTTAATCTAATCTCTGGAACCTTGGGGAACAGCTGGCCACCACCTTCTCATAACGGCCTTTCAAAAACGTGTATGGGACAGAGGAGACATGTAACCAATCTTGCCTTGGGTAGATTGCCTTGATGCCCGGGCTTTGACAAGACTAACTTTGTAGCTTCCTTTGCAGCCTGGAAAGCTCTGCAAAACAAAAACAAAAACAAAAAACAAAAAACCCTTGCTCTTTCTATACATGTGTGTCTGCAAAATGCAATCCTTGCATTTGATCAAGTCCTATGCAGGATGTCTGAGAGCCAAGTATGGTTTCCAGTGGAAAATGGATGAACCATCTGCACGCACTGTCGGAAGATGAAAGAGTCAAGGAAGCCCTCAGTCTTGGGTCATGCAAAATTTGGAGTCTCCAGACTCCAGACCAGTGGTTCTCAACCTTCCTAATGCTGAGACCCTTTAATATAACTCCTCATGTTGCGGTGACACCCCCCCCCCAACCATAAAATTATTTTTATTACCACTTCATAACTGTAATTTTACTGCTTTTATGAATTGTAATGAAAATATCTGATGTTTCTGATGGTTAGGTGACCCCTGTAAAAGGATCATCCGACTCCCTAGGGGTCATGGCCCATAGGTTGAGAGTCACTGCTCTAGAATTGTGCTCTAGGGCACCTGGGAAAAAGATAGCCATGTCATTATTTATTGTTCAAAATTTCTCATGTCCATAAAGTCCCGGTGGAGACTAGCCCATCTCCAAAGGGTGGAGGGATGAAGATCCTGGGTGTAGGCAGTGGCAGGGTGGGGTGGGGGTGGCAAGAGAGTAACACAGTGAAAATCCTCTGCCAGCTCACCGGAAAGGGAGCTACTGTTCAGGGTACTGTGACCATCTCAGGAGGTGATCTGCCTCCTTAAAATTCCATATAAATAGTACTGTTACTTGGCACTGGGTTGTATGAATGGTACTGTCACTAAGTATGGGTGGCATGAATGGTACTGTCACTAAGTATGAGTGGCATGAATGGTACTGTTACTAAGTATGGGTGGCATGAATGGTACTGTTACTAAGTATTGAAAAGGAAGCTATGCTACATCACAACCTGCTGGTTCAATGCTGGTATAACCTCAAATTGACTTGAATTTTATATTACTTTACATGTGTGGGAGTTTTGACACTATGTATGTCTGCTCACCACCCATATGCAGTGCCCACTGAGGCCAGAAGAGGGCATTACACTATCTCCCCATGAAATTGGAGTTACAAACAGTTGTGAAACATGAGTGTTGGGAATGGGCCCCAGAACTTTCATCTTTCTAGGGGAGCAGCCAGTGCTCTTAACTGCTGAGCTTGGCTATCCAGCGCAGTCCTTTTTCTCGGTTCCTTACTAACATACTTTAAGTACTAGGTTTAACTAGTAAGAAGAGCAGATCCATGCTCGCACAGAAAGGACACTTTTCTCCTGAAACAGGAGGAGAGAGGAAGTGCCCGAGAGTCACACCCACTATGGAGCTAGATGAAATGGAGATCCGAAAGTCTGGCATCAGGAGACAGGACCACAGAGTGGCCCAGGTGTTAGCGCCAAGGGTTGGAAGCCTGGGGGCCAAGGATGGCTTTCTAAACATCAGTGCTAAACTTGTGCCTGCTGCCACCACCATGGTAGTCCTTGAAACTGTTGGTAAAGGAGCCACTGGCCAAAAGTCCAGACTGGAGGTGTGTTCTGGGAGGGTGGCCATTTATAGCCATGACTTCCAAACTTTGTCCAAACTTTGTATCTTTGGAAAGGAAATGCGAAAGTATAGCCCCCACAGCTTTCTCCTTCAGCAGGCAGGAAACCAGTAGAGGCCTACAGAGGTGAAGTACTGTGCCCACCATGGCTGGTGACAGTGGCACAGCTTCCTGTCCAGCAACACACACACACACACACACACACACACACACACACACACACACACACACACACGAGAGAGAGAGAGAGAGAGAGAGAGAGAGAGAGAGAGAGAGAGAGAGAGAGAGAGAGAGAGCGCTCTTCTCACCATATTTTGTCACCTAAGCCAGGTCTGAAAACTCGCACCAATCCATCATGGATGGAGATCTGCATGCAGAAGAATGGCAAATAATTTCCAGGGGTTTGGGGGTTTGGTGGTGCCAGGTGGATGCCAGAACCCCGAGTGAGGAGAGGGCCAGAGTTCCTAACCTGGGGCCCCTTTCCACTCAGCCAGGAGGGTCTCCATCAAGGCCACCTTATAAGGTGAGCATTCCCCAATGCTCCAAGGGCTCACCTGGTTTTAGTGCTACACAAAAGAGCAAGAATCAACTTGGTGAAGCTGGAGGTGTCCTCCCAACCTCCTCTGACTTCCCTTGTTTGTTTTCTTTCAGGACAGAGAGAATCAGGCAGTCTGTTTATATTTCCCCAATCCCAGCAGGCAAGGAGAGGGACATATGGGCATGTGCGCTCTGCATCTGCGTCCTCATCCGCAGTTTCTGTGGATGCTTGCACGTGTGTGTGTGTGTGTGTGTGTGTGTGTGTGTGTGTGTGTGTGTGTGTGTGTATGTGTGGGGGGGGCGGACCAGGCACTGGGAACAAATGTGCATCTGTTAAAACTGACAATAAAGTCCTAGAGTAAAGCTGCCAAGACTGGGGCGTCATCGGGGTGGAAGACAGAGGGTGGGAGAGAGCTGGAATCTCAAAGGCCAGGCAAGAGCGCCCAGCCCAGGTATTATGTCGGGAGAAGGTGAGGCAAGCAGCTGCTCCTTCTCGCAGGGTGTGTATGGGAGAAAGGGTGCTTGTGCGCCTGAGAGGAGTGCACAGGAGCTGCCCAACATATGTCGCCACAAATCACAGTCTCTGTCCCTCCTCCCGCCTCCCACTCCCCCCCCCCAGCTTCTGATCCAAGGCAGAGCTGGAGAAGGCGCTGAGAAGAGGCGCCGGTTCAACAGGTGTCTGGGTGCGCAATGCACCTTTTCACGCATTGACAGGCGGCAGCAATAATGTGCACACTTTGTTTCCTGGCTCTGCGCGCGAGCTGCGGGCGCCCGGGGGGGAGGCGGCTCCAGGCAGAGCGGGGGATCTGGAAATAAAGACCTCGGGTGCTCCAGAGCGTCCCAGACCCTCTCCTCCCTTTGTTCGAAGACTCCCTGGGCCGAAGCTCCCTCGGGCCGCTCTGTGGGGTAGCATATGGCGCCCTCTCACCTACCCAAGAAAAGGAACCAGCCACCCATTCAAGAGCGCACACTCTCCCAGGGCCCCCGGAGGGGGGAGGCACTAAGGGAATGGCCCCTCTCCTAAAGCCCGTGAGCAGCTCGCCTTATCTGTCCCCACCCAACCTCCACCACGCTCTCAGCTGGCGCAGCAGCCGTTGGGTGGGGAGCAATGCGTTGGGCAGCAGCAGCCAGCGGAAGCGCCCCAGCTCCTGGCAGATGAAATATGGGGTTGGTGAGCCCCTGGAGACCATATGCTTTCAATAAAAGAAGACAAATAGGATCGAGATAGGCCTTGCAGCCAACCTGTTATAAATGAGTGGCAATTGGGCCAATGTACACGGGGGCAGGGCCCCCGGGGGGGAGGCCTGCTCAGTGCCAAATCCATGTGTCAGCTTCTAGGACAGGTGTGCCCAGGGGCCAGGGGCCAGGTCTCCCCCACTCCGGGTTTATCAAGGCAAAGGTAATATTGTGCTAACTATGAGTAAACAGTCATTGTGAAGACCAAGGAGAGTTTATCAGAGGCGAACTAGTTGGGGGGTGGCTTAACAATAAAGTTGCTCGCCTTAGGAGCAGGTGATGGCTAGCTGCGCTGACTCCCGCCAGCGATGTTTTCCAAAGCAGCCCGCTTTACAATCTCTTGTAATTATTTATTAAACGAAATCTATTTATTATTATTTTAGCAAACACTGGAGACAGGTGGGGCTTTCTTTCCGTCGTCTCCTTTTGTTTGAAGGGCTGTTTGAAGTGGCCAGTCTCGGTCCCGGCAGCCTCGCTCGCCAGATTTTTGTCTTCCTCTCTTTCAGGGCCAAAGCGAAGGCGAGAGAAAGAAACCCCCTCCTCTGACAAGCCATTAGCTATTCAGCTTCCCATGGGGGCTCCCCTCCTTGCTCTATCCTCAAAGAGCCCCCAGGCAATGCTAGCAATGCCCCCGCCCGACGACAAGGCTATAGGGCTAGCGGCTGCCCAACCCTCTATACCAACCTCCCCGCCATCTCCGGGCATCTGGCTGTCGCCTCTCTCTTGGGATCCCTCAGGTCGTCAGGCAAACCTAGGCCTTACAAGGTGGAGGGGCGCAGGGGTCCTGAAGGCCTCAAGGGCGATGAACAGACGATCTCTCATTCTAAGAACAGGCTATGCTCCCGGCACAGAGAGCAGCTTTACACAAACATAATTGGCGCGCACTGCGCAGTCGACTGCGCCTCCGCTTCCACCTCCAAAAGCTCAGGGATTAACTTTGGAGAGGGGTCTCTGTGTCCCCTGCAGCTGAGAGAGAGAGAGGGTATGGATCCTGACTCTCCAGACTTCTAAGACCCCTGGTCATTCAACTTGGCCTTATGGCTAAATGAAGAATGGGGGGAAGTTTGGGCATTGCTCAGGCGCGCTGCCCCGGGCGCTGCGCGCGCCTTATTCTGGTTGCTTTTTGCGCAAAGCGGTTGCTGGCAGCCCACAAGCCCAGAAGGGCCCTGAGCCAGAGAGATGTTGGGAAGCCAGGAAGCCAGCGCAAGAATTAAAGAAAAAATAGTCTCCATCAAGAAATTTCGACAAGCACCCCCGGAATTCTCCCTGGCACAGGGAGTTCTTCGTTCTAGTCAGAGCCTCACAGAGGAAGCCTCGGCCAGGATGAGTGCCATCTCCATTTAAAGTCAAGGGACAGATGAGAGTCACAGCTGTAGCCTGCTTTTCTGAGACCCACTGGGTCCCTTGCAACCTGTCTGCATCTCCTTCTCCCACCCCCACCCCCCACGGAGCCTGGTTGGGTCTCAGGACCCCAGGAACGCCTTTTAAGTTACTTTCCCAGTTTCTACTTTTCAGGGCAATAATTTAAGCAAAGCTTTGATCTGGGACAGAAAAGCAGAAAGGGCCGATCATGTCTGGTGCTGGTTTCCTTTGGCTAGGAGGGTGGACCACTATTTTGCACTAATCTGATGCTGTCAGTTTTCAAAGACTCAGAACATCCTCTATTCTCCGCACTTTGGGGTCTCTCATTCTCCCCCAAACCAAATCATGGAATACAAGGGGGGAGATTTAGGACTAAGACATGGGCTCTGAATTCAATTCGTCATAGTTCTCATAAGATTCGCTGTGTGACCTGTGGACAAGCCACTTCCTTCTGGGAACTTGGCTTTTCCTTCTGTAAAAAGGGCCTCAAGTCCCCATTCCTGGGATCAGAAGACAAGCTTGAAGCAAGGCATGACATAAAGGGAGACCCTACAGCACAAGGTAGAACCCCAGAACCCTACACACAGGGAGGTCTAGCCTTGCTCCAGATTCCATTTCTCAGCTGGGGGGTGGGATGGAAGTCCCTCCTCGCTCAAGATCATTTAGAAATCCGTAAGGTAGTCCCACTGCCCCCACCTCACCCCCTCCTACTGACCCCCCAAGTAAATCATCTTCTGCCTAGGAGATTTTGTGCTGCTCCCTCCACTCCCCTGCAGCCCAGACAGCCAGTTGCCATCACTAGAGCCAAGCCCCAGACCTACCTCGACCCTGACCCTATGCCCTTAATCTCCCAGTCAGGACATAGCACCTTCTGCAATGACCCGGGAAACTTCGGCGTTAGAGGACATACTAGAAAGCATAGAGTTACTGCCTAGAGTCTTAACTCCCAGCCACAGCTTCCTCCCCAGCACACATCCTGCCCTAGAAAGAAAAGCAAGAGAGAGAGAGAGCAGCGGAAGCCACAACCCCTCACCCTGAGTGACCGGAAACAGAAGACCACGGGGTGTCCGAGGCGGAGACAAGAGAGGCGGGTCTGCAGGGAAGAAAGGACAGACAATGTCATCAGACCCTCGGGAAAGATTTCCAGAAAGCTTTAAGAGGGACAAACCAGAAGACTTGAAGAATCCCTGCCCCTGCTCACGCACACAGTTCGGGAGTGAGGAGGGGGGGTCAGGGGGGGAGGGCTGGACTAAGTGAAGCTGTCGACCCTCTCTGGTCTGTGATTGGACAAGAGGACTAAAGGGGACACAAAGTAGATCCGCTTTTCTCCCAGGCCCTGTACACCATGGCATTGAAAAGACAAAAAGGCTAGCCAGAGAAGAAGCCCCTCCTTGGCCTCTTCCTATCACCTGCTTCTCGCTCGGGTCAGGCCTTCTTGATACTGTCCGTGGCGGGGAGTGATGGGATGTCCATCTCTGCACTCCCTCCACAACCACTCTCGCCTTGGGATGGAATCCAGTGCCTCAGAGAAGGAGTGTGGTGGTGGTTCTGGTTTAGGACTTGGGCGCAGCATCTCAGGGTGTCGTTAGACCTGGACACCACCAAACGGTGGTCTCTGAGTAAAGAGGACTTAAGCAAGCCCTTCCCGACTCCTGTCCTCCCTCCCGGAGCAGTGGCTGCACACACATTTCATAACCCAACCGATAGCGCCCGAGAGACGGATGGCACTTAGAACCCATGGGTGCTCCTCCCAGCTGCCAGTGTAGACGCTTGACTCCTAGGTCGCGAGTTGATTCAGATAAGCCGCCTCCCCGTCTCTGAGCCAAAAGCCACCAAGCGTAAGACTCAAAGAAGAGGCCTTCCCTACACACACACATCCCCAAACCTCCTTCATGCTACCAAGAGAGTCTGGACAGATGCCAGGGAGAAAGAGGAAAAAGTAAGGTTGTTCGCAGCAGCCAGACCTGAGCCAGACGGGACTCTTCTGGCAGGGCGAGGCTCTTTGAGGAACCGAGAGTTGCTGGGACCGAGCCCGCGATTGGGGAGGCGAGGGTGGGGGAGGGTGGGGAGCAAACAGAGTGCTGTTCCCCTCCCCCGACCCCTGCCCTTTGTCCGGAATCCAGCTGTGCTCCGCGGGAGGGGAAACGGCGGGGGGGTGGGGGTGGGAAGCGGGCTCGCGTGGCGCGGCCCCTGGGCCCCCGCAGCTGATTGGCCAGTGGCGCAGGCGGCGGAGGGGCAGGCACGCTCCTGGCCCGGGCCGAGCAGATAAAGCGTGCCAGGGGGCACACGACTTGTAGCTCAGGAAATCCCCCTGGGATTCAGCGCCGCTGCAGAGGCGGAGGACTCCGTTGGCGTTACTCTTGTGCTTCCGGACGCAATCAGCTCCAGGCGAGGGCGCCTGCAACTCAGGAGAATTTCGAGCTAGCAGAGGCGCTCAGCTATCCACTGCCGCTCGACTCTGACCGGCTCACCGCTCTCTATTCTTTTGCGCCCGGAGGACTAGGTAACAACTAGAAACTAGCAATGGGGTAACAACTAGAAACCACAGAAGGGGCGTGGGAGGTATTTCGATCCCGCGTGGGGTGGCCTCTAAGTCAGAGGCTGTCTCACACTTATCCTTCCATTTTTCCCAACCGCAGGATGGCGCCTCATCCCTTGGGTGCGCCTACTATTCAAGTGCCCCAAGAGACCCAGCAGCCTTTCCCTGGAGCCTCGGACAATGAAATGCTCAGCTCCAAATCCACCCCACCTAGCCCCACTCTCATACCGAAGGAGTGCTCCGAAGCAGAAGCTAGCGACTGCCTAGGGACCTCGAAGAAGCTTCGAGCCCGGCGCGGAGGGCGCAATCGACCCAAGAGCGAGTTGGTACTGAGCAAACAGCGACGAAGCCGGCGCAAGAAGGCTAACGACCGGGAACGCAATCGCATGCACAACCTTAACTCGGCGCTGGATGCGTTGCGCGGTGTCCTGCCTACCTTCCCGGACGACGCCAAACTTACAAAGATAGAGACACTGCGCTTCGCCCACAACTACATCTGGGCGCTGACACAGACCCTGCGCATAGCGGACCACAGCTTCTATGGGCCGGAGCCTTCTGTGCCCTGTGGGGAGCTGGCCAGTCCGGCAGGTAGCGCCTATGGAGACTGGGGCTCTATCTACTCCCCAGTTTCCCAAGCTGGCAGCCTGAGCCCCGCTGCCTCGCTAGAGGAGTTCTCTGGCCTGCAGGTTCCCAGCTCCCCCTCCAGTCTGCTCCCCTGCGCCCAGGTGTTCTCAGACTTCTTGTGAAGACACTTGTCTGGCTTTGGGTGGTGGGTCCTGGCGGAAAGGGAGGGAGCCCGAGCCCTCAACCGTCCGTGGTCCTTCAGGATCCCTGGCCCACTCGCTGGGTTTAACCAGACTTCTCACTCTTGCTGCTGCCCATGCACAGCGGCCATTGCAGGCTGCTGTCTTCTTAACCCTCCTTGGTCCAGCCACCTCAAACTGCCATTCCAAGCAGAAGAAAGTGGTTAGCACTACACAGTTGGAGACTCCCATACTTCCTGTTGACTCTGCCCTACTTCAAAGCTGTCAGCCCTCTGCCGTCGCTTTCTCCTGGGTGATCTAATCCAGTGTTGGTTCTCGCAGCACTGGCTCTCCCATCCTGCTCTTGCTCCACAGACAATGCTCATCCTCTCTACTGCCGATCAAGTCCAGGATTTCCGGGCCGCTCGGTTCTGCCTTAATCCACGAAGGTGATCTGCCTTCTCTTTTCTGCACTTTTTGAGTCATTACCCTCCCCTAGGGGAGACCTGGAAAGCCCTAGCCTGTGGCTGGGAGCATCTCTCTAGCTTGGCTCCTGCCTGTGTCCGTTCCTGGAGCATTGCTTGTCTCCCTAAAGAGGAAAACAAAATAAGTTTGTAAATGATATAATGCTTTTTGTAATGAAGTTTGTTATGGTAAATTATATGTCTCCTCCCCCATTTTACACATTTGTATTTATTGATGTATTTTGTGGTAGGGAAGTTTCTATTCTGTACATAAGAGTATCAGGATCTGGTGATTGAGATTTTGGAGCTAACTAATAAAAGATGAAACCCTCAAAAATCTTCAGCAAGGTGGTTTCATTGTTCTGAGAGAAGGGGAGGATTGTGGTAGCCACTGCTGGGAGGAGTGGGGCAATTCTACTCCCAGGAGTGAGGTGAGGATTTTCTATGGGTCTGAGGCCTCTTCCTGAGCTGAAGTTGGGCAAACTTACAGAGAATAGGAAGTCTCTTAAGAAGTCATTAGTCTGGGGCTCTTGTTTTCTCTATGGGACTTGACTATTTCCAACAGCAGCTTAGAAGAAAGGTAAATCTCTAACTGGGCATACACACACACACACACACACACACACACACACACACACCTGCCTGGATTTAAAGCTACACTGCCCTTAGGAAAGGATGAAAGTAATATAACAGGAGTCCTGGTACACCACCCCCCAGGAATGCTTCCCCTAAGGTATTTAGACATTCAGCTTAACTCCATGCCTAAGGCATTTTTTTTTCCTGGCCATGTTTTTAAACAGTTTAGCAGAGAAGCTAGAGGGTCCAGCTGGGATCTCTATACCCCTAGAAACTTGTGCCCTTGACTGAGAGTATACCCGCTCGCAAAGTGCCCTGATTTTTTAGCCCAGGGAGCACTCTGGCTCTCTAGATGGATGGAGACTGGCTCACTGTAGCATCAAAAGCAGTCTGGAAGGCACTAGCAGAGAAGTGAGGCATGACATTCATTGCCCCGGAGAAGCTGTGCTGAGCTATAAGACAACTGCTCAGCTTGCCTCTTGGGACCAAGATAATAGAAGACAGATACCAAGGCACCCACCCAAAGGAGAAGGAAGAACAAGTGAACCCACCCAGGTGGGTTGCTGCTGGTGACTCTGGTCTGTGTGGGGGTTGCTTCTGCCCTGGAGCTTAAGGGTGACAGTTTCTCAGGTCTTTTGTGTCTGTCTTTCTCTTCCATGCCCTCCCCCACCAATCTAAACATTTCCTCTATTTCTAAGTTCCTAAAGGAAGCTCATATGTGCTGTCTTCTTTATCAGGGACAGAGGTTTGGGGGGGCAGGAAGGGGGACACTGCAAACAAGCAAATGAACAGAGTGCTGTTTCTGTTGGTGGCTTTAATCTGGTGGGGGAGGGAGATTAATGGGTTATTGGAAACCTCAATGACAGCCAACTTTCCACCTGGGGCACTGCCAGGGGGCAGGTGTCAACAGCTCTGAGCTGCACAGACCAAGCCTGCTATGTGTTGGACACTGGGGGGAGGGGTACAGGCAGATCTTTGAACGCAGGAAGGTTCTCTGGGACAGTAGCATGGATATAGAGAAAAATCACTCAAGACCAAAGTAACATTGTTGCTACATGACATAGGAGCCACAAGTGGAGGGTGGGAAAGTTATCTCAGACTGCAGAAGGTTTGTCCTAGGAGGTCCTGGGGTGGGGGGTGGGGGTGGAGGGGTCTGGAACTAAAAATATGGAGAATTGCTAATGCAGAAAGATCCCTTTTCCTGTACCAGCCTGTGGAAAGTAGTGTTTCTCTAGCGTGGGTGGGAGCTCCTTTGGTACAAGTGACTGTCTGAAGATAGAGAATCTGGGCAGTGGAGGAAGCTAAGGTGCATCCACTGTCCTGTACTCTGCTGGGGTTTCCAAGCAATTGCTAAGGGGAGTAGATGGGCACAGGCAGATTCATCTTCAGCCTCCTGAATACACACACACACACACACACACACACACACAAACACAAACACACGTACAATTTAATCATCCTGGCTCAGCTGCTACCTTGAGTTGGGGATCAATTTGACTCCAGAGCTGTCCAATCTATTCTCCAAGTCAGGAGTAGGTGGATGGAAATTTAGGGCTTGGTTTGAATTCCTGCAAAACTTAGTGTTCAGTGGTTTGGATTACTGCATCAGTGTGTGTGCTTCTTGGAAATATGGGAGTGGCGAATCCAACTGTGGCTACTACACTCCCTGGCCTCCGACCACTGTGGTCATCTCGTGTTGTACTTGCTGGGAACTCCTTTTGACTGGCCATCTTTGCTTGGTCCTGTGATGTGGAGGCACCATCACTGCCCAGCTCCTAGAAATCCTGACAAGATCCCAAGCCCTTGGGTAGAGTGAACCTTCCTCCTCTCCAGCTTTTGTCAGAGCCCAAGCCTAGCTCCCAGAACAGCACATGAATCTTGGGCTCAACCCTCCCCAACCCCTTCAGTACACACAAGCAGGTAGATTTATGGTGCCCTGCCCCCATCCCACCCTTCCCCTCCACCCCCAGCCAGCCTTGGTTGGAGGACAAAGCAACCCAGAGCTGTTGGAATACTAATGTCTGGGAGCCAGGCCACTGGGCTGGCACAAAAGCAGGCAGGGCTGGGAGCAGCCTTCTCCTTTGGGCTGAGGGGCTGTATGACCTTGGACAAGTCTCCAAGCCTCCTTTAAATCAAAATGGAAGTTAGAGACAGTTTCTAAAAATCCATTCACTAGATTCCGGGAGCCTAAGAAAAGGTTAAGCTTACAAGGAATGAAGTTACAGCTTTCATTACACCACCTACACTTCCACAAAAACGGTGTAAAACACCCTTAAGTTCTGAGCACCATGGTCAGTGTGGGAAAGCATTCCATGGGGTAGTTTGCAGAATATATATATCAAACAAATCTAATTACATTTATATGCTTTTTCTCTTTTGAGTTTCCTCCTGCCCGCTATACCCCAACTTTTAAAACTCTGGCAATCCGGTGCTGAAGGAAAAAAGCATGAACTGGCATTTGCTGACCTGCCTGCCCCACCTTCAAGGGGCCAGATACAGGGATGGGCTGTAGGTGATTTGAGTCTAGGCACCCATCTCAGGTTCCCTCTTAAGGCCAAAGTGCAGGGCAAGATGAATAGCCTCACT
The DNA here is from genome assembly GCA_907169655.1 of Acomys percivali. Taxonomy (NCBI): domain Eukaryota; kingdom Metazoa; phylum Chordata; class Mammalia; order Rodentia; family Muridae; genus Acomys; species Acomys percivali. The sequence goes on along the minus strand of OU015751.1, from coordinate 20,467,739 downwards.
TATGTGAGCATGGGTCCCAGAAGGCCCATGGTCATTTGGTGACTTTGAGAGACACTTGGCCTGAGACCCTGACTCTAGTGTAGTGCTCCAGTGGTCCAGTGCTCCTCACTCTGTGCCCTTAGATAGAAGAGGAACAGGAGTTGGGGAGTGAGCAGTCATGCACCTTCGGGGTCCAGTCATTTCCCTGGGGTTTCAGTAAGGTCCAGGGGCTCCCTTGTGCTTTGCTCCACCCAATTTCTAGGATTCCTGGGCATTTTTGCAGGCTCTGGCCTTCCCCTGTGCTTCTGAGATGTCTGGTCCAAGGAGGACCGCTGAAGCGGCACTGCCTGGCTAACTTTCTCTAGCCATTCCTTAAGTCAGGAACCCTAAGCGCGCCCCTGACCATGGTGCTGAAATAGCCATGTTATCCAAGCACAAAAGATGCTCCTAGGTAGGCCCTGTTCTCAGCGCACAAAACTGCTTGCTCATCCCTTCGGTTCCTGCTTCCAGGATGCATTTGTAGGGACATGGGACTGCCAGGTGCCTATAAGTGTGTACATATGGGTCTTTGTTGCTACTGGATGACTGGGTCCCTCTCTGTCTCTCTCTGTCTCTCTGTCTCTGTCTCTGTCTCTGTCTCTGTCTCTCTCTCTCTCTCTCTCTCTCTCTCTCTCTCTCTGTCTCTCTCTCTCTCTTCTTCCAAAATTAGAAGCTAGAACTGAGTGACATGTTCAGAAAATTCCAACAGCATCTAAGAAGTCTAGGGGAGAACAATGTTGCAAGTTTGGTCTAGGGAAACTCTACATGGCAGATATTAATTTGAAAACTTTTTCCTCAACGTGAGTTTTATCTTTGAACTACAATGACGTTTTAATAATTCCAAGGAGAAGAATAAAAGGAAGAGAGGTGGCTAGCAACTGCTTTAGACTCAGATACAGGAGTTCAAATCTTGATGCTGCTATTATTTAGTGGCTTTTCACTAAAGCCCCCTTTATCTTCTTAAAACCTATTTTCTTTATTCATGAAGCTGAGGCAATGACTAATAGCCACATAACCTAACTCAACTCCTCTCCTCTAACTTGCACCAGTCAGAGTCCCACCCAATATGCAGAATAACCTTGCCATTCTCCTGTTAAGAGTCTTCTAGTGGCTCCCAATGATCATGACGGTAAGTTCACATTCTTACATGGAAGGGAGAGGTGATGGGAACAGATGTAACCCCGAGTCCAGTTCCCAGCTGGCACAGCATCAGTATGAGCACAAGCCAGTTTCTCAGCCTTCCTTTCAGTTTCTTTTTACAGAAAGTTGAAGCTAGCAACGTTACCTTTCAGGGTTAAGATTAGGGCAAGGTTGTGAGAGAAACTCACCAACAATTCCCAGAGTTGAGCATCCCTGGTGGGCAGGTAGCTCTGCTCGGTTCATGGACTCTTCCCATCTGTATCCTCCATCAGTTCCTAGGTACATGCCAAACAAAACACTGAGGCTGCATCATCATGGGCCCTGCCAGTCGGAAGGGAAATAAAGCACAGACCAGACTCACCCGCAGCCTTCACGCTTCAGCCTTGCAGCATCACACAACACTTGTCTCATTCCACTAGGAGAACATGACAAAGGCTGGATGAGAGGCTGCGCTTGGCTTGAAGAATTGGAGAGCTGGCTCTGGATTGAGGTCAGGACTGAGTTGGATCACGTGTGTAGTTTATTATTGGGTGTGTTATCCTAGATCACACACAGTTGTGACTAGAGAGCTAACACACCTATCTCTCTTGAAATGTACAATGAATATTATCACTAACCTAGTATAGTTGAAATTCTGTACCCAACATCTTCTCATATATATATATATATATATATATATATATATATATATATATATATATATACATACTTTGCCTGCATGTATATATGAATGTCATGTGCATATCTGAGATCTAAAGAGTCCATAAGAGGGTGCCAGATTCACTGGAGCTGGAGTTAGAGACAAGTGTAAGCCAGCATGGGGGTGTTGAGAATTGAATTTCGGTCCTCTGGAAGGGCAGTCAGTTCTCTTAACTGCTGAGTCATCTCTCCAGCCCCCTCATCCTCTTTTCACAGTGCCTTGCCTTCACACCTAGAGATACTGACCTGTCAGAGTTTCCAGCTGAAACACACAGACATTCATTCTATACTTCCCCCCTAGTGTTATTTTGGTTCTGGTTTTTGTTTGCTTTTTGTTTTTGTCTGCTCAAATCCTGTTTCCTTTTCTCATTCCCCAAACCTCCAGTGTGGAAACTTTCTCTGCATTGTTTCCCCTCCTTGCTTCATACTTTTATAAGCTCCTGTGAGTGACTATCTATAAATATGTGCGTATGTGGGACACTGCAGTCTATGTATATACATTGTAAATTCAATAAAACCAATTAATATACCTTCGCTCCATCAATTTATCATTTCTTTATATTGCATTTACTTATTTGGGCACGTAGGTAATGCACACAGGCGATAGCACATGTAAATGTCAGAGGACAACACGTAGGAGTCAGTCCTCTCCTTGCACCACATGGATTTCAGCAATCATGCTTGGTGGCAAGCACCTTTACCTGCTGAACCATCTCCCTGGCCCCACAATGTGTGTGCGTGTGCATACACATCTGTGTGCTGAGAATGCTATAATCTGTTTGGAAATTTTCAATGTGTGGTCACTCACTGGGCAAAAATTGGGGTAGTCTGGCAGGCATGCCGCCCCACTGACACTAATTGCCAGTCTAACGGAAGCTTTTGTGCCTTTTGATCAGCTCCTTCCGGTGCTTCCTCCTCTTTGCTCTTCTTTGGCCCCTGCCTCTCTATGCTGTGTTTCTTTGAGGTGGAATATTTTAGTTCCACATATGAGCTAGACCACACTGTTTTTCTGTGCCTGGCCTATTTCACTCAGAGCCATGTTCATCTATCCCGACTGTGCTGTTATATGGTATTCCACTGAAGATATGCGTTTTCTTGAGTCCTTCATCAGTGAGTGAGCACCTGTTTTTCGACCTCAAATATTGTAAACAGTGGACGTGCAGGCATGTTCTCTATATACCAATTCTATTTCCAGAAGTGGCTTGCTGGATCTGTTTGTTTAGAAATTTCTAGCTCTCATCCCACTGCATTGCACATAAACACCAGTGAATAGAGCCAGTGTGGTGGCGCGTGCTGGTAATCCCAAACCTCAGTGAGGCAGAGGCAGAGGCAGGTGGATCTCTGTGAGTTCAAGGCCAGCCTGGTCTACAAAGTGAGTCCCAGACAGCCAGGGCTCTGTTACACAGAGAAATCCTGTCCCAAACAAACAAACAAACAAACAAACAAATTAAAGGTTGATTTATGCATAGACACAAGGCCTGTGCAGATTCATGTTTCCTTATGTTCCAGGATAATCAATATTAGCTGTCCATGGGCCTATTTTAGAAGATGCCTTGTTTAGCTCAGTAAACCCAGGCTCTCAGGTGGCTATGCTGTTTCTGACGTCAACAGTAGCAATGCAAGTGGCCATGTAGCTGCTTCCTTCTCAGATCATTTCAGTGAACCAATGGGAAAAGGCAGGGCTTGGTAACTATCTCATCTCCAATACCTCATCATCCAATCACCTGATAAGTTACTTAGCTTGTTTCCAAAGCTGAGACAAATTGCTCCAAACCTCAGTTTCTCAAGCTATAAGTGTTAGGATAATACAGCAGGTTGGTAGGTTGGGGCCAAGGTATGTTGCTAAGAAATCACTGCACAGAACAGATTTAACATGAGAGGTTTACTAGGGGAGAAGGAAGGGAGAGGAGAGAGAGGGAGAGAGAGAGAGAGAGAGAGAGAGAGAGAGAGAGAGAGAGAGAGAGAGAGAGAGAGACTAGAAGAC
>OU015751.1:20448927-20463888 GCA_907169655.1 Acomys percivali | reverse complement strand
ACACACACACACACACACACACACACACACACACACACACACGCTTAGTGTCTTTGGGGTAAGCATACTACATTTCGCACAAAAGAATCCCAGGTATATTTCTTCGACTCTTGAGGCTGAAGTGGGTATAAGGCCCAGAACACCCATCCTGCCACACTGAATGCTCATCTGAAACCAGCTCCGCCCCCCAACACCCCTGCGCCAAACATGGTCATCCATTCACAGCTTTCATAGGCCTCCCTGCCCCCACTGCTGAGGCAGAGATTTAGGATGTCTGGGGCCTGGACACAACACCCACTGAAGAAAATTTACTGCCTCTGGAGAACCGGAGCCTGACTTGGGGTCTTGAATGCATCTTTTTCCCCTTTGCCTTCGCTTTATTAGGTTGGTCACTGCTTGAATCGGTTGCCATGGTTTGGGCAAATCCATGGTGACTCTATAATGAAGCCTGAAAGACTTGGACCCCATTTATCATCCTCAGTGTTTGGGAGGCCCATAGCCTCATTTGCCTGTCCCCAGGGTCTGGACACCACTCTTCTGCCTTCTCCCCCCACTCCTGGGCCCCTTTTGAATGAGGAATGAACAGGTGGCGACTTGGAAGAAGAGAGGAGGCGACCCACACAGGTGGAGCGAGCAGAGCACTATAAAGTCACACAACATACATGTATACAACACACACACACACACAGAGACCCACAGACGCATGCACACATGCACCCAAGCGTGCATGCACATACATGCGCGCATGCATACACACTCCAAGAGTCTAAACACAGACTGACAACAGTTCAGATAGGCAGCTCTGCCTGATTTTCTCTTCCTAGGGAGTAGGAGACAATAGCATCTCTCCAGGTACAAGGAGTTCACAACCTCTCTTTAAAATGATGGATCAATAAAGCATCCCTTGCTGTTTGTATTAGAAAAAAAAAAAAAAGAAATATGGTTGCCCGTCCTCCTGCAGATCCGAGTACTGTCACACTCTCTATTCACCCCAGGAATAGTCTCAGCAGCACTGCAGTCCCACAGTGAGTTGGAGCAGATAGGACATGGAGCAGTGTGAAAGTGAAGACACACACACACACACACACACACACACAGAGAGAGAGAGAGAGAGAGAGAGAGAGAGAGATTCAGTGATACATTCACAATCCTCAGAGAAGGGCAGCTAGGATAAGGGCCCATCAGATTTGTCCTGGGAAATGTCCAGAGAGAAGAGCTTAAGCCCATTGCTCAGATTCAGGAATTATCATCTTACACATCCCCGCCCACCCCACTCCCTCTCATCATCCATCCATAGGTTATACACTGAAGCAACCCAAGAACCATGCAATTCCAACCTTTTTTGAGGAAGGGGGGTGTCTTGGTGTGAATTGCATAGTACACTATAGTAGTTGATAGGATTAGATGTGAAGACAAAGGCCTAGGGTTCAAGACCCTCCTCTCCCCACTGTGGCACCCGACCCACCCATGGGTCTGACCAGGCCAATCAGTGATGAAAGAAAAAAAAAGTTCGCCTCTTGAAGCATAACTGTCAGAATTAAGTGACACAAGGATAGTGTCCGCCATGGACGGGCACCTGTGCAGACACAGGAGGTCTCTGTGACTTCCACTCTGGTGACTATTCCACTACCCCCAGCAGCCATGGTCCTGGCAAGAGATCAGCTTTACAGCTATTTTCCTATTTTTAAAAAAGTGTGTGTGTGTGTGTGTGTGTGTGTGTGTGTGTGTGCACGCGTGTGCTTGTGCATGTGCATGCGCACGTGCACGCGTCTGTATGGCTGTGTGTCATGTGAGTGTAGGTGCCTGCAAAGACCAGAGCAAGCCAGTTGGATCCTCTACAGCTGGATTTCCAGACAAGTGTGAGTCCAATGTGTGTCCAGTGTGGATGCTGGCACCCAAACTCCAGACCCACACTTGGGCCCTCTGAATGGCAGGAAGAGCTTTGAATGGCAGAGCTATTTCTCCAGTCCTGGAAGGTCAGCTCCTGGCTTTGTGTCCAGGTGATTTGGTGTAGGTCCTTGGCATGGCAGCAAGTGTCCTTTTGCTCCTCTGGCTGGGACTAGGTTCTCAGCAGTGAGCTTGGCTCCAAGTGCTGACATCCCCCAGCCTCAGCTCTCATAGCCATGCTTAGCTCTGCCTCCCAAATCTCCCAATGGGCTAATCAGGTCCACCTCCTCTTTTCTGCATCTTGGGCTTTGCACGCCCCTCACTCAGTCCCACTTGTGAGCGCCTTGTATGTGTGTGCATTTGCTTCTCTGTACGTGCCCCACCCCGTTATCGAGCTTGTGCTCAGCCATACAGAGAGAAGCCAGGACTGTGTGACCTGTCTCCTGTGCCTCCTGATGGACTGACAGAAGCAGGAAGGAAACTGGTCCCTGGGTAGAGTATTGAGGGGCTGAGATTTCCTGGAGGAGGCAGGCAAGCAGTTCCCAACATAAGGACGTGCTGGCAGGAGCCATGTGCAGTCTGCAGCTCAGGGAAGGCTGGTAGCCCATCTAGGTGCCTGGGTAGGTGAGCATTGATCTCAGTAGCTAGCCTGCTCCATGGGGCTTTGCCTATCCCTGGAGGCAGAGTTGGGAAGGGTTCTGGCATAGTTCACAAGGGTTCTAGCTGAAGGGCTCAGTCTTCCTCCAAGATGCACATTAAAAAAAAATTTTTTTAATGGCAACTCATTGTTACTGGGACATGTTATATCTGACATTGTTTCTGGGATATGCTATACTCTATCTGACTCAGTATTATAGGCAATACTATAGCTGACTCACTGTTACTGGTGTACACTGTATCTGATTCACTGTTGCTGGTATATACTGTGTCTGACTCACTGTTACTGGTGTATACTGTGTCTGACTCACTGTTACTGGTTTATACTGTATCTGATTCACTGTTGCTGGTGTATACTGTATCTAATTTACTGTTACTGGTTTATACTGTATCTGACTCACTGTTGCTGTTGTACACCGTATCTGATTCTCTGTTGCTGGTTTATACTGTATCTGACTCACTGTTACTGGGGCATATTGTATCTGACTCATTGTCACTGGAGAGCACTATATTTGAGATAGTATTAGTGTTTTCTGATTATTAGTCTAGGAGAAAGAATGACCTTTTCTATTTTGAAAATGAAGCCAAGACAAGGAGCAATTAAGTGACATGCTCCTGGTTGCCCGTGAGAGGTGCCTTGAACAGAGTGTACAGAGAGGAGACATCAAGTCTTCATGTATATCACTGAGACTCTACTTGCTAAAAATAGCGAGTGAGGAGAGGCAGGGTGGGGCCGGAGGGGATGGGAGTGTAAAGCAGCTTGTCCTGTGGCCACTGCATCAAAGACAACCTTCATTCATTTCTTTACAGCCCATCCTTCAACCTGCAGAGACAGCCCAGGCATCTCTCACCCCACAGACACATTAGTGTCCATTTTTGGATAAAAACTCTTTTCGGAGACACTATCTCAATGTAGCCCAGGCTAGGCTCCAACTCATTATGTAGCTGAGGATGGCCTTGAACTTTTGATTCTCCCACCCCTGCCTTCTGATGCTGGGATTAAGTGGGCATACCACCACACCTGGTTCTATGTGATGCTGGCGATAGAACCTAGGGCTTCATGCTTGCTAGGTAATGACTCTAGCACAGTTTCTAGCCCCATAAGGACATTTTAAAAATTATCACAAACACCAAGCCATTTTCACATCTAATGAACAACTGAGCAATAACTCCCTTCTTATCCCCATCATAGCCCACCTTTGGCTGACTAAAAAGTACCCTGATTTTTTGGAGACTTCTGACATTGGCACCATAAATAAGGCCCCTGTACCAGGCAAACATGGATGGTTAGTCACCCCACAAGGAGCCGGAAACCTGGAGCCCACTCCAGCCTTCCCTGCCCCTCCTAGCTCCAGTGTGGGGTCCGCTGAGGGAAGAGGGAGCTACCATTGAATTTCAAGGACCCTTGAAATGCCAAATAATTTACCGAAACCTTTGAGGGGCCCTGGCGTGCCCAGATCGGCAAGGACAGCCCTGAGCACCCCCCTCCTCCCGTCCCCGCCGCCAGCCGCCAACACCAGTGGTGTGTCAGGGTCTTTTCACACCCAGGAGGCCAGACTCGGTGGACTCCTCCCTCTGGCTTTGGCCCTCTTCAGATCTAATGAGAATCCAAAGAGTTCCTGATAGGGTTTTAAAAGATGCTCCCCCATTCACCGTCCACCGAGCATGAAAATCCACCTCATTTATGTCCATTCTTCATCCCCAAAGGCCTAGGCAGGCCGGGCCCGGCAGCCCCAAACTTGTCACTCAACTTTTCACTTGCTTTTGTTGCATTCGCCTTTATTCTTCTGTCTCCTCAACACACCCTCCTCTCCCCCCTCCCGACTCGATCCTTGTCCCCCCTCTGCCCCCACCCACAGGACTTCCCCCAGTCCCTCTTTGCACATTACAAAACAGAAGGCCAGTCTGGGAATTTCTTTATAGATCCAGTGCTCACCACCCCCCCCCGCCTCTTCTCACCCCTCGCTTTTTAGACCATTTCGTAGCAAAAAAACAAAAAACAAAAAACAAAAAAAACCAAAAAGTCAGCAGTGGCTAAAAGGGACTCAGGACCTTGTCACAAAACAGCCTCGTGGCCTGGCTGGAAATGGCCTTGGGAATCTTAGAGACTCCACTGTTGACATCAGGGACGTGGGCAGAGTGAAGGACAGGATGGGGAAGGGACTGGCCCAAGGTAACAACAGAGTCAGTGGCACTGCAGGGTCCTGAGCTAAGCCTGCAATCTCTCAGCCTGGACCCACTGCATAGAAGTCTTCAGTCTGTCCTCTGTGACACTGGTGACAGTAGCATGGGCAGGTCCTCAGCCTAAACTAGGCTAGTGTTATCCTCACTTGGCGTGCCTAGCCGTTCCTGTGGAGCCTGCCTTCACCTCTCCCACACAGTCTTCTCCATTGACTCTTTCTGGCAAAGGACCCCAGCCATGGAAACCTCTACTTGGAGGCCCAAGCCAGTCCCCAAGCCAACTCTTCTTCCGGTATAGGTCGCACAATGGAGCCCAACCCGAAAGGGTTCCAGAGCCATGTCTTTTCTTTTGTAAACTGTGGTAGCCAAGGGGCCAGGGGTCAGATCTGCCCCCTACCTGCTTGGTGGCCTCTTTAGCACACAACACTATTGTGAAACACTAGTACGTTTCTCATGAAATGAAGACTGAATGTGCAATGTACAGTATCTGGACGTCCTTCAGAGTGCTCAGGGGACTGACTTCAGAACACCTATGGATTCCAAAACCCAAGTCCCTCATATAAAGTACAGACTAATTTGTGGGAAGTTGACATTAAACCAACCATAATTCTATGTCAATGCAAAATGCATTTATTCGCATCTCTGTGTGTCCTCAAAGTCTTAACAGTTGCATTATTGTTCGGCCATCTTTTCTGGGGCTGGAGCACTGGCTGCTCTTCCAGAGGACTTGAGGTCTATTCCCACCGTCCACGTGTCACAACTGTCCATAGTTGTGGGGATTCTGATGTCTTCTTCTGGCCTCTGCAAGCACTCCATGCAGGTGGTGCACAGACACTCATGCAGGCAAAACACCCATACATACAAAAGAAAAATAAATAAATCTTTGAGGAGAAGCAAAGACAAAAAGAAAACAAACAAACCTATGTTCACTGGAGAAGTGGTAGGATGTTTCCCTGCTTTGTGAAACCCTGAGTTCAATCCCCAGTTTGAAAAAAAAAAAAAAGCTCATGTTAAAAGTCTCCCTTGGAATTCAAAGGAAGTCTGTCAATCAAAAAGAAACTGGTGTGCTTCTAAAATATAATGACACAGAAGAAACATTTCCTTTCCAAAAAGGAAGCCATTTTACTTCACTGGCATCTTCACCGTGCCGCCTTCTCCACTGCAGCTCAGGTTTCCCCTTACAGTTGCAGAAGGAATCGAGCATTGCTGCTCTTTGCTTGGCCTCCCAGGCTTTCCTTTGCCTCTAGGTGGAAGCCTCCATAACCCCACAGCTCTTGCATTCTGCACGCCTGCAAAACCAGCAGGACATGGGGGACAAGTGTACTTCCAGCTTGAGGAGGAGCTAGGCCTTCTTAGGCTGTGGCGATCTCTGAGTGTGGGGGCTTGAAGAGGTTTGGCCCCCATAGATTCATGCGCTTGAATGCTTGGTCATTGGGAGTGGCACTGTTAGGAAGTGTGGCCTTGTTGGAGAGGCGTGGCCTTGTTGGCGGAAGTGCGTCACTGCGGAAGTGGGCTTTGAGGCCATATAGGGTATGTTCAAATTATGTTCAGTGCAACATCCGGTCTCCTTCTGCTGCTTTCGAGGGTTAGAACTCTCGGCTCTCCCAGCACCAAGTCTGGTTGTATGCTGCTATGCTTCCCGCCATGATGATAATGGACGAGAGCAATAAATCATGGTTGGGGAGCACACGGGAGAGGAAGTTCTTCATTTTATGTGGTAGGAAGCAGAGAGAAAGGTAGAGGCTGGGGATCAGATATAACCTTCAAAGGCTCTCCCTCTGTAGCCTGCTTTCTACAGTCAGCTCCAGCCTCCTTTAATGGCCACAGCGTCCCAAAAGAGTGCCACCAGTGGTGACTAAGTATTTAATACAAAAGCCTGTGGGGATATTACACATTAAACACTTTGATGTGTGTCTGTGTGTGTACGTGCACGTGCATGTGCATGTGTGTGTGTGTGCACGCGCGCACGCGTGTGTGTGTGTGTGTAGGGGGGTGTGCATGTGTACCCCAAATTGTCATGATGATGCTGGAAATTCAAGGTAGATCCAGCCTTAAGCACCTGGGTAGCTCAAGAAACAAGTTCCTTCGCATTAAAAAAAACAAAAACAAACAAAACAACCCACAAAAAACAAAACAACAACAATAAACCAGGAACTGTAGTTTCATTGGCTCAACATTAAGCGGGTACTTTTTTTTTTTTTTTAATTTGTAGCTAGTCTAGTTAAGAGTCATCCTGGGACCAGAGAGACAGTGGGTAAAGCACTTTGTTGTGCTGCAGATGTTACAGGAAGGATTCTCCCTACAGCCTTTGTTGCAGATGATACAGGAAGGATTCTCCCTACAGCCTTTTCTGCAGATGATACAGGAAGGATTCTCCCTACAGCCTTTGGAGAGAGCCCTACTTGCTGCATCCTTGGTGTCAAGCCCTGTTCTATGCACTCCTGGTCCTCTGGAGATAGTTGACCCATTTGCCACATGGTCCACACTGCTACGGGGATTGCGTTCTCTATTGCCCTGGCTAGGAGTTAGTCACTCTTTTCTACTTCAATGTTGCTATTCATTCTTGACCTGGGAACACTTATCTATGCTTCATGGGATTGGTGTGGAAAAAGGTGAGGAATTGGAGTGAGAACCAAAGGGCTTTTTCCTGTGAAGGCTGTATGAGCTTCAGTCTTGCCTTCTGCCATCAGGATGTTGCCAAGGGATAGGATGGAACAGGCTTCACCTAGTAGGGAAGGGGCAGAGACCTTTGGAAGCACAGCACAGACAACAGGGTACCCTCAGCACAGGGCATGGAGCCCCAGGATTCTACAGATGGTTCCTGTACCGTTGGGTGAGAAGAGAGACACACGCTTGATGTGTGAGGCCTGTGGCCCCACCTCTGGGTTTGGGAGAGGAGAGAGTTTCTAGAATGACTAAAGTGGCACAGTCCAGGTTAAGGGACACGTCATAGAAGGCTGTTTGAAAGAGGTAACACTTTAAAGGTAAGAAGAGGCAGCAATGCACAATGACATAAACACAAAATTTGAGCCTGAAGGCTGGTCAACTCCCACTTCATCACCGTAAATAGTGGGTAGCTTATTTCCAAGCTTTTGTACACAGAAGAAAAAACAAACAAACAAACAAACTCCAGTATCCTTTGGTCACAATATGCTTGCTCCATTTCATTTTTTTACATATGAACTTTTTTACATATGAAGTCCTAGCACCCAGCCCTAATAGATACCGAGAGATGACTGTATCTGGGTACCTGTGTCCCAGGCTTGAGGGGAAGTTAGGAGGTTGTGGTACTGCAGATTATATTGGGTACCAGGTCTGTGTGCAGTTCACAGATGATGACTGCATGAAGAACGCGGCTTGCTGGACATGGTGGTGCATGTCTGTGATCTCAAAACTTGGGAGGCAGAGGCAGGTGGGTCTCTGTGGGGCAAGGCCAGCCTAGTCTACATGACAAGTTCAGGCCAGCAAGGGCTACAATGGTGAGACCCCCATCTTGAAATAAAAAGGAAGGATGGGGCTCCTTTTGTCAACTCTCCTTTCTAGAGACTGATGCTGGACCAGGGAGGCGGGTGGCAGGAGAGAGCTGCCTGCCCACAGCTCCTAATCCATCAGGTCTGACAATCCAGGCCCCCCACGAGGGCTCCAGCCCCAGCTGCTGGGCAACAGCAGGCACTGAACAGAAGTTCCTCCTGGGCTTGGCCTCGCGCTCCCCTTCTGGGTCAACAGACAGAAGGGGCTCTGTCAGCCAGGTTAGGACAGGAAAGATTAATGGAGCAGGTGCAGGTCGGAGTTGGACAACCACCTGGCCTGACAAGGTCCCTGCTAGAGATTGAGCGCCTGACCCAGGCCAAAAACCAGCCCAGATATCTTCCAGCTGGTCTTGGTCTTCCCTGTCCACTTCTTCCTCTCCTCACCTGGTCACATCTGGCTGCACCTGGCCTCCCATAGGAGGCCTCAGAGAAGTCCCTGTGACACTCAACTTTAAAATAAATATATATTTTGTTTGTTTGTTTTCAATATCAGTGCTGAAAAGTAGGAGTTTTGTTTTTGTTTGAGACAGGGTCTAGGTAGCTCAAGCTGGCCTAGAAACTGACATCCTCCTGTTACCCTTCTGAGTGTTGGGATAATCACCTTTGCAGAAATAGTTACAATCACCCAGTGAAGTCACCATTCCTATTTAGCGGGTTTTAACTGTCAGCAGTGGTGTAGCAAGAGACACAGATTGACATTTTTCCTTTACTACCTCCACTTAAGGTAACCTAGATGCTGGACTTTGCTACAGAAAAAAAAAAAAAAAAGATTTCCTGAGCTTGGAGAGATGCCTCAGTGGCTAAGAGCTCATACTGTTCTTGTAGAGGACCCAGGTTCAGTTCCCAGCACCCACAGCAAACAGCTCACAACTGCCTGTGAGTTCAGCTCCACCATGCCTCTGGCCTCCTCAGGCACCTTCACACACAGGCACATACACACTCACAGACACACAAACATATACAGAGTCAAAAGTCCCTGGGTGTGGTGGTCCATGCCTTTAATCCTAGCACTTAGCTGGCAGAGGCAGGCAGATCTTTATGGGTCCAAGCTATCCTGGTCTACATAGAGAATTCCAGGCCAGACAGAGATACATACTAAGACCCCATCTAAATAAATAAATTAAATATAAAAATAAATCTTAAAAAAATAATTCTAGGAAAAGATAGTGTGAAACAATGCTAGCGTTCATTAAAAAAAAAAAGATTTTTTAAAAACCCACCTATTTCACATGTATGGGTGTTGTGCTGACATGTCTAACTGTGTACTGTATGCATTCCTGGTGCCCTCAGAGTCTGGAAGAGGGCATCGGATCCTGTAGAACTGGAGTTACAGATGGTTGTAAGTTGTGTATCGAACCCAGTTCCTCTGGAAGTGCAGGCAATGCTCTAACCACAGAGAGGTCCCTCCAGGCCCTAAAAAGAGGTTTTTAAAAAAAATAGGTGCATACACAGAGGTTAATAGAAAGACAGGTATTCAAGATCTAAGATACACTTGGCAGTGTGGGTGTGGGCTTCTCACTACAGTCCTCTTTGGTGTCTTTACCATAGCTGTGTGTGTGTGTCTGTGTGAGTGTGTATGCCTAGGTGAATCTGTGTGAGTGTGTATATGTGTATGAGTGTGTGTATGTGTTTCTATGTGTGAGTGTGTGTCTGTGTGTGTGAATGTGTATCTGTGTGTGTCTGTGTGAATTGTGTGTGTGTGTATATATGTCTGTGTGTTTCTGTGAGAGGGGTTTATGTGAGTGTATGTTTGTATGTGTGAGTGTGTGTAAATGTGTGATTTTGTAGGTTCAGAAGTTACCTTCAAAGGGTTGATAAAGAATTGAAGGTTACTGGCATGAAGAGATTTCTTTTCTTGCAGTTATAGGCATGTTTCCATGAGTGTAGGGTACACATGCATGAATGTGTGTATTCAAGTGGAGGCTTGGGCCCGATGACAGACAGCTGTCTCCCTCAGTCTCTCTTCATCTTAGATACCCAGGCCACAGGTGGTTTCTGGGGTGCACTGGACAGAACTACAAGATAAAGTAGCATCCAGGTCCCAGGGATCACTGTAACCAAAAGTTCACAGCTCTGTCTGTGAGATTCTGAAGACATCCCCAGGAGAGGAACAAAGCTCCCCTCTAGGTCTCAGGGGCTCGGGCCTTAAGAACAGCTTATTGCTTCTCAGAATTATTATGTAAAATGATATCTATGCAAAAACATATTGAGCTAGGGAGACGCCCCCCATGCTTGTCCCACAGGCATGGGAGTTCAGATCCACAGTAAAGCCAGGTGTGGCTGGCAGCCCACCTGTAACCCCGGAACATGGAGGCAAAGATGGGAAGTCACTGGAACGAGGTGGCTAGCCAGGCTAGGCAAAATGGCGAGCTCTGAATTCAGGGAGAGACCCTGCCTGGGTATCTAAGATGAAGAGAGACTGAGGGAGACAGCTGTCTGTCATCGGGCCCAAGCCTCCACTTGAATACACACATTCATGCATGTGTACCCTACACTCATGGAAACATGCCTATAACTGCAAGAAAAGAAATCTCTTCATGCCAGTAACCTTCACAGCAAATGCCATTAACTAGGCTGGTCTTTTTTTTTTTCTAAAGATTCATTTATTTATTATGTATACAGATTTCGTTATAGATGGTTGTGAGCCAACATGTGGTTGATGGGAATTGAACTCATGACCTCCGGAAGAGCAGTCAGTTGCTCCCACCCTCTGAGCCATCTCTCCAGCCCCCCCCCCTTTAAAAAAAAACAAACAAACAGGGTCTCAGTATGTAGCATGAGCTGGGTTGGAATTCACTTAAGGGAACTAGGCTGGCCTTGAACTCACAGAGACCCCTTAGCTTCTGCAGGGATTAAAGGTACGTGCCACTCACCCGGCTGTGCAAAAATTGATTCTCCAATGGCAAGAGAGTTTGCCCTGACTCTTGAGTGTATGGCTCTGTTTCCTCCCTCCCCCATAATTTTTCTTTCTATCCTACCTCGGTGGCCTAGAACTCTTCATCCTCCTGCCTCAGCCTTCTGAGTGCTCAAATTACATGTGTGGGTGCTACCATGCTCACTTTGGCAAAGGTGTTTTTTGTTTGTTTGTTGTTGTTGTTGTTGTTTAAGATCGACTTATTTTTATTTTGTCTGTATGTCTGAGTGTCTGTGTGTTTACTGCAGATGTACAGTGTCTGGGGAGACCCGGCAAGAGAATTGGCTTACCTGGAACTGGAGTTACAGGTGATGGTGCGCTGCCCCTGTGGGTGCTGGGAATCGAAGCCATGTCCTTCTCTTAACCACTGAGTCGAGTACCATAAATATTGTATACACAAAGATTAGACTTTTGAGTTTCTGGCTTTGGTTTAGGTGTTGGCTTTGGAGCAAGCATCCCAGGTTGGCCTCAAAGTCTACATAGCCAAAGATTATCTGAACTTCTGATCCTCCTGCCTCCACCTCTCTAGGACTGAGATTACATGTCACATGCTGTTTCAGATGACCATTTTCACACGTGCAATCATCCCTGAGTACCCATGGTGGGAGAGCTTGATTCCAGAACCTTCGAAGAACGCTAAGACTCCCAGGTGGTCAATTCCCTTGGCTAAAATGCATAGAGCTGGTGTGCAGTCTCCCGGTGAGGTGAACTATCGTAGACTGCATATATGACCAACACTGGTGCTAGATAAATAGTTGTTAATATATTATGTGGTTCAAGAATAATCACAAGAAAAACACGATCTACACAGATGCAATGTTATTTTCTTTCTTTTTTTTTTTTTTAATTTATTTATTTATTATGGGTACAGTATTCTTCCAGGGTGTATGCCTACATGCCAGAAGATGGCACCAGATCTCATTGTAGATGGTTGTCAGCCACCGTGTAGTTGCTGGGAATTGAACTCAGGACCTTCGGAAAAGCAGCCAGTGCTCTTAACCTCTGAGCCATCTCTCCAGCACCTTTAATGCTCTCTTCTTTCTTTCTTTCTTTCTTTCTTTCTTTCTTTCTTTCTTTCTTTATTTATTTATTTCTTTATTTCTTTTTTTTTTTTCCTGTTTGAGACAGGGTCTCTCTACGTAGTTCCGGCTGTCCTAGAACTTGCTATGTAAACCAGGCTGGCTTGGAACTCACAGAGATCTGCCTGCCTCTGCCTCCCAAGTGCTGGAATTAAAGGCGTGCACCACGACTCCTAGCTTGCGATGTCAGTTTTGAATATCCTCAATCCAAGGATGGTTGAGTCCCCAAGTGAGGAACTTCAGGGTATAGAGGGGGTAGCCATGTACCATTTTATTATTTCTTTAATTAATTATCTCAATTTGGAACAGCTGAGTCAGACTCGTGTGTTCTGAATGGCCTGTGAGTGTTTGGCTCACTCACAGTCTGGACCCATGTTTCTTGGGGCCTATAAGCCAGCTGTCCTCCCTGTACAGAGACCAGGGTGGGGATTGGAAGAGGGTGGCACATGCTCAGAGGTTAGAGTTCCGGCCAATAGAAAGTCCCACCCTCCTGGGTCCACTGAGTCCAGTCCAAGATCATCTCTGGCTAAGTAGAGTTTGAGGCGAGCCTGGGCCGCCTGTTCCAAAGCCAACACCTGAACCAGAAACCAAAAAACTCAAAAGTCTAATCTTTGTGTATACAATATTTATGGCGTCCTTCCACCCTAGTAGTGATGCTAGCCAGGTGGGTGCCTAAAAAGTGACTCCCAAGGGCTGTACGACAGTCTAGAAGTCACAGTAGAGAGGCCACACTTCCCTAGGGGAGAGGAAGTCCTAGACGACTTCTCAGAGATGGTGACAATTCTGGAGCCTTCTGAGTGGAGGAGGATGTGACTCAGTGTGAGTGGTCCAGGTGGAGGAAGAGGGAAATGGAGGCAGGGTCTGCCCTTGACCATGACTCCTTCTCTACTCATATTAGGTGAGTTCTCCACAGGTTAGAGACACCCCCCCCCCATTGCTGGACCTGACCTAAAAGCAACAATTATTAGCTCTGTGACCTTGAGTGACTCCCCTGTCCTACTCTGCTCCTTGGCTTTCCCATTTGCACCGTCACCTGCAACTGGGAGGACTGAAGGAGTGGCACAGGGTCACCTTTTGGAAGCGGTGATCAGTCCGAGGGATGAGCCACCAAAAATAAGTAAATAAAAATGTCTTCCTAAGTACTGTCCTAAAGCTGAAGTGTCCCACATCTCCCTTCCTACCTATTGAACAGTGAGGACCAGCTCTGAGATTATTCCTAAACTTGAGGACAGAGACCCCCCCCCCTGCCGTGGGGTATGACTTGGGGTCCTTCAGGCTTGGGAGAGCCATAACTGAGGCTGTGGAGATGGAAGGCAAAGACTCCCAGGGCCTGCTGCCTCTGCCCCTCCACTGGCCTCCTCTGCATGGGGTAGCCAGCTGGTCTCTGACCTTGTGTCTTTGACAATGATTTAACCACAAGGCGGGGTGGGGGTGGGTGGGGGTAGGGTAAGGGGTGGGGAGGGATCTGTGGAGCTGTCTGTAGTGGAGGGGATCCAGCCTGGCTCCTCTGCTCAGCTCTAGTGAAGTGAATTAGGACTCAGGAAGAGGCCAGGGGACCTTCTGAGTGAGCCCGCTGTCTCACCCTCCCTCCCTGTCATTCCCCAGCACAATAATAGGAACGCATAAAACTTCCAAAGCCCTGTGTTCATTTCCTTCCCTGTCTGCATCAGCTTCCCTTGCTGTAAACTCAAGCAGCGGAAATAGTGTCATTCTTCTCCTGCCCCATGAGGAAGAGGCGCTGGTCGCAGCCTATAGTGAAAATGGCGCCGCCTGAGAATCCAGAAACTTTGGTTTATATTGAAGCTGCCATGTGTCTGTGCTGAGACCCCAGTGCAAGGGCCCTGGGAAAGCAAATACGTGCAAAGAAACCAGCCACCTTGGGGACAGTGGCCATCTAAAGAGGTCGCATTCTGCTAAATCACACTAATTCAATGCAGCAATGAAGATAAGAACTTGATCTCTCTCATAATTTCTTTCTCTCTGTCTCTCTCTGTCTCTCTGTCTTTGTCTCTGTCTCTGTCTCTGTCTCTGTCTCTGTCTCTCTCTTGTTTTAATTTGGGTTTTTGAGACATCGTCTTAGGGAGCCTAGACACACTACGCAGCCAAGGATGACCTTGGTCTTCTGGTCTTCTGCTTCTGCCTTCGAATGTTGGCATAACAGGTGTGCATCCCTGTGCTAGGCAAGACAGAATTTCCCAAGGGAAGCAGGAAATTCAGATTTGTGATATCATCCCAGTGTCAGCAACTGAATGGAACATCAGCGACAAGCTGAGCTGGACAAAGTGGCCTACACCTCTAGTTCTACCACATGAGAAGCAGAGGAAGCAGGGATAAGGGTCCACACTGGCTACACAGGCAGTTGGAAGCCAGCCTTGGCTACATAAGCCTTTGTCTAAAAAGGAGACGGGTAGGTGGGGACATGACTCAGTTGGTAAAGGCAAGCAAGTGCAGATATGGCGACCTGAGTTTGGGTTCTTAGCACCCATTCTGAAAATTAAAAGGCCAGGTACAGCAGCATATGCCTGTGACCCCAGCACTGGGGGTGGCAGTGACAGATCCCCTAAATCCTCATTGGTTGACAGCCTAATCAAAGCACAGAGTTCCAGGCTCAATGAGAGCTCTCAAAAAATAAGGCAAGGAAGTGATCAAGACTTGGAAAACCCTCTGGCCTAAACACACACACACACACACACACACACACACACACACACAC
>OU015751.1:20408379-20436594 GCA_907169655.1 Acomys percivali | reverse complement strand
TGTGTGTGTGTGTGTGTGTGTGTGTGTGTGTACACGTTTGTGTGTGGGTTGCACCCTGCTGTGGGCAACAGTGTGGGGAGGGCAGATACTCAACACCCTCCCTCCATGCCTTGTCTCCAGTCATCCTGGCAAGATAAAGATGGCCACCCTTCTGTCAGTAGGCGTATAGTTACCACCATGGGCTCAATCTGGCAAAGAAGTCCTGCCCCTTGATCTCATTTGGTCCAAGCTTGCCTTGAATTCCTGATTGTCCTGCTTCCATTTCCCGAGTGCTGGGATTATAGGGCTGGGCCAACACTCTGGGTTCAACAGTTCTTTACTGAGACTCCATTACACTCCAGTGGCTGTGGTGTTCTTAGCCTCTCTCACCTGTGGGCTGTCCTCTTGGGTGGAGGAGGAGTGGGAGTATAATCGCTGAGCCCTAGGCTTTGAGGCATGGGGGGACAGCGCCACCTAATGGCCATATGCTTTCATTTATGCTGTTTGCTTTTGCTTTCTGCCTTCCGGGGCCCTCAAGACTGTAACTCTGGCTCCCCCTAGGGGCTGGGGACTGGAGTTCCATCTATGCAGCCGCTGGGTGATTGACAAAGGATTGTAGAGAACACATAATATACAGGAGAGTTCACCACCTGGCAGCATGAAGGCTGTCTTTAAAATTCCACCCTAGAAGCCGGGCGTGGTGGCGCACGCCTTTAATCCCAGCACTTGGGAGGCAGAAGCAGGCGGATCGCTGTGAGTTCGAGGCCAGCCTGGTTACAAAGTGAGTTGAGGACAGCCAAGGCTACACAGAGAGACCCTGTCTGGAAAAAGAAAAATTCCACTCCAGAGGGCTTCTCCCACAGCACAGGTAAAAGGGTACTTACAGGAGTGTGGGTGCTCTCCCCCCAAAAAAAAAGGCTGCCCCTGAAAACCCTCACCCAGAAGAGATGATGACTTACCCATAGCTGCTTAGATGGAGCTCCAGTTCCCAGGGGACAGAACCCAAGCACCCCAGGCCACCTGCAATTAAGGCAGAGCTGTGAACAGCAGGTGGTAGGGAGTCATGAGGCATGGAGTCATGACTTCCCCCAGCCCTCCATTAGGGGACACAGCTGAGACGATTGTTTTTCAAGAAGGCACAGCTGAACTTTCCCCCAGGTCACAATTGCTTGGCTGGGAGGACAGTCCCAAGGGTACTCTTCTGTTTCTTAAGAGGCAAGGCCTCAATACTACCCAGGCTGCTCCTGCACTCCTGGGCTTCAGCACCCCTCCCACCTCAGCCTTAGTAGCTGGGACAGCAGAGCAGGCATATGTGTCATGTGGGGCGACTTGCTTTTATTCGTTGTGTATGTGCCTGCTAATCTGTGTGTGCACCACATACGTGCAGGTGCCCTCAGAGGCCAGAAGAACGTTGGATCCCCTGAAACGGGAGCTACAGAGAGCTAGGGGTGCAGGGACCTGAACTTGATTCCTCTGCAAGAGCAGCCAGTGCTCTAAACACCAAGATTGGGAGAAACATTTGCAAATTATACATATCCAAGAAAAGGCTCACATCTAAAATATATAAAGAATTCTCCAAATTCAGTAAAATGAAAATTTTAAAAATCCAGTTCAAATAGCTTGTGTGTGTGTGTGTGTGTGTGTGTGTGTGTGTGTGTGCGCGCATGCGTACGATGTATAAGTGTGGGCATTTGTGCCATGGAACAAGTATAGAGGTCAAGGGACAACTGGCAGGAACTGACTCTCCTCTTCTGTTTATATGGATTCCAGTGGGTGACCGCAGGTCATCAAGCTGGACAGCAAGTGTCCTTAGCTATGGAGCATCCTTGCCAGCCCAGGTACATGTTTTTACAAAGATGTGCAAATGTTCATTGCTTTGCAATAAGCAAACTAAAGTTGTTGTTGAGGACAGTGCTGCACACCTTTAATCTCAGGTGCCTCTCTGTGAGTTTAAGTCCAGCTTGGTCTACTCAGGGAGTCCCAGACCAACCAAGGAAAAAAAAAAAACAGGTGTAAATGCATAAATTAACTGTGGCATGCACATACAATGAAATGCAACTCAGCCACAGAAATGAATTATCACCAGACTAACGTGGACCTGCCAGCTCCAAATAAGGACCCGGAGACTTATTTATTTTTATTATAGCTTAGGCTTAGCTTAGGCTACCTCCCACTAACTTGTCTAATTTAAATTAACCCAACTACTCTAGTCCACATGTACCACGTGACCCTTCCACCTTCAGGTCACGCTATGATCTTCCCACAGTTCCTATCTCTGCCCAGAAGTCCCGCCTTGTGTCTTAGCCATTGGCCATCAGATCTTTATTAAACCAATCAGAAGGTGACGGAGGTATACGTTTATAAATACTGAGGCAGGTGATGCATAAAAGTAGTACCAAAGTGCTCGGCTCTTTGCCATACAGAAGTAAACCATTGGATAATAATACAAAGACAGCCTTCACGCTGTCAGTGCACAACAGTGTTACCCCAACAACGAAGGACTTTCAAAATAATTACGTCACATGAAAGCCAGAGGCCAAAAAGAGTGCACGTGGGTCCAGTCTTGTCAAAGCTTTAGAAAAGACAAAGTCATAGACAGAGACAGAGAGCGGATGAGGGTTATGAGCAGGCAGTGCTGGGGAGAGCTAGGATGAAGGGGTTAGAAATGGCTAGGAGGAAATTCTTTAGGGCAATGAATAGGCTTATCATCTTAAATTGCGTGGATGCTTTCATTGACTCCGTGTTTGCATCTCTAAATACCACAGTCCTGTCTTAGTTACTTTTCTCATTTCTATGACAAAATAAGTAATATTAACAATTTTTAAAAAGGGTTTATTTTTGGCCCACGGAAGGGATGGCAAAGGGGTGACAGGGACACAGGACAATACTACATAGGTGTTTTCTTTTGACCTCACCATCCTCCTGCCTCAGCCTCCTGAGTGCAGGATTAACAGGCATCCTCCCTCATGCTGGACAAATTAGTATTTACTTGTGTTGTGTATACTTCCAAAGGAAGTTTCCTGAATGTTTTTTTTTTTTAATTTTCACATTTTTAAAATTTCACATCCCCAAATACATCTTAAGCCCATGTGGGTGGGGAAGAGACTAGTCTTGAAGGTTATTCTTTATCCGTGGAAGACAATGTGGCAAGATGACATCCTTGGAACTGGGTCACTGAAAGGTGCCATAGCTGGGGAGTACTGAGACCGGCTGGCAAAGCTCCCTCCGTGTGTTTTTTCTTGAGAGACAAGAGACAGGTTTGGTGGTCAGAGAGCACACGGGAACTCAGGCCCGCGTGGGCACTAACCTCCAGCCCCAGTGGTGGGAAAAGGGAATGACAGAGTCACCCGGCTCTAGTCTGTGAAGAGGCGGGCTTTTATAAGCAGGCTCAGGGTGGTTCCAAGCCCCCTCTGAGTGTCATAGCCATGTTGCTGTGACATAGGTATCTGCCCTCTCCTCTGGGCACAGAAGAGTTCTGAGAACAGCCAGAACCAGAAGGCTCATCACTCAGCCCTGTGCCCAGGTCAAAGGGGCTGCTCAGTGGGGCCACAGAAATAGCCTCCAGCCGCATTCCATAGACAGGGTGTGGTGGTGCTCGCCTGTAATCCCAGCTTTCATGTGGACGAAGCGGGAGGATCCGAAGTTTAAGGTCAACCTCAGCTTCACAGTGAGTTTGAGGCGAGCCTTGAATACACGAGGCCCTATCTCAATAACCAAAGGGGAGATAGGCAGAAACATCCATGGGGGCCCGGACCCCTGTTCGCACACCTGGGAAAGTCTATCCAGGCACAACTCAAGTGCTCTTTTCAAAGCCCCGCCT
The DNA here is from genome assembly GCA_907169655.1 of Acomys percivali. Taxonomy (NCBI): domain Eukaryota; kingdom Metazoa; phylum Chordata; class Mammalia; order Rodentia; family Muridae; genus Acomys; species Acomys percivali. The sequence goes on along the minus strand of OU015751.1, from coordinate 20,432,795 downwards.
CCGCCCTTCCTTATACCACACCCAAGCTTCCCAGTGTGAAGGGAATTTCCTACCCCAGGTTTAGTTGAGTCTGAGATTCTTGCTTTATTTCCATTGCCCTGTGTACTAAGAGTCACACAGAAAACCTAGAACCTAGGTAGAACAGTTGACACACACGCTTGGGTGGACTGTTCCTGCAAGGCCTGCCATCTCCAGCAGGGGGCGACCAGCACCAAGCTTTGCTTGGCGTGGGTCCCTGAATACAATCTGCAGATTCCTTACTACAGTTAGTTTTTATAACATGGGTATTTGTGGACGCCGCTCTCCTTCCTGAGCCCTGGTTCAACTACTTCTCCATGTGATCATTTCTCTACCTGTGGAGCCTTATGTCTTACCAGTCAGCCTCAGTTTCCCCTAGTGTGTGAAATATGAGTGCTGTCCATTTGGCCTCCCTGGGCTCAGTGGCCCAAGCTATACCAGTGCTCACTCCAGAGTAGCCTTCCTTCAATCCCTGCGCCGGTAAGACTTCCAAATAAGACAAACGAAAGAGCACCCCCCAAAATCACATCTTTAATGTTTGATTAATGAACTGACTCTGAGAGACGAATGGACTGGGGCGGGAGTGGCTAGTTTTGAGTAGCCAGGAACTCTTGTTAATTGTATAGAAAAATGAATATTATATATATATTTTTTAAATGTAGAAAACGGGTGGGCGGAGCAGGAGCCTTACAGATGACTCAAGGCACCTGGGAATTTGAGACATGGTCCAAGCTTGCATCTGGAGCAGTGTTAGCAGGGCTGCGCCCAGCACTGCCTGCCCTGTGGAACAGACACACTCTTCTCTTCCTTTAAAAAAAAAAAAAAAATCACTGTAAAACTGCCCTTGACAGGGCATAATGGCCAGTGGCCATGGCACTGCTAGATATAAAAAAAAGTCTATACTGAGCCCTGAGCTTCCTTCTCTGGGCCATCCCTGTTCCCCGGGGGACCCACAGGGCTCAGCCTTCTTCCCCTGGGAGGAGTGGCCGTCAGAGACTGCACACAGGCACATACGCCCTGGGCTTTGGTCGGTGCCGCGAGTGGGTGGGGGAGTTGCAGCAGGTCCTGTCCAGCTTGTGTAAGACTTGGGACTCGCTGTGTAGTACAGTCCTGCTGGGGCTGCTGTGCCAGGCCAGGCCCTAATTGGGATAGCACAGACAGCACCCAGTGCCTGCTGTGTCCGCGCTGGACTTGGCACCAGGTCCCAGCAATCCATCAGTGACAGAATGCTCAAGGATAATGTCCTCCACGCGGGTGATGTACAGTAGGGTCAGCAGCACCCCGAGAAACTGAGGACACAGAGAGAGAGGGGGGGGCTGGTGAGAGCCTGCTGGCACATGAGCATCCCTCCCTGGCAGTCCCCTCACTGGGTGGCTGGGGAAATTGAGGTGTCCTAAACACCCACTGTCCAGACAGTCCCAGGATGGACCTCTTCTACCGTCCCTGCCCAGGAATATGGAGACTCCCTGCTCTGCACTCAGTAGCACAGCCCCTCTGTGCTGGTTCCTGTGTCTCTGCCACACCTTACCCAGGGAACCTTGGGAAAGTCACGTCACCGGAACCTTTGAAGCTTCAGTTTCCACTGCTGCTGAGTAGACGTGGTAATCGCTCCTACCTCACCAGCGGACTGAAGGCGGAGCCAGTGCAGAGAGAGCAGTTGAGGCTACTCCGTTTGCCTCCCCTTCTAGACCTCAGCTCTCCCAGTGCCTCTGACCCTTCATCACGCAGCCAGGCTTCCTCTGCACCCACTAACTACCCACCTGAGGAAGCAGGATGCCCAGTAAGAGACCCGCCATGATGGTGTAGTTGTCCATGAACCATATCAGCACGGCGTTAGTGCAGCCCCGCACGTGAATGACGTTCTGTGCGTCCAGGCGCTGTGCGGGAGGAGGGTGTCAGCTTAAGAGGGTGGCCGTGGCTTCTCTGGTACTGCTCCTGAGACAGCACAGCACTGGGGACACTGTGGTAGCACTTCGGTGGTGAGAACTGCTGGGGGCTTGGGGGAATGACAGAGGACGCACATCCACATAACCTCCCAGATGCCACCTGGCGCTGTACACTATTACTTGAGCCAAAAGCCAACTCTAGGCACGTGTTAAAAACAAAACAAAACAAAAACCTACAGGTTTTTAATGCACAGTGAAGCTTCTAGAATTACTATGTTAGATTTTTTTTTTCCCCACAAGTGGAAAAAATCTCTCACCATGAAACTTTGTTCCATGCACAAAATTATTAAAAACAACATCATTGGGGGATGTGGGGTGGTGCTGGCAGGCTGCCCATGTTTTAGTGGGTGGCCCTACCCTCACACATATGTGGGCAGAACTAACTGGACCCAGTGGGCTATTAAAAGAAGAAAGAAAAAAGGCGGGGTGCAGTGGTTCAAACCCTTAGTCGCAGCACTCCCTCAGGAGTCAGAGGCAGGAGAATCTCTGCGAGTTTGAGGCCAGCCTAATCTATATAGCAAATTCCAGGTCAGCTAGGGCTACCTAGAGAGACCCACCACCTCAGCTTCCTCAAAATATTCCCAGAAAGCTGATGTAGGGGGGACATTCAAGAAGGACTTTCTCTTTCTCAGGGAACTCCTGGGTCCCAGGTAGGTAACAGCAGTGTGAAGAGGCTTCAGGGCTGGGCAGGCAGCATGGGAGGGGCCTTGGAAGGGCATAATGCCTCCTCACAGATAAGTCTGTCTGGAGTAGGTACCAGCAATCACGGGCAGATGGCCTCCCTTGGCTCCCTGGGGCCCTTCAATGACTGAAAGCCAGGGAGAGCTGGGTAATCTGAGTAGCCAGGAGCCCTCCGCTAGAAACCCCCACCATCAGCTATGGAATGGGAATAGAGGACAGAGGGTTTTCAAGCCGTTACCTCCTTGTCGATTGTTTTGTAGCCGCACATGGTGTTGACAACATCTGTCTGGAACAGAAACATATCAGCCACGATTCTACCAGCTGTTATCTGAAGGACTCGCCTTCTGCTGACGCAAGAGCCGCGCAGTGAGGAGAGTCGCGTGGTACGGATGGAGCTGAGATTTCTCGCCTCCAGCGGCAGGCTCCAGCCTGCATCTCAGTGACCACCTCCAAGAAATGCCCAGTGGAGAACCATGGGCAAGAGCCCCTTCCATGGGGGTTCTTGCGGGGGAAATCTCCCCTCCACCAGCAGCAGCTGGAAGCACCCCGGCGGCGCCCCCTTGTTGAGCCAGGCTGCTCCCATTTCACTGGCTCCCAGAAAGGAGCTTCTCAAGGCACAACTGGGCCCCTGCTGGCTGTGGTTTACCTGAGGGCAAAGCTGGGCCACTGGCCATGCTTCCCTGCCCCTTCAAAGCTGGCTTCGCCACCAAAGTTCTTCTCTGAAAAAAGGGCCACTCCCCCAGGGCTCCCCACTGCTGACTAACTTATACCTGGGGACCCTAGTGATGGGATCTAACTCCCTTCTAGTTCCTTCTCAAGTAGGTGCAATGAGACTTCCCATCACTGTGCCCTGCTTGGTCGCATCTTCAGCCATAAGGGAAGAGGCAGAACCCCAGATCCAGCCTGGATCCAGCTTGGGTCCCTGCATATGTAAGTGAGGCCTGTGCTGGGCCAGAAGGCCACTGGTGCCAGTGACAAGGCAGGAGAGCAGCTGCGTAGCTCCAGCTTTCACAGGGCAAGTTCACTTGGCACTGTTCCAGACTCTGGGTGAAGCCCCACCCACCCACAGCCACTCCGTTTCCATGGTTACAGGCTGGGGTAGTAGGCACAGCTGTCAAAACCATCAACAAGAGACTTTGCACGGGGTCGTATGTGTATGGGTAGCGGGGAGTAACTGCCAGGCTTTTCTTTTGTGCCCCGGTCCAGACCCTGGACAGTTCCTGACCATACTTGTCACACATCAGGACTGACAAGTGGTGACCACACAGCTCAGCAGGCCGGATGACTGGGGAAGTGACAGCTGAGAGGCTCCTGCTGGGGAAAGTGGAGGCTGGCATTTATATCACCACATCCCTTCTGCCTCGGCTAAGCTCGCCACTCCTGCGCCTGCGCTGCTCTGCCTACAGCTGACAGGGTGGATCTGCTGCCCCTGCTGAGCACTCTGGCCCTCTGTGACGTGATATAGCCCTGCCAACCTTGGCCAAGTCTTCTAAAGAGGGTAAAGCAATAGTACCCCTGGCCTCCCAAGGCTGTCGTGCGGGCCGAGCAACTACAACCGAAGAGCCCAGGCCCACACATGCGCGTGTCCAGGCGATGCTCACTGACACACTCACAGAGGAAGCTGCCCACGCAGCTCCCCCTTGCCAGAGCCGTTGGGCTAAGGAAAGCACGGGCACTAGCTACCACCCCATGCCCACTCCCACTGCCTGCTCCATTTGGGCAAAGTCTGGCCGGCTGGGCGATCCCACACCCAGTACTGATGAGGTTACCGTGTTCCTGATGCAACAGGTGTAAGGTACCCCACAGGCCAGGGGCCCGGGGGCGCTGCAGTCATGGTACTGGTTTTTGCTCCAGTCTCTGTAGTCCTCCCCGCCGCAGCACTTAAACTAAAGAGGAAAGCACAAAGAAAGAGCTGCAGTCACTGCCAAGGCCAGGGTCAGATGGCAGGCAGCACTAGCTAAGAGAGGATGCTGACGAGGTATTTGTGCATCCGCAGGTGAAGGGGGCGGGTCGGAGGAGAGTGATGGAAGTACCAGGGTGGGAGTTGGAGTACCAGGGTCTCCTAAAGCCATACTCTGTTAGGTCAGAGATGTCAAGAGTGGCACGGCCACTCCACTCACTGGAGTGGCTTGCGTGGTAATGCCAGACTACTTCAATTGGATACCACTGGAAGGGAAGTCCGCCATCCCTGGCAACTGGTCTGCATCTTCCCCTCCATCTTCAAGGCCCTGAGGCAGGGGTCTGGCTGGAGTAGACAGCCTCAGAGGCCAGCTCCCATGAGAAGCCTGCATCATGCTGACCTTGGAGACCTGAATACCTACCTACCTGAGGCACTCCTCTTAGCTTCCCCCCTCCCACTTCTACTCCAGGCACCAGGGCCAGCTCCTGGGAGTGGGGGTGGGGTGGACAACCTGGGATGGCCTCCTCCTGGGCTCTGCGCTTGAGAAGACAGAGTACTGGCTAGGTGACAGGAGCCACAGCCAGGCATGCAGGCATACCTGGGATCCCAGCAGGAGGAATGCCACAAGTTTGAAGTCAACCTAGACTACATAGTGAGTTCTAGTACAACCTGGGCTACAGTATAAGACACACACACATTACCAAAAACAAAAAAAACAAAAAACCAAACTATACCAAAACTACCTAAGAGGGGATCAGGAAGGGCTCCTATATAACAGGGAGGAAGTTAGGGCGGGGCGGGGCGGGGGTGGGAGGCGGGGGTGGGGTGGGGCAGGGGTGGGAGGTGGGGGTGGGGTGGTGTAGCTTTATGTTGAGAGGACAGGAAAGGCTGTTTGAAGGAGAGGAGATTTCATCCGAGACATGAACAAGGAAAAGGCGGTCAGCATGTATGTGCAAAGACCCTGTGCAGAAACAAGGCCGTGTTTCAGTAGCCGGTGGACAGGCCAATGAGCGAAGGGGATGAAGTCTGGAAACAGCAGCCATATGTAAAAAAGACCCATCCGCCGCCAGAGCAAACAGGGGTCCAGGGACTGTGTTCCAGTGCAGGGAGCTGAGGTCGTGTTGCACCTCACGTGCTGGTGGTGGTACACACGAGGTGCTGGTACACACAATCTGGCAACCCTTCCCAAGTCTTCACAGTGTACTGGCAGCCACCAGGCCTTGGGATTCACAAATGCCTATCTATCTGCAGTGTGGTACAAGGGGCATTTGTTATGCATTCCAATCCTCACATCACCACTCTGGCTGTGTGACTATAGGCAAGGCGATCAGCCTCTCTGGGCCTCGGGTACTTGTTTGCTAGAAAGAGCAATGCCAACTTTGCGTGGCTGAGCTGCGACAGTAAGAGAGTCGCAGTGCGAAGCATTCTGCACTTGGCCCAGCAAGCATTAGTCACCTCCTACCTCCCACTAGAGGAGAAATTAAATCCCAGAGCCAGCTAAGGGCTGGTTCCAACAAAAGCATCTATCTACTCTGGAGTATGACTCGGCTCTCTCGGCCTGGGCTGGCAGGCACATTGCTGGCAGAAAAGAATCTCCCGGGAGCTGCACCTGTTTCTCCTATGGAGAAGCACAGAGCCAAAGGCCCAGGGCATGGTGAGGCTGGCCTCCACTGAAGGCTTGCCTAGGGGACCAGGCACACTCAACTGCCAGGGGGATGGGGGCAGGGAGGGGGTTGTAGCCCTCCACCATCACTACCGTCATCCAGTGAACGAGGGTGACACCACCACACTGGCTCTGCTCTAAGCACGTCTGAAAGAGTCTCAACCACAGCAAGGAAAGAAACCAGAATCAGCCCCACGGTGCAGACAGGAAACCCAAGGAGCCTCTCTAGAGGCTGGCAAGCCCTGGGGAAAGGGTGGCTCCACTGCAGCTGTGACTGTTGTGCCCATGTACTGGGCTGGGCCTTGGGGAGAGGGACAGTGTCCGAAGGGGACACACAATTATCACCACATCTCAAAGGTGTGTCAGAGAGAAGGGAGGGCTCTGGTCCCATGTCCAAAAGGGGAAGCTGGGATTAGGAGAGAGTTTTCTCCCCAGCTTGGCGGAAGTGAGTGCACCACACTAGAGGGACTGGGTCCAGGAGGCTGGGCACCAGGGGAAGGCCAGTCAGTCCCCCGCCCCCAAGAAAAGGAGTCCCTTGTCACCCAGGGGGTGAGCACTGGCACCCTGCAAGGTGGCCAGGGTGGCATCTGGCCTTGTTGTGAGTTGGTTCCCCGTGTTCGAGGCCAGCCACCTGCACTGGGAACAGCCAGGTCACCAGGTCCCTCACCCCACTCTCTGGAACAGAGGCTTGAATCCAGGGCAAAGGTCTTAGAGGTAACCCTCTGCCTCTCATGCCCCGCCCCTCGGGCCGGTCACCTTCTTCTGAACAAAGTCCATGATGTTCTTGAAGTCCAGGTCATCGTAGTAGTTGACAATTCCTCTCCGAATGTTGTTATTCAGAAAGTCAATGGTCTAGACAGAAGGAGAAATTGCCAATGAAAAGGAGCACATGTCAGAGGCTAGCCCCCAATTATTCTACAAGTCCAGGTTAGCACAAAGGTGAACCCAACAGTCTCCAGCTATCTGAGCAGAAGGTCCTGTCCACTCCCTACCCTTAGAGACTTCCCAGCCCCACAGATATCTCCCAGGCTTCCAAGGCCCAGCTCCTGAGAGGCCGATCTGCCAGGCTCCAGTCTGAAGGGGCATGCTGGAGCTGGGCCTCTTAACCCTACTGTTTCCTGCCATGTACTCTCTCCCTTGCTGGAATCTTCCTTTGATCCTCCAGCCCCCTTGCACTCTCATCACCCGACCTCTTGCTTTATATAGAGGGAAGAGGACCATGGGGCTGTGAGAAGGGAAAAATAGAGAGAAGATAGACTTTGCCCTGGGTTGCAGAACAGGCTGGTCAAGACTGGAACCCAAGTCCCCTGACGCCTTACGTGGGCCTCTCTTCATTACTTGGTGCTCTGACCCTCAGGCCACACAGTCTCCTCCCAGTTTGGGCATGGCCATTTTCCACCCGGAAGGGCGCTGGAATGCCACCCTCTCCCAGTCACGCTGGGCTCTCGGGAGCAACAGGCAGCTCTTGTGCTGAGATCCCTGGAATACAAAGGCCCCACAGCGGGCACGGCTGGGGCGGGAGAGTGGGCAGCCCAGTCACAGGCTTGTTGTGACAATCGAAGCTTTCAGAGCAGAGGCAGAGTACCAATGGAGACTGGGGACAAAGGGACATTCTTGGCTCCGATACAGGACAGAGGAGCCAGACAATTCCTGGGGGAGGTGCCATGAGGTACATTGGGATAGCAGGGGGCAGCTTCCAGGCCCTGTTAGAGATTACTTTCCTATTGGTGAACCTTCCAGATCTAAGCATAAGAGACTAAGCTAAGAGGGGCCACCAAGTCTCTTAGTCAAGGGCACAGTCCCTGCTGTTACCAGACCCCAGGCATTTCTCTTAATCACCAAGCTCCCTTTTCTCATCCACAAAATAGGGAGATGGTCAGCGTTCTGGAGGTGTGAGGAGGAGTTTGAACCCCTAAAAGTGTTTACGGATTCTGGTCCCATGGTAGGTCCCAGTAACACAGACATCTCTGCACATGGAAAACAGACCCCTTAGGGTGTCATTTCATATTGTCACAGTGGAAGCCTCAGTTCCCCAGGGATGCTTAGGTCTACTGCTTGCCCAGAGGACTTCCCATAAGAGTAGCAGCCCCCTAGGGCTTTTTGTCCAAGGTCCCCCAGCTGACCAAGATGCCAGCCTGCTAGCCTGTCACATGCCACATTATGAGCTAAGAAGCCTAGACTCAAGTGTGGCTGCCTCTGCCCGAGGCCCAACCTCCTCAAGAGTGAGGTGAGGACTGAGCCTGACTTGGGAGGCTGGAGGACCCCACCCCATCCCAATATGAACAGCAACAGCATGGACTCCCCAACAGGAAAGAGAAGCTACGGGCTCTAGGAGAGGCTCTCGGGTCACCGGCACACAGCCCTTCATGGGTCTGACACTGAACCCCAGAGCAGGGGTTGAGTGCACCATCTGCCTGTCAGCCATACTGTATACACAGGACCAGCCAACTCATGGACCTCTCCACCCAACCTTGCCTGCCTGTTCCTCTGGGGGATGTGGTGACAGGGCCAGATGGCTGCGGAGGAATGGATGAATAAGAAACGGGACACCAGGGCGAGGTCGGTCTGCCACTCAAAGGGGTGGAGGGGGTGAGGGCGTGAGCTCACAGCCTTGAATGATGCACTGTGGGCTTCCTTGGTTGAGCTAGGCAGGGTAACCCTTGGGTGGCACCAGGGTTAAGGACTTGCCTAGGCCAGAAGGGTAGAAATGGGCTATGAGCAGCTTTGATCTACTCTCCAGGCACCGGGGATATAGTCCTGACTTGCTCTGGCCCTCTCTTCCTACCTCATCCATTCTTAGATTTCCCTGGAGTCCCTTCCTGCAGGGATGGATAGGGTGGGAGGCAAAGGTGGCTAGAGTAGGCTTGTGGGCTCTCTCTCTCTCTCTCTCTCTCTCTCTCTCTCTCTCTCTCTCTCTCTCTCTCTCTCTCTCTCTCTCTCCCCCTTCTCTTCTCTTCCTGCCTCCCTCCTGCTAAGTCTAGCTAGTATGGTATGTGCTGGCCCTACCAAGACAGCCCAACAGACCCATATGAGGACTCTATTTCCATCTAGTAAGCTGCTTTAGCCCTGTTGGGGAGGAAGGCCCTGCAGGGAACCTCCATGACCAGACATGAGAGTAGATAGCTGGTCCTGGGCCCAACCAGCTCGTAAGAGACAATTCTTCCGATTGGTTGTTCTGGCTATTACAAACCTGCACTGCTCCTGGCATTGTGTGTGTGATGTTTCCTAGGAACATGAGCAGGACACTGAGGTGGCCCCTGGGGCTGTGGCCATTGAAGAGAGGTGGGAGAAGCAACAAATTCCCATAAGGCACTCAGGTTGTGCGGTTTCCGGGCTGTAAAGGGCTTGCTGGTATCCCCAGAACCCATCAGGCACAATTCAAAGGAGCTGGAGTCACTCAGAGGCCATGCCTCTGGCTTCGGCAGCTGCTCCCAAAAGCAAACCATACCACTGTCACCTCAGCCAGCTCTCAACCAGGCCACACCAACAGAAGCAATTTCAGCCAGCAAGCTGCCTTTCACTGGTGCTGGCACAGGCCACAGAGGGGCACCTGATCCCGAGCAAGCAAACAACAAAGGCCACATGACTTTCAAAGTGTATTAAGCCACCAGATAATGCCATGCAGTCCTATCCTTTCTAGAATTTTCCTTTAGATCTGGATTTCTAGCCTAGGATGCCTCTGCCTCACCCCAGGGAAACCTTGGACTATTCTCAATGAGTTGGGCAGCTCCCAGTGCAAGGTTCAGGTGTGAAGGAACCCAAGAGCACTTCCCACAGGCTGGCTGATCCAGGGTCCGGCCCCTCTGGGGGTAGAATTGCTCTGGGACCTTGTAGGCTGCCCAAAGCCTCTGTCACATCCTAGACAGCTCCTGAGACCTCAGGCTGTGGGTATGGATGTATATATTCAGGTGTTTACCCAAGGGGACTGTGGAACCACCAGTTTTCTCCTGCCCCTAATTTCAGGATACCCTAAGTGCTGGCTAGTAATGCTACGCCAGGGTAAGAAAACCAAGGTGGTGCCGCCTGCCAATCTCTGGTCTAGCATCAAGAATGACCAAAACATCCTCTGAGAAAGACAGAGAGTAGCCTGCAGTCACCTTGTTCTGCTGGGAGAAGTGGCAGAGGCCTGGGAGGGTGGGACAAACCTACCAGATATAGCCCAGGAATTTTCTGGATTTCTGCTCAGTTTTGCCACCTCCAGCCTCTATGATGCCCTCATGATGAGACACAGAGCAATCTAGGGCAACAGTAAGTATAGAAAATATAGCTCAGGTTGTGGGGTCACCAAGTCTCATGTCCGTGCCCAGGGCCAAGGCACTGAGCAGTTTTCTGCTGGCCCAACTTGACCCCTCAGCACACACCACACATATGCACAGACTGAAGAGCCACTGGCACCCTGATTGCTGTGTCCCCCTGCATGCAGCCACCTCACCCAGCTCAGGGAGACAGTTTCCCCACACATCCAAGCATCTATCTCTCACTAACTGGCATTGGCCAGGCCTGGCTGCTCCCTGAGAGTCTGGCTTGGTGACTAGTTCTCAGCTGTCAGAGCAGACCCTCAGAACTAACAGGAAGTCCATGGTGCTGGACACTGAACTTGTTCTACAGTGGTTAAAGAGATCTGCCTTCTCCTGAAGAAGACATTCACTTGGGCACTCTCTTCTCCCCACCACCACCATAAAAAAGAAGAAAAGAAAAATTTGGAATCTAGAGAAAAAAATAGAAAGGCGAGAACAAACCAATCCATCCTACTCCTCAGCTTCCAGAAATTTCTCTGGATGTATTTATTTATTTATTTATTTATCCATGACAGGGTTTCTCTGTGTAGTCCTGGCTGTCCTGGAACTCTCTGTGTCATCCAGGCTGGCCCTGAACTCAGAGATCTGCTTGATTCTGCCTCCCACATGCTGAGATTAAAGGCATGTGCATGCACTACATGCCCTGTTTCAGGGCTTTCATTAAAAATTTTTAAATAAGTACTTACTACATAACCGATAAGTATTATATAACCTAAATAGGCATCAAGGGTGCAGTTCTCCTGCCTCAGCCTCCCAAGTTCTGGGATTATAGGTGTGCACCACCACGTCTGCTGTATTCTAACAATTGTAAATATTATGACGACTATATTGTGAAAATATTTTAGACAGGGTCTTGCTGTACACACCTCTGGCTAACGTGCTCACTATACATCTCAGGCTAGCGTCAAACCCTGAGCAATGCTCCTGCCTCAGTCTCCCCAGTCCTAGGATTACAGGCATATGCCCCAATTTATATGTTTGCTTTCTTTTGTTCGTGGTTCCTTGCTCATGACCCTATTCCCCAAGGAAGGCCAAAAACAAACAAACAAACAACTAATAGGTTCTATTCCTCATGGAGGGTCACAGAAATGGTCATCTTCCCCACTTTGGGAGGCCACAACCATCAGCTCTGAGCCACCTTCATCTGGTAAGGTCATTCCAGAGAGTCCTGCAGCAAACCCACAAGGGGATGCTGAAGAACCGCCAGACAGGCTTCCCCACCCACTTATGAGCAGTCATGCCACACGGTGGTCTCCATAATGATTCGGTGGACAGTTTGGAGAGCTGAGTATGCAGAGGGTCCTATGAGGGTGGAGTACTGGGAGAGGCTCTGGGAGCTATGGCCATCTTCTCCCAAACACCTCTTCTGCATCTTTACAATGGCTTTGGCATGGGTTGTTTTGTTTGTTTGGTTGGTTGGTTGGTTTTGTTCTGTTTTGTTTTTGTAGTTATTGTTGTTCGTTTGTTTGTTTTGTTTTATTTGAGACATAGTCTCTCTACATAGCCCTGGTTGTTCTGGAACTCATAAAGATCCACCTGCCTCTGCTTCCTGAGTGCTTGGATTAAACCACACTTGGTCAGTATGTTTTGTTTAATTTTGAGACAGGGTTTCAAATAGATGAAACAGTTGAAAGATAGCCTTGAACTCCCTTACACAGTATGGAGCACACATTGCATGGGCCACAGAGCCTATAGGGTGTGGGTATAACTGGAAAGTTGTCCCTGACTCAGGCCCTGGCTTCCCGAGCAGTGAGGACTGAAGGTCCCAAGGGGCTCCCAAGGCAGTGGCCTTTACTCAGCTCAACTCCCTCATTTAAAAGAAGGAAGTGACATCATGGCCCCAGCTGACCTACAAAACATGGGGAAATGGCAAATCTGACAGCCTTGGAGAGGCACACAGGAACCAGGACTAGCTTACTTAGTAGGGACAGGTTCATTAAAGCCACGAGTGGTGCTGACCATGAGCTGGCCCTAGAGCTCAGCCAGGAAAGTGCTAACCCAGACTCCTGGAAGGCCACTGGCCAACTGAGAGCCCCACTGGTCATACCTAAAAGCATCCCTCTATACAACTGCAATAAATACCTTTCTCTACTCAAGACTGCTGGGAAACGAACCAGGACCCCATTCCTGCCAGCTCAGAGTTGATAGTATCAAAAGCAGAAAGGAAAACAAAACAAAGCAAAACAAAAAATGACTAAGGGGGTCTGGGATAGAGTAGCACACATCTGAAATCCCAGCACATGAGAGATGCAGGCAGTAGGCTCAAGTTCATCTTTTCTACATAGCTAGTTTGAGGCCACCAAACTGTAGAGACCCTGTCTCAGAAAACAAACTACACACACACACACACACACACACACACACACACACACGAGAGAGAGAGAGAGAGAGAGAGAGAGAGAGAGAGAGAGAGAGACAGAGACAGAGACAGAGACAGAGAGACAGAGAGACAGAGAGACACAGAGTCTTGCTGTTCTGGAGAGGGGTTCTTTTTTTTAAAAGATTTTATTTATTAAATATATAGTGCTTTGCTTGCATGTAACACCTGCAGGCCAGAAGACGGCACCAGATCTCATTATAAATGGTTGTGAGCCACCATATGGTTGCTGGGAATTGAACTCAGGACCTCTAGGAAGAGCAAGCAGTGCCCTTGACCTCTGAGCCATCTCTCCAGCCCCTGGGGAGGGGTTCTTAACCCCTCTGGGTACTGCACTCCCCATCAATACAATGGGAACTGGCCCTCTCCCCTGCAACCCTTGACATTCACCCATTAGGAAGCCGGCCCTGAAGTCCTAGGTAGGTTAGACTTGCTTAGGATTGGGTCCCACTCTTCACTGTTTCCTCCTGGGTCAGAAGACCACCCACCACACTGATGCAGGATGCAGTAGGGATCAAACACGGTGTTCTTGGAGGATTTGGGACAGCATCTGGTGACTTGGGATCAACTTCTGACAAGTTACATGATCTGCCTGTGGCCCTGAGGCACAGTCTTGTTGTTTTGAGACAGGGTCTCTCTACCCAGCCCTGGCTGTCCTGGAACTGGCTATATACACCAAGCTGGCCTCGAACTCACAGAGATCTGCTTGCCTCTGCCTCTTGCTGAAGCATAGTCTTAAAACTACCCAGAAGGCCAGGGACCTGTCCCTCTCCTCAATCCTATATTCCAGTCCAAAACACACATCAAATCCCACTATCTGTGACCTGGGGACATTTGCCTTCATTTGCATCCGAGCCACCATCCCTTCTTCTCTGGATGACTGTCACAGCCTCCCATGTCACCCTTACTTCCTGACACTTGTTCTCCACTTGGCAGCTAGAGTGAGATGGACGTGATTCGGGTTAAGTCCTTCCCTGTATACAGCTCTCTAACAACCCACTGCCTTTCAAAGTTACCCAGGGCATCTAACCCACAGCCTCTGAGGGCCTACGTATTCCCCAGCCCCTTTCCGTGACGCAGAACAGCATGGCCTGGGCTATTCCAAGGGAACCATCTGTGGACCCTGCCCACAGCAGCACCCTGGGTACAGCCCAGAGCACGCACAGTGGGTACTCAGTACACGCATGGCAGGTGATGGCCACACAGGCCTACCTGGTTCCGGAAGATCAGAGCCACTATGCCACCGATGAGTTCCATTATGAGGCAGATCCCCAGGATATACATAAACTGCAAGACAAGATGCAGAGATTCATCCGGGGATCGGGAGGAAGGCTCAAGGGACTCCTCACCCACCCTGAAAGTGACCATCGTAAGGTCACTTACTAGGCCTCCCTGACTGGGCCTTGCTGTGCTGCCCCTCCTAGAGAACCCAGGACTGTGCTGGAGAAGGCTTGAATGCAGGGAGTGCCTGAGCTGCCCCAGGCAGATACTTGTCATGTTTGTCCCAGGGGTCCTCAATGGCCACACAGCCAGAGGGGACAGGCCTGGGCAACACTTCCAGTCCCCAAATACCACCCCCCACCAAACAGCTCAGAAGTGGCTTCCTAGTCAACCAAGTATAGAAAGGGGTTCCTGAAGTGTGAAGGATACACACTCCATCCCCTTCTCTGAGAATTTGGCATTAACTAAATTGATTCTAGCAACTTCCAGACTTAGACAATAAGCACCAAGACCCTGTCTGTGTAATGAGAGAAGGACACACGTACATGCATTAGAAGTAGGCCTTCACACCCGGTGTCCCCAGCATTGGGGTGTCATCCCTCAGCTATTGACAGGGGTTGCGTTGACTACAACCTCCACCTGACGGGCATGTGACCTGAGCCAGGCACTCCAGTGTACTGAAACTCAGGCCAGAATGTCCAAGAAAGATGCCCGGGGCTCAAAAACAATAAAGACTCTGAGCCTGAAGATGAGGGTAACAGAAGATGGCAAAACAGACCACCCAGCCTTGCCAGTGGTACTGTGAGGGTTCCTGGCTCACATGGGTTTGCTGGCGATGAGAGCCGATGAGTCATCACTCCCCCCTCACCCCCACTCGCCACCCTCCACCAGCTTTGCTGGCTCTCAACTGACTGTCATTTCTCCTATGACAACCGAGAGTAACAGCAGTCACAGCCTCTCCATAACGGTAGTATTCAAGTCAAACGTACATGCTGATATTAAGTATCTGGGGCAGACCTAGACCACTGTGCTCCAATGGCTGATTCAGAAAATGTTCTGGGGCAGCTGGATTGTATGAAAGACAAAAGGAGTCGAGCTGGCCAGGGCAGAGGGACTGGCTCTTCAGCTTTCTTAGAGACACCAAGAACCACTCCCTACATACAAAGGTAGGGAAGAGCCACTTACCGACTGGAGAAGGCACAGGTTGTCCCGGAGGGAAGCCAGCACCCCAATGAAGGAGACGATGAACATGACCACCCCCAGGAGGATGAGGATGATGGCTGGGGCCAGGAAGGCGCTCTCAAGGGTTTTGTATTTCTGCCGCTCGACCTCTGCGTAGATCCCCACTGACAGGACCAGGCTCCCAATCAGCTGTCCAAAAAGAAGTAGAAAGTGAGAAGCCGCAGAGGTGTGACAGTTTAGTTGGAGCATGCTTGTCCAGCAGGAAGGAAGACCTTCCTGATCCATCCACTACAGAGCACCAACCAGGAGCAGTGGTGCATACCTGTAGCCCCAGCATTTAGAAAATAGGATCAGAAGTTCAAAGTCATCCACGCAAGAAATTTGAGATAGAGAGAGGGGTGGGGCGGGGCAGAGGGTTGAGATGGGAAAAGGTCAGACTGCTACTTGACCTTATCCAAAGGATCTCTCTGGGAATGTGGTGCCAGCCACAAGACGTCGGCCCCTCAGGGGAACTGTGCGCGAGGGACTCTGCTGTGTGCTCAACTATGTTCCCCCACAAATAAGGACCTCAAGATGTGACTATATTTGGAGCTGGAACCTTGAAAGTAGTAATTAAGTTAGGATGAGGTCATGAAGGTGGCTCTATTCCAATATGAGTGCTGTCCTTAGAAGAGATTACGGGCTAGGAGAACAGTTGGTAGAGTGCTTGCCTAGACTGCAGACGCCCCAGGTTCAAGTCCCAGCACCACATAAACTGGGTGGTGCTTTAGCACTGGAAAGGTGAAAGCCCAAGAACTAGGGTTTAAGGTCATCTCTGGCTACATGCAGGTTTGAGCTAGCCTGGGATACGTAAGACCGCGTCTGAAGGCTTCGACCCGTCAGACTGTGAGGAAAGAAAAATCTGTGGTGGTGAATGCCATAACAGCCCTTGAAGACTGAAAGCAACTATAGAGGCCAGTGCTGGTGGGCCAGGGAAATGCCACTGCCTGCAGCGTCACAGAACATGGGTTTGAGTGTCAGGCTCTGGCACGGATGTTGGCCAGGAGTCTACGTTCTCATTTAAGTGACGGGAAATAGCAGGCTCACGCCTGCCCTGTCACCACGCAGTTTCCTGAACGGTTTTAGTGAGACGACAAAGATGGACATTCTTGAGACATGGGGGCACAGGGTCACTGTCACGCATGCTCACTAGACGTGCCACTCCGGGGACACTTCCCAGCTGCCTGGGGGAGCAGACACTTCACTCAGCATCATAAACAAGGAGTTTCCCTTTGGAATGACCATCGAGAAGGCCGAAGGTCAAAACAGAGAAGACTCCTAGGGGATTTAAGCGTACTCTCCCCTTACTGGTATTTTAACACTGAGACATGGTACGCTTGAGTGACATGAGCTCACCGATGGCCTTTTAGTCCCATCCCATCCACCCCCCCCAACAGAACACACTGCCCCAAAACCTTCTGTGTGTATCCGGTTGTCACCAGTACCCTGAAGCCTTGTGAGGCCACATTCTTAGACACTGGAAATCCCCTATTGTTTTGGTCCACATGCTTGTCATTTCAGCTCTCAGGAAGCTAAGTGGGAAGACTGAGAACTCCGGCTCTGCCTGGGCTATACTAGAGACTCACATTGTCTGTTCTTCCCTACCCCTTCTCTCTCTCTCTCTCTTTCTCTCTCTCTCTCTCTCTCTCACACACACACACACACACACACACACACACACATGCACACACACACACACACACGCACACACACATGCACGCGCACACACACACGCACACACGCACACAGTGAAAAAGTATTTTTTACTGACAGAAAGGGGATCCCCTCCCCAGGAAACCCCCTGGATCTTTTTTTCCTGCTTTATTTCTTCTCCTTTTATGCTTATTGGTATGTTGGAGGGCAAGAGTCTGGCGGGTTCGCTTGTTGCTAAAGCGCCTCACATAGCCCAGGCTGGCCTTGAACTTCCTGTGTAGCCTAAAGCTGCCTGCCTCCCCAGCTCTGACTCCCAAGTATAGGACTGATTACAGCATGTACCACCACTCTGGGATTTGTACTTGTTAGTGTTAAATATACATTATTTTTAAATCCTTGTGTTATGTTTATCTGTTTATTTGCAGGGCAGGCCGTGTGTGGGAGTCAGAAGACAGCTCTTGGGACTTAGTCCTCGCCTTCCACCATGTGAGAACTGAACACTGAACTCAGGTAACTGGGCTCGGTGGCAAGTACCCTTACCCAGTGAGCAATCATTGGCTCTTATTTTATCTTCTTCTTTTTTTTTAATTTGTGTACATTGGTGTGGGGGTGTCAGATCTTGGAGTTACGGACAGTTGTGAGCTGCTATGTGGGTGCTGGGAATTGAACCCGGGTCCTTTGGAAGAGCAGGCAGTGCTCTTAACCACTGAGCCATCTCTCCAGCCCCTTATCTTTTTAAATAATTTATCTCGGGCTGGCTGCTCTTCCAAAGGTCCTGAGTTCAATTCCCAGCAACCTCATGGTGGCTGACAACCATCTATAATGAGAGCTGGTGTCCTCTTCTGGTGTGCAGATGTACATGCAGGTGCAACGCTGTATACATAATAAATTTTTAAAAAATCATTTATTTCCATGCCTTCCTAAATATAACATAACTCCAGGACAGTATTTTGACAGTTCAGGGCACCCCCATCACCCTGGCAGTCCTGACACTTAGGAAGTCTGGTCAGCAGGTAGACCCCGTGTCTGCTGAAGGAACGTGGGCTGCAGTTTTCCCACAGACCTTGGGGTCTGACATAGACATTGCTTCCTCTGAGTCTACCCAGTCAAGAGTTCTGGCACCAAAGCTATGCATCCTGGAAGGCGGAGAGCAGATGATAGATCTAGGGACATCTCCAGTCCACAGAAGGCAGCAACGAGGAATAACAGAAGCCATATCCAAAGTAAGAGAAATGAGGGAGGTACTGATCGTGTGCTAATGAGCTATGCTGGGGACTCAGCAAGCTGGGGGGGGGGGGGGGGGGGGGGGCCGCAGGGAGGTGGGGGGGGGTGGGGGGTGGAGGGGCACCACCTAGAGAACACAGGCTGTCGCACACTGGCTTGCAGCCTTCCAGCGGCCAGCCGTAAGAGGCTCCTTACAGACCATCATATCCTCACACAGTACCAAGGCTATCCTGTGGAAAGAGAAGTGCCTGCTTCTGCCTAAGCTGAGAAGTGACAGGAGTCACAGCGACTATGACACAGCAACGGCTGACAGGATTACCTGAAAGCCAGCTCTCTTGGACCCAGTGTCCCCCTAGATTTCAAGCTGAGTCTTCCTGGTTTGCAAAGATGGCTGAGACCCATCTCCTGGTCTAGAGGGAAGGTCTCTCCAATACACATGACCAGGGAGGCTAATGACGTAGACAGAATCAGCCAACAGTTCCGTGTGAATGAGTTAGCTAAGACAGGGAAACTGTGGGCAAAGGAATGAAAATGTGTGCAGCTTGGCCTACACGAAACCATATTCTGAAAAGAAAACAAACAAAAAGACAGATGACAAAAAAAAAAAACCAAGTCCTACTATCCTAACACTGGGGAGTTTAGAGGCAGAAAGTACAAGAATCCAAGATTGTAAGCAAGGCTATAGTCCAAAGCAAGTCTGAGCCAGGATAGGCTATATGAAACCCTGCCTTAAGAAAAAAAGTCTGAAGGCTAAGTGTGATGGTGCACGCCTTTAATTCTAGCACATGGAAGGCAGAGGCAGGCGGATCTCTGTGACTTCGAGGCCAGCCTGGTCTACAAAGTGAGTCTAGGACAGCCAGGGCTGTTACACAGACAGACCCTGTCTTGAAAAACAACAACAACAACAAGAAGCCTGGGGACGTAGGTCAGTGGTTGAGCACATGCCTAAAATTCCAAGTCCCATTCTAAGTGACTCCCCACCTGAGTGGTTTCTCACTGCACCCCACCCTGGGATGAGTCAGCCCCAAGACACCTGCGACCTCAGAACTGTGGATGCACTTGACAGAAAGAGAGTGAGACTAGGCCTGGCATGGGCTTCTGAAGCCTCAAAGCCTATCCCCCAGTGACACACCTCCACCAACAAGGCCATGCCTCCTAATCCTTCCTAAATAGTCCACAGACTCGGGGATCAAACATTCACACCACCACAGACGGTAATGGTCCACTGGAGTTGTCAGAGGCCAGGCATGGAGCACCTCAAATATGCAGGGACCCAGTGTTCTTGAGGGGAGAAGGGGTGGGGCTTTATGGCATCCCTTGGTGAAAAGTTTGACTCTCGCCCTGTCAGTGAACTGTGGGGCTCCTTCCAGCCCCATGATTTCAGGGGCTGATTCCACGTGTTCTTCGAAGTTGTAGGGCATCCTGTTGTTAAAACGTTCCTCTTTTCGACAGGATAGGCTTGGGGCCCTGGTATCCCCTGTCTGCTCACTGTCCTCCTACCCCCCCCCCCCCCGCCTCAGCCCCTAGGCCTGTCCCCACCCCCACTCCCACCCCCACTCGTGATCGTGCCTGAGTCTTTGCTTCTGCTCAGCCTTTAAATCCAGCTCTTAGATCCCAGAGCTGTGGGACAATTTCAGACAGAGACAACCTCTGCACTCAGCCCTGGACCTCTGTGGAAAGACAATGGGTGGATTCTTTGATTCCCTGGAGCCCGGGGACCACTCCAGGACAGCCTTGCTGGGAGTAAACCAAACTTCCCTTGGTCTGATCACATTCCTGCATCAGACACCATTTCCTTGCTAGGCTAGCCGGGTGGCAACAGCTCCAGTATGCCAAAGCCTGCGCAAAGTGCCCATGGCAGACCCCAAAACCCTGGGGCTTCCTGACTCTCTCACCACCACAAACCTGGTTATCATAGACCCATGTCTCAAGGTCAGTCAAAGATGGCGTCACCTTTCACAATGTCCCTGCCCCAGCACAGGCTGAGCCAGGCTCCTCAAGCAGGTGCTCAGAGCAACGCTGTTCATGACGAAACACTGGCATGAATCTCTCAGGAACTTAAAATTTATGTGGGGTGGGCATTGGTGGTGTACGCCTTTAATCCCAGAACTTGGGAGGCAGAGGCAGGTAGATCGCTGTGAGTTTGAGGCCAGCCTGGTCTACAAAGTGAGCAAAGTAAGGTCAGAACAGCCAAGGCTACACAGAGAAACCCTGCCTCAAAAAACCAAAAAAAAAAAAAAAAAAAAAAAAGGAACTTAAAAATTCCCAAGTGATATTTACATCTCTGATGACATCAGTTTATTCATCTGGGTATAAAGCTATCAGTCAATGCTAGCCTGCAATCCGGTCGACTCCTTTGCTAATTATAGCCCTGCCCCAGGCAGCCAGCCACCCCAGCCTTAGTGCAGGAAGCGAATGGCTCATTTGTCAAACGGAACAGCTTCAACTTAACAGGCAGAAGGGTAGGGCCACAGGCCATGCCCATTTGAGGACACGGTAGGAAAAGAACATGCTGCTGGCGGTCTGGTCTGTAGGCCAGGCCGCAGACAGACCAGAACCAAGGCTGCCTCTTTACTCTTCTGTAGAGGAGCCCTGTTGTCCGTCATGAACTGGGTCCTTTCGGATCCAGCCTGGAGCTCAGCTTTCTCGTGGGCAGAGACAGGCCCAGATGCACACAGCTGCTGAGAAACAGGCCGTCCTGTGTGGTGCCCCAGCACCTGGGTGTCCTCAGGATGCATCTGGTTGGTGCCTGGCTGGCTCACCTCCAGCTGGAACAGCTTTTCACTTAAAGGAGTCTCCCAGGTCCATTTCCAGTCCTAAGGCACATAACAGGTTCCCGCTGTGTTCCGCGTGCTCCGTCAGGCTGCACAGGGGTAGGAGGGGTGGGGTGGGGTGGGGTGGGGGCTGGGGGATGAGGGGGGGCAAGGAGTCAAAATCAGATAGGGAGCAAGACTAGGGGAGAGGAAGAAGGAGAGGAAAAATGCCTGCCCAGTGGATGGATTCCTGGAGTCTCTGAACTTGGGCTGCAGGGGAGAGTCATGGCTTTGTCTTTTCCAACCAAGTGTCCCTCAGAGGCCCTTGTAGTGAAGGGCTGCTCCCTAGGGTGGGGCTACTACAAGCTGGTGGATGTTATGAACTATAATGAGGTGAGGGGGTGCCATGGCGGGCCCGTGCCGAGGTGTGCCCCTGGAGAAATCATGCCATGCAACAGATATGGTATAATAGAGGGGGCTTACTGGGGGAAGAGAGAGGGATGAGGACCTGAGAAAGGGAGGAGTGATCCATGAGGGCAGAAAAGGGGGGGTGCAGAGAAAGAGGGGGTGCAGAGAAGGAGGGGGAGCAGAGAAGGGCAAACAGAGAGAAAAAGACTGCTGGAAAGAGAGAAAACACAGGAGCAGAGAGAGCTGGGGTGGCGGGTAGTCTTTTTATTGGCCACACACACCTGTCACACTGGTGCACCGGGCAGCAGGTCATGACATAAGCAATAGCTAGGTCCCTAAGGGCAGCCCAGCAGAATGGCCTGAATGCTCCCACTGGAGCCTTGAGGAGGTAAGTGGGCCAAGTCAGAAGTCTTCAGCTCACTGGGGGCACACCCTTGAAGGGAACAACTGACTCCTAGCCCCTTCCTCTTCCTCTTTGCCGCTTCCCTGACCACAAGGTGCATGGTTTTCCTCTACTGTGTGCTTCCTTCATGGTGGACTGCCTCACTACAGGCCCCAAATCAATGGGGCCAGTAGATCACAGCCTGGGCCTCCCGAAATAGTGAGCCCAACTGAACCTTTCCTCTTCACAAGTTGATCAGCTCAGGTAACTTGTTATAGTACCACAGTGCCGACTAATACTGCCTCTAGCTGGAGGACACTCTTTGGTCTTACAAAGGGAGGCGGTTTATGATACTGGTGGCTGTCGCTGATAGAATACAGTATGTCTCCTGTGCTTCTGTCCCAGGCTTTCTTCCATATAGAGGAGGAAGGAACAGTTAAAAGGCAGGAGACAGGAGCCAGCATTCTGGGCCTGCCTTGGCTGTGGCACATCCTTACTCTGGTTCTTGTTACTTATCTGTCAAACAGTAAAGCCTGCTGCCATGAACAGAGGACATTTTTTTTTTTAATGTCATGCATATATGTGATTTCTATACATGTGTCTTGGGTGCCTGATGCCCAAGGAGGCTAGAAGAGGGAGTCAGATCCCCTGGAACTGGAGTTATAGATGGTTGTGAGCTGCCATGTGGGTGCTGGCAATCGAATGTGGGTCCTAGAGAAGAGCAGCCAGTGTTCTTAGCCGCTGATCTATCTCCGCAGCCCCTTATTTTTATTTTGAGGCAAAGTCTCATGTGACCCAGGCTGGCCTGATACTAACAATATAACTGAGGATGACCTTGAACTTCCGATCCTAGTGTAACCACTGATCTGGATCAGGTGTTTCTGGGTTCTTAGCATTTTAATCAAATAATTGAAATAAAAGCAAAAAAACAGACTGCAAAGTAGCAAAAAAACCATCTCTCAAAAACATGCTAGGACAGACCAGAGACGTTGCCAAGAGTCATGGTGGGCCACCTGAAATGTTTACCCAAAGGCCTTGGCTTTCTTTTGAGGCTTCCTTTGATGGGGTCCGAGAGAGAAAGAGAGAGAGAGAGAGAGAGAGAGAGAGAGAGAGAGAGAGAGAGAGAGAGAGAGGAGCTAAGAGGAGCGGCCCAGGTAGTTCTCTGGTTTGATTGACAGGCTTGGGTTTTATATGCCTTTGCTCATTGCACATGACCCTTCCCATGGCACATACGATTTTAGTCATATGCACCAAATATGCATAAGCATAAGATGGTCAATAGGGGCTCTCGCTAGACGTCCACCAGGAGAACACACAGTTTGACTCACCGTGAATGCACTCAAAACTAGTTCAGGCCAGATCCACACCCCATCCCCACCCCCACCCCCTGCATTCCCTTATGTAGATATTTAAATAGAACCTCTTCTCAAGAGCGCAGTTACTGATTACTATTGGGGAGGGAGAACCCTATTTCACTGTGTGTGCAGTTCCATGCAGTGAGGGTGCTGGTAGCTAAGCTAGTCCCTATGCTAGCCTGCCTCACTGTGATTGTCCTGCCCCCACCTCGAAAGTGCTGGGATTACAGGCATCTACAGCTCTGCCTGGCTTGTATAGTCTCTTGATATAAGCCTTATTTCAGAGCATGCCTCTTTTCCTCCCTCAGGCTTTCCTGTGAAAAAAGTGAAAAGACTTCAGGGGACATTTCATAGCCTTTTTGAGTTGGCCCATGGGTGGGAGCTGGGTAGTCACAAAATAAGCCCATCTAGGAAGCAGAGTACACATCGTTTTTTTCTACCCTTTGGTTGTTGTCAGAAAGTTGATTGCAAAGACTCCCCCACACACTCAGGGCATTCCAGACTGTGAGGGAGCTACACTGGCGGGTTTGTAAGCCCAGTTATGCCATCCAGCCAGAGTGGAGGCAGAGTGGAGGTTTCAATCAAGAACCACCACTAACATACAGCTAAGTGCCGCAAAGACAGACAGGAGTCATAAGGCCCCGCCAGGATACTGAGACAAGACACAACAATTTCCTTTTCCTTGGGGCATCCAGGGACAGTCCACTGGGACTGGGAAGAGATACTGAGTTTGACATCATGCACCTGAGAGGAATAAGTCTGAGCGATGACAAAACATCCTAAAGGCCCTACATTAGTGATCCCATTCTGGACAGGAGCCCTGGAGGCTTATGGATGTGACTCATGTTGAATGTGAAAACCATGGAAACGGTTACGGGAAGGAGGGGAGGGGCAAGAGCAGATCACACACACCCCTCCCATGCTCTCTCCCAACTCTGCTCTCTCCAGCCCCCTGCCTGCCTCCCTATAAGCATCCCCATGGTCCTTGGATAATGATGGCTGCCAAGGACCTACCTCCTCCCAGCCTTGGTGGCTCATTGCCAGGAGCCCAACAGAGCAGAAGGCTGTGCTCCCTACGGGGGGGGGGGGCAGGGAATTGCCCTGTACCGCTGGCCCTGGGAACTGAAAGTGTCCCACTCAGGCCACTGCAGGAGCACTCCAGGTGCAGGACCAGAGCTGTACTGATGGCAGGGGGAGGAATGGAGAATTCTGGGAGAGTTGCTCAGAGACTGTAGGGATGACAGCTTTAAAGGGTTGGGAAACCTGCTAACACACACACACACACACACACACACACACACACACACACACACACA
>OU015751.1:20383081-20408369 GCA_907169655.1 Acomys percivali | reverse complement strand
CACACACACACACACACACACACACACACACACACACACACACACACCCAGACCAAACTGCCACTGCTCAGCTCTCTTTCTTCCCACCCAACTCATAACTACCTTCCCCTACAGCCCAGGGCCCCCAGGCAGCCAGTAACAAACAGTCCAGGTGAGTCAGGGAGGTAGCTCAGCTGGCAGAATGCTTGTCTAGCATGCATGAGACCCTGGGTTCAATCCCCAGCCCTGCAAAAAGCCAAGTGAGGATCAGAAGTTCAAGGCTAGCTGGTCTTGTCTGGAAAAACAATTTTTTTTTTTAAATGCTCAGCTCAGAGCTCTCCTCCCCTGGAAATGCTTTTCAGTTCACTAGGTAAAAGGGATCTCTCCGCTCTCCTCAAAGTCCAGGAAAGGAACAACAGGAAGCCGTCACTGGAGGCAACATGATCTGCACACACTCTGCCCCTCACCAGTCCACAGATGCATGCACGGTGTGGTGACCAGAGCCAGCAATACCTACCAACTGTAAGGTCAACACAGCCTGCACATATATCATAAGTGTACGAGCACATCCCTTGTAGTGGACGTTTTGGTTTTTTTTTTTTTTTAACCCAGGTTACATTATGTAAACATGGTTTTGTTTTAATCCCAGGTGTGGGATATGGGCCTGATACAGATTCTGCACAGCAGCCGACTACGTGCCTCGTGCGGGCTCTGAGAGGGGCTCTTTGCCAGCTGCAGATAGTTTAGTCCTGAGGACTCTGGAGAGGGAATAAACGCCAGAGTCCATAAAGGGGTTGGGGGGGGAGGTGGACCCTGGCCACCCCCCTCAGAGAAAGAAGAAAGATGCTGATGCTCCCCACCCCCGGCCCCCACATTCTCCTGGCTGCTGTTGATGCAGTTTGATGAGAAGAAGTTGGAGATATCCTGAAACAAAGACTGGACTCGTCCCAAGGAACTATGTCCCTAACCAGAAGCGAGTGGCTGAGGAGAACTCCACCCCCTCCCCCCTGTAATCTTCTTTCTCTCCTACTTGTGTTGGGTGTTGGAAGGGACTGGGGCAGAGAAGGGAGGTAGAGGGATGAAGAGCCGCAATTAATAAAAAGTATGCCTACAAGTGGCGGCCAGACATGGGGCTTAAAATAATGGGAAATATGGTTTTTGTTTTGTTTTGGTTTTGGAAATATGGTTTTTAATGCTGTAGAGGGGACATCAGGGTACAAAGAAATGAATATACTGTCTCCGCATATGAACACAAGGTTTATTGCAGCTGCTAACACCGGGTTCTCTTCTATTCTGATTTTCTGTTTTTGCTTAATCTTCCTCCTATATTCCATCTCAAAAAAGGTTGGAAGAATGGCTGAACAATTGGAAAGGTTGTGAGTGGATGCTGAGGGGTCTGAGAAACATAAAGTGGATGAAATAGGAAAACCACAAGTATCACTCGCTTCTCTTGTTTTGGAAAAGATTGCAGAGTTAGCTGTGCAACAAGAGAGTTTTCGGATAGAGGTTGAAGTGCTTGGAAAGCAAACAGCGCCACTGGTAAAGGGAGAAAAAAGGAGTCACACATGGTGACTGAACTCTGGAGTTTCCCCACCCCGCCCTGCCCTGCCACGCCACGCCCTGCCACGCCACGCCCTGCCACGCCCTGCCCTGCCACTCCACACACTCTGCTCCAGAGAATGCGGGAGAGCCAGAAAGAGCACAAGGCCTTACAGGGTGAAAGAGTTAAAGAGAAACAGGACATCTCAAGAGAAAGAGTTACCCTTGAGCAAACTCCGCTGTCAGAGGAGCAGCCCCTGGTTATGAGGTCACCACCACTTGCTTTCCCAGTAGCCACTGAAGGCCTTAGATATCAAAATGTTCGGTGCTTCAATTGAGGTGAATTCAGTCATTTTTGAAAGAAATTGTGACCAAGCTGCTAAAAGCCTCAGAACTCAAAATGGTTGGTATGTTAACTCTGGGAAATATAGTTTGTGCCACTGGAGGAAATGCACAAGTCGTTTCTGGTAGCACTGAGTTCTTTGTAAGAATGCTTACGCTTCTTGGTGTTTGTAGGTGCTGTGGTAAAGGACATCATTTGACTAGTAATAGAGGTCCAAGAGGGACATATGAGGTAACTTCTTGTCATTAAGAAACAGCTTTGGGGTCCTAGCTCGAGGCTCAGCAGCAAAAAGTAGGAGCCATTCCAGACAAGAGCAGCTAAAGAAGATCAGGTTATCGATCCAGAAAGTGTTTGGTTCATCGATAATCTCCTTTTAAGAAAGCAACAACAAGTCTCATTCATATTAATCAAAAAGGCTTTTTTTTTTTTTTTAAGACTAAAAGGAGGAAATGTAGTGGGAGTTTTGGTGTCTTTAAAATTTCAATTATGTTATATAAACATGTTTTTGTTTTCTCCCAGGTGTGGGATATGGGGCTGATTTAGTCTGTCTACAACAGCTAACTATTTGCCTCTTGCGGTCTCTGTAAGAGGCTCTTTGCCAGCTGCAGATAGTTTAATTCTGAGGACTCTGAGAGGGAATAAATGCCAGAGGCAAGAGATGGGGGGGCTCCGAGAAAGAAGAATAATGTTGCCCCCCTTGCTTCTCTTGGTTGCTGTTAAGGAGAAGAAGTTGGAGATATCCTGAAACAAAGATTGGACTTGCCCCCAAGGAACCTAATGACCCTATACAGCAGGAAGTAGCTAAAGAGAGCTATGCCCCGCCTCCCTACTAACCTTTTCCTCTCCGCTACCTAGGGGGGGTTGGAAGGGAGGTAGAGATACAAGAAAAGGTAAAATAAAATAGATTTTTAAAATTAGAGATGCCACCAGGCACAATGGTTTATGCCTGTAATTCCTGCATTTGGGGACACAGAGGCAGGCAGATCTCTGTGAGTTTGAGGCCAACCTGGTCTACAAAGCAAGTCCAGGACAGCCAGGGCTACACAGAGAAACCCTGTCTCGAAAAGACTAAATAAATAAATAAATAAATATAAAGACGCCAACAGTCCCCAACGTCTATGTACGGGAAGTGGGGTGGCTTCTCCACACACCATGTTTTCTTAACCACAAAAGCCAGATGGAAGGTGGTCAGCCAGTCAGCTCACAATGACTGCGTAAGCACAACACCCCTGAAGAGAAACGCCACTCCCGAGTTCTGGGCGTCCATTAGGTGCTCCATAAATGTTACTTCTTTCCTGCAATCACATAGCACTACTCTGAGGCCAGGTGTCAGAAAACAAAACAACTTTCCCACCACAGCTATGCTGTAACCTTTCCAAGGTTAATTCCAGGCAGAGAGATGAATCCTATGGGTTGGAACGAGATTCCCCAGTCAGTCTCAGGTACTCGAGCACTTGATCTCGGATGGGTGGGTATTTGGGAAGGATTAGGAGGCGTGGCCTTGCTGGAGAAGTTTATCACTGAAGGAGGCAAGCTTTGGGGTTTCAAAAGACTTTATGGTTTGAGATGTGAGCTCTCAGCGGCAGCATGCCTCCTCCGCTCTGCCGTCATGGACTGTGTATCCCATCTGGAACCATAAGCCCGGCATAGACTCTTCTTCTAGAAGTTGCTTTGGTCATGGTGTCTCATTACAACAATAGAAAAGAAGCGAAGACAAAAATGACATGTACAACTTCCTCTGCAATGGCCAAACATCAAAATTCCTGATTCCAGGTGGCGGTCCAAGCTACAAACTACAGCACTCTTTTACCTTACCCATAGTGCACGCCTTTGATCCCAGCACTCAGGAGGCAGAGGCAGGTAGATCTCTGTGAGATTGAGGCCAGCCTGGTCTACAGAGCTAGTTCTAGGACAGTCAAGGCTACACAGAGAAACCCTGTCTTGAAAGGAAGAAAGAAAGAAAAGGGGGGGGGGAGGCCCATGCCCCATGCTCTCCAGGAAGTCAGTTGCAGGCCTCAGGCCCCATAACATACTA
Source organism: Acomys percivali (assembly GCA_907169655.1). NCBI lineage: Eukaryota > Metazoa > Chordata > Mammalia > Rodentia > Muridae > Acomys > Acomys percivali. The sequence continues at coordinate 20,404,473 of OU015751.1, read as the reverse complement.
GCACTGGCAGGGAAGTGTCAGGGTTGAGAGGCAGGGACCAGAGGTGGGTGGCCTCCTCTGGTCCAAAATTAATGGCCAAACTGGAGACTTCACCAACTTCCAATTGGAGCTAAGTACAGGCTGTGACAGGAACCTCCCTGTTACACACTGGGCCAGGAAACAAAACACTGAGGGCCCTAAGGAAGTGAGAGAAAGAGATCAGTAAGAAGGCAAAGGGTTGGGGATGGGAATAGGAGATGGCCTGGCACCTTAGCCTTCCTCTTCTGCTATGAGAAAATTAAAAGCAAACTCAAGGCGGGTGTGGCGGCTCAGGCCTGCATATAGCCTACTGCTGGGGACTGAGGTGAGGCAGGAGGCCTGTGCTACCATGTAAAAGATAGATAAGAGAGGGCTCTGTCAATACTACCAGAGCCCTCCCTCCCACAGACGGAGCAGCTCTGAGCCTGTCAGCCCTAGCAAATGCATTGCTCAGAGGCTGTGAGATGCTGGGAAAGCCAGGTCCCCCTCTGAGCGTTGTGCTTCCTCTCTTCCATAAAACAGAAATAGAATGGCCATCCTCCTTTGTAAACTGTGACCTACTGTGACACATAAGAATCTCCTCTCTTTCAGAGAGTCAGCAGAACAATAACAAAGTCCCTAAAAGAGTCAGCCGCAGTCACTGGGGACTTCCATGTGTCCCAAGCTCCAGCTGGCCTCCTACCATGTCCACATCGGCCAGCGGCTTGTACGTATCAATTAGTTATATATGTATGTATATATGTATATATAGATATACACATACAAACATTTATGTGTATATATACATATATGTATATACATGTGTACATATACATACATTTTACATACATATACGCACACTATATATACATATACCTAATTAATAAGTACAAGCTGATGGCCAATGTAAACATATTAGGTACATATAAAACATATATATTTGTTATTATTGCTTCATTTTATGTTTGTTTTGAGACAGGGTCTTTGTTTCTCTCTGTAGCCCCACCTGGATTGAACTGGTAATCCTGCCTCCCTAGCTTCCAGAATGCTAGGATTCCAGGCAGGAGCCACCTTGCAGGATGGGATTTTTCTTTAAAATGGTGATTTTTTTTTTTCCCCCTCCTCTGAACAGTCCCAGACCTAACCCAACCAACATCTGTGAAATCAAAGGCTCAAGGTATTTAGTTATTTTCTTTAAAAAAAAAAAAAAAAAGTATTTGTCCAACGTGTATATGCCTGAATACATGTATGTACGCCACATGCATGGCGGTACCCAAGAAAGAAAGATGGATCCCTGGAGCTGGAGTTACAGGCCGTGGTGAGGAGCCCAATGTGAATACTAGGAACCAAACCTGGGTCCTCTAGAAGAGCCGCAGGCGCCCTAACCCACTGAGCCATCTGCCTAGCCCCTTCAGAGCAAACTACACCCACTACACACATGAGCCACAGCACCGGGGTGTGGCCACTAGAATGAACACACAGATACCAATATCGCCCAACCCCCATGTTTCGCAGATGGCAGTCTGAGGCACAGTGATCACTCCTCCCACAACGTCAGTGCATTAGCCATTGGTCAGCAGCCGTGACCCAGTTCTCCCAGCTCCCAGGCCAACTGTCTCCCTGCTGAAGGCTGCCCTCCCTCCTCAGGAATATGAGTTCTCACGCCCTGGCAAATCCTCTCTGCACCCCCTCCCTCCCCCCCCTCAAAAAACTGCAGAAAATGAAAAAAGAACCATTTTCAGGACAGCAAAATTGGTTCCACTTCTGCTTCCTGTAACTCCAGGGAGCCTGATGGGACCCAGCCAGGGGCCTCAGTCACTCGGGCTCTCTGCCTGCCCCTTCCTTTCCCACACTGCTAGTGCGGCAGCCTCTGCCCCAGGGGCCACCACCCCTATTCCAGTACCCAGGTTCTTCCCGTCCCGAGCTTTCAGGGGATCCCAAAGTTCCCAGCCACCAAAGAAACGTTTAATGAGGGACTCTGCAACCAAGCTGAGGAACAATTGGCCCACCCGCCAGGGCTACCTGGAAGAAGAAAGTGCCCCCTGCAGAACAAAAGCGGCTACCTGCAGCAGACACTAAGTCAGCAGCCAACCGTCCCTCTCACAGTGGCCTTCTCACAGGAACAGAGCAGGGACAAACATTTGCTCCCAAGGGGGGGCAAGCAAAAACGCAAACTTGTCTAGAAAGCAGCTGACCCGGGAGCGACAGGCGGAAGAGCTCTGCATTGTTAGCCCCACAAAGACAATGGAGGAGGATGCGGACTTGGGCAGCGTGGGGGTGGGGTGGGGTTTTCCTGGCTGCAAAGGGTCAAGCTTAGGGGGCTAAGGACAGGGCTCCGGTAGTAGAGTGTTTGCCTAGCATGCAAGAAGCCCTAGGTTCACCAATCCCCAGTGCCAGAGGGGCACAGTGATGTTCACTTTTGATCCCAATACTTGGGAAGCGCAAGCAGGATCAGGAATTCAAGGTCATCCTCAGCTACATAGCTAATTCCAGGGTAGCCTGGGCTACATTCAACCCTGTTTTCCAAAAGAAAAAAAGAAAAAGGGGAAAGAACTGGCCAGAAATCAGAAACAGGTCCTGGGCTGGTCCAAAGAAAATTTATATACATATCCTCTAGAGATGTTAGCCGTTGAGTGATATGACTGTGATCATCCGAAAGGGGGGAAATTGACCTGGAGAAGTTGACCCCCATGCCATGGAACCTGTAGATGTAATGTGGCCCTAACTTGAAGTGACAGGGCCTAGCATACAAGCTCCCCGGATCCGCTGAGGATGGGTGTGGCTGTGTGGGTCTGTGAAACCTCTAGGGCAGGGAGGCCTCTAGCAAGGAGAAGGTTCCCTCTTCTGACCCTGGAAAATGACCCAGTCTCGGGAATGAGCACCCCACTCCGCTGCACCCAGCAAACTGTTCTGAGCTGGGTACCCACTCCACATCGTTCCCATGCCTGCACAGGGTCCTGGCACAGCACCAGGGCACATAGTGAGTCAGATGTGACTGTGACTTCGGTCGCGGCTGAAGGCTCCATGCTGCACCTGGAGAGCCCAGAGCACCCACCCTCTGCTAAGGCCAGGAAGTAGCAAAGAGAGGCATGTGACCATCCCGGAAGACACACTGAGTGCCCATTCTGGAACAGACACACAGCTGTCCTGGACAGGAAGTGGGAAGGCTCTAATACAGAAAAACAGACCCCTTCTGCCAAGGCTGTTCTAAGCATAAAGCAAAAATTGATTTCTCTTGCAGGGTCAAGATACACGTACATCTCCTGGTAAGGAAGTCCCTTTTAGAAAGAAGGAGACACACAGTAGACACTGTTTTCTTAGTGAAATAGCTCTGTCTCATCTCAGAGACAGATACCCAAGATGGTACCAAATGAGTCTCTTACGTCCCCTCTCAGGCCTCAGTATTTCTATCTGTAAAATGGGGTACCATCCCCATCCTACCCGGTTCACAGGGTTGTTCCGAGAAGCCAGAAAGATGAAAGGAAGCTTAGGAGGTTGCAGTCATGGTGTCTAGTGAGACTGTTGGCCACAGACCCGGCAGTTAGTTACCCCAACACACACACACACACACACACACATACACGAGAGGTAATCCTCCTTTCAACAAAAGAGAACACTGAAGAGCAAGGACTAACAAGTTGGCTTAGCAGCTAAATGTGCTTGCCAAGCCAGTCTGATGGTCTGAGTTCAGTCCCCAGACCCCAGGTAAAGATGGAAGAAGAGAACTAGATCCACAAAGTCACCTTCTGACCTCCACAAGGGTGTGGTATCACATGCACCTACCCACACCACACACACACACACACACACACACACACACACACACACACAAATTATAACTTTTTAAAAATGTTAAAGACTGTAAGAAGCCAGACACATTGGTACAGCCCAGCACTTGAGAGGCAGAGGCAAGAGGATCTCTGTGAGTTTGAGGCTAGCCTGGTCTACATACTGAGTTCCAGAACAACCATGGCTAAACAGAGAGACCAGATAGATAGATAGATAGATAATAGATAAATAGATAGATGATAGATAGATATGTGATAGATGATTGATAGATAGATAGATAGATAGATGAAAAGAAAGAACATATACATCAAGATAGAGAGTAATCCCCAACCTCTCTCTTGTTGCACAGCTAAATAGACTCCCTCTCCTTCCCAGTCTAACTTAGCACCTAACAGAGTTGAGCCCTTCCACCTCCTACCATCCTAGCCTGTGCTGCAGGGCTCCTTGCTGTTGAAAAAGGGTAACTATTGCCTTTCACAGGGGTGAGGCATGGATGGGCAGTGCCTTCTCACACACTACTCCTTCCAGGCTCACACTGGACCCTCTCCCCAGGACCCCCAGCCCTACAAGCCCTTTAGTCCTGAGGACTCCCGTAGCTCTGCTCGAGGGGTCTAGCACACACTGGCTACTGTCAGCTGACTACAAATTCTGTCTTCTCTGCAGGTGAGCCTTAGGAACCAGTGGTGACATCTTAGACATCTAGGCCTGCCTTGGCCTAGAGGTCTAGCTCAGAGATGTGTACCATGTTGACAACCACCTCTCTGACACCCCCAGCCCACGTGGACCCTGCCCTGGGTCCCCAGAAATGCCTTGTCCATTTCTCTGAGTGACTCAGCTGCCTTCAGCTCCCCTGCCCCCATGACAGACTGCACCCCTCGAACTGGGAGCTAAAATAAACCTTTGCTTCTCTAAATTGCTTTTGTTGGAATGTTCATCACAGCAAAGAAAGCAAGCAACTACAACAGACAGGAAGGACCCATTCCCCTGTGACCAGTCACTCCCGGCGGGTTGGACCTCTCAGCTAGAAGCCACAGCCACGCCATCTGTTCTAGAAGACAGAGCTTCTTGGAAACCAGCCTCCTCCAACATGACCGACTCTGCAGCTCCTCAGCTCACCTCACACCCCCAACTCTCTCTCTGAGAAAGGCGAGAGGCTTGAACATTTCAGGGGCTCTTAAAGCCTTAATTTTACAGGAGCCTCTCAAAGCCCTGAGGAGCGGTCCTATTCCCAGGTCACCCAGAAAAGCTGACATTGACCTAGTTAGTATTCCCTGGATGTGCCTGCCAGCAGATGTGACAACAGAACCTCCCCTCTCAGTGACCCTGATCCTAAACCCCATCTACAGTTACGTCCCTGTCACCCTCGCCACTCACATCTGGCTTCCTCTTCGAGGCTCCAGTCTTCCCTTGACATGTGGGCCTTGGGGCCTTTGCACTTAGCACCCTGCCTGTCTGGGATGCTTGCCACTGGTCTTTCCTTGTCACTTGCAGTGTCAGCTGAAATGCCAGCTCCTAGTTAAGGCCTCCCTTGACCACACCACCTAAAGTAGGAACTCCTAGCCCTTCTCACTGACTCCCCGACTCCCCCCTATGTTCACGTAAGAGTCTGTCCAAAAGCCTTTCTTGTTCATGGTGGTTTCCTGTCCTATCGGTGTCTGGCATACAAGAGGTGCCATTCTGTTGTTGACAGAATGAATGACGATACCACCATCCCTACCTACCCTATAAAGAACAGCTGGTCTAACCTAGAGCCTTCTGCCCCCAACCAAGGAGTCAACCCAAACCAGCTCGGGTGCTAAGTCCTCTCTGGGAAAACCTTTTCCCAATGCCCTGTGACCTAGCTCACCAAGAAGTCATCTTTGCCTACAGGTGAAAGAAGCTGGCACAGGAATTCCAAGATCAGTCCCTTATCTGGTTTCCTCTGAGCCCCACCCCAGGGTGTCCCTATGAGTCACCCAGAGAGAAGAGAGGGAGAAGGAAGGCTTTGTGGCTCTGCCTGTTTCTTCAGAACAAAAGTCATAGGCGCTAGGTCGGATCCTGCAGGTTGAGGTGGCGACTGTACAGGAGAGAGAGGGGCCTTGGGCAGAATTCTAGGACGTTTGCTGCTCTTTTGTACAACAGGGGCACTGGAGGGCCGCAATCCTGCCTCACCCTGACTCAGGCTGAGGGGGGCCCAGGCCCAGGCTGTGGGCCCTCCCCCACAGCCCATTAAACATAGCAGATTTCTCCAAGATGAAGACTACTGGCTTTCAGCTGGGGTTTCACTCTGTTCTCTTTGAAGCACCTGCCTGGAATATGAACCTGGCCCTGCCCAAAGAACCAAGGAGAAAGAAAGAAAGAAAGAAAGAAAGAAAGAAAGAAAGAAAGAAAGAAAGAAAGAAAGAAAGAAAGAAAGAAGTAAAATATCTGTATAAGCACAAGGTGTCCAGACAGATACTAATCAATACATAACAAAGGTCCTGTCCTGGGATAGGATCAAAGATAAATTATTGTTTTCATCATGTTTTTCTAAACTGCTTGATTAAAAAAAAGAGAGAGAGAAAGAAAGAAAAAGAAAAAGAAAAAGTCAGGTACTTGTTTGCTTTCCTCAAACCAGAGCTTGTTTTCAAAAATAAAAATCTGCAAGAGCCTGCTGTGAAAGCACACACCTGTAACCATAGCACTCTAAAGGCTGAGGCAAAAATATCACCCAGAATTCCAGGCCAGCTTGAGCTAGGTACCCTGTCTCAAATAGCAATATAAATCTGTCAAGAAACCCCTTTGCTTTTGGAGGAGGATGGCTCCTAGCCAAGAAACCGCCTCCCTCCCACCTGGTGAGTACAGGAGTGGGAGGGCTTGAAGGCTGTGGGCAAACACCTATTTCTTGGTAAGGGGGAGCATTCTGAAGCAGCTCCCCACTTTACGACAGGCTCTGACTTCTTCTGGATCCCAGCAGGTCTTTCGGGACCCTTCTCAGCCTCCCAGAGTGGCCGTGGAGCACCTGGCTGGGAGAGGAAGGACTTGAGTGCTAGGCAGTGCCCTGTATATACAAGGAGTGGAGTGTTTGCAGTGCCAGCCCCTCCCACCCCCGCCCCAGCTCGTTTACATATCAGTCCACTTATTCATAGCAGCCCTGAGCAACTCTGGGCGTGTTCTGTTCTAATGACCAGCTCACAGATAAAGCCCCAGAAGCCAGGGGAAGTCCTCCTAGGTGTAGCCAGGTGCAGAGTTCACACTCAGAGGCAGTAAAAGATGTAGACTAGGGGGGAATCTAGTGCAGGCACAGGTGGCAGAATGCTCACTGGGCACGCATAAGGCCTGCCCTGGGTTTGATTGCTAGCACCACATTAAAAAAAAACAAAAACAAAAACAACCAAACAAACAAAAAAACTGGGCATGGTAGTGCTTGCCCCTATTTCCTCCTGCACTCATGATCTCTATCACCTACTGGCCTCCCCACTTGGCACCACCACACTGGGTTCTTCTCTTCCTGACTCCTCATCATGACTGCACACTCCCCGACCCAAGTGGCTTTTTCGAGAGAGAGCCAGTGACTGACTGTAAGTTCGGCTTAGCCCACTTCAAAAAGCCTCAAAAGCTGGCCAACAGCAGGGCAGCAGACACAGCTGCCAGGCTCGGCTCTGTCCTGGGTTGGATCCTGGCCTCGTGGGTATGGGTGAACCTCCATCATACTCACGCCCTAGGCTCCTCTCCTCCTTTTTTTTGCAATGCTCAACCCTAAGCTGGTATTCAGAGTGAGGCACACCCTTGGCCTCCAGGAGCCCAAAGCCCAGCAAGAAAAAGCATCGTGTAAATAGATCTCCAGAACATTCTGGGCAATGCTAAAATTAGAGGTGTAGTCCCTGTGGTCTCAGGATTCGTGTGTTACAATAGTTCATCCTGCCTATGGGAAGAGGAGGTTCTGGGTGCCTCTGGAGGAGACTTACAGTGACAACATGGTGACATGTCGAGGAGGAGCAGGAGACACAGGGCTGAAGAGAAACGTAGGGGCTCAGGTAAGCTCCGTGGGGTGATCCTAAGCACATCATTCAATAAGCTCCCTCAGTGTGGGCCAGGGGCATCAGTCTAGGTGGTTCAGATCGGAAACCACAGAATTCCCAAGGTGCACCCAGATTAAATAAAACTTTGGCACAGCCCAGAGTGAAGTCTGTAAGACCCCCACATAGAAAGAGGCAGGTCCATGAGGGGGCCTTGCAAGGTAGTCTTGAGCCCCAGAACACACAAAAAGGTGGAAGGAAAAAACCAACTCCAAAAAGTTGTCCTATGACCTCCACATGTAAGATATGGTACCTGCAACACACATACACACACACACACATACACACACACACCATAAACACACAATAACAATTAATTAAGTAAGTAAGTAAAAGACATACCTTGGCAGATATCTAAAATTTACAAAGATTTTACTTTGAGTGCAGTCCTGGTGATTTGGTTAGCCTTAACCAAGCCCTGCACCATGCATTAAGTTCAATAGTTAGCATCATAAAAACCTGTAGTTCTAACAACCAGGAGGTACTTAGTGAATTCCATTCCAGCCTAGGATATCTGAGACTCTGCCTCCCAAACAAAAGCATTAAAGCATTAAGTGAAGCCAGTCCAGGACCGTCAAGGCTACACAGAGAAACCCTGTCTCAGGGAAAAAAAGAAAAAAGAAAAAAAAAATTAAGTGAAAAGGTGAGGGGTTCCCTGAAGTTCTCCGTGCAGTGTGAGACTATGTAAGTATTATACACTGCATATGCATGTTTATGCCTAGGCCATCCTTTGCCTCAGATACCTCAGAAAAAAAAAATTACAGTAAACTAGGAGCAGAGGTCCTCTCTGTTTAAGGCAAGGCAGGAGAGGGAGGGGAAGGTGCCACCTGCTTATTTATTTGTTTGTTTATTGGTTTTTGAGACAGGGTTTCTCTGTGTAGCCATGGCTGTCCTGGACTCGCTTTGTAGACCAGGCCGGCCTCGAACTCACAGAGATCCACATGCCTCTGCCTCTCAAGTGCTGAGATTAAAGGTGTGCGCCACCACTGCTGCCGCCACCACCACCGCCGCCACCACCACCGCCGCCACCACCACCACCACCTTGCTCTTTGTCTTCTTTAAAGACAGAAATGCAAAACTCACTCACACTTCCAGTTTGTAAAGTGAGTAACCCTTGCCCCAACCCGTCCTCTTGCCAGGGTGGGGCAGGAGAGGGCACTGAGCTAATGGGTTTTTCTGTAAATGGTTTTCAATTAGCAGTAAATTCAGTCCAGACAAATTACTTAACCTGTAGCAGTGGCCACCCAGCAGTCATACTGTGGTACAGGGAGCTGCCCCAGCAGCTTTGGGTGGGGAGATATTTTTAAGCAGAAATATTGCCAGGGGTGGGAGTACAGCAAGCTCAGTTGGCTAAAGAGGAAAGGTTCCAAGTTCTGGGTCCTGCTCAGCCTCCAGAAAGCCAGAGCAAGAGCCAATATAGGCATCTCTGGGTCTGCAAGGGACAGCGACTCTGACCTTGCAAGCTCGCTGGATTTCATGTGACTGTGCCTACCTTTGGTTTTGATGATGTTTCTAGGGGTTTCCTGTGGTGCTAGGGATTGAACACAGAGCCTCCTGCATGCTAAGCAGACACTCTACCAGTGAGCTACATCCTTGGTCCTTTTTATTTTGAGACAAGAGTCTCACTAAGTTGCCTAGGCTGCCCTTAAACTCACTCTGTAGCGCCAGTAGGCTTTGAACTTCCTGACAGCTAGGATTACAGGCCTGCACCACCAGGCCCAGCCACAGTTTATCTTCACATAGCTCTTGTTAATTCCCTTTTTCATCACTAGTCCTAAAAGGGGATGCCGTAGGGTGCAAGGCAGAGTGTAACACTTTTCCATTTTACAGGTGGAAAAAAAAAAAAAAAGGGAGCTGTGCAGAGACTGTTACATACTGAAAGGGAGGAGGAGAAGGAATGGGACCCCACCTCTCCAGCCTTTACCTAAGCCTTTTCTTTTGTCTCTGACTTATAGGCAAGACAAAGCTGAGACAACCACTGTGGTTTCCCGGGAACATCCCAGTTCATTCTGATGCGACTTTGGGTCAGAGCCTGTGAATTACAGCTCAGATCACCTACCCCATCCTTCAGTCTCCCTGCAACGTAGACCCCAAGTCTCTGCTCTACCCTCCGCTCTTGGGGCCCTAGGAACGAGGCTTGCTTTATCTTTCTTTCAGGGTGCCTGGAGTCAGAGAATTGGGCTGGGAAGCTGCTAGCCAAAGATGAGAGAACCAAAAGTTCTGGGACCCAAAACAGAAATATCATTTGCATACGATATGCCAGTGAGTCCAGGGCATAGCGGGACTAGAACCAAGATCTACTGACTGCCAGCAGGGTCGCCTCCCAGAGGGGTCAGTCCTAATGGCCAGCCCGGCAGCTCCTGCCCACAGAAGAAACACAGTGAGGACCTGAGGAAGACAAGAAGAAAGGCAAAGAGAAAGATGAGCAAGGGAGGGGAGGGGAGGAAAGGGGAACTTATTTTCAGGGACCCTTTGGGATCTTCAGACACGCCCATCTTAGGTACACACTGGAGGCAGGGGTCTATTCTGGACAGGTGATCGTACAACCGGCCTGTGGAAAACTATCCTCATGTCTAGACTGGTGTCCAGTTATTCCCTCTCTCTCCCTCTCTCTCTCTCTCTCTCTCTCTCTCTCTCTCTCTCTCTCTAATATTTATTTATACATATTCTGCTCGCATGTGTGCCTGCCCACCAGAAGAGGGCATCAGATCTTATTGTAGATGGTTGTGAGCCACCATATGGTTGCTGGGAATTGAACGCAGGACCTTTGGAAGAGCAGTCAGTGCTCTTAACCTCTGAGCCATCTCTTCAAACGCCCTGATGAGCCAAGGGTGCTGACACAGTCCTGTGTTCACAGCACCCACTGTGTGGGAGGTGGAAACAGGAGGATCAGGAGTTCAAGGTCAGCTACACTTTGAGTTTGGGACCAGCCTAAATGACATGAAACCCTGTCTGAAAGGGGAAAAAAAAAGTCCCTTGGGACTTTTTAGCTTAGACCATTCATGTCTTGATTCCTTGCCCATAATAACATTAATGGTGCCAGACATGGTGTCTTGCAACTGTAATTCCAGTACTTGGGAGGCTAAGGCAGGAGGATTACTGTATTTTTCGGACTATAAAACCCACCTGACCATAAGACACACCCAGTTTTTAGAGCGGAAAAACAGTAAAAACAGCAATCAGACCATAAGACATACTTCCCTGCCCCAAAAGTGTGTGTGTTGGGGGGAGAGTAGGGTGTGTCTTATGGTCCGAAAAATATGGTACTAAGAGTTTAAGATTAGCCTGGGCTGTATAGCAAGCTCTATGTTAGCCAGAAGTGCATAAGACCCTGTCTCAAAACAAATGGGTGAGCAAACACACACACACACACACACACACGCACACACACACCATTAACTAGACTGAGAAACATTAAGACCCTGTCACAACAACAACAACAATAATAATAAGTATGGTGCCACATGCCTTTAATTCCAGCACTTGGGTTACAAAGGCAGGTACATAGAGAGACCCTGCCTCAAACAATAACAACAACAATATTATTATCTCCCTTTTTTTTTTTTTTTTTAGCTCTCTGTGGTCTCATCTTGGCCTACCTCACTTTATTTCCACAACCATACAAAGGTTTAATAATTGCCGCCTCCAATTACTGATGAGAAAACTAGATAGGAGAAATGAAGGAACTTCCCCAAACCGCTAAGCTAGAAAGTGATGGGCAGTATTTAAGGCATACTTGTGCACAACCACTGCTGTCCTGATCCTCCACGGGCAATGGAAATAATATCACCACCTGGGAGCCGCTGCTTCGTCTAGTGTAATGTCCCACTCCAACAAGAAGGCAAGCGCACCCTCCTTCCATCAAGGAGGAAAGCAAAGCACCCAAGGGAAGCATCCTGACCTGAGGGAAAGTAACTGCAGGGACCACTCCTGGAATCCAGGTGACCACAAGCACAAAAGCTGACCTTCTGTCACCAGGGTGATGGAGAGTCATACACTACAGACACAGGCGTGGTGGGCGCGGTCAACATCGTACCCACCGCCTACGGTGCAGCACAGCGGACATGGCTGGCGAACTAGAGCCCATCAGATAAGAGCTCTTAGGTGAGCAGCAGCACGGTAGACAAAGTGGAGTCCTGTGGGCAACTGGCTCAAACTGGCTGAGAACAGGAGGGCTGAAATCGAATTGGGCTGGGGCCGCCACAATATCCCGGTTCCCAGGGAAGTGAATGGGGCGAGGAGCCATGGTGCACTCCCAGTGGCCTCCCTAAGGAGCTTTGAAGCTGGACCCAACCCAGGGTCGGGTGTAGGGGAGCATGGAGGGCACCGTCCCATAACCGATCTCCAACCCTGGATCCACAGGCTCCATCTGGATCACTCACCCAGAACACAGTGGAATAGACGATGAGAGAGAACTTGAGCCAAAGATAGGAGAAGCGCGCGCAGTAGCGCACCTGCTCCGAGTCCCCGCGGGGCATCGTGGCTCCCGCGCAGGGCTGCGGTGCCGCCTCGGTCTAGCCACCGCTCCAGGCCCCACCTGCGGCTGTCCCGCCGCCTGGCTCGCCACCCGCGCTCTCTCCTGGGACTGACACAAGCGAGCCGCAATCACCGCTAGGGCCTGGGAGCGGACAATGCCGGCGGCCAATGGAAGCGAGGGGGCGTGACGAGGCGTGGCTTCGGCTCCAGACGTTTCCTAGACCCAGTGAGAGGAGGGGGCGAGACCCGAAGAAGGAGCGCACCCTAGTACTGATACCCGTGCTCCGGATCTCCGCGTGGGAGCGGGTGGCTGGGAGAGGCACGGCGGTAGGGGTGAGCATGCCCAGTTATTTGAAAACAAGCTTTCGGGCGCTGGCACTGTAGTTCAGTGGTACGGCGCTTGCCTAAGAGCCTGGGTTCCTATGCACCCTCAAAAATAAAGCGGGCTTTCCCTTGTTGAGAATGAATACTGTGAAAAAGAGGTACTGCGACAGTTTTAAAAGTAAAAGTGAAGCACTTGGGAGGCAGAGGCAGGAGGATGTCTGTGAGTTCGAGGTTAGTCTGTTCTTCATTGTGAGTTCCAAGACAGCAAGAGCGACACAGCGAGTCCCTGAGTAAAACACAAAACAAAATCATGCAAGTGAGTGTGTTAGAGTGATGGTCTGCATCCGGGAAGGTCAGCAGTCCAGACTGGAACTCTGGGGTTTCTTTGGAGCAGCAGCCTTCCAAAGACAGATCTGCCCCAGGCCTTTCCCCCAACTGGACATGGAAACCTCCCTTTGGTCCTCAGCCGGCGGGCTGCTTCTCCCAGGAAAGCCTTTTCTAGGCCCATCTTTAAACTCAGTCGCCGCACGCTCAGTAGGGGTCTGACCTGCCTCCAGCCTTACCTTTGCGGTCTAGGCCACAGGTGACCCCATTTTTCCTTGCTAAATAGTATCAGCTGTGCTCTGTTGTTTTCCTGTCTCCGAGCCTAGCGTAAGTCATCCCTGAGAAGCGGGCACTCTGTGTTTATGCGATTCCGTAATTAAATGCATGGTCACAAGTCAAAAGCTCTGAACTTGCTGAGTGGGGTCTCTGGTGGTGAGTCTGGGAATGACACCTATACGAAGTTCCCTGGGCAGGCAGGTGCTAATCCTGATTTCTCACTATTTAAAGGGCGTGTGTGTCTGTGTGTCTGTGTGTCTGTGTGTGTCTGTGTGTCTGTGTGTGTGTGTGGCTATGTGTCTGTGTGTGTCTGTGTATGTCTGTGTGCCTGTGTGCGTGTCTCTGTGTCTGTGTCTGTGTCCTTGAACCCAGAAGATGATGTTGGATTTCTTGGCTGTAGAGTAAGAGGCAGCAGCCAGCCAACAGGTGTCAGTGCTAAGAACCAAAGTTAGATCCTCTGCAAGCACAGGAAGCCCTCTTGAGTACTGAGCCATCTCTCTCCAGGGCTCGACTTTGATTTGTTTTTGGAAAACATCTCACTACACACACACACACACACACACACACACACACACACACACTGCTATGCTAAATTAAGCATAGACTGGGTAAAGTAACTTAGACACTGCCCTTCCTTGTTCAAAGAGTAAGAGACAGCACACTGCGCTAAGTCCTTGAGGGGGCACAGTTACTGGAACCCTGTCTCTAGAGTGTCTCTTTTCCCTTGAGCAGACCCTGCCTGCAAGGGCAGACAGCTGAGTCTTAAGCGATTTTGCTAAAGGTACAGGAACCGGTTTTGTGACTAGCCACTCATAAAGGTTTGCACTGTGGCTATCTGTATGGGCTGAGATTTCTCTTTATGATAACCTGGCAGGGACATTTAGAGGGAAACTACCCTTGTCGGCAATGGCTGTGATGATGGAAGGAGAAGAACATTAGAATTCTACGTAGCTGGGGTGCTTGGGTAAGTCTGCAGCTAGGCAACCGGATCCCTGACACTCTGTGCCTTTGTTTCCCCATCTGTGAAGCAATGGGGCTGAGCTGTTTCTATCCAGCTCTGACTGCCTTAGATTTCTTAGTCAATAGGTCAGTCAGCAAATGTGTATGTTGCTTCTAGTCCTGCATAGGCTCTGAGGAAATGTTCAAAAAAGTAGAAAAAAAAAATTCCGTCGTACTGAATTGGAAATGTGTAGCAAAAGCACTGAGCTTCCAGGTGAGAGAAACAGCAGGTGCAAGGGCCATCCCACAAGCTTCCGGGAGAGCTGAAGGGGCGGGGCCAATGACTTGAATGACAGCAGCTTCTGCCTAGCTGTTGGAGGTAAACCAAATTCAGAGATTCCATTTATTTCCGGTAATGATGCAGGCCCCTAGTAAGGTTTATGTGGGGGAGGTGACAGGAAATTTAACCTGTGGCTTAGAAGACAGCTGTAAGGGTGGAGTGGGAAGGGAGGAGCCAAGAAGCGGGTGGAGGGAGGGAAAATGGTGGCAAATGCTCGGCCTGGGCTATTTGTAGCTCACAGGCCCCACACACCCCAGGGTAGTTGTGACTCCCGGCCCAGTACAAAGCCATAAACTTACTCAGAACATAGTGATAAACTCTTTTGTAACTTTTTTGTTGTTTTGTTTTGTTTTGTTTTTTTGTAACTTGATTGTGTGGTTCTCAGACTTGAATTTTATAAACGACACTGTCCTGTTATGGTGTCAAAACATTAGATTTGTCTGGCAAGGAGGCGGGGCTTACTGATGGGTGGGTGTGGTGTGTGAGGAAAGATATCTAGGATGATCCCAAGTTTTGGTTCTGCACTGAGCAACTAGGTAGATGCTCCTGTCATTTACAAAGGGTGATGAGGAAAGGCAGGAATAGGTAGATGATGATGGCGACTTAGAACCTCAGATTGTATCAGTTGGCTTTTGCAGTTCAACAACAGCAAAACAAAACAAAAACCTCTGGGCCACGCTTCTCTGAAAGGAGAGGCTGATTGAAGAAGTTCAGGAGGGGTTTCTCTGGACCAGACTACCAATCTTTCCCTGCTTTCCCATCCTGCGCCCCAGGCACATATGCACAATCTTTGGGGCATCTTCATTCCTTCCTCAGAAAGTCTTTTTCAGGATCCTGAGGCCACACCTTGCTGAAGCTAGTGTGGGGCTTTGGGGTTCACACCGTATTGACTGGCCATGAGTGTGAGCCCCACCTCCAGACAGCCACCAACCAGGCTCCTTCCATGGCAACCTGGGATAGACTCTCTTTTATAATCACACCCTAGGATCGGATTTTCCCTGTGCCTTCCGGCCTACCTTCCTCCTCTGGACCCTGCAATGTTGCCCCTTTTCTCTCTCTTCTGCACAGGGTGGCCACCATCTTGTTTTGCCCAGAACTGAAAGTGGATCCATGGATTTAGGAAATTGTCGTTTCTAAAGCAAGACTTCTCCTAACACCCCCAGACAAGTTTTCCAGAGCTGAGGAGCTTCCTGGAACATGGGACCGTAAGTCTAAAAACAAGGAAATCCTTGGAGAACCAAGGCAAGCCAGCCATGCTGACCTCCCATCCTTCATGTAGCTCAGGGTGCGCAGAGAAAGTGGCCTGGGTGAGACCGGGTCTCATGTCATTCAGGCTGACCTCATACGAGTTGGCCATTGACTGTGGTGGTTTCAATGAGAAGGGTCAGGTATGTGAACACGTGGTCTCCAGGTGATGGGGACCATTTTGGGGAGGTTACGGGAGGGGCAGCCTTGCTGAGTGAGCTTTGAAAGTTCACAGCCTCCAGTTCACTGCCCTTCCAGTTCATTCTCTTCACTTTCTGCGTGTGGTTGGAGATGTGCTCCCTCAGCTTCCTGTTCCTGCCACTAAGCTTCTGTTTGCTGCCTTACTATGTGCATTTCTACCACAATGGATGCTTTTTCCCCCAAGACAGGGTTTCTCTGTGTAACCCTGGTTGTCCTAAAACTCTCTCTATAGGCCAGGCTTGTATCAAACTCAGAGATCCACCTGCCTCTGCCTGGGATTAAAGGCATGCACCACCAATGCCCGGCCTCAAATTTCCCTTTTCTTACAGAGACTACTCAATGCATTAGGCCCATTAGTCTGGTATCACGGCTTTTGATTTTGTCTCACTACATAGCTCTGGCTGTCCTAGAACTATGAACACTACGCTGGCCTTGAACTCACAGAGATTCCCCTGCCTCTGCTTCCAGAGTGCTGGGATTGAGAGTGCTCCACCATACCTGGCTCCCATAAACCAATCTTTTTTTAAAAACTTTTTATTGATTCTTTGTGAGTTTCACATGAAGCACCCTAGTCCCTCTCATCTCCCTGTCCCCTCATATTCTCCTTTCATCCTTGCAACCCCCCCCCCAGTAAAAAACAAAAATCAGGGCATTGAAAACATCTCATCATTGAAGCTGTAGTATGTCACAGTGTATCCCATAGTATATCCCTTTGTCCATACATGTTTTTTTTCATACATTTTTTTAAAGATTTATTTATTTATTATTATGTATACAGTACTCTGTCTGCATGTACACCTGCAGGCCAGAAGAGGGCATCAGATCACATTACAGATGGTTGTGAGCCACCATGTGGATGCTGGGAATTGAACTCAGGACCTCTGGAAGAGCAGTCAGTGCCCTTAACCTCTGAGCCATCTCTCCAGCCCCGTGTCCATACATCTTAACTTGAAAATGATCATTGCAATGAGTCGTTGGTCTGGTTTGAGATCTCTGGCGTCTGTGACAACAATATTGAATCCTCATTCAGAATCCTGGTTATCCTGTTGTTGTCCTGTGTCATGGAGATCCTGCAGCGTTGGATCAGCAGGACCTGCCCTTTCGTGTGTCCCAACTGTTCGCAGATTATGTAGATTTGGGGGTGGGCCAATTCAGAGCCCTGGATCCGGACCTGATGGTAGCTGAGCTGATCAGTCATCCTCAGGCTCTCCTTTATCCACACCACCAGGGCAAGCTCTACAACACTGCTCCAACTGGGCCACCCAGTGCTGCCATCAGCAGGAGGCAGGGTCAGCTCTCCTGCTCTCAGGGTGGCTCACCCATACCCACACCTCGAGAGCCAGCTCCACTGTGCTGCCCAGTCAATGTTTGGGGCCTACTCTTCTAAGTACTGCAGCCTGTGAGGGGCTGGGCCAGCTCTCCTGTTTTCATAGCCTCAGGGCTGGCTTGCTATATCTTCACCATCAGGGCCAGCTCTACTGTATTGCCAGGCCAAGCGCAGCGTCTACTCTCCCAAGTGCTATAGCTAGTGAGGGGGCAGGGCTAGCTCTCTTGTGCTCATGACTCCAGGGCAGGCTTTCCTGGATACTGCAGGTGGTGAGAGGGAGAGGGAGGTGGCATCATCTATGCATCCATGTCACTTCCCGCCAGATGAGTGGCAGGGCCAGCTCACCCACTCTCATGACCCCAGTGCCAGTTTTCCTGACTGCCACGATCAGTGAGGGGCAAGGGGGGAGGGCATCAGCCCTGTACCCATGTCAGCTCATGGCAGATGAATGGTGAGGCCAGCTTTCCCTTGCTCTTTCCTTGGGGCTATCTCACCCACTCTTCCTCAACTAGGGCCATCACTACTGTACTGCCCAGAAGGGATGCAAGGCCCACTTTCTCTAGTGCTGCAGCCAGCAAGGGACAGGGCCAGCTCTCCCACTCTCATGACCCCAGGGCCAGCTGTCCCAATGGCTACAGGTGGTGAGGGACATAGGAAAGAAAGCATCACACCCATGCCATCTCACTGTAGATGAATGGCAGGATCAGCTCACCCATGCTCGTGCCCTCAGGTATAGCTCACCTGTACCCCCCCACCTCCACCAGGGTCAGCCCTGCCGTGCTGCCTAGGACTCTCCTAAGTCCTGCAGCTGGTGAGGGACAGGGCTTGCTCTCCCAAGCTCCTGGCCCTGTGGAAACTTTCCCAACTGCCAGAGGTGGTGAGGAGTGGGTATCACCTCTGCATCTGTGCTACCTTAGGACAGACAAGTGGCAGGGTCAGCTCTTCCATACTCATGCCCTCGAGGCTGGCTCAGCTGCACCCGACCACTAGTGCCAGCTCCACTGTGCTGCCTGGTCATGGTACAGGGACTGCTCTCCCAAATGCTACCACTAGTTAGAGGTTGAGCCAGTTCTCCAGAGTGCCACATCCAGTGAGGGGCAGGGCCAGTTATGCACAGCCCCTGGACATCCACATGGTCTGAGTGGCTACCCTCACCAGGGACATTCCCATTTTCTCTAGTGGTAAAATGGACATAGGCACTGACCCCTACATAGCCACATACTCAAACATGGCCCTCACCAGCAGCTGGAGCTGGGACCTCAAGTAGCAGAGCTGGTCTCTCATAATAGGCGACTCCATCTCCACCTTTGAGTCTTCAGCTCCCTCTATCTTCATAAAGCTCAAGCCACTCCACTTCTCTTTCTGTCCCATCTGACCACCCCATATTCACACATTGTGGAGGCTCTCACTGCTTGCCTGGCTGCGCGGCTGGTGGGCCCCTGAGTGACATTCTCCATCCATGTTTTATGCTATGGTGGCAAGTGGGTATCTATGGCCTGCCTGTGCCATGAGCTGGAGGGCAGGTCTGTGCTTGACATAGCGACCCACAGGTCTCTTTCTGTTTTCCTCCTGTGTGGCACTACCTGGATTTGATTTGATTTGGTTTGATTTTTATGAATCTTAGGCATAAGATAGCTTTGTCTACCAAGCCGGGCATCAAGCTAGGATGAACAAAGGACTGCCATATGCTCCGCCTCTGATTGATAGAAGAACAGCACCACCAACAAAGTATTTCTTTGCCAATTGCTCAAGTGGGGATGGGGGACCCATAAGTCAATCTTACGGAAGTCTTTTTTTTTTTTTAATTGAGGCTCCCTCTTCCCAGATGACTAGTGTCAAGTTGGTCAAAAACCCAATGAAGACAGTGCGGATCTTAAAGTATTTCTTGTTTTTTTGTCTTTACAGTCCTGGGAATTGAGCCCAGGGCCTCACACTTGTTGGATAAGCATTCTTGTCACTGAACTACACCCTCAGCCCTCTCTTTATTTCTTATTTTGATGGTTTTACTAAGTTTCCTGGGCCTTGAACTTTTGATCCTCCTGCCTCAGCCTCATCTGACATTAAAATGTTCTGTTGTTTTAATTATTTATTTTTTAAAGATTTAGTCTTAACTATGTATAGTATGTGTGTCTCTAAGTATATGCATGTGTGAGTGCAGGTGCCCACAGAGTCCAGCAGAGGGTGCCAGGTCCCGTGGAACAGGAGTTACAAGTGGTTGTGAGATGCCTCAAGTGGGTGCTGGGAACAAAGCTCAGGTCCTCTGCAAAAGCAGTATACACTCGACAGCTGAACCATCTCTCCAACTCCCCAAAAAGGTTTTTTGGTTGTTTGGTTGGTTTTCAAGATGGGGTTTCTCTGTGTAGCCTTGGCTGGCCTGGACTCACTTTGTAGACCAGGTTGGCCCCGAACTCACAGAGATCCACCTGCCTCTGCCTCCCTGAGTGCTAGGATTATAGGTATGTACCACCAGACCCGGATCCTAAAATGTTTTTTAAAAGAAAATATTCCTGTTTTCACTTTCATTTCCCTATGACTGGTGAGGTTGAATATATTTAACATGTTGGTTGGTCTTTTGCAGTTCTGCAGATGTTGTGTTTTATTTATTGTCTGTTTTCTAGTTTGGTCATAGATTCTTCTCAGAAAAGCCAGTAACAAGGACTGTCAGGCTGAGAAAATGCCGTTTAGGCTGGTCTCATGGCTTTAGTGGCAGAGGGTCTCAGAAGCATCCCCCAGCCAGGGTTGGCCTTGTTGGGGGCCCAGCCTAGGATTCTGGGAAAGCAGCCTGGGTATCTTTGACTAACAGAATGTTGGGCCAAGCCTGTGTGGTTCATACAGGAATGGCTGGTCCCCTAGAAGCTCCACCTGTTGCAGTGGGGGCAGGGCAGCTGTTTCTAGGGGGTGTTGCTGGAAAGGGAAGGTTCAGGGGAGCTGATGAGGCTCCTGTGACCATCTGAGGATCTAGTTTCAGTCTGTTTTCCACTACTGTAATAAAATAATGGAGGCAAGCTAATCCATAAAGCACTAGCACTTATTTAGTACATAATTCCAAGGACTGGCCAGGAACCTAGTGCCACTTCTGCTTGGCATCCACTGAGCATTCTTGTATCCTACCTAACCCAGCAGGGCATCACATGGCAAGCCTCTCCTCCCTGGCCCCCCAACTCCTCCAGCATTATAAAGCCTCTAGCGTGGGCTAGGATGTAGCTCTGTTGGCAGACTACTTGCCTTGCATGCATCAAGGCCTGTGTTCAGCCCCCAGCTTTGTGTACCCCAGGTGTGTGGTGACGTGACGAGAGATGTGATTCCAGCACCCAGGAGGTGGAAGCAGGAGGATGGGTCAAGGTCACGCGTGGCTGTGTACTGAGTTCCAGGCCAGCCATATTAAGATCCTGTTCCTAAACTAAAAAATAAGCAAAGCCGCTAATACCGTCACGGGAGCCTCACCCTCATGACCTCATCCATTCCCAAAAGACTCACTTTCACTTACCATTTACTTAGGAGTTTGGGGATGAAATTTCCAACATGGAATTCTGGAGGACAAACCTTCCAACAGTAGCTGCTGCTAGGCTTGGCAAGATGGCTCAGTGGGTAAAGGTACTTGCTACCAACCTTGATAATCTCAGAGACATCCCTGAGACCCTAGCTTCCAAAAGTTGTCCTCTGGCCTACATATCACACACACACACACACACACTACTCTCACACATATACACACACCACACACACACACATACACGCATCCACCACACACACACATACACGCATCCACCACACACACACACACACACACACACCACATACATACTACACTCACACACTACACACACTAGACTCACACACACACTACACACACTACACTCACACACACACTACACACATACACACACACGTATCCGCCACATACACACTTCACTCACACTACACACCACACATACTACACTCACACACACACATACACACCACACATATGCCACACACACTACACTCACACACACACACCACACATACACTACATACAGTACACACACACTACACACACACACACTATACTCACACACATACCACACATACACCACGCACACTGCACTCACACTATACACACACACACACACACACA
>OU015751.1:20355391-20376239 GCA_907169655.1 Acomys percivali | reverse complement strand
ACACACACACACACACACACACACACACACACACACACACACACACAAATAAAGGGGGCCATCACGATCTCTCTGTGGGTATTTGCTGTTAAGCCGGATGGCCTGGGTTTGATCCCCGCTTCTTACACAGTAGAAAGAGAGAACCCAAAAGTTAGCCCTTAAAACACACACACACAAAGTTCCCAACACACAAAACAAACAAACAAATATAACAAAAATAAACACAAAAATCAAAGGACAGTTCTGAGGGGTGGGCTTACACAACACCCAAGAGGGCCTCACATCACCCCAGCACCTCCAAAACCAGAAGGAAAAGAAAAAGGCCATCTGGCAAAATGGCTCTAGTTGGTACAATCTTGAGAAGGAGCTTTTAAAGGAGTCTTTGAAGGACCACAGGGTGACTTCAGACTGAGTGCCCGAAAAACAGCTCCAAAGTTCTCCTCATTGCGAGGCCTCCCCTGCCAGCCTCCTCTCTGAGGCAGGAGGCGAATATTCCAGCTTTTGTTATTTTACTTGTTTTAGAGGCAGAGTATCATGCATCACGGTCTCCCTTAAACTTGTCACGCAGCCAAGACTGGTCTTGAAACAAACGTCTGCCTTCACCTCCCAAATGCTGGATTAGGGGCCCCACCACCATAGCCTCCTGATTGCTTAAATATGGAAAATTAGCTTTTGATTTTTTTTCCCTGCCCTGCTCCCTTACATAGGAAGGATGGAAGGCTTTTTTTTTTTTTTTTTCACTTGCTAAGAAGCTCTGAAGATGAAAAGTCTGTCCGCCCTGAGGAAATACGATGCCCTCCCTCCGCCAAGAGAGTAAAGGATGGTGAGCGTTTCGTGGAAGGGCGGAGCTTCTTGAGTCAAAAGGAGAGAAGTAGGACGCTGAGGCCCAGGGAAGCAAATGTCCTCCCCCTGAGGGGAGCGGAAAGAAATGACCACAAGGCGGGGCTCTGGAGAGATGGGCCTTCAGTTTTCACTCCCCAGATGAGTCCCCAAATTCCTGGGCCCCAGACATCTTTCAGAAACAGCAGCCACCCCCCAACCACCATCATTCTTTGGAACCCTGCAGAACAGGGGGCTGAGAAATCTCAGTGGCTATCTAGGCACTCGCACGCCACGCCCCGCTCCTCCCCAAGCCTTGGCACCGTGCAGAGCTTGTGAGCTAGGGAGAGCAACCCTGGGGTCAATGATACCCAGGTTGGCTCAGGCATGAACCCCTGCTCCCTACTCAGGGAGGGGACCGGGCCCTGTTCACTACTTCCTCCTCTGCCTGCCATAGATGGACATAGATGTGAGAGCCCGGTGCCGGGTTTGTGTGAAGAGCCTCTGAGCTCTGTGTATACCAGCTTTGCAGGAGATGTAAACATTCCGGCCTTTCTCCTCTGGCTAGATAAACTTCAAGCTTTTAGGGCAAGGCACTGCCCCCAGCACACTCTCTGTGTTTAAAGAAGATGTCAACAGCAGCCTGCAATCTTGGCAGGAGCGGGCTCTCTGCCTCACAGTTTAACGCTCTGAACCACTGATTCCCCCTGCCAAGGGGCACACAGCTCATCTCCCAGAGGAACCGTCCTGGGCTCCTGTAATTTGCAGACAGAGGGGAGCTATCTATAATCCATAGCTCAGGAATGCTGTCGACCCCCCACATCTTCTGCCAGTACCCTGACAATCTGATACAGAGACAAGGCTAAGTTTGCTTTGGTGTCTTACTCACTAGTGGAGGCCATGTAGGAGGGTAGCTCACTGGGACTCAGACCTGGGCAGCCTTTCCCTCAGCAGTGCTTGCAGCTCTTCTCTGTGTGTGAGACAGAGAAGACAGCCTTTAGAATCTCAAGGACCCAGCAAGGCCCTGATTGGAGAAGCGGTACAGCCGCCAGCTTTTTGTAAGAATTGTCGTGGTCATGGTGTCTCTTCACAGCAATAACACCCAAATTAAGATAGTCTCATGTGCCCCTGGCTAATCTTGAAGACTTGAGCCTCCTGCCTCCCACCAGTCACATTTGCCACCAGCAGACAGGCAAACATGACCCTTTATACCACATCTGTGGAGCTGAATAAAAGGGCTCACCAAGTTGTCCTTCTTGGCCTGATTTTGTATGGTCCAGGTGTATTTCCATTACCCTCCGTCACCACACGGTGATGACTGGATGGCCTGTGGTGACTGTGGTGACTAGTGTCCTATAGAAGATGTAACCCAGCACAGTCTCCAGGGAAAACACACAGGTGGCCAAATTCTAAAGGCAGATTTGGTGAGAACAGAGGTGGGAGGATCTCAAGTTTGAGGCTAGCCTGGGCTACATTCAAGGCAACGTCTGGACTACATAAGAAGTATATAAAGGGGGCGGGGCATGAGGGCGGGAGCAGGCGGAGAGGAGGGACAGGGCTGGGATCAGGCGGTAAAGAGATTAAATTCATCAATAAATGGGGTTCTGGAGAGATGGCGCAGAGGTTATGTGAACTGACTGTTCTTCTAGAGGTTCTGAGTTCAGTTCCCAGCAACCATATGGTGGATCACAACCATCTATAATGTGACCTGATGCCCTCTTCTGGCCTGCAAATGTACATGGAGACAGAGCACTGTGTACATAATAATAAATAAATCTTTAATGGGAATAATAAAGACATCCCTCACTAGTATGGACGGCACCCAGCCTACAGGTTTCTTGGGCTTCTTTTCTTCCAGTTTCTTCATATTCTTGTTTGTTTGTTTGTTTGTTCAAGACCGGGCTTCTCTCTGTAGCTCTGTAGACCAGGCCAGCCTCAAACTCACAGAGATCTGCCTGCCCTTGCCTCTGCCTCTGCCTCCTGAGGGCTGGGATTAAAGGTGTGTGACACCAGTGCCTAGCCCATATCCTCTTCTGTGCTCCAAACTCCCTGAAAGACAATTTCCTTTTTGCCATAGGTTAGATATGGGTTAGAAGTTTGGTCCCCAATGTGGTAATGCTGAAGGGAGGTTGTCCTTTAGGGTTTGAAGCCTCATGGGAATAGATTAGATCACTGGGGAGCTAGTCACCCCACAGAGAGGGTTAACGAGTTTTTATGGGGTCCTGGGAGCTGTCAATGGAGGGTTATTATTATAAAGAAGCAAGGCTGGCCCCTTCCCAGTGTCTCTGGCTTCTTGCCTCAATCTGTCTCACATGCAGGGGACCCTTCCCAGAACAGATGCCACACTGTTTGCACTTTGAGCCTTTAAAGCTGAGCTGATTAAATATACTTTTTTATAACTTGCCCAGGTTTTCGGCATAACTGAAAACAGACTAAGACACCTCCTAACACTCCTCGGGCTTCTCGAGAGTCACAATGACACAAACCAGTGAGGCACTCTTATGAGCACATGCCCCATCTAAAAGGGACAACTGGCCTTTTTCCATGTGGGCACCATCATGTCCTTCTGGGGCCCGCCAGCATTCTGCTGTGTATGTTATGGAGGGACAGTGATTAGCCAACAACCCCCCCTCCCCAGCCTAAAGAGAGCTGCTTTATCAATGGCCACACCCCTTCTTGGGCAGCCCACATCTTTTGGTCTGTGTGGATTCACTTTCACACGAGAGCAGCCCCGATGGGATGGCAGCTGCCAGCAGGCCTGAGGCTGTGGGGTCTAGTTGCACATCATCTTGTTGGGTCTATCTGAGCATCATCTTGTCGGGTCTATCTTCTTGTCAGGTCTGCCTGAGCATCTGCTTCTTCTACCACTGCAGCTTCCTCCTTCCTCACCTTCCCAGTGGTAGATCCTCAGTCAGCAGCTGGGACACAGAGGCCGAATCTGAACCTTCTTCCATTAGCATCAGATCTACAATCTTGCAGAGCCATGGGGTGGGGGGTGGGGGGTGGGGGTGGGGAGCCCTTTCCTCTCCTCTCTCCTGATCAAACCCTCTGGTGGCAGAGTGGATGTGGCCAGACAGCAGCTTTTGGGGTCTTTCCTCAGCTGATGCCCACCTTTTGGCTCTTCCTCTTCCTCTTCCTCCTCCTCTTCCCTCTTAGATGAGGCACAGTGACCAGCAAGCCCCACAGACCTGCCTATCTTCACCTCCCTGGCACTGGAATTACAGTATTACAATCACACACCTCTATGTCCTTCTTGTGTTATGTGGGTTCTGGGGATGGAGCTCAGGCGTTTATGCTTTTAAGGCTATCACCCCAGACCATTTGTCTGTGGCATGGCCTCATGTAGTCCAGGCTGGCCTCAAACAGGCTACATAGCCACGGATGGCCTTTAATGCCTATTCTTCCTGCCTCGTGTCACCAAGCCCAGTTCAACTCTCCCATTTTGATGTCCTGACGAGAGCTAGGAATTTAAAGTGCTTCTCTTCCCTCTTAAGGAAGACTGGCCTTTAAGACCATCATTGTCTAAGCTGGGTGATGGTGGCACACTTTTTAAAAAATATTTTATTTAATTTTAATTTATGTGCATTGGTGTGAAGATGTCAGATCTTAGAGTTACAGACAGTTGTGAGCTGCCATGTGGGTGCTAGGGATTGAACCCAGGTCCTTTGGAAGAGCAGGCAGTGCTCTTAACCACTGAGCTATCGCTCCAGCCCATGGCACACACTTTTAATCCCGGCACTCAGGAGGTAGAGGAAGGTGGATCTCTGTGAGTTCGAGGCCAGCCTGGTCTACAGAGTGAGTTCCAGGACATCCAGGCCTATGCAAAGAAACCCTGTCTTGAAAAACAGACCATTGCCCAGTCATGGACTCCACAGCTGACCAGCCATACTTTGTCCAGGGGGGCCCCACCTCTTCTACCCTGAGCCTACAAGCCTTCCGGCACATTGTTGGAAAGCTGCGAGAGTTTATGATTTAAGGAGGAAATAAAAACTCAGATTTAGTAGCTCCAAAGTATAATCCTCATTATATACACAACAGAGTGGCGGGGGGCGGGTATGTGCTATTCCAGGTTTCTGGAGCTGGTGACATACTCTCAGGCACCCCAGCTCTATACCAGGTTTGTGGCCCAAAGCTCAACCAAGTGCAGCTGCCTGAGCACAGACTGGGCTAGCAAGGAGAAAAATGGCTTCCACTCTCACTGCTAACATACTTTGCCCCAGGACAGAGGCCAAACAAGTGTGGGACAGGACCGAAAGCAGGGGTGATTGGACACAGCTGCTGCCACCAAGTGATCAAAGACAGACACCCTCTAGGTAAAAAGCCAGCGTCAAAGCACGGTGACCAATCAAACAGAGGAAATAGGCCTTTGTGGCTGGGCAAAGGATGTGGCCGGCTCTGTATTAGGCTCTGGAGTTTCAGGTCCTTCTAGTTCATCTCAGGGAAGACAAAGGGCCCCAGAAGCACCTCTTCTTCAAAGTCAAAAGCTGGGTCCCCTGTCCTAGGCATTACACATCAGTGTAGCTAGGACTGTGAGCAATAGATATTACGTCATTGATGAGCTTAGGAAATTCCCAGTAAGAACTGTTTAGAGCTGGGTGGTGGTGGTGCACGCCTTGTACTGGGGAGGCAGAGACAGGCTAGCCTGGTCTGCAGAGAGAGTTCCAAGATAGCCAGGGCTACACAGAGAAACCCTGTCCAAAAAAACAAGAACAAGAAGAGGAGGAGGAGGAAGAGGAGGAGATGTTTAGAAAGAACTCTTAAGCCTTGCATTTTAATTCCAGCACTGAGGAGGCAGAAGGAGACAGACATCTGAGTTCGAGGCGAGCCCGGTCTATCTCAAAGAAACAAGGGGAAAAAGGAAAAGAGGAAGGAAGGAGCCTCAGGATGTGTAGCTTAGCAGTGTTTCTATCTTAGAGTCCATACGTGGCACCATCTTTTCCACACTACAGAGCTTAGAACTGGGGCTGTAGCTCAGTTCATAAAGTGCCTGCCTAGTATACCCAAATCTCTGACACTGTGTAAACTAGGCTGAGCAGCACATGCCTGTAATCCCAGCATTTGGACAGTGGGGGCATGAGGATCAGAAATTCAGGTCATCCTGAACTACATGACAACTTTTAAGTCAACCTGGGATACATGAGACCGGGGGGGGGGGGGGGGGGGGGAGAGGGGGAGGGAAGGAGGGAGAGAGGGACAGAGGCTGAGCATGGTGGCACAGGCCTTTAACCCAGGCACTCAGAACAGAGGCAGGCAGATCACTGTGAGTTCGAGGCCAGCCTTGTCTACAAAGTGAGGCCAGGACAGCTAGGACTACAAGAGAAACCCTGTCTCAGAAAAACAAAAGCAAAACCAAAACAACAAAAACCCTTGTTGGGCAGTGGTGACACACATCTTTAATCCCACCCAGCACTCAGGAGGCAGAGGCAGGTGAATTGCTGTGAGTTCGAGGCCAGCCCAGTCTACAAATTAAGTCCAGGACAGGCAAGGCTACACAGAGAAATCTTGGAGAGAGAGAGAGAGAGAGACAGACAGAGAGAGACAGACAGAGAGAGAGACAGAGACAGAGAGACAGACAGAGAGACAGAGAGAGAGAAAGAGAGAGAGAGAGAGTTAAACACCATTTGTCCAAGCTCAATGTCTGATTTTATACCCAAGGAAACTGAGACTTGACATGAGAAATGGTCAAATTATTTAGTCAGTCAAGAAATAAGGGGCAGAGCCAGAGGCCTAGCACCCAGCCCTCATCTCTTAAGTGACACCCCAGCAAACTCACCCTTCTACCCCGGGGTATTTCTGAACACTAAGATTTTCTTTTCAAGCAGGGTAAATGATTTACCCAGGGTTCCCAAGCCAGCCCAAGTCAGTCTCATTGCCAAATGCAAATGCCAATGTACTCCAGTAGCTTCCATCTGGCAGAATATAAACAGTGAGGCTGGTACCCTCTATGCCAGCCCCATGCAGGCTGTGCCTTGCTCCTCAAGGTCTCTCCCTGCTTCCCAGTGGGTCCTAAATCTTTCAAGAGATGAGGCCCAGCCATCCAAGTGGGGGGATGTGTGGAAAGAGGGCGGGAGCCAAGGCCCTTGCCTGCAGGGAGGAGCTGGGAGCAGCCGCTGGGGGCTGGCAGCATTGGGAGCCTGCACTACAAGGCTTAGAGGCCGTCAGGCTGCATCGTGGAATTGTAGGACCCACCCCCAACACCCCATACTATGCACAGCTCTCATCTGGAATGTTCCCTGAATAGCATTAAGAGAGATCTGAATTCAAGGTCTGGCTTGTCACCAACTTCCTGTATGCCCACGGCTGGACCTGGCCTCTCTCTGACTCTCAGCCACATTGTGGTGTGAAGGAACGGAGCCAACGTATTATCAGGATGCTTCCTGTTCTGCGACTGGAGTCCTCATCTCCACAAGATGTTTGGACAATCTGACTGGAACCCTGCTTTCTGCTCTGCCTAACTCATTCCTGCTTGAGCTGTAGGCGTGGTTCTCTGCCTACATGTGTCCGCTTTTGAATTGTCCTCACCACCCCCACCTCCCCGTAAATCTACACACTGGAAGAGGATTTCTCTTCTGTGGCAACTCCAGAAGGCCAGTCCCTGTGGTCCAGGCTCAGAATCAGCCATGGGGGCCCGAGCCATTGTTATGGACACCAGCATCTTATCTGGCCTCGAGAACAACACCACGGGCGTCACAGCCTTCTCCATGCCTGCCTGGCAACTGGCACTGTGGGCCACAGCCTACCTGGCCCTGGTGCTGGTGGCTGTAACAGGCAACGCCACGGTCATCTGGATCATTCTGGCCCACGAGAGGATGCGCACAGTCACCAACTATTTCATCATCAACCTGGCCCTGGCCGACCTCTGCATGGCCGCCTTCAATGCGACCTTCAACTTCATCTACGCCAGTCACAACATCTGGTACTTCGGCCGCGCCTTCTGCTATTTCCAGAACCTCTTTCCCATCACGGCCATGTTCGTCAGCATCTACTCCATGACTGCCATTGCTGCCGACAGGCAAGAGTGGGCATCAGGGAAGCGGGGTGGGGGTCTTGTTGGGGGAGGGGCAGCATCCAGGGGACTTGCCTCTCTGGACTTCACTTTGGTTCATAGCGAGAAATCAAGGAGATGTGGGGCCAAAGCTGGGAGAGTTGAGGTTAGACACAGAGTGACTTTACCCTAGAAGGCTGCTCAAGGCTAGACAGGGAAGATGTTCCCAGCGATGCTTAGAGTGCAACTCTACTTATCCTGCTCTCTTTACACAGGAAACCATATACGTTGCTTTAGTGTTTAGAAAAAAGGTGGACTGTTGCATGCGGTTAAATGCTGCATCTAATTAGAACGATGCTACTTTTTTTTTTTTAATGGTGCTAGTGTGTGGGTGGGTGGGTGGAGTTACCAATAGTGACCTTTGAGGAGTGGGCCTAAGATGGGGTAGAAGAAGACCACCTTCTTCCTTGAGACCTTCTAGGGCAGGCAGGGCTGGGATTAAAGAGGACCCGAAAGCCTCGGGGAGCAGAAAGCTGACGGCAAAGACAATGGGAACAGATGGGGCAAAGACAGAGGGAATATAGGAGAGACTGAGGCAGAGCCAGGAGACCCTCTGGCCCTTGGAGTCCTGATTGTGTCAGTTAGAAAGTTGTGACCCTCCTCATCTTCCCTCACCCCCACCCCTCCCAAGCCTCCCCAGCAGCCTTTCGTGTACAGCCTCTCACCGCCGAGCTTAGATGTTTTTTTTAATGGAGTTCTTAGAGATTTCCTGAGAGAATGTTTCCTACTCATTAAAAAATGAAAAGTTGGGGGGGGGGGCGGGCGGCGGCTGTGGCTGTAGTTCAGCTGGCAGAGGGCTTGGCTTAGCGTGTTTGAAGCCGTGGCTTTGATCTCCCTCTCTCCCCCTCCCCTACCCCCCCCCACATTGCATAAATCAGCTATAAGACAGTGGTATATGTCTGTAATCCCCATACTCAGGGGTAGCGGAAGGAGGGGCAGAGTCCAAGATCGGTGGGCACACACAAGGAAGCTTCAACAGCATCCATGTGGGCTCAGCTTCTAACTTTACCCCCAAGTTTCCTGGGGAGATCAGAATAAGGTAGGGTTACTTAAGGTCAGCCACAGAGTCAGGGCCGAGCCAGGGGTCTAGAACACAGACAGCCCTCTGGGTAGTGGGCACCAGGGAACTCTGTCTAAATCAGCCTGGTGTGCGCTGAACATCCCTTCCTCCTCCCTGGGTATGTCTGAATGTCCCTGAGCACTACTTTTCAGCTATGTTTCGATGTTGGGGTCCTCCCTTAGGAGGTTGGGATGTGAGCAAAGATAAGCAGGAGATCAGGGTCAGCCTGGAGAACTCCTTATGCAATTTCCTCTGCGTTAGACACAGTTCTAGAAGCTAGGAAACCCCCCACCAATAGGGGCAGAGGCAACTTTAGCACATGGACTTACAGAGCCTCCACTTCAGAGCAAGGGCCACAGAAAGCTAGTGGGAACCTGGAGCCTGGAAGCCAGGTAGGAGGCAGACAGCAGCTGAGATTCACCATTCTTTTAAAAATTTTTTATTACATTTATTTATTTGTTTGTTTGTTTAATGTGTGTGTGTGTGTGTGTGTGTGTGTGTGTGTGTGTGCGCGCGCGTATGTGTGCTAGCATACACACTTGTCATAGTATACCTGGGAAGGTCAGAGGACAACTTGTAGGACTCAGATCTTTCTAGTCCTTGTTAGGGATTTTGTCAGTTATGGGGATTGAACTCAGGTTCTCAGGCTTAGCAGCAATCACCTTTACCTACTGAGCCATCTCATTGGCCCTGTTTCTTCATTTTTTTTTTTTTTTTCACTCAACAAATACATACTCAGTGTCTGCTGGGTAAGTATTGTTCTGTGTTTTAGGTGAGGAAAACCCGTGTAAATGTTCCTGGCATGGTAAGAATTTAAATCCTAAGCACATAAATAAATTTTATTTTATTTTATTTTATTTTATTTTTGAGACAAGGTCTCTTTGTGTAGTCCTGGCTGTCCTGGAACTTGCTCTGTAGACCAGGCTGGCTGGCCTTGAACTCAGAGATCCACCTGCTTCTGTTAAAGGTGTGCACCACAACTACCCATCCAATAAATTGTAAGTTGTCTTTTGAGATCACAAATGTTAGCTATAGGGAAAGGATCTCCAGGCACCAAGTTGTGTGTGCCAGGGAGGGACAAGTGACAGGCCGTGGTTCTCAACCTTCCTAACGCTTCACTCCTTTAATACAATTCCTCATGTTGTGGTGACCCCCAACTATAAAATTATTTTCATTGCTACCTCATGACTGTAATTTTGCTACTGTTACAAATCATAATGCAAATATTTTTGGAGACAAAGGTTTGCCAAGGGATTAGAGAACCTCTGGCCTACAGGCTTAGGTGGACATCTGGGTGCGTCTTGTTGGGAAGTTGGGATCTGAGCAAAGATAAGTAGGCGAGCAGGGAGCTGGGCGGTGGTGGCGCACGCCTTTAATCCCAGCACTCGGGAGGCAGAGGCAGGTGGATCTCTGTGAGTTCAAGGCCAGCCTGGTCTACAATGCAAGTCCAGGACAGCCAGGGCTACATAGAGAAACCCTGTCTTGAAAAAACAAAACAAACAAACAAACAAACAAAAAGTAGGAGATCAGGAGCAGCCTGGTGAAATCTATAAGTCAGACATTCTAAGCAGCAGATGCAATGGTACTGTTCTCGGGGATCAATTTTAACACCTCGGATGCTTTGGTGCAGACACTTCTATTCAGCAAACAGGGGAAGCATACAACTCAACGCTGCCTTCTACAAGGTCCCGGCCTTGCCTCAGAGCTCAAGTTCCTCCCAGAGAGGAAGAGCCAAGCATTGCCCTTGACCAAAGCCGTCTCTGATGAATTTAAAACGAGTACATAGGGATATTCTCATTTCTTGTGCCCCTTCCTCCATATGGCCCCTTGGTGCACGAATGACCCATTTTCACAGAGTTGGAAATGGAGAGGCCAGGAAACTAAGGCTATTTGTTCAAGATCTTGTTGTCAGGAAGCAGTGTGCCCAGGACTCCTAGGACCTGATCCGCTGCTGATGGGGCATGACCCACTACACCTGACCTCACATTAAAAGCTATTCCACCCTGGCAGTAGTGGTGCACACCTTTAACGCCAGCACTCAGGAGGCAGAGGCAGGCGAATCTCTGAGTTCCAGGCCAGCATGTTCTACAGAACAGGATAGCCAGGGCTATACAGAGAAACCCTGTCTCGGGGCACGGGGTGGGGGTGGGGGCTGGGAGTGGAGGGGGGCGGGTAGAGAGCTTACCCTGAGGTTAGGGAGATAGCTCTGTCAGTGAAGAGCTTGTGGTATAAGCATGAACACCTGAATTCTATGCCCTGAACCTACATGGACAAAATGAGCTATGGCAGCACACCCTTGTAATCCCAGAGACGGAGACAGGAGGATCTCCCAGTGCTTGCTGGAGAGTCAGCTTGGCCAAGCTGGTAAGTTCCAGACAGGCGAGAGACCCTGCCTCAAAACACAAGGTCCACAGAGTCTTGAGGAACAACGCCCGAGGTTGATCTCTGGCCTCCATACAGCGTTCACACCTGCGCAAAACACCTGCACACACACAGATATTTCTGCTCGGCATGGTGATGCATGGCCCAGCAGTTGGGAGGTGGAGGTAGATGAATTGGAAAGCCAATATCAGCCTCATGTATATATAATTCGAGGTCGGCCCCGAGTTACATGAGACACAGTCTTAAGAACCAAATGAACAGTTGGGCATGGTGGTGCACACCTTTGATCCTGCACTCGAGAGGCAGAAGCAAGCAGATAGATGTCTGTGAGGTGGAGGCCTGCCAGGGCTACATAGTAAAACTATGTCTCAAAAAGAAACAAACAAACAAATTAGTTTTAGCCAGGCGCCATGGAGCATGCCTGCAATCCTAGCACTCGGATATCTGTGAGTTTGAGGCCACTCTGGTCTATACAGTGAGTCTAGGACAGCCAAGGCTACACAGAGAAACCCTGTCTCTAAAACATACAAACAAACACATTAGTTAATCTTGTTCTAATAAAGGGCCTGTGTACTTCATTATAGGCTCACAGACCTGTGACACTTAAGAGTCTCCAATCTAGTCCTCCTTTGTCCTTCTGCTGAGAGAACCAAGCCCCAGTTAGAATGTATATAAGGAAAATGAGACTTCATCCTTGGTGGTTGGTGCCTTTGGGTCCGTTAGCCATGGAGAAGCAAGCAGTGGGTCTTCCTCAGTTGGGCCCTAGGCTGATGAGGCACTGAGCCCAGGGTGCTTCCACAGTGGCTGTGTAGATCCTGGAGTACAGGGAGCAGGGCGAGCCAGGACAAAGTCAGTGCTGCCCATGTCTCCTGATGTGGAAAATGGAGCCAATGGCCATGGCCAAGGCCACTGCACTTTACCAGGCTCGGGGATCCACAGCAGCTCAAGTCCCCGTGCCACCTCCCACCCCAGAGAGACAGCATCTGAGCCTGTTCTAGACACCTTCATCAAGAAGGTAGCCATGACTTCAGTGACTACAGGGAAGAAGGAGAGGCTCACAGAGGGCCGTGCCAGCTGTTCCGGGGCATCTTAGTTAAGGTTCTCACTCCTCTGATGAAGTATCATGTTGAAATGATTATTAATATTTAATATTGATTTGGTATTTTAATAAGCCAGCAGTTACGCCTTGACCAGGTATATACTCAAATAACCACACAGAGAGACTAAGAGATATTTAATTAGCTGAAGCACAATACTGAGCAATAATTACTCCATCCTAACCCTCCAAGCTAGTATAGTTTCTTCCCATTCAGATTTCCCACATTATACCTGCTTTTTCCTTATATCCTTGGTCCAGCTCATTCCTCCTGGTGCCTCCTGGTCCTCTCCGTGTGCATCCCTCTCCCGTCCTTCTCTTCTTTCTTCTCCCCTCCCTAGATCAAGATGTCCCCTCCTAATTCTCTGTCTTGATAAGCATTGGCTAGTTGGTTTTTATTGGCAACACAGAGAACAAATGGTGACATGTTTACAGAGACTTGAGACAGGAGATATTTAGACTAAACATCACAATGCAATGTCTGGATTGAAACCAGATAGTGGGGTAGAGAAATCAGCATTTGAGTGAACATGGGTAAGTTGTGCACAGTCCACAAGAACATTATGCCAACAGTATCATGACCAAAAGCAACTTGACAAGGAAAGGGTTCATTTCATTTTATGCTTCCAGGTAACAGTCCACCACTGAGAGGAAGTCAGGGCAGGAAACTTAGGCACCAACTGGAGCAGAAGCCATGGAGATGCTGCTTGCTGACTGCCTTCCCATGGCTTGCTCAGCCTGCTCTCTTATACAACTCAGGACCACCTACCCATGGGTGACACCCCCACCATGAACTTGACCCTCCTGAATCAAACACTAATCAAGAAAATGTCCCACAGATCAATCTGGTGGGGGAGTTTTTTTTTTTTTCAACTAAGGAGTCTTCTTTTCAAATGCTCTAGCTTGTGTCAGGTTGAACAAACAACAGGAAGAAAAGCAAGTAGTCAGGACACAGGAAAGCTATGAGAGGGGTCTGACCAAGCACTGGCCATGTGCAAAGACTAAAGATTCATGCAGGGTTCAGTTTGTGCCTGCACATGTATGTATAAGGGGCTCAGCTGGTAGAGTATACACCCAGCATGCTTGAAGCCCTGGATTCTGTCCCCAGTACTGCATTAACAAAGCACGGCAGCACATGTCTGTAATCCCCGTACTCAAGAGGATCAAGAGTTCAAGGCCATCCTCAGCTTCATAGCAAATTCCAGGCCAGCCTGGGGTACATGAGACTTTGTTTCAAAGAAAATAAAACAAATTTGCTCAGTATTTTAAAAATTAATTGATTTATCTTATGGACATTAGTGTTTTGCCTACACGTATGTCTGTGTGAGGGTGTCAGATCTTAGGGTTACAGACAGTTGTGAGCTGCCATGTGGGTTCTGGGAATTGAACCCAGGTGCCCTGGAAAAGCAGTGAATGCTCTTAACCACTGAGCCATCTGTCTAGCCCCAATTTGCTCAGTCTTAGCCACACTGTCTGTGTTGTCTGCCATATATGGTGAGTGGTTACTAAACAGGACCCTGTGTATTTCAGATACATCTACTGTTGTGAAAGACTGGTTTGGTCTCTGTCTGGGAAATGGCTGTACCACGCAGAGTTGCGGGAGGCTGGCTTGCAGAGTCTTAAATCGGACTGAGCTTCGAGCTCATGTTGAACTGTATCCCGTTCTAGGTTGGGTGACAGTGTGGCTGTCTGAGGACCTGTCCACACCCAGAGGGACGTAGTGGACTGGGTACCTGGGCTAGATGCTGGGGTGTTAGTGTGCTGTGGCTGGAGACAGGCACCACCTCCCCACCACTACCCTGAACCTCTGCAGATTGGGTGGGACTCCAGTAATGCCTTACGGGGCAGCTGTGTGGACAGGAGCTGGAGGGCACGGACCTGGCAGGAAGAAGAGGAGGGGTGTGTCTGGCTTGAGGATGCCGGCTGCTGATGCTGTGCTCTGCTTGTAGGTACATGGCCATCGTCCACCCCTTCCAGCCACGGCTTTCGGCCCCCAGCACCAAGGCGGTTATTGCTGTCATCTGGCTGGTAGCCCTGGCTCTCGCCTCCCCACAGTGTTTCTACTCCACCATCACTGTGGACCAGGGCGCCACCAAGTGTGTGGTGGCCTGGCCCAATGACAACGGAGGCAAGATGCTCCTATTGTAAGCTCCACACCAAGGTCCCTGTACTTGTATGTTTCATGTCTGTGTGTTGCCCATGCCTTAGGGATGTGTACACTGCTCCGCAGGGACATATGTGATCTTATGAGTGCAGGTTTATACTGAGGCTCCCCAACTAACAGTGAGAGACTCGGGGTGTGGCTTGGTGGTAGACTGCTTATCTAGTCTCCAGGAAACCCTTAGTTCAATTCCCACACCACACAAGCTGGGAGTGCTGGTCCTTACAGTACTTGGGAGGTAGAGGCAGGAGGATGTTCAAGGCAAGCCTGGGCTACCCAGGGCCCTATTTTAAAACAAAACAACAAAAACTACAAGTGAGCCTGCACCCCAACAAACCCATTGTAAGTGGAAAATGCCCACGGTAAGTGTGGATAATGTCCTGGCGACTGTGACCTGCCTAACTAGGGGTGTCAGTTCACTGCCACTGCCCAGCTTCTTGATAGAAGAACACACAGAAAGTGTCATTAAATCCAAACAAAGATGGGGACTGTCCGTACTAAATGCAGTGCCAAGTACCAGGCCTGTTGTAAGCATTTTGTATACACTGATGCTTTTTTTTTTTTTTTTAAGATTTAGTTATTTATTATATATACAGGGTTTCACCTGCAGGTACACCTGCACACCAGAAGAGGGCATCAGATCATTATAGATGGTTATGAGCTACCTACCATGTGGCTGCTGGGCATTGAACTTGGGACCTTTGGAAGAGCAGCCAGTGCTCTTAATCTCTGAGCCATCTCTCTAGGCCCTACACTGATGCTTTTAATTCTCTTAATGTTATGGAGCAAGTACTGTGACTATTTTATTTGTTTGTTGGTTGGTTCGTTTAACTTTAAACAGTGCTGACCTTGTCCCCACCACACCTGCTTCATGTGGCACAGGGCATGGAGCCAAGTGTCTGTATGTCCTAGGCAAGCACCCTGTAAACTAAGCTACACCCCTAACTATTTGTTTTGGTTTGGAGGGGCAATCTCATGGAACCTAGGCTGGCCCAGACCTCTGATCCTCCTGCCTCCATCTTACAAGTCACCGTGACCACCTTATGTATTGTATTTTTCCATCTTGGTGGTGGAGAGAATATTACGACATGATGTTCCCCCAACACAGTCAGTGAGTGGTGAAGCAGGGAAACCAAGTGCAGGCAACGCCTACCTCAGGGTCCAACTGCTCAGTCGGCCTGCCACTTCAGTAACAATGACCGGGGGCCATGTGCACCTGCAGATGGAGTATATGGCTCTGCATGTCACACACATGCATTGCACACTCGGGTCTGCATGTAGGCTAGTGATAGATGTGTGTGCCTAGGGGCATCTTGGGGAGTGTGTGTGTGTGGTCTATTTGGAAGTCAATGCCAGGCAGCATGACAGCCTTGCCTGTAACCTCAGTGTTCAAGAGGTAGAGGCTGGTATTTAAGAGCAAAGCCAGCGGGACTAGCCTAGTCAGAGAGCTCCAGGTTCAAGTGAGAGACCCTGCTACCTCAATATATTAGGTAGTGAGAAATCAAGGAAGATATTCCATGTCAACCTCTGGTATACACACATACACACCCCTACCGACATGCAGATATCCATACACATGCCTATCACACACATGTTTAAAAAAAAAAAAGAAAGACATAAGTCTCATGGCAGAGGAGGCTCTCAGTCCCATTCCTTGTTGTTTCAAGGACCCGCCCTCAGGAGGCCTGCCTGGGAATCAGAAGGAAGCTTAGCCAGGAGGCTGTGGCGCCCTCAGAAATGGAGCCAGTGACATGCCTCTTTAGGAGGCATGTATCCTCCTCAAAGAAAATGATGAGCTTCAACACAGCCCAGGCACCCTGCCTGGGGACACAGCTGTGCAGTGGTATGTGGGCCTTGCTCAAAGGAATTTGTTGACACAGCCATGTACCCAGGCAGTGTTGAGGGGCGAGAAGCAGAGAGCACAGTGGCTACTGGCGTGGCATTCTTCACTGTCCATCTCTGGGTTAGGCCTTTTCTATAGTATGGCTCCTGCAATTCTACACATACAATATCATATATGACCTACCTACTTAATATATGTGTATACTCACTTGTGCACATATCCATTCCTTCACACACAACATGCCCATGACACAGAGATGATTCTGGGAGAAAAATATACACTGTGAGCAGTGGGAGGAGTGTTAATGTTTGTGTTTAATGGTATTGACTTGAAACACGGTCTCATGTATCCCAGGCTGGCCTCTAACTCACTATGAGCCGAGGATTATCCTTGAACTCGGCATCCTCCTGCTTCTATACCTGGACTGTTGGGATCACAGGCATGTGCCACCATAGCCAGCACACCCAGTTGTTAGTAGTTTATATATAGTAAAGGTTAAAAAAAAAAAAATGAGTGAGACAGAGACAATGGCACACAGTGTCCACCCCTTCAGACTACCTGTGGCTTCCAAGAAGCCAACTCAGGTCATCAAGCTTGGTAGCAAGCCCAATTCCCATAGAGCCAGGTCACTGGGGCTGGTGTTATATTTTATATATTAAACAAACAAAATTTGGTTAGCTTTCCCCCCTTTTAGCCTTTTCCATAACATGAAAAAACTGGAGCTGATGCTGGTGACGTTTTGAGAAGAAAGCCCAGCTTTGGCATATATGCTAGCAATGTTGCCTTAATTTTTCTTTAAATAGAACCCCAGGGTGGGGCTGCAAGGTGGGGCCCGTGGGGTGCGCGTTGGTGGATCTGGCCGCCTACTGCCCATGCAGGCTCCTGGCTTTCCCTCCAGGTATCATCTCGTGGTGTTTGTCCTCATCTACTTCCTGCCTCTCGTGGTGATGTTCGTGGCTTACAGCGTCATCGGCCTCACGCTATGGAAACGCGCAGTCCCCAGACACCAGGCTCACGGCGCCAACCTACGCCATCTGCAGGCCAAGAAGAAGGTGGGAGCTGGCAGAGAGGGGGCAGGGTCTGCTCCAGGGAACCATCTGGGGGGCCCAAAGCCTGCCCGCTAGGGGGCACTGGGGATCACACAACTATGTCACTCAGCATCTCAGAGAACCCTTCCGT
Source organism: Acomys percivali (assembly GCA_907169655.1). NCBI lineage: Eukaryota > Metazoa > Chordata > Mammalia > Rodentia > Muridae > Acomys > Acomys percivali. The sequence continues at coordinate 20,358,654 of OU015751.1, read as the reverse complement.
GAACCACGGATCTCAGCGATCTGGAGACCAATGCTAGACCGATTTCTTAATATTCTAAGAGTTCTCGCTATAGCAGGCAGGGACATCTGTGTCCCTCCTACTGGGAAGTTGGTTTCCAGTTGCCATCTCCAGCTTGCCTTCCGGTCCTCAGGGATGCTGGGCAATTCAGGAGTGTGCCTGCAGATGCCAGGCATGTGAGGTGCCAGGAAAGGCTCGGGGTACCTGGCCTCTAGACACAGGATGGGGTATCAGGTTGGAACTTCACTGCTATATAGCTAGAAAGGCTAATACAGACAAAGATCCCAGGGAAGGGTCGCTTGGGTCCCAGAGCTTGGACCTCCTAAGAAAGGGGACAAGAAGGAGAGGTGCTTTAAGGGAAAGAGTCCTGGACACCTTATGGGAAAGTGGGCCATAGAACTGGGCTGCCACACATGAGGATCTCAATGGAAGGACAGCAGTGTGAGCGGACAAACCTGCCCGTGGCAATGCCATGAGTGGTGGGCTCTGGAGCATGTGGCAAATACATGTTCCGGGGGGGATGGAGGCCAGAGAAGTAGATGGGGTCTGACTACAGAAGGCTCTCAAAGCTGGGGTGAAGGGTGCCCCACACTGGTTCCAGGAGAGTTAAAACTTGGGACTCAGAGGCCAAGGACTGACCTAAGCCTCTCCCTGACCAGTTTGTGAAGGCCATGGTACTGGTGGTACTGACATTCGCCGTCTGCTGGCTGCCCTACCATCTCTACTTCATCCTGGGAACCTTCCAAGAGGACATCTACTACCACAAGTTTATCCAGCAGGTCTACCTGGCGCTCTTCTGGCTGGCCATGAGCTCCACCATGTACAACCCCATCATTTACTGCTGCCTCAACCACAGGTGACTCCCACCCTGGCCCTGCCCTTCACCCACGGGGACTCTCCTGCATGGTGAGGGACCTCCACTCGAGCTCCTGCCAGAGCCTGGAGCTTCCCCTGACCCCACATAGAAATGCTGCTCCCCCAGACCAGCCCACAGCACAACCCTCCCTGTGGCCTGGATCTAGCCTGAGTCCCATCACGTTCCCAAAGCCTTGCCCTGTGCTGAGCCACAGTGCCTATACGCTCTGTCTTTCTGTCTCCTCTGGGGTCTACAACAGGGACAAGGGAGAAGGCAGAAGGGCAGGACCAGAGAAATGAAGGGAAGGAGAGAGTAGGGAGAGGTGGAAGGACAGAAAAAAGATGGTCAGAAGAAGAGATGCCAAGCCAGGTGTGGTGGCACACGCTTTTAATCCCAGCACTTGGGAGGCAGAGGCAGGCGGAGCTCTGTGAGTTTGAGGCCAGCCTGGTCTACAAAGTAAGTTCAGGACAGCCAAGGCTACACAGAAAAACCCTGTCTCAAAAAACAAAAAGAAAGAAAGAAAGAAAGAAAGAAAGAAAGAAAGAAAGAAAAGAAGAAAGAAAAAGATATGTCTTGGGCGGCAGAGGAGTTTGTTTTGTTGTTGTTTGCTTTTGCTTTTTTTTTTTTTTTTTTTTTAAGACAGCTTTTTTGTGTAGCCCTGGCTGTCCTGGAACTCACTTTGCAGACTAGGCTGGCCTCGAACTCAGAAATCTGCCTGCTTCTGCCTCCTGAACGCTGGAAATTAAGCTCCCCTCTCTTTCCACCATGTGGGTCTCTGAGACAGACTCAGCATACCAGGCTTGGCAGCGAGTGCCTTTCCCCCACTGAGCCATCTCACCGGGCTCAAAAAGCTGCCATTTTTAAGTGCCTCTTCCTAAGGATGTGCCTGATCTAGGTGGGCAGGTGTCAGGAGAGGCTAGGGGCTGGGCTGGGGAATCTTTCCTGCCCTTCCCTCTCTGCCCCCTTCCCCCAAGGATGTGACCAGGGAAGGAAGAACTGGGATCTCACTCCTGGCTCTGGTGCTTATGGGGTCCTGGAGACTGTGGCATGCTGGTACAAGCCCTGGGACTCTTGGTAAGGGAAGAGGCGGTAAGCCAGGCCGAATCTAAGTCCTAGGAGCCCTGCACAGAATGAGCCTTTCAGCCTGGGAGGGGGCAGGTGGGAGCCAGGAGAGGGCAACACTAAGTCAGCTTCGGCCTGATGGGTGTGAGCAGCGTTAACTCCGGGGCTTCTTTATCCTAACTTTTACCAGCCATCTACTCAGGTATCTAGGCTCCACATACTACTACGGGGGTCAGCTGGTCGTGGTGGCGCATGCCTTTAATCCCAGCACTCAGGAGGCAGGGGCAGGCAGATCGCTGTGAGTTCGAGGCCAGCCTGGTCTACAAAGGGAATCTGGGACAGCCAGGGCCACACAGAGAAACCCTGTCTCGAAAAACAAACAAACAAGCAAACAAAAACCTGCGAGGGTCTTTGTAGCTCAGCTGCCCCACCTACATGGGAGCATGAGCACACTCTGGAGTGCTTACTCAGTGCCTAGACTCTTTAGCTCCCAAGAGGTAAGTAGATGAGAGAGGAAGGGGGGGATTCCTATTATATAGATAGAAAAACTGAGCCTAAGACGGGAGGACCCTCCTAACCCTACACAGGCAGTGGATGCAGGATTTGGAATCCCGTGTATCTCCAGGGCTTCCCATCCTGTCCCCTTCACACTTGGTCATGGGATGGATGTGAGACCCTGGAGACTGCCCTGTCACACCAGGGAGAGAGAGAGAGACCAGGAGCACGCTATCCCTGAGTACCTGTCATTCTTCTGTCATGCAGTTACACAGTTCTTAGACATCGCACAACATTCAATGCTGCAAGCTCCCGAAGTGGCTTCGGAGTCCTTGTGTAACAATACCATCACAGAGGTCTGGACTCTCTGTTCAGAAAATGCTCACCAAGCAGCCACACGTGCCCAGTACTTTAACGCAAGCATGATGTTGAAGGCAGGTGGGAAGAGCTGGTGATGGATTTAGGCGCTGGGCAGAGGGGGTGCTGGAGTGACTGACTGGGCCCTGCAGCCTGGGCAAGAGGGAACCAACAGCCCTGAGGTAAAAAAAAAAAAAAAAAAGAAAAAAGAAAGAATCAGCCCTGAAAGCTAGACAAGTGGCTCAGTGGTTAAGAGCACTGGCTATTCTTCCAGAGGAGCCTGGTTCAAATCCCAGCACCCACATGATGGGTCACAACCACCTATAACTCCAATCCCAAGAGATCCAGCAGTACTTTCTTCTGGCCACCTTGGGCACTGCATGCATGTGTCACACAGACATATGTACACACAAAATACCCACACACATTAATAATAATAATAATAATAATAATAATAATAATAATAATAATAATA
>OU015751.1:20338615-20354188 GCA_907169655.1 Acomys percivali | reverse complement strand
TCTCTCTCTCTCTCTCTCTCTCTCTCTCTCTCTCTCCACCCCTCAGGTTTCGCTCTGGATTCCGCCTTGCTTTCCCGTGCTGCCCCTGGGTGACGCCAACTGAGGAAGACAGGCTGGAGCTGACTCGCACTCCATCCCTCTCCAGGAGAGTCAACAGGTGTCACACAAAAGAGACTTTGTTCATGACTGGGGACATGACCCCCTCTGAGGCTGCCAATGGGCAGGTTGGGAGTCCCCAAGATGGGGAGCCTGCTGAACCCTGAAGTCTTGCCCCTGCCTGCGAGGCCCAGGCTGAGCCCCTTTGAGAAGCAGGTGACGGGGAAAGCCCTGATGTGATAGTGTGCCCCAAACTCTATTCTTCAATGCACCAACGGAGAAAAACGAGATGAGTCTGGAGTGCTCCAGGCAATGCTGACAGGTAAAGAGCTTGGAGCTCAGACACCCAACATATTGCAACGTATATAAGCATTCCAGGCACCAAGGAAGGGGCCCAGAAGACTGGAAGCCAACATTCGGCCAGTCTAGGAGCTGCAAAGCGAGATGTCTCCCTGGAGTATAGAGAGAGATGGAAAAACTGGATCCCACCCAAGAAAACTGAAGTAATGAGAAAAGGCGGCCGAGGGGGAGGGCGAGATGACGTGGCGAGATGGTGAAAGAGCTCACTGCCAAGCCTGGTGACCTGAGTTCAATTCCTGGAACACACGTAGCAGGGAAGAACCAATTCCTGCAAGCTGTCCTCTGACCTCCCTAAGTGTGCAAATGTGTACATCTGCACATACATGCACACACATGCATGCAATTTTAAAAAATTACAAAGGGGGAGGGGGCAAAAGGAAACTCAGCTGCTTCGAGCTGGACCACAGTTGCCAGATTTTCCAAATAAAGCCTGAAATCCAAATGTATATATGGAAGCTCCTGCCTCCTAAATTTGGTTTATGAAAATGCTTAGCAGTTCTGGGTAGGGCAAACAGAGGAGGCAGGGCACAAACGTGACACCACCTTCCTGCCAAAGGCGAGACACAAAAGAGGAAGTTCCTCTGTTTGGCTGTGAGTGGATGGAGGGCTTCTCTGCTTTGGAATCTAAAAACTCAAAATGCAGCCCAGAGCAGAGGGTAGGTAATAGTCCAGAGGAGCCTCAGCTGAGATGCACTGGTGAGTCCCCCTATCCCACTTCCTGATGGCAGGATTGCCATGAGGCTCAATGGAAGTGATGCCCTACCAACCAGGAGGCCACACTCAGATTAGCGTTCAGTAAATAGCTATCAGGATTCTTCACACTGCGCCAGCTATGAAGACACAAAAGCCACCTACAAGTCAGGAACACAGCTCCCACTCTCACTTCCACTGCTAGGAGCTGGCAGGCGGGAGTACACCCCAGCTCTGAGAATACACGGGGCCTGGCCCAGGCCACACCAGGGCTGTTCATCTACCTGTTTTCTCGTGACTCATTCACCAGCCTACCCAGTGCCCTCCGAAAACCAAAAGAGCGGTAAACATCTGTTCAAAGTTTAATGTCATCTGAGCTCTCCTAGAGATCACTGTGCCAGATGCTGGCTCGCCAGTGCCCCCAATAAACCTGCAGTCATGACTGACCGGGGACATCTCAGAGTGCTCCTGGGGAATCCACCAAAGGGTGGGGATGAACTGCACCCTTGGGATAAAAGCAGTGATTTCCTGAGCTAGGATGGGTAAAAGGACCAGGCAGTAAGGTCCCACAGACTGGGTGGGTCCTTAAGTTTTGAGATGGGGGCCCAGTAGCCACTCTCTCTTTGGATTGTCACCACATTCACATGCTGGGAGTCGAGGGCCTCATCACTGGAGGCTGCAGGGAGGGAGGGGAGGCTGCTTGGGGTACATGGGGAGGGGTCAAAGAGAGGGGATGACACAGTGAAGAAGGGTTAGACTCGGAGGAACTTAGGTAGGCAGGGAAATCAAAGGCAAATTCTCTGAGACGGCGGTGGCAGTGGCTTGTTCCCCGAAGACATTGGCAGGGGGAAAGGGGTACATAGTCATGGGGGTGGGTATCTAAACAAGACCAGTTAAGGAAAGGGGAGGACCCAGGGCCTATAAAATAGCCAAGCCAGTTTCCAATTCAACAGCTGTCCAGCTTTATAGCCCCTTTGCTCCCAAAGTGGTAATGTTTACCTTCCTTGGGGCTTGACTTTCAATCTTCCTGAAGGCTCAGTTCTTTAGACATTTCAAATCTTTGTCCAAAAAAGTGAGCTCAGAAAGCCCACAGATGACTAACTTCCAGCACCCCTGTTACATTTCTTGGGATCCCCCAAGGCCAGTAAATCTGACTGAAAACAGAAGAGGATTTGGAAGCAGCTGTGATGGTCCTGCACTCCTAGGACTCCTTCACAGGGAGGCTCTAACCCAAGCTCAACTACACCCAGTCAGGTCCCACTTGTACCGGGAGTAAGGAGTATAGGAGAGACTGTGAACCTGACCCTGGTGAATTGATCAGTACACTGGGGGAAGCTGGGGGGGGGGGAGCACACTCCTCCATCCACACCTGGCCCTTTGGCCCATGAGCTGTTAATAGCTAAGTGTAGGCACCTGGGAATTATCTGCATAGGGAAATGAAAGCAGTAGGCAAACTCTGACATTTACTAAGCTTTCTTTGAATTCCCAGCAGTGGGCTTCAGGGGTGGGGTGGGATGGGATGGGGTTGGAAGGGTGGGGTTGTCTCCAAAGTAGGAAAGCTTTGCTGAGTGCTGGTACCACTGAGGGGCTTTGGCTGTTTGTCCAGACCCCACAAGGTTACTCTGTTGTGGCAGGGCAAATGCCTTCTCCATATACAGCCCTTTCCCAGGCCCAAGCTGTCTTGTATTTTGGGCTCTGGCATCCTCAAGCTGATGGGGGACTGTGGTCCTCATAGGCTCATCTCTTTGAATGTTTGGCTCCCAGCTGGTGGACTATTTAAGAAGGATTAGGCCTTGCTAGAGGAGGTGTGTCACTAGGAGTGGGCTTGATGCTTTAAGACCTCACAGGGGGCCAGGCTCCTCTGCTCCTCTCCCTCCCTCTCCCCATCTCTCCCTTCCTCTCCCTCTCCCTCCTCTCCCTCCCCCTCTCCCCCTCCCCCCCCCCCCCTCCCCCTCCCCCTCTCCCCCACCCCTCTCTCCCTGCCCCAGTGCTATGCCTGCATGCAGCCAACTCCCCGCCATGATGGCCATGGACCGACCCTCTGAATTATAAACAAGCTCCCAATCAAATGCTTCCTCTGTAAGTTGCCTTGGCCATAGTGTCTCTTCACAGCAATAGAACAGGGGCTAAGACAGGATGAAAGGGTATGAGCAATCGTGGAGGGGGGGGCTGGGTGTAGGACTCAGCTATGGAAGGCTTAGCCGAGCGTGCAAGAGACCCTCGTTCTATCTTCATTACTGGAAATTCTGTGCAGCACAGAATCAATCTGCCACTGATATCAGCTGGGGGCCAGGAAGCTCAGGCTGCTGGGGTGGGAGGCTGAAGATGAGGGGCTCCTCTGGGTCTTAGTGCCTGCGCTTTCTTCTCAGCATCTCTAAACCTGCTACTTTTGTTTCTGCTCCCACCGCACTCTAACACAGGGTACCTCAAGTACAAAGTCTCCACAGCTGTGAGTGGATCCCCGAGTCCTGTGAATTGATGGATGATTTCACACTGGGAGGAAGACAATAGGTAGGCCAGTTTGCAGGCCCCTGTCTTTCCCTAAGGGCGGCTCAATGTCTGCCAAGTGTTGTCAATGAAGGATGCACTTTCAAGGACTACCTGAAAGGGGGCACGTGAAGTGTTGCAAAAACCACCCATTCCCGCAGGGGCAGGACAATGAGAAGGGCTTACTCAGAGGCTCTGAAGAAACGGCTGGCGGCATTTCGCGTTCCCAGCATGGTTTTCCTTCCAGGTTCTTGCTTCCCATGGTTAGAAGGTGAGTGTGGCAGCTATAGGGGTCTACTTGGTGCAGAACCCGCGGCCTCATGGTTGTGGGAGACAACCTGTGTTGTTTGTTGTTTGTTGTTGAACAACAGGTAGCAGTAGCCTGAATACAGACCCACCTAGTACCCGGCCAGTGTCTGTAACCATACTTAGCCACATGTTGGCCCCAGGAACCTGTTTCACTTGAGAGACCCGAGGCTCACGGACAGATCACAGGTGTGTCAGGAATTGTCTCCCCAAAAGGCTGCTTCTACCAGAAAGGGATGTGATGGTCAGTAGAGGCAAGCCTGTGAGGAGAGACACACTGGGGGTGGGGGTGGGGGGAGGGAACAAGCCGCCTGTTGGCTGTGGCTCATAGCGGCCTAGTAGGCCACTCATGAAGGTCCAGAGGGAAGCAAAGACTCTGTGAGAGCCGTGTATGTGACCGAGCTGTTTCTGGTTGTGACTGTGCCCTGGGTCTTCCATCTTAGAATTAGAATGTATGTAGTTTTCATGGTTTCTCTGGGGTTGGTGGTGGTGGTGTGTGTCTCTGCAAATAATTTGGATTTCCCAGCTAGCAGATGGATGGAGGCAGGTAAATCTTGGCTCCTGTGCTTTGTCCCGGGCTAACGGGCTGCACTAACCATGGGCTGCCCCTCTAGCTTCTCTCTGCTTGTCTCCAGCTGTGCGAACCTGAGTGACCGTGGGTTCCAGAATCATGCAAGGCTTCGGCAGAGCCGCCTGCTCAGGGAACTCCAAGCTTGCGTAGCTTACCTAGAAAGTGGCTCTTAGGAGTTGGACATGGTGGTGCACACCTTTAATCCCAGCACCCGGGAGGCAGTGGCAGGCTGATTTCTGAGAGTTCAAGGCCAGCCTGGTCTAGAGAGTAAGTCTAGGACAGCCAGGACTAAAAGAGAAATCCCGTCTCAAAAAACAAACAAACAAACAAACAAAAAACAAAAAAAGAGGAGGATTTTTGGGTCAAAAGCAACTGTTTTTGAGGAACTGGTGGCATCAAATATCTTGGACCACTAAAGGAGGAAACCAGGAGATGGCAGGGGACGGGTAGATTCAGGATCCTATTTCTGAGCCTGGTTTCTCCCCTGGGCGGACTAGGGTGGTGGGCATGAAAGGGCTACCTGGCCCAAGGCTTCTCTCTTTCTGACTCCATCTCATTGCAGATGAAGACTAACTGTGACTCTGAGATCCCTTCAAAATCACCACTTGGCTGCTTTCCCAAACATAGGGCCGACTTAGACCCGCAGACTCTCAAAAAGCCCTGATTTTGCATCAGGAAGCACTATCCCATGGGTAATGGCTCTACTATTCCTTGGGTGTTTTAAAAAAAAAGCCACCTCAGGAGACCTCAATTATAATACTGTATTTGTTTGGTTTTGAGACAAGGTCTCACCATGTAGCTCTGGCTCTTCTAGATATCCCTCTGTAGACCAGACTAGCCTCGAACTCACAGAGATCCAGCTGCTGCCGCCTCTGTCTCCTGAGTGCTAGGATTAAAGTGGCTATAATGATTTCCAGCTGAACCAGTTCTTCAGGAGAAAATGATCTAAGGTTCTGTCGTTCTTTTTTTGTTTTGTTTTTTGTTTTTTCGAGGACAGGGTTTCTCTATGTAGCCTTGGCTGTCCTGGACTCACTTTGTAGACCAGGCTGGCCTTGAACTCACAGATTTCTGCCTGCCTCTGCCTCCTGAGTGCTGGGATTAAAGGCGTGCGCTACCACGCCGGGCCATTTCAACACCTTTTATACCTTTGAAATCACTCAGAATTGGCCCACAGTTGTCAGCTAGGTCCTGCTACTTTGACTGTAAGGGGTTCAACTTTGTCTCCCCCAGAAATCTGCCCACCATATCCTTGAGGGCCTCGGGGAGTTGCTCCTTAGGCTCCCTAGCCATCCCCAAGGGCTTTAGGGATGTCTCCCTTGCAGGGGATGGTGGGAGATTTAGGACCCATGTAGGTTCATGGAGCCTGTTCATTAGCAGAACTTAAAGATAACAGAAAAAAAGGGGGGGAGGGGAGTCAGGTGTGGTGGTGCAAGCCCTTAATCACAGCACTTGAGAGTCAGAGTCAGATGGATCTCTGTGAGTTCAAGACCAGCTTGGTCTCTATAGTGGGTTTCAGACAAGACAGAACTACATAGTGAGACATGTCTCAAACAAAATAAACAAAAAAATAAAGCAAGAATTAAGGTAGTTTCACTGCAAATCCTGACCAGTGTTTCTTAACCTTCCTAATGCTGCAAGCCTTTAACTCAGTTCCTTGTGTTGTGGTGACCCTCAACCATAAAATGATCTTTGTTGCATAACTGTAATTTTGCTGCTATTATGGGAACCATAAATATTTGGGAGGGATAGAGGTTTGCCAAAGGGGTCTCAACTCATGGGTTGAGAACCGCTGGTCTAAACATGACCCAGAGGGATGGTATGCTTATCTTAGATTGGACCTTGACCTCAGTGGAAAAACAGAGGGTGATGGGAAAGGAAATAGCTATTGGTACTGACTACTACATGGCCCAGGTTGAGACTCACAGGCCGAGGTTCTCACAGGAGCCCAGGCCGCTTTGAGAGATCCATCCAGGAATGTCTGTGACATCAGAGGTCACTGGGAGAAAAAAATCCTATCTATTGTATTTCTGGGGGCTTCAGGAAAGCCAGGATCCGACTTTTCAGTTACTCTCAGCTGATGGCAATTTACCAGGGAGGAAATGAATCTATCACCTTTCTCCAGAGATTAAAAAAGGCTAACATCAGAAAACACGCTAATGTAAATCCAGACAGTCCTCGGAGGAGGAGTCTGAAAGACTAATTCTGGACACAATCAGTGCTGATGTCCATAGAGAATTGCAAAAGCCATTCACGGTGGTGCACACCTTTAATCCCAGCACTCAAGAGGCAAAGGCAGGTGGATCTCTGTGAGTTTGAGGCCAGCCTGGACTACATGGTGAATTCTAGGATTGTCAGAGAGATGTAACGAGACCCTGTCTTTAAGAAAGAAAAGAGTATTTTTTTTTTTTTTCAGCATTTGGTGGCTGGGCCAGGCAAGAGTCCAGACCAACTGTTCTAGACAGATGCCTTAGTGTATTGTAACCTGGACCATGAAAAGAAAGGAAAAAGGACAAACAACATACTGCGACACTGACTGCTAATGAGAGTCACCCAAAGAGGAGGCGCCCTGAAGGGCATGCTTCCTCTGTAGACAGGCAACTTCTAGAGGGAATGCCCCAAGAAGGAAAGAGCTAGAACCTCATCTCTCCCACAAGACCCTGACCCAGTTGTCAAGGCAATCAGGGGAAGGCCCCCACCATCCCTTGAACTAAGGGCTCAAGGTCACCTCCTTCATTTGCATATTGATGGGTCCCAGGGCCACCTTTCCAGGCTTCCATAAGCCCAGTTCAACATGAGGAGCTCCAACATTACAAGTGGGACCCCAGTGTCCCCAGGGCCCCCAAACTGCCACCTTTGTGGGGCATATCAGGCCAACTCTGAAGAGATTTTTTTTTTTTAACATGGCCTCTTGCCAGCCAGTGGGGAGAGTCCTATTCCAACACTATTTTCTGATTGTTTAAAGACTCCTGCCCCCATTTTGGACAGGGATAGTTCTCCACCCTCAGGTGGGACTTGTCCCTGCTTCTGGGAAAGAACCTATGCTTGCCCCTTGTAGAAGGTGTAAGATCCCTCGGTATGGGCAGTGAAGGGACTATGGGTCATCTGTAGTGCCTGACCTGCTCCAATGCATTTAAAAGGTGACGCCCATTTTCCCCCACCAGAAACAACCCACTGAAGCCTAAAGTGACAAGCGGAGCCAAGCCTATCATCTCGGCCCTTAGTAAAACAGAAACTCCTGAGGAGACGAAATGTTTCATCTTCTACAACCCACTTATTTCGGGGAGACTTAGTGAGTGGAAAGTTAGTGTAAGGCTTCGGACTAATTGAGGCTGTGATCCCCTTCCTCCTGCGCTGCCCAGTCCCTATACCCTGCGGACCCTGCTTCAGCCTTGAGTAACTTAGCATTCTGTCTGGATTTGAAGGATCCCCTTTTCTGTAGCCCTCTGCACCTGGACAATCAGTCAGCCTTTATTTGCCTTTAGGGACCAAATTTTAAAGGCCAGACAGGTTGCTTGGATTGTCCTACACAAAAGATTAAGGGTCAGTCCCTGTTTGTTTGTACTGGCATTGGCCCAGGACCCTGTAGACGGTCGAGCCCCCATATAACCTCGCACCAAGATGCTGATGGTCTGTTGCTCTGTGGGGGCATCCAAAGATACAGTCAGGGAACCGAGTCGCTCCTCAGCTCCCCAAACCCCCATCTCAACATTCTAGCCATAAGCAGGGGGACATATAATCTATTGAGCAAAGCCCCCAATTAGCCAATCTTGAGCCACATTCTTGGGGTCATACTGGAGGGAGAAAAGGCACAACCTGAACTCTGAATGGGTGAGTCCATCCTGTTCCGTGAGCTCCCCTCCTCACACTGTCGGGCAACTAAAAGTCTTTCTCAGGGCTAAGGGCTTCCAAAGAATATGGATTCCTGGATGTGCAGAACTGGCCAGGCCTCTCTATCACATCAACGAGGAGCCCCAAACTGTCCCTCAGCCTCCCTAACATGGCAACCTGGGGTTACTCATTCAAGGATGTACTTACCAGAGTCCCCTACTCTGGGGCTGCCCACTCAGTCCCAATTTTCAGTGTGTTGCTGAAAGGGAAATGACCTGTGCATTCTGACCCAGGCAATAGGACCTCGCCACAAACAGTGGGATACCTCAGCAAGGAGTTAGACTCAGTGACAAAGCGGCGTCCAGGATGCCCAAGGCAATTGCAGTTTTGAGGTTCCTGGTCCCAGAGGCCCTTAAACAAGCCCTACAAAAGCCCCTCACTGTGTATTCTCTCCATGACATTGGAGGGAATACTTAATTCTAAATGACACTGAGTGGCTGTTGGTCTCCTAATGTCAGGCTCCTAATGGAGGGACCAGAGTGACTACTAAGGTCTGTCCTTATTTCAGCCCCGCTACATGCCTCCTTGACAGGGAAAGTCTTGAGCATACGTGCCAAGAGGTCTTGCCGGAACCCTTCATTGATGGGCCTGATTTTAAAGGCTGAACTCTGTCAACTGGTGGGAGTTCATAAGGGAGGGTACACTATTGTAGCCGGATGGAACTCTTGCTCAGGCTTCAGGGCTGTAGTGAGAAATGAAAGGTGAAATATCTCCCTTGACTCCAAAGCTGCACAACTGGTTCTGCACGCTCATACAGGTATCTGGAAGGAACGGGGATTGTTAACATCTGGGACCCCCCCCATCTAGTTGAGGCAGTTCAGCGCGCTCATGTGGCAGCCATGCAGCAATGCCATGTGCATTAGAATGGTGAGGACTCAGCGACCTTAGGCAGCCATCTAGCAGGTTCTGCTGCTAAAGCAGCAGCATTGAGACCAGAGGGACTGTTTCTCTGAGCCAGCCCGCTTTATGGCAACGTCACACAAGCTAGCATCATGAGGAGAGGAAGCTTCAGTTGAGAAAATGCCTCCAGAAGATCTAGTTGTAGGCAAGCCTGTAGGGCATTTCCTTAATTAGCGACTGATGAGGGAGGGCCCAGCCCATTATGGGTGGTGCCATCCCTGGGCTAGTGGTCCTGGGTTCTATAAGAAAGCAGGCTGGGCTGGAGAGATGGCTCAGTGGTTGGGAGCACTGACTGCTCTTCCGGAGGTCATGAGTTCAATTCCTAGCAACCAAATGGTGGCTAACAACCATCTATAATGAGATCTGGTGCCCTCTTCTGGCCTGCAGACGTCCATGCAGGCAGAGCTCTGTATACATAATAATCTTTAAAAAAAAAAAAGGCAGGCTGAGCAAGCCAGTAAGCGTGAGCATTGCTCTATGGCCTCTGCATCAGCTCCCAACTCCACTCTGGTTTGACTTCCTGCCTTGGCTTGCCTCAACAGACTTGTGATTCAGGTATGTAAGCTAAGTAAACTCTTTCCTTCTCGGTTGCTTTTGGCCATGGTGCAGCAATAGTAGCTAAGACACTCTCCTCTGGAAAGACTCCCTCCCTCCAACCCCTGTGAGGCCATGCTATACCACCCCTAAAGTGGAAGAGGTTCCCCAAAGATGGATGTACCCTGGACCATCGTGGATGGTGGGTTGCCCCCTAAGTCATGAATGGCTGCCTGCTTCCTTACAGTAGGGAATTCTAAAATCTCTCCTTTAATTATACCATCTAGGGAAGGAGAGATCCATCCGACGTTTATGGGGAAGGGAATATCACATCATTCGATGGCTCAGAGATATGAGACAGGCCAAAAGGACCAAAAGGACTGGTGGGTCCAGGGGCACCAAAGACCTGTCTTTCCTGGTATGTGTGGACACTTCCCCTGGCTCAGTTGAATCCTTTCCTTGTCAAATGGGAAAAGCATGGGGAGGTAATAACTGCTTTTTAAAAAAAAGGATTTATTATGTATATAGTGCTCTGCCTGCATGTACACCTGCAGGCCAGAAGAGGGCATCAGATCACAATCTAGATGGTTGTGAGCCACCTTGTGGTTGCTGGGTGTTGAACTCAGGACCTCTGGAAGAGCAGTCAGTGCTCTTAACCTCTGAGCCATCTCTCCAGCCCATAATAACTGTTCTAAATGAAGTAATTCATAGGTTTGTGGGTACCTAAGGATATACAGTGACAGTGGATCAGACTTCAAGACAGAATGTACCCGGGGCCTTGGGGATCCTTTAATCTCCACTGTGCCTGGCACCCACAGCCTTCTAGAGAGATACAAAGAGCAAATGTGATACTGAAAAGGCCTCTTGCTAAATGAATGCAAGAAGCTTCAAACTCCTTGAACAAAGTTGCTCCCCTTAGGCCTGGCAGCTTAAGGACAACTGGGATCAGTCCCTTTGGAAGCCTTGTATGACAAACTTTTCCTTTCAAGGGATTTGTTGCCTGAGACTGAAAACTATCTGGTGACACTGACCATGCATGTCACCAAGGTCCAACAAATCCTTCCTGAATGTAAACAAGGGGTCCTAGAGCAAGGGGCATGAGACCTCCCTGACTGTGTCCCAGGGACCCAACTCTGCCCAGAAACACCCAAGTCCCAATTGGAAGCAGCCTTCTGTCATTTAATCCATGCCTATGCAAGTTAAGGTGGCTGGGCCCATCACCCCAGGGACAAGAAGCAGCACCTAATGGGAAAGTGGCCCCTCTTTCCAAAAGGAGATTCAACTCATGTGAGCCACTGAGGCCCTCAAAGTCCCAAACAATCCTGTCTGTTCTCCTCACTAGCCCCAACGGGATTTTGGTTAGCCAACTGCCACCAAGTGGGAATGGTCACTCTAGGCTGCCCTATATCCATCTTACTGCGATGGCCTCTGCTGTTCTTGCCACTCACTCCTTCAGCCCCCTGGCTCCTATAGCATCCTGCAGGTGGGTGCATCGCTCACTGCAATTTGACTACAGCCTCCCCTGAACTGACTTCAGAAGACTACCTCATGGGAGATTCTCTCCTCTCCTCTCTCTCTCTCTCTCTCTCTCTCTCTCTCTCTCTCTCTCTCTCTCTCTCTCTCTCTCTCCCTCCCCCTCCCCTCCCTCCTTCCCTTCATGCCCATACATATCAACTCCCCCTAAACCCTGCCCTGTCTCAGCATCTGTCAATCTCTGAGAAGGCGGGACTAAACAGGATTTAGAGAAACACACATAGGCAGGGTAAGTAAAGGCAGGGTCCCTGAGATGGCAGCTTCTAGTTCCCAAAAGTCATTGCCAGGGGAAGGCATGGGGCCCCTAGGGAGAAGAGAGGACTCAGAAACTCTATGGAATACACAAGCCAGTGTCAGCTGGGCGGACCCCAGTCTTAAGGACCCCTCCACTTCCAAAGTAACTGCTTTTACTCTCCATGGCTTCGTCTTCTCTCTCACTGGTTATTCAATTGTTTTATCTGTCCAAAGCACTGACCTTGACCTTGAAAATTCCTGGACAACCCCCTATTACCAAAGGCTGCATTGCCTACTCACTAAGTTGAGCCAGCCCCAGAAGGTCAAGTTCACTGTCCTCCAAGGACTGAAGAGGACAGACATTTTTTCTAGGCCATGAGGTTGAGGTTTAGGGTGTGGGGACTACAAGGCAGGTGCTGGGAGATCAGGCCAGAGGCTACTTCTGTGACATCCTGAAGTGGAGAAACTCTTCTTTAAACCAACCCTAGGGATTGAAGACTTTTCTTTCTTTTCTTGGTTTTTCGAGACAGGTTTCTTAGTGTAGCCTTGGTTGTCCTGGACTCACTTTGTAGACCAGGCTAGCCTCGAACTCACAGAGATCCACCTACCTCTGCCTCCTGAGTTTTGAGGTTTTTTTGTTTTGTTTTGGTTTTTGGTTTTTGGTTTTTTTGGTTTTTGTTTTTTAAGACAGGATTTCTCTACGTGGCTGTGGTTGTCCTGGACTCACTTTGTAGACCAGGCTGGCTTTGAACTCACAGAGATCTGCCTGCCTCTGCCTCCCGAGTGCTGGGATGATAGGCGTGGGCGTTTGACCTGGGATCTCACGTAGGATAGGCTGTTGTGAAACTATATAGCCAAGAGGCCTTGAACTCATGCCTCTGCCCCCATGTGCTGGGATCACATTTCTCCCCAACCCAAGGGTCCCTAAAACCCTCAGTCTAGCTGTTGCCATCCTAAGGTGCCCCTCCCTCACAGGAAGCAAGCACCACCTCTGGCTTTTGAATCGGTACAAAGTTTACTAGTCATACAACAAGGCTCACTAAAGCAATGGGAGATCCCAATGATGGCGTTGTTTTGTGGGTTGGTTCCTTCTATCAAGGTGGAGACAAGATGCCTTCCCACAGTACTGCCCATCTACCTGCCCCCACCGCCATCACCACGAGACAAACAAAATGCAAGACTGTCATAATGTGGCTAGGACTGGTTCCACGGACACACGATTCAGTGGCATCGGTACATCCAGATGGGATGGCAGGCTGCAGCGGGTGCTGGGGGGGGAGGGAGGGGGTGGGTGAGGAAACAGCAGTGCCAATGTCCACACTCGCCCTTCAGGTCATGCCCTTGTGGGCAGGAGTCCGGCAGTGTCTGCTGGTGATAATACACTTCACACGAGGGAGGTGACTCCAAGGGTGGGCTTGGAAGGCCCAGAAGGCTGGTCCAAGATGGGGACTCTTTTTTTCTGGCTGGACGTCGGCAGTAGACGTGGGTGCCGCTACATTCACACACGGGAGATGCATGGCCAGGTCGAACTTGAATCATGCAGAATGGCAGGGTGGGAGTGAGGGGTCCAGGCGAGAAGTTGTCAACAGCACGCGCTCGGTGTGGCATCCTATATCGTGCTCCGTTACCGCGGTTCCCTTCCTCCCTCTGCGGCATACTGGGCTCCGGTGCTGGGTCTCCCAACAGGGCTTGTTGGGTGGAACAGGGGCGGGGGTCATCGGTTCTAAAGAGGAGTGCTGGAAGGGTGCTGGGCTTGGGGGCTGGGAGGATCCTGGCTCCTAGGCGTTCATACCCTCTCTGAGCCGCACGCCCACAGCCGTGATAAGGGCGGCCCCCTTGCCGCTGCCGTCTTCAGACAGGAGGAAGGACACGGTGCACTTTGGTGACAGTTCCTTCACAGTTTGGTGCATGATTTTGGAGAAGCTGAAAAGATGAGAGACAACGGAGAAGCTGGGCTTGACTCACAAGCACTGGAGAAGGGAGGGAGAGGGCTGCAGAAAACCAGCTGTGCTTGGCTGGGCTGCAAACTGGGCTTGCTCATTTGGTAGAGCATCTGCCCTGAATCTGATATCTAGCCCTGGGGAGGTGGAGGCAAGATCAGAAATTCAAGGACATCCTCAGCTATCAAGTTTGAGGCCAGCCTGAGCTAAGACTGTCTCAAGAGTATATAACAACAAAAACCAGGCATGGTTGAGAAGGCTTATGTTCAGGTCTGTTATAATAACAGCCTCCCACAGGGAGGTATGTACAAATACAGCCCTCAGACTCCCACCCCACATCTTGGTGGTCCTAGGGGATCTGAAAAATCTGTCTCTGAAGCCTGGAAACAAATAGCTGGGCGGTGGTGGCTTTAATACCACCTTTAATACCAGCACTTGGGAGGCAGAGGCAGGCAGATCTCTGTGAGTTCGAGCCCAACTTGGTCTACAAAGTGAGTCCAGGACAGTGTTGCTACACACAGGAACCCTGCATCAAAAAACAAAAGCTCATCTTCCAGAGCTGGCACCCAGAGCCCACAGCAGAGGAGAGTAGCACTCATAGCATTCTGTGCTGAACACTGTTAAGAGTTAGGCTAAGGCTCTGAGCAATGGTTCTTGCCTCTTGGTGGACACCTGCTAGGGGCCCCTACTTGAAACAGCATTTCTAGCCCTGTCAGGAGCTAGAATTGGTGAGGGGTGGCAGTCCAGGGCAGCCTCAAGCTTCCTCAGATGCCTGGCTCGTGTTGTACTGGGGAGAGAACCCAGAGCTCCATGTGTGCAATGCACACACCCCTACCTCAGAGAGCTAAAGAGAAATAGGGAGAATGCCACACCCTGCCAGTGTGAGCTGGCCCAGTGAAACCCATCTCTGGCTTCCCAAAGTCCCATCAAACAGTGGGGGGCGGAGAGGAGGGGAGCGGGGCTAATTGTCTCGGGCTCCTGTTCCCAAATGCCCAGTCACAAGCTGCTATACCTCCCTGAGGAATTGTGTTGGCACCCTGTAACCTGACCAGCCAAGGGGAAGCCGTACTCACTGTGGGTGAAGTTTGTAGAGTGTCCCGTCCACTCCCACGGTCACATTCAGATGGTCTAGGCCTCTGTTCTCCCTAATCTTTTCCACCACGGCTGCCATGCCTGCACCACACAGCTGAGCCGCCCTCTTGGATACCACCCCACACACGGTCTTCACCAGGATACTGTCGTCACATGTGCTGTTTATGCCCAGCTGCTGGAGGATGGCCCGCACCTGGAGCAGCGCTAATCGGTCACTGGGAAGGACAAGAAGCCAGTGAGGCAGATGGAGCAGGCCCTTTAGAGCAAAGGACTGGTCCAATCACTCTAGCATCTTAGAGATTGATTTCCCATCTAAATAGATTTTTAAAATTAAGTATATGTGTACACACACACACACACACACACACACACACACACACACA
This sequence comes from Acomys percivali, assembly GCA_907169655.1. Lineage (NCBI taxonomy): Eukaryota > Metazoa > Chordata > Mammalia > Rodentia > Muridae > Acomys > Acomys percivali. Next base: position 20,339,174 of record OU015751.1, on the reverse strand, counting down.
CACGTAGGTAGGTGTGTCTGTGTATATCCCACAAAGGCCAGAGGAGGGAGTCAGAGCCCCTGTCTCTGAAGTGATGACAGGAAGCTGTGACATGCTTGGTTATGCTGAGAGCCACACTGTGGACTTTCAGAAGAGGTGAGAGGTTTCAGGTGCCTGTGGCAGCCAAGGGCGTCAGGTCCCCTGGAGCTGGAGTCACAGGTGGCCTGTGAACTTGAGTGCTGGGAACCAAAATCATGTCCTCTGCAAGAGCAGTGTGGGCTCTTAGCCAGCGAGCCATCACTCTAGCCCATTGCTTTAAATCAGTGTTTCTCAACTTTTGGGTCATAACCTTTTAAACAGGATTGCTTAAGACCATCAGAAAACAAGGATATTTATATTACAATTAATAACTAGCAAAATTACAGCAATGAAGTAGCAATAAAAATAATTTTATGGTTGGGGGGGATCACCACAACATGACGAACTGTATTAAAGGGTCTCAGCATTAGGAGGTTGAGAACCACTACTTTAACGTGTGTGTGTGTGTGTGTGTGTGTGTGTGTGTGTGTGTGTGTGTGTG
>OU015751.1:20328126-20338605 GCA_907169655.1 Acomys percivali | reverse complement strand
GTGTGTGTGTGTGTGTGTGTGTGTGTGTGTGTGTGTGTGTGTGTGTGGTTTTTCAAAACAGTTTCTTTGTGTAGCCCTGGCTGTCCTGAAACTCACTCTGTAGACCAGGCTGGCCTTGAACTGAGAGATCCACCTGCCTCTGCCTCCTGAGTGCTGGGATTAAAGGTGTGCGCCACTGCCCAGCTGCTTTAAGCTTTTTAATGAGACCAAATATATTACATGCTACAGAATATAGAAAACCAAGAAAAATTATAAAAAAAAAACTAAAATGATCCATTATCCAGAAAGTGCTAATAACTTTCTTAGATTTTCTTTCCCTCCTCTTTTTTTTCAAAGAGAGAGTTGCCCAAGATGTCCTAGAAACTCACCGCCTACCAACCTCACCACGACACCGTCCAGTCCAGGAAAGACCACTTTGAAAATATGTTAATTCCAGCCAGGCAGTGGTGGCGCACGCCTTTAATCCCAGCACTCAGGATGCAGGAGCAGTTGGATCTCTGTGAGTTTGAGCCCAGCCTGGTCTACAAAGTGAGTTCAATATGGCCAGGGCTTCACAGAGTAACCCTGTCTTGAACCACCCCCACCCCCACTTTTTTTAGGAACTTCCTAAGAACGATATCAGGGCCATGAGGTGGCTCAGTGAGCAAACACTGGTTATGAAAGCCTAGTGAACTGAATTTGACTCCAGAGCCCATGTTAATAAAAAAAAAAAAAAAAAAAAAGCCAGAAGCACCCCCACTGGGAGGGCCTGCCTGGAACAAGAGAGTCACCCCTCAGAAACAATGTGAGAGAAGGAAGCTGACTCCTGATAAGCCGTCTGACATGCTCACACTGTAGCCCAGCATGTCACAGCCCACTCACAGTCACGCACAGGATTATCTTTTTTTTTTAATGCCATTTGTTACAGCACCATGGTTTAATTTGCATCCTCCTATTAGTGAGGATGGCCTTCATTCTCTTGCTTAATGGTCACATGACCTGCCTAGTGCACCCCAAGGCTTTCTGTTCTCCTAATAAACAGAGAGCTGAAATAAGACTGGCTAGCCTTAAGGACGTGCGTGGTATGTTTTTTTTATACGCACTGCATGTACACATTTGCTACCTTGGTCTGCATTTGAGACAAGTTCTCAAATAGCCCAGGCTGGCCCCAAATGCACTAAGTAGCTGAGTGTGGCCTAGAACTCCTGATCCTCTGGCCTGACCACTCACTACACACAGTGCTCGTCAGTCCCATTTTAAAGAGCAGAAAATGAGGCCCAGGGAAACTGAGTCACTGAAGCACACGGTCAAAGGTAGGGCAGGTCTCAAGATCAGAACTGTAGGGATCTGCCGCCCCACCCCCACCCCTGGCCATGCCATGCCTCTTGTCACATACAAAGCAAGTGTTTTCCTCAGTGTTCTGTTTCCCTCACTCCTCCCAAACACTAACTTTAAAAAGACCTTATAGAACCTATATAATTCTGTTCCATTTTGTTTTCGTCCTTTGCTATAAGGATGTCAGAAACTGGCAGCTTTGAGTGAAGGTGCTGGGAATGTTGAAGAGAGTGGACATTTTAGAAATCAGTAAGGCGGTTCCTCAGGAAATTTTAAAACGTAATTACCATGGCGTCCAGCAAGCCCACTTGTGAGTGTATGGGTGAGAGACATAAAAGCAGGGACCAAATATTTACTCCCCAGTGTTCATAGTATCATTTAGAAGAGCCAAATGGAAACAATCCAAGTTGCTAGACTCTAGTAGAAGTAGGAAAACAAAATGGGATAGGTGCACCCAATGGAATATTACTCAGCCCTGAAGAGGGGGCACAACATGAATGAGCCTTAAAAATGCTATGCTAAGTACAGTATGCCAAACAAACGCAATCATACTGTAGGCTTCTGCTTATGTGATGCACCTAGAATACTCAGATTCCTAGAAGCAGAAGGCAAAATGATGGTTAAACCCCACTCCCTACTCACCTCTCAATCTGAGAGAGAAACTTGGTTTCAAAGATGCCTCGAGTCTTGAGCGGCTCAGAGATCTGTCCCCGGAAGAGGAACCCTTTCTTGGTGAAGTCGATCAGGATGTTACGGACAATCTCACCCAGGTACATCCCACTGATCATCTTCTCAAACCTGGATCAGGGCGAAGGGAGGCTGCTGGGCACGGGGAACCACGCTCTCGGCCCAGCAGTCACTCCGGACCTATGACTGCCCGCCAAGGGTATGGGCACCGTCATGAGCCTGCCCTGTGCCTCCCCGGCACAGGCAGAGAGGGGTCTAGGAAGCCCTCCCTCCTCCCCACACGGATGCCTTCGGCAGCCACAGAAAGCTGTGTTAGGTGGCCTCCCTCTGCAGTGACCTCCCTGTCTTTGCCTATCCTCATCCTACTCCGCCACAAGCCACACCCCATACCCCACGGAGGCCCACCTCAGACTTGCTCTCTCCTATTCCAGGCTCCCTCACACCTTCCCCTCTACAGGGCACGCACAGACTCCCTTCCTCTGGTCACCACGGCAGTTGACTGGTGGCAGTAGGTGTCTCACTCAGCCAGGTCACAGCCCAACACAGTACACGGCCCTCAGCAAAGTATTCAGGACAGAGTTTCAGACTAAGCAAATGGCTCAGCTGAGTCTTAAATGGACAGAGAAAGTTCTTTGCTTTTTTTTTTTTTAACTGAACACAAAGTGGGGAGAAGTCGGGTGGGCCACAACAGGTTCAAGTCAATTTATTTTCCAAAGGACATGACTTGGACCATCTCGTCTTAGTTATGCCAACCAACAACCTTCTTGGGAGACTGGGACCATCATCTCATTTCAAATGGACGCTGCCATTTCAGAACCAATCTGAGATCTGCACTGCAAGACCTGGAGCAGCCACTAGGGGGCGCAGGAGCTTGCAGCGGGAAGGGCATCTACCTCACCCACTCTAGAAAGCCCTCAAAAGCAGTCCCCAAAGGGGAAATGAGGCACTGCATCTACTAGTAGTCTCTGTCACTTCTGGGAATAATCCTAGAGCGTGCTAGGAATCAAAAAACCAATTATACCAAAGGGATGGGTTTCCAAGGCCCTGTTGCAGACGCCCTCCAACAAGAAAACACTTTCCTGCAGGTTAGAGCGCAGTGCTGGCCAGCCTCACCACCCCGCCTCTTTGTGCGTGCTCCATCGGGCTGATTACCTTTGTTTCCCGGCATTTAGAGAATATTCGTCCACCACTTTGTCAAAGTCTGTTCTGATGTCATCCAGACAGCCGTTGTCACCAAAGGCACCCCACTCCATGTTGATGCACATCTGTCCCTTGTTCCCCTCCACCATCTCCACGTTCTTCATCTCTTCCATGTAGCAGGCATTGCTGCCGGTCCCTAAGAAGCAGGGCCAGAGGTCAGTGATGGGGCCACACCAGGGGTTTCATGCCTGGCGCTCTGATAGAGGGTAGGGGTTACTATAAAATTGTAATAGTCATACATGCATATATTTGGATTAAATATGTCCCATCCCCTACCCTCCAACCCCCCCATCCTCTACCATTTTCCCCTCTCAGCTCTGTGTGTACCTCCCAAAAATACCCGCTGAGCCCAGTTAATGCTGCCAGCATGTGCATTAGGGTGGGACCATCTTTTGGAGCATGAGGAGGCTTCTCAGGGTCCAAATTGCCACAGAAAACTGAGACCCTGACTCTCTGCCCCCACCCCATGCAGTAGCCATCAATGGCTAATAGCTCCTCAGCTGGGGGTGGGGATTTCATGATGCCCCCTTACCACCCAATCTATGCTGGGATTTTGTTCCCCTTGACTTTGCACAGGTCCTATGCCTGCAGTCAGAGCCTCTGGTTTCATGTGTTCAAATGTCCTGACATGTGTGCAAAAGACGAATTTTCTAGAGCAGCCAACCACCTCTGGCTCTTATAATCTTCTACCCCCTCTTCCACAGAGATCCCTGAGCCTTGGCAGGAAGGGACTCTACCAACTGAGCTACATGCCCAGCAAGAGAGAGAGAGAGGGAGGGAGGGAGGGAGGGGGAGAGAGACCAAGAGACAGAGAGAGAGAGAGAGAGAGAGAGAGAGAGAGTGTGTGTGTGTGTGTGTGTGTGTGTGTGTGTGAGACAGGGTTTCTCTGTGTGGCCTTGGCTGTCCTAGAACTTAATCTGTAGACCAGGCTGGCCTCGAACTCATAGAGATCTATGTGCCTCTGCCTTCCAAGTGCTGGGGTTAAATTAAATGTATGTGTCACCACTGCCCAGCATATATTTCTTTCTTTCTCTTTTTAAAAAATGTATATTTGGTGTTTGGCCTACATGTATGTCTGAGTGAGGGAGTCGGATCCACTGGAATCTGAGTTACAGTCACGTGGGTGCTGGGAATAACCCGGGTCCTCTGGGAGAGCAGCCAGTGCTCTTAACTGCTGAGCCATCTCTCCAGCCCTATAGCTTGTTTTTTTGGTTTGTTTGCCTTTGTTTTTTGTTTCTTGTTTTTTTTGGGGGGGGAGACATGGTTTCTCTGTGTAGCTCTGGCTGTCCTGGAACTTTCCTGTAGACCAGGCTGGTCTAGAACTCACAGAGATCCACCTGTCTCTGCTTCTCAAATGCTAGGATTAAAGGCGTGTGCCACTGCTGCCCAGCTGGGTGTATTTTTTTTTTTTTTTTTTTTGAAATTGAACAAAACGTCTTTGTTTTCCTAGTGATTCTAGGACAACTTAAATGTAAATGACAAATCTGAGGTAAACTACAAAGAGGGATGAATTAATTTACCTTTCAAACAAACCAACCAACAAAACCACGGTTTCTCTAAATAACCCTAGCCGGCCTGGCACTTATTACATTGACTAGGCTGGCCTTGAACTTGCAGCAATCCTTAAGTGTCCACCTCCACCTCCCATGACACCCAACTTTGAGTAATTTACTTTATGCCTAAAGCCTCACCTACCTGTTCAGACAGGCCTGTATTTATGTTGGTAGATGCTCTTACAACAGAGGGATGCATTGCTAGTGGGGAATATTCAGATCAGGGGGTAACGGAAAAGACACACACACACACACACATACACCCTACAATGCATATGCACATATACCAGGGGCGTGCACACACAATAGCCAGAGGACTGTCTACTTTTGTCTCTCACCTGTTCACTTGTCTTCTCTTGCACAAAGAAGTCAGAGACTAGACCTAGTCAACAAGCTCCTGAGTGCTGGAGGACGCAGCCCACCTTTCTAAGCAACCACTCCCTGACTTGCGGGTATCACAGACTGTCTTAGGTAGGGTTACCATTGCTGGGATGAAACACCATGTCCAAAGCAACTTGGGAAGGAAAGGGTTTATTTGGCTTAGGCTTCCACATCACTGTTCATTATCAAAGGAGGTCAGGACAAGAACTCAAGCAGGGCAGGAACTTGGGAGGCAGGAGCTGATGCAGAGGCTACGGAGGAGTGCTGCTTACTGGCTTGCTCCCCATGGCTTGCTCACCCTGCTTTCTTGTAAAACCCCCGGACCTCCAGCCCAGGGTTGGAACCATCCAAATGGGCTGGGCCTTCCCCTATCGATCACTAGTTAAGAGATGCCCTACAGGCTTGCCTACAGCCTGATCTTACTGAGACATTTTCTCAATTGAGTGAGGCTCCGTCCTCCAGGATGGCTCTAGCTTGTGTCAAGCTGACATAACCAGCCTTCAGACTACAAGGAGCTGGCCTCGGGGTGGCGTGTGGTTCCCATGGCTTAGAAGCCTCTGGTTTCTATTCTTGAACTCTCTAGAGTGCATTCTTATCCCCTAGGACTGGGGAAGGAGCGCAAGTCAATGCAGTTTTAGCCCACAAGGGGTGATGTAAGCAAACTGGGAAATGTGCTTTCAAGCAGTTTTATAGTTATTCATTTTAAAAATCTGTGTGTGTGTGTGTGTGTGTGTGTGCATACATGTATGGGCCTGCGCATGTGAGGGATCAGGGTTCAACTTGCAGGGGACGTCTGTTCCCTTGCTCCACTGTAGAGTGGTCCTTGGGATCTGGCTTAGACCATGAGGCTTGGCGTCAGGAGCCTTTAGCCACTGAGATCTATGCACTAGCCCAGACAGTAGGTTTAAGGTCACCACCTCAGGCTGTGGTCACTGGACTTAGTCAAGGAGCCCACATGCCTGGGAACCTGTGTTCATGAAGATCTTGGTCAGGTCTTAAACCCGGACAAGTCTCACTTGGTACCGTGGCTTGGCTCCTCTCGCACTTCTCACCCTCCCCATAACCCTCCAACCCAGAGACCCAGCTTCCCCTCCCCACCCCCACACTTTTCTCTCCTGTATCACTCAGCCATCTTGTCAACGAGCTCTCTTGGCATCCTCTTTCTTCCCCTCCTGCGCCCCTCATCCCCCACCTCTCCTCTCCTGGCCCAGTTTCTCTTCTGCTGGCCATGTTCAGTGTGGACTCTTCCAGATGCCTCCTGCGAAACTCTCCCTTATATCTACCATACAGCCCTTCTCCTCAACCAGGCCCCGGAGAGGTCATGTGGCCATTTTCAGTCCAGCTGGACTCAAGGGGTCTGGAGTGAGGCTCCCAGAAAGTCTGCCGCCTATAACTACACACACCATAGAAAAGCCTTCAGGGATACAGGTCAGCTTTCACTCAGTTCAAAGGTGTACCCCGTGCCCCCATCCCTGCTGGCCAGACCAAAGGCATAACCCATCTGAAAAACCTGTGTAGGATTCCCAGGCACTCCTGATAATGCCACTGGATTGTCTGTTTTCTCAGTTCCCTTCTATTCAAAGTATGAAAGGGGATGAGGGGGGGGCTGGGAAGGAACCCTGGAAATAGAAGATAAAAAAAAAAAAGCCAAAATATGTAATCTGTATTTCTTGGCCATTAGAATTCTGGGCAAATTGGTCAATTGATGGTGGCAAGAAAAAACTGGTTGGGTCAGAACTGTGCTGTGTCGACCTGGGCTCCCAGGCAGCAAGGTGAGGCCTGACCCAGAACAAGAGAATATGCCAAGTCATGCTGGGTTTGCAGGTCCCACCTAAGCCCATTCACAGGCAAAAGGCTGGGCAGGGCTGGGTGGAGAACAGAAGGCTTGAATAAAGTCTCAGAGGTAGACGCCAAATACCCTTCCCTGGATGTGCTGCCTGATGCCCTGTTTCAACATTGTTCGGAGTGGCCTAATAACAAATACAAAAGCTTCCCTGGTACCAGAGGGCAGCCTGTGAGTCCCATTCCAACCTTCGGGCACTGGAAGTGATCTTCAGACAGGGGCAACACTGCAGATGTTGGTGACTAAGTGTTTGGAGGAAGGGTGCGTAAGAAAGTGTGTGGGGAGTGCAATAACTAACTTTAGTTGTCAACTTGGCACAACCTAGAATTACCTCAGAAGAGAGTCTCAATGACAGATCATCTGCATTGGGTTGAAGGAATGCTAGTTGAAGTGTGAAGACCCAGCCCACTGTGGGCAGCACCATCCCCTAGGCATGGGACCTGAACTGGTTAAGAGGGGAGGAGAAGTCAAGTTGAGCACAAGCAAGCCAGCAAGCCAGCAAGCCAGGGAGTCTGTGTGCTCACTTCTTTCTGCTCTTGAATAAGGATATGATGTGACTAGTTGTTTCAAGTTCTTACCTATTTGTGACCTGAAATTGACAGCTAAAATAAATTTGTTAGGCTATGTTATTAAATCAGCAGGTGGAGGTGAGGACATCCAAGGTTATTCTTAGACCTCCATGCACACCATGTGCACATGCATTCCTGCAAAAACACTGTACATACGTATCACACGCATGCACGCAGGCACGCACACATGCACACAGTTTAATGCTCTTGAGCTCTAGGTTTGGAACACAAGGAAACAACCAACATGGCTGGGGCCACTTTGACACTGGCTATCAGCAGGGAACGGTGCCCTGGAGCATACTGGCCCCACCCAGCTAGAACATGGTCGGGAGCGGAGATGGTCTCTGCTTCCATTTCAGCCAGAGAGAGAGTCTGCAGCTCGGGGCTCCTCACACACACAAGCTGGTCCCAGGCAACCCACTCCATCTACCTAGGACACATAAGGGTTTTTGTGGCCTGTTTCCTGGAGAGCTCACTGACTGACAGCACATCATAATTAATGTGCAGCATCGTGGGGTGTTGGTACGGGAAGGGACCTCTACAACCTTCCCTCCAATACAGAATTCTAGAGGTGGTAAATAAATGGTACCAAGAGATCAGCTGCCCTTCCCCACCCCACCCCCATCCCCCGCTAAGGACTGTGCTGCAGAGTCCCTACAAAACAGAAGAGGCCAGATACCCCTTCAGGACACTTACCTACGATGAGTCCGACTTCACAAGTGGGCTCCTCATATGCACAGGTCATCATGGTGCCCACAGTGTCATTGACCACAGCCACCACATCCAGGTCAAATTCCTTAGAAAAGAAAGAGGTGTTGGATCCAGGGAAGGGCCAGCTTGACCTGCCTTGAGTCCTGCTAGTTCATGCTCTGGCCTGGCGGGTGCTGGTTTTCTGACTCTGTTCTGCACTTGAACACAGGGTAGCAACACTGTCTTAAGTCTATTCTGGCCCAGCAGGGCCATGCATAGCTAATGCTTGCGTTCTGAGAAGCTGGGCAGTGTCTAGTTGTATGGGCTGTTAGGAACTGCTTCTCCTGTTCTACCCCTGTGAGTCAGGACTTTACCTCTCTTTGAGTGTATCATCCTTTTCACATTGGTTTTGTGTGTGTGTGTGTGTATGTATACAGTGTCACACTGAGGCTGGCAGTGACTGCGGAACACTTCCATCACCCCAAATCCCTTAATTTCTGTGATTCCTGCCCCCCCCGAAGGCAAAAAAATATTTTTAAAATATTAAGTTACCTCTCTCCTTTTCACCGCGTCCCTTAGTAAAGTGGCTACATCGTGACCCTCGCAGTCACTGGCCTTGAAACCCTTTGTCCACGTGATCAAGATTCCCTAAAACAAGAAAGACCAGAGAGCTTGGGTGAGGATGCTTCTAGTCAGGAGAATTTGATACTCTCCCTGAAGGGACTGTAGCCAGCTCAGGCCTGGTGGGCATGGCTCTGGCCGGCCTTGCCCTTTTCCCCCATCCCCTCTGCCTTTGCAAGAAACCATCAGATTACACTCCTAAAGCTAACCGCCAAGGTCTGCCCTCTTATTTGGCCACTTCCTCCTCCTGAGGCTGACTACCAAGGTCCAGCTAGCAAAATATTGAAGTCCAGCAATCAAAAATCCCGCTTTGGTTCACCTCATAAACATCCCCAAACAAAATATACCATTGTGTCCTAGCCCATTCTGATATGGGCCTCCCGTTTTCTTAAGAATTACACTTGCAAGGTCATTGGCTGCTGTTTTTCTGAGTCAAAAAGCAACTGCTTCAACTTGTCTTCCCCCACTTAATAAAGAAAACAGGTGTTTGGGTATGGCTTGTCCCTAATCCAGGCTCTGAAAGGGAACCAACCACCTTGTGTGTGTCCGGGGATCTCCTTCACTCCCTCCCAGGCCATAACCACGGAGGCTGTGTGTCTCGATCCTGTGACATCACACTCAAACAATAAAGCGTGAGTGGATCCCTGCGGGCTGGCCCCTCTCACCATTCTCACGGATATCTGCTCTCTAATCGCTCTTCACAGATGGAGAAACTGAGGCACATAAGGTTAGCTGCTGACTGGGTAACTGAAGAAAGGAAAAACTGTAGTGACACTATTAATTACAGGACTAATGTTATGCACTACTGGGAGGAAACGCCACACGTGTGCTCATATATGTGTGTGTGTGTGTGTGTGTGTGTGTGTGAGAGAGAGAGAGTGGGGGGGGTGTTGGGGTGGGAGGTGACAGTATAAGCAACCCGCTTCAGAAGAGTCAGCCTGCTGTATGTGAAGGCTCACACCCAGATTCTCAGCACTTGAGAGGCTGGAGCAGGAGTTAGTTCAAGACCAGCCTAAGGTATGTAGTTAAGTCCTAGGCTAGCCTGAGTTATGGGAGAGTGCTTGCCCAGTGTGCACAAAGCCCCAGCACTGACCGCTAAAACAAACCAGGTTTGACAGCACACACTCATAATCCCAGCACATGGGAATAGAGGTAGGAGGATTAGAAGTTCTAGGCCATCCTTGGCTACACAAGGAATCTGAGGCTAGCCTGGACAATGTAAGACCCCGCCCTTAGAACTCTGGTGCTGCATATTTGGCCATGTCTCCTTGATGGGGAGGCCTGATGGCACTCGGAGAAAGGATAGCAGACCACAAAGAAGAGACTTGATACCCTAGCATTATATTCAGGGGGAGGAGGTCCCACTCAGTCACAGTCATAGGGAAGGGGAATGGGGTGAAAGTGGGAGGGAGGGAGGAATGGGAGGATGCATGGGATGGGATAGCAAATGAGATGTAATATGAATGATTTTATTTTTCAAAAAAAAAAAAAAGAAAGAAAGACCCCCACCCTTAAAAAAATTTTAAAGAGCATCAACTGCTGATATTTAAAAAGGCTTAAAAGGGTGTGTGTGTGTGTGTGTGTGTGTGTGTGTGTGTGTGTGTGTGTGTGTGTGTGTGTG
>OU015751.1:20294115-20313871 GCA_907169655.1 Acomys percivali | reverse complement strand
GTGTGTGTGTGTGTGTGTGTGTGTGTGTGTGTGTGTGTGTGTGTGTGTGCGCACATACATGCACACAAACACAAAATAAATAAATATTGAGGAAAACATGAGGAAAGCAGGAAGCCAGCAAGATGGCTTAGTGGGTAAAGATGCTTACACCAACCCTGATGAGCTGAGAGGACCAACTCCTATAAGTTGTCCTCTAACCTTTACAGTATATGGCATGCATGTGCCCTCCACCTAAAATAATAATAATAACATTAATAATGGGGGAGAGAGAGCAAGAGCAAAAGAAACCAGTAAGACCTGACTATTCGCCTTAACTTTCCAGCCAGGCCTCAGCGTACAAGCTGAGAAAAAAAACCAACAAGACAATCAAATGCTATGAGAATTCTTGCCAGGACTGTGGGGCTGAAGGAATCCTGTTGGCTAATGGGACCTATGCCTTCTGGGACCTCACACTCCCATCTGTAAGTGATGTGTCCACCTTGGTTTGCATGTTGGTGGAGCAACATCAATCAAGAGAGACCCTGGCAAGGCTAAGTTCCCGGGGACTGTGCCTGAGTCTGGACTTAGCTTTTGTATTACACTTTCTATTAATGGTTTATACACATCGCCTTTTAAAATAAAACAGTTCTACTTGGCTTGCACTTTCTCAGGGGGAGAAAGTGGCTATAGACACAGCAGGTGGGGGTTGATGACTGCCAAACCCAGCCATCCTCCTAGGGCTAATGTCAAAAAAAGAGACCTGACCTCACACCAAGAGCCATGCAGAGTCAGGAGTGGGTAAACCCTGGTTGAGTTTTTGATCCTTCACTCTGGAGCAGCTATGACTAACCCTGGACGCTGCTTTCTTCCCCTTGCACCATTCCGCCCCCCCCCCCAATGAGACAAACAAACGTGGTATTGTGGGAAGAACATAGACTTGGTGGCTAGAGACTCAGTCCTTTCTCCAAGCTCCCGCCCACTTCCCAGTGGGGTGTTATCTTATTCCTCTGAGGACCATTTTGTACATTGAGGATGATGGAGTTGGCCTAGATTTGGGCAATGGAGGTCCCAGCCTTGAACCCTTCCCCGGTGAGTGAGTCAGTGCTGGTAAGTAAGCCACAGGTTTGGCTCCTCCTCTGCCCACAATGCCCCGCCCCCACATTTGTTCCATCCTGCAGGCTCCTGCTCCCAGGAGGATGTGTCTCCTGCCACATCTTCCTCCCACCAAAGACTGCTTTCTGGAAGCCAGGTCATATCCGCTAGCCATGCTAGCCACTCTCTCTCAGGGCCTGGCCCGGTGCCTATTAAACACTTAGTCAGCATGTTGGTCACTTAAGTGGCCATTTTGGTTATTAGATCAACTGCCAGGTCTTAAAGAGTAATTGACTTTTTGGGACAGGGTCTCATGAGATCCACTTTGGCTATGTAGCTGAGAATGACTTTGGGCTTCTGATCTTCCTGCCCCCACCCCCACCCCTGAGTGCTGGCTGGGTCATGGCTACGGTGGGCTTACAGGCATGTGCCATCACACCCCGATTATGTAGTGCTAGGGGTCAGACCCAGGGCTTTGTGCATGCACGCAAGCACTGAACTAAGTCACATCCCAGCCCAGCAATTTGGGATTTTTGAGAACCTATCCTCATGTGACTCTTATTATAGTAAACTGTTAAGATTTGTCCCATCACTAGTTATGGACTTAGTTAATGTGCTTAATGTACAAACTGAACTTTATCAGAGGTGTGAACATAAAGGGGAAAACATGTATGTGCCTAGTTCAGCATGATCTATAGTTTTAGGTATCTTCTGGGGGCTTGGGACCTTTCTCCCAGCACAATGACGAAGCTTCGAGGAGGGGCTGGGAGAGGTACTCTAAAGAGGCCCACCTGATCTGAACACCTTGAAGGTGTTGAACTGCCAGATATCTCGGGTGTCTAGATGAGATTACTTGAGTCTCAGATGAAGAAAATCTGGGACAGAAATGTCTCAGAGGCACTCAAGGGAGCAGGAGCAAAACACAAGGTGAGACCCGGTTTACTGCTCCGGGGTCTATCATGCGTAAAATCTGTCAGCTTATGGAGGCCTCTGCTCTCCACCCTGAGACGAAAGACTTGATCTCCTGGGCTCTCCAAACCCTTGCTGCTGATTCCACAAGCCACATGTACATATAGCCGCCCTCATCGGGAGAAGCAGCCCCGGCAGCGACTCAGACCCCATCAACGAAGGGACCGCCTACAAGTGTGCAAGCCACCCACTGCCCAAGTACTGCAGCAAAGTAGACTAGTGTGGTAACACACGCGCTGCTGCCTCCTGCGCTGCATGCAAGCCTCAGTTTCTCCATCCATAAGCGGGACTCAAAAGCACTTAACTCACAGAATGTCGGGTTATGTTTTAGCTGTGCCCTGCATATAAAAACACAGCCTGTTGGACCCTCAGTGCTGCTATCTATGAGCATTCTTGGTGTTTGTTTATTCATGGGTGTAGGGTGGGGGTGGGGTGGGGTGGGGTGGGAGGTTCTGTCTCTTCACACGGAAAAAGGAATAGTCTACATCTATTTGCTCCACAGCTTTGCAGCTCTCTGAGGCACAGGGTTGTCAGATGGCAGAGCTGAGTGCATCCTTTCCAAACAGATGCAGGAATGAGCAAACGGTAAAGAAGGAAGGTTGTGAGGCAAGTCAGTGACCTGGTGATTTCAACGAGGGTGTCCAAGGCTTCCCCTGAGGCAGAAAACAGCCTGATTCCTGAGGTACGGCACCTGCCCCGACTCGCAGTCGCTATGTGGCTTCTGGGATAACACACGCCTCAACCCCGATGAAGAATCACAGCCCTCAAGTCTCATCTTGCTCACTTATGATGGCTCCATCAATGGCTCCTTCTACCTGGTGGCTACGAGCACCATAACTGGTCTCTAAAAATACACCAGTCAACTAAAGTAATTGAAACTAAAGAATAGGCTGGGGACATGGCTCAGCCAGGAGAGCGCTTGCCCAGCATGCACTAGGTTCTGGGTTCGATCCCAGGGGACCACAGACACCAGGCATGATGGTGCACATCTGTAATCCTAGCACTGTAAAGGTAAAGGTAGGAGGAGCATGAGTTCAAAGCCATCCTGGGATACATTCAACCCTGCAAATGATTCCAGAAGCCACAAGGCTTGGGAGCCACTCATAAGCCAAGGGAAACGTGAGAGCGTGACCGCCATATTGCCAGGGCATCCTTACCTCGTCTATTTTGGATTGCCGGCAGGGGAAAGAAAACGTGAATCCCACGGGTAATTTCTTGTCCTTGATCTTCCTTTTCTCCATGAAGTCTCCCAGGCATTCAGCAACGTGATCGAAAAGCTAGAAGGCACAGAGGAGAGGCGTCAGGTTGGGGGCAGGGGCGGGGGAGGGGATTCTGTTCCCGATCATGATGTGTGTGGCTCTCACAGAACACCTCCAGCCCTCCAAAGGAAATGGCCCCTCAGGTCCTGACACTGGTCATCCAGGCATTGAGGGAAACTTAAGAGATACAGAGAATTAAGAGACTGTCTTCCATGACACACTGGCCATAGGTTTCCATCAGCTGTTCAGGAGGAATGACCTGGCGGCTCCTCGAGATGACAGAGTATATCCTATGGCTGGGGGAGATGGCTCAGCGGTTGAGAACATCAGTTGTTCTTCCAGAGTCTATGCTAGGAAATCTTTCGGCAGCTCCATGGCTAAACAATCATCAAAGCATTGTGGTTTCGCTTTACCTGCTGAAGGAAAAATGAACACGCCCTAAAATGCATGGATCCTAAGTGTGGAGGTCACAGGGCTCTCATCAATAATACTCTGCCAAGAAATACAAAAGTTGCCAGGCGGTAGTGGCGCATGCCTTTAATCCCAGCACCTGGGAGGCAGAGGCAGGTGGACCGCTGTGAGTTCGAGGCCAGCCTGGTCTACAGAAGGAGTTCCAGAGCAGCCAAAAATAAAAAAGAACTGTCTCTGGTCATCACTGTGCTACTGGATGAATATGCCATGTTATGAATAGCCCACAGGGTACATCTGGCACTGCCATGCAAGCTTGCTGGCTCTGACTCATTAGGTATATACACACTGCAGGAAACCACTAGAAAGAACCAGAACCCTATCTCCTGGCTTCTGCCTGCACACTGATGACAGTAGTGTGCCTTTGGGAACACAGCCACAGAGCTCAGAGTCCAGAAGAGGATGGTGTCAAAGTGCCAAGCCATAGTCACCTTGACCCAGCTTTAGAGGGGGGACCTGACTCACTGCTGGGGCTAGGGGGACACCCAGTCTGTTCTGACTCGGTTCTGAGTCACTATTACTCGGGCTATGCTGCAGCAGTATCTTTGACTGAGTCGACACGTGACCGCCCTCCCTGGAGAAACCAGGCTAAGCTTCCTGTGACCTACTTCAGATGGGTACAAACCTATGACTAAGTCAGTCCTCCAGCCTTATGCCATCTGCACCTGGGGCACCAGGCACTCCTGCTGTAAGTGAGCAGAAGGAAGGGCGGGCGGGGTGTGGGGTCTCAAGTGGCTGGCTGCAGCAATAGGACCACACCAGTAACCCACAGGTAGCCGGACGCATCCCTGCCACAGTGGCTGAGCAGGCCAAGCTGCCCTGGGAGGGTACCGATGCACACCTATGACCTTAGACCTTAGCTGAGGGAGGAGGATCCAGAGCCTCAGGCCAGCCTAAGCTACAGTGAGTTCCAGGCCAACCTAGGCACCTTAAATGAGGCCCTGTCTTCTAAAGTAAAAAGAAATGCACTTGGGATGTAGCTCAGTGATGGAGCATTGTCTTGCATCTCCAATGCCATGGAATCAATCCCCAGTGCCACAAGATAAACAAATGGATGAATGAATAAATCCTCCCACCTTCCTGACAACATGCTCACTATTTTTAAAATACACACAGAAGCTGGGTGTAATAACTCATGCTTATAATCTCATACTCAGGAGGCAGAGACAGGATGAGGAATTTGAGGTCAGTCTAGACTATATTGCAAGGTCCAGGCCAGCCTGAGCTAGAGTAAATAAACAAAGACACATTTCTCAGCCGAGGAGATGGCTCAGCAGGTTTGCGCTTCCCACTGAGCCTGACAGCCTGAGTTCAACACTTGGGACCCACACCGTGGAAGGCAAGACTCAATCCTCACAAGCTGTCGGCTGGCCTCCACATATGCACACTGTGCCATGTGTGCCCCTACACAGAAACACATGCACATACACCAAAGAAAAGTAAATTTTTTAAGGGGTGGGGAGATGGCTTAGTTGGCAAAGTGCCTTCCATGCCGGCATGGGACCTGAGTCTGGAGACCCAGGTGCGGATGAACAGCAGCCAGGTGAGGTAGCATCCTGCAGCCCTGGTGCTGGTGGCGAGGGGAAGAGACAGGAGCAGCTTCCTAGCCAGCCAGCCAGTGAGCTTTGGGTTCAATGAGCCCAAATCTGTCTCATACAAATAATGTAGAGAGTGTTGGAGAAAGATCATCAATCTCCGACTTCTACACTTGCGCTCTCACAAGTGTATGGGCACCCACACACAACTTGTACAATACACATCACACACACACACACACATACATACACACACACACACACACACATACACACTATAGACTCAGTCCCACTAACTAACTAACAGGACAAATAATGGAAAACAAAACAAAAACCAAAAAACCTTTAATTACTATTCAAAATTCTAAAAACTATTTAAGTAATGTGTGTGTGTATGTGTGTGTATGTGTATTGTGCGTAACATGTATGTGTATCAATGCGTGTGTTCCAGTGCTCATCAGTGCGGCTGGAGGAAACTATCCAGTGTCCTGCTCTATCACTCTCTGCTTTACCCCCTTGAGCCAAGGCTCCTCGTCGAATCTGGGGCTGGGCTGGTGACCCTCAGCTCGAGCTCCTGTCTCCGTGATCTGAGAGTCCTGGGGTTGCAGCCATTGGACAGCCACACATAGCTTTTTATGTGAGTGCTGGGATCCGAACTCAGGTCCTCACGTTTGTGCGGCAACAGCGATTACTGCTGAGCTGTCTCCCTAGTCACTTGAGTCGTGTTTTAGCAATGTTGCCTTGTAGTTGTTGAGATCATAAAGCTTAAAACTGTAGGATGCTTTTGAGATACCGTGTAGGGGAGAGGGAAGGAAGGGAGACTGGGGTGGTGGTGGGTACAGGGTGAATATAGCATGGGCTCATCTCTTAGGTTAACATCTATACATCACAGAGGGTGAGAATCCCACAAGATTCAGACCCTGGAGACTTCACTGTTCCTAGCCTGTGAGTCTGAGCAAGCTTCACGGTAACATGAGGACCTGGGTCACCACAGAGCTCCATGGAAGAGATGGGTCAGGGATCTCAGGAGATGGGCCACTCGATAGCAGCCGACTGCTAACTCTGGAATGCTGCAGACATTCGGACCTCATCCCTGTCTATCTTCCCTCCCTGCTCACACCCTGAGCTAAGATCCTGTCCACCACCACATTTTCTTATTATTAAATATCTAAACTGGAGGCCAGGCAGTGCTAGCACACTCCTTTAATCCCAGCACTTGGGAGGCAGAGGCAGGAGGATTAATGTGAGCTCGAGGCCAGCCTGGTCTACAGAGCAAGTTCCAAGACAGCCAAGGGTATATAGAGACACTCTGTCTTGAAACAACAACAACAACAACAAAAACAAAACAAAAAAAAAACCACTTGTTGCTCTTCCAAAGAACAGAAATTTGGTTGGCAGCACCCATATCAGGAGGCTCCCAACACCTGTAACTCCAATTTCTGGGGGCCCAGTGCCATTTTCCTGGCCTTTTAGGGCACCTACACACATGTGCCATATGCTCACACAAGCCACACGCTTACACATTTAAATTTTTTGCTGGATGTAGTAACACATGCCTTTAATCTCAGCGCTGGGAGGCAGAGGCGGGAGGATCTCTGTGAGCTTGAGGTAGGCCTGGTCTTCAAAGTGAATTCTAGGACAGGACAGCCAGAGCTACATAGTGGGACATTGCTTTAAAAATAAATAAGTAAATAAATAAATTAATTAAATAAATGTTTTTTAAAAAAAGGTTCTAGTAGCTGAAACTGTAATTTCCAGTGTGAGACCGCCTCAGAACTGTCAGAATTTGTACAGCTGCTGAACACCTTAGATAGGGCTTGCCTGTGTATAAGAGGGACACAGCAATATCTACTCCGCGGGGTTGCCATGATGACTAAGTGAGTCACTACATATAAAGCACTTATACGCCAGCTACTTGCACAAAAGCATCACCCCCACCGTCGTCTTTTTAGATGACTTAGAAGGGGTGAAGGGACATAACAGCAGGAAGCAAAATGATCCTGGGAATAAGCAGGGAAACTGGGGATAGAGGCGGAGGAGATGCACCCTGGGAGAGAGGCACCCCTAGACAAGTCCTGCTCCTACAAGGCCCAAGGGAGAGGCAGGAGCAGCTAACGAGTGGCTAGCCTGCCTCCGTGGCTAGTCGGAAGGTGGCCTTGCCCACTCCAGACAGACATGGCGTCCTTCCTTCCGGGCTCACTGTGCTGTCTTGGGAAAGAACTCTGAATCCGAGGAGCGGAGTTCGAGGCCAGGGTTGGCGATTATCTGGGTAGGGTGCTCCAACTCTCACCCACAGTAACGTAGGCACCAGGTAGAATCCTACAGAAAAGGCCTCTGGGCCTCAGCCGCATGGTCCACTCCACAACCACTGCTTTCTCTAGAGAACTCGAGAAACCTCACCATGAACCTACACCTTCCCCAGCAGAAATCTGGCAAGCTTTTGACAGCACCAAGACCATGATTGGCCCCGCATGGAGTGTGGGTGGGCACACAAGTGGGATGTTCCTCCGTAAGAGTAATGGACATGTGACAGGCTGAGGGAAACCCAGAGATTTTAAAAAAAAAAACCTGAAGGTATTGCCTGGACCTCTTAGTTCCAGGTCCTGGGGAGATTGGTAACCACACCACACATCACAAAACAGGTCCTTTTCAGGTATGCACACGTCCTTTGGTTGGAGAGGATGACCCTTGCTCAAGAGCCAGGGGCAGGAGGAGAAGCTTCGCGTGTGAGTATGAAGATGGACGGCCAGTTCCAAAGCAAAGTAAGTCTGTGGTCTTTGTTTGCTGTGCCAAGGGCGTGTGCACGCCATTATGTCAGAGTACGGAGCTCCAGATCTGCCGATCTGAGAGCCACTGCACAGGGCCTGGCCTCCGGTGAGTGGGCGAAGAAGCCGGTGGCCTGAGAGAGGGGCGTTCCTACCCACAGGGTGGGCTAAGCCTGTGCTGAGGTTGCAACCCAGGATCCTTTGGGAGCAAAAGCTCTTGAGACAATGCTACAGGACCTCCCTCCCAACAGCCTTCACCGCCCCCTGCCCCCACTACACCACAGCCAGATGTGTACACCTCTTCAGGCACAACCCAGACCCAAACAGCTGCCTCATCGCTCCCCCTGGGAGCCTTTTACAATCGACACTCTTATGACAGACCTGCCAGGGCCCAGGACACCAGCTTTCAGAAGTCCTGGCCCCTGCAGGTGCTCCAAGGGATCCTCGCTTGCCGGAGCGGGATGAGGAGGGCAAGGAAGGACCCACCTGGCTTCCACTGCCGTGAACGATGCTCTCTGGGGTGTCATAGGCTTCGGACTCCATGTAGACATTCTGGTTCTTCTCGTGGTTCACCTGCACTCGCAGGATTCGAAAGGAAGAGCCACCGAGGTCCAGGGCAATGAAATCCCCCTTTTCTGACGAGGGAGAAAACAGATGTCAGAGTCAAGCGTGAGAAGGCCACGGGCGGTACCCACCTTCTGGATCTGGCCCTATCTGTCCCCGTACAGCATCTTAGGCAGAAAGCACGTTCCCCTTGCCTGGCCCCGGACGAAGAGGCACTGAATGAGCCACAGAGCTCGATCCCACCTTCTGCACTGCTACCCATAAATATTGGCTTTTTTATTTTGTTGAGGGGGTGAGGGGGGGGTATCACATATAGCCCAGGCTAGCCTCAACATCACTAGATAGCTGAAGATCACCTCAGTCTCCTGATCCTCCTGCCTGAGCTTCCTAACTGCAGGGATTAAAGGTGAGTGTCGCCACATCCAGCTTGCAAAGTATCTCAGCACGGGGAAAGCCTGAGCTGAGGTCCATCCGATGCCCTGGGTTCCCTCCATGTTGGCTCAGATACCAATCACTGCTTGCCCAAAGCTCCAGTTACTCTTTGTTGGTTTTTTTCTTTTCTCCCTCCTCATTGCTCTGGCAAGACATACCAAGTGTGAAACTTAGCACTGGGACCATCTTTTGAATGCAGCAAAGGAAATGAGATAGATGAGATATCTTGGCTTCAACAAGATAGCAGGAGCAAAAAGACTGTCCTCTGACCTCCACAAGCATGTTATGCATTAACTAATTAATTGATTGATTGACTGATTAATGCAAGGCCAGGGATGAGGCTTTATAGTGGAGCACTTGCTTAGTTTGCCTGAGGTTGCCTTAGTTACTGTTCTATTGCTGTGAAGAGACACCATGACGAAGGCAGCTCTTATAAAAGAAAGCATTTAATTGGGGGCTTCCTCACAGTTTTAGAGGGTTAGTCATCATAGCAGGAAGCAAACAGGCATGGCACTGGAGCAGTAGCTGAGAGTTTTATATCTGATCACTAGGCAGCATACAGAGAGAAGACTGGGGTTTTTGAAACATCAAAGCCCACCCGCAGTGACACACCTCCTCCAGCGAGGCCACACCCACTAACCCTTTCTAAACAGTTTCACCAACTGGGGAACCAAGCATTCAAACACTTAGGTCTTTGATCCACTTGGAGTTAACGTCTTGTATGTGGTGATAGGTAAGGATACAGCTCAGTCTTTGTGGACACTCAGGGTCCTCGCCTCGCTGCCCAAAGAGACTCTTTTTCTTCACTGAATAGCCTTGGCACCCCTGCCAGAAATCAATTGACCATGAAAGTATGTCTCTGTCTCCCTGTATATTTATTTGTTTTGGGTTTTCCTTTGTTTTGTTTTGAAACAGGGTCCTATTGTATAAGCCTGGCTGGCCCAGAACTCTTTACGTAGACCAAACTGGCCTTAAACCTAGAGATCCACCTGCCTCTGCCTCCTGAGTGCTGGGATTAAAACTGTGGACCACCATACCCAGCTTTCATTTTATTTTGTTTTTGAGTTAGGGTTTCTCTGTGTACCCTTGGCTTTGTAGACCAGGCTGGCCTCAAACTCACAGTGATCACCTGCCTCTGCCTCCCCAAGTGCTGGGATTAGAGGCGTGCACCACCACACCTGGCTTTCCCCATAGCCAGCTTTATTTTTATTTTTGAAGTAATTTTTCTTTCCTACCAAATATAACATTCTCTTTTATACAGTGAATATATACTTATATTTGAATCATTATAAACTGTTATCATTGGGAAAATTCTTAGTTGTCAACTGGGTCTCATGTAGAGATGAATAAAAGAAAGTAGGTTTCCTGTCACTGAAGCTCCAGTGGAGGCTAAGAAGCCAGGCACCCTGGGCTGGCCCAGCCCTCCCTGTCCTGCTCTCACCCCCATCTCCACTCAGCCTTTGACTCAGGTCAGGAAGGTTCCAGGCAACTCAGCTGAGAGCAGAAAGGATAACAGTGGCACAGCCAGGACAGATTTAAAAAAGCAAACTGGATGACAGTGATGGATTTGAGAGGTGCCTCACAGGTGGCTGCTGAGAGCGCCAAGGGGTCTCTCTTGAAGCAGGATCCTCCCTAACTGTGGTGTCCCCTGACTCCGTCTGAAGTGTGTTGTGTGGTCACCACACCTATTTGAAAATCACTTTGACAGCCCAGGGAATGCTGGAAAAAATTTTAAGTCCAAGCCACAGCTTACAGAGAAGGAAGCTCCAAGCAAGCGCTCCTACCAGTGGCCGGGGGGAACCCTTCCTTCTCACATATTTGATGCTCACTGTTTTGTTTGTTTGTTTGTTTGTTTGTTTTTAATGTCTTCTTCAACTGCGTAAATGGTAAGCAAGCTGGAAACAGGGCGATTTCACCTGCTTGCCCTGTTCAGCAGAGACTGCAGACAGCAGACAGTTGGAGTGGTTTGAGCTGGTTCAGCTGGTACCACCTAGGTCACTCACAAGGTCTGTTTACTCTCATACTCTGCCAGGCCAGGGACAAAGAGAAATGACTTCAGGTAAGTGCCACAGGGCATTTGGTAAGCTCTGCTGGATGCCTGGCATTTCCTTAGCTCAGACTCAGAGTATCCTCGTGCCTAAGCCTCGTAAGTAGCTGATTATAGGCATGCACCAGCCTGCCTGCCTGCCTCTCTGTCCGTCTGTCTGTCCATCTGTCTGTCTGTCTGTTTGTCTGTCTGTCTGTCTGTCTACTCTACCTACTTATCCATCCATCCATCCTCTCCTCCCCCACTTGCCTCTGACAAGGTGACACGCAGCACAGTCTTGCCTCGAACTTGCTCTGCAGCTGAAGATGACCTTGAACTTCTGATCTTCCTGCCTCCACTCTGGTACTCAGACTCCAGAGCACTGACAGGCCCATTTCAGACTCACCTGGCCTCTGTGGCCAGTTGGGAGGGGTGGAGGTGAGAGGCTGTTGGCTGTGTTTCCCCCTCCCCCTTCCTCTCCTTCCACAACACCAGCAATACCAGCCACCTCTAAAACCACCTTCAACCCACTTCCAGGGGTTGTTGGGCTTACACACTGGCCCACGACAAGGCCCTGTAGCTGGGAACGCTGCTTAGAAAGGCCCTCCTGATTAACTACAGAGCGTAAGGGCAATGCCAATGGAACTCACAATATCTCTTCTTATAGTGCCTTACAGGCTCCAAGCCCTGACCCCCAAAAGCCTGCCTTTTATGAAGCAGTCAAATCGTGCCCTCCATTTTGTGTTCATTATTTTATTCAGTTCAATCAATTTCTTCTTTGTTTTTGTTTTTTGTTGTTGTTGTTGTTGTTGTTTGTTTTGGTTTGGTTTGGTTTTGGTTTTTGGTTTTTGGTTTTTGGAGACAGGGTTTCTTTGTAGCCTTAGCTGTCCTGGACTCACTTTGTAGACCAGGCTAGCCTTGAACTCACCGAATTTACCTGCCTCTGCCTCCCCAGTGCTGGGATTAAAGGCGTGCGCCACCACGCCCAGCCCTCTTTTTGTGTTTTGTTTTTTTAAGACAGGATTTCTCCGTGCAGCCCTTGCTGTCCTGCAACTCGCTCTGTAGACCAAGCTAGCCTTGGACTCAGAGCTCCACCTGCCTCGGCCACCACCCCTCAGCTAATCGGTAATTTTTTTTTTTTTTTAAACAGAGGAACTCATGGCAATTCTCCTGCCTCAGCCTTCCCAAATGCTGGGATTGTAGGTATGAGTCATCAGACTCCCTCATACCCATTTTACAGGGGAGGCAACAGAGCCTGAGGCTGAAGTAATATCTCCAAGGTCATTAGAGTGAGTGAGGGTGCTGGAGACCTCTCCACTGGCTTGGATTTTATTTCTTTTGACCTCCTCCTATTTCAAGGCTCAGCTTCCTGCACCAGCAGTGGGCTGCCTTCCAGCTACTTCTTTGTATCTTTAGTTACAGATCTGCCTTCCCACTCCAGGGGCCTCCAACTCTAACCCCTCCCCACATTCCCCACTGTACTGCAGGGAGGGAGGCAGGCTTCAAGAGAAGGCTCATTAAGCAGAGCTCTGAAGGGCCCCGCATCTCATGCGCTTCTAATGATGGTCATTATTACCAGAATATAATGGAAAGCAAACACGTGGGCAGGTGCCTCTGCGCCCCAACCTGCGTTGCAGTACAAGACAAACAGAAAGCGCCTTCCTGAAGTGCCCTGCTCTAGGAAGTGAGCTACAGGCCAGCCAGCCCCTCGGCAATCTTCATCCTAAACCCTACCCCACCCCAGAACCAGCTGGGAAAGCTGGGACCCGCATGCCACCTGAACTTCAAGTTACCCTCAGATACAGCTTCCGAGGCAGTCAGTGCTGTCTCAGACACTCTCTCAAAAAGGAAAGGAAACAGCATGTGCTGGCTCTCACCTTCATTCCCAGCACTGGAGGCAGAGGGAAGCGGATCTTGTGAGTTCAAGGCCAGCCTGGTCTACATAACAAGTTCCAGATCAGCTAGGCTACACAGTGAGACCCTGTCTAGATAGATAGATAGACAGATAGTCAGACTGACTGACTGCCTGACTGACTGCCTGACTGACTGACAGACAAACCTATCTTTGGGAGGAAAAACCCACAGGTTCATGGCGTTTTGAATGTCTGTGTCCAGGGGTCAGTGCTGCCACCTGTGAGTGTGAGCCTATGTGGGAATGGGGTCTTTGTGATCAAAAGGTCAAAAGTGTAGGCCCTAACCCAATATGGCTGGCATCCCTTAGGACAAACGACAAGGACTGATTCTCAAGTCTTTGTCAGCCCCTTCTCCTCTCCTCTCTCTTTTTGCTGTCAGTACTGACCCATGCTCCTCAGAGGCCCCAACACTGATCCCATCAGCACCGGGGGAAACAAGGAAGGGACAAAGGACGCCTAGGGCCCAGGCTGCTGGCTCAGATTCCTCAAACCCTGCAGCTACGTCCTAACATGGGTGCATAGCTGTGTGACTCATCACACTTTAAAGATACCATTGACTTTGAGACTCACCATTATTTGATGAATCATTAACAAAGAAAAAAATGCCACTGGGCTAATTATAAGTTGCAAACAACAGAAAGGAAAGAAGAAAAAAAATGGGAATGCTGCAGAAAAAAATGTAGTTTTCAGATTAAAAAAAAAAAAAAAAAAAAAAGAGTGATTCCAGATGAAAGAACCAAGGAAACAGATTTAGGGGAAGGCAGTTGTACTAAAGCAAACAGATCCTTCTTATGCAGGGCTGCTTAGGGCTTTTAGCATCTACCTTGGGCCTGCAAGGGGGAACTAGAGGATGGGGTTTTCCCAAATGAGTGGCCTTGTCCGGAAGCATATTAAAGGGGGGAGACAGCTAGGTTACTAGTGTCCCACTGTGAGACCCTCAACCCCGGAAATGGATGGTGAAAAAAGTGGGGAAGCGCACTACTTGATGTAAAGGTACTAGAAGGGTGTTGGTGGGAGATGCAAGTTCAGCAATAAAGGTCAGAGACATTTTCCTCCTCCTCCTCCTCCTCCTCCTCCTCTCTCCTGCCTCCTCCACGGTCACACAGGACCAAGTGACCTTCCAAGTTCCCAAGCCCAGGCCACTTGCCACTCCCTCCCTTCCCTCACCACACTAATGTGAAAGGCTGCACTGAACTCGGCTCATACAAGGGAGAGATTCTTTGTGGGTCCATCGAGGACTAAGAAAAAGTGAGACTGAATACAAGGGATTCCTTTCCCCAGCCACAGGCACCACAACACACTCAGGGCACAGCAGCCAGGGTCATCAGGCCGGCCAGAACCACTTTGAAAGCTGGACTGTGAGTAACTAGCCCTTGACAAGACAAAAGGCCGTGAGTGGAGACAGTTCAATTCTTGAACAAAGAAACATCTGAGATAGAGACACCAGTGTGTGCATAGCGAACCCCACCTACAAAACAGGACAAACGGCACAAGTGGTAACTGGGCCCAAGACTCACTGAGGACATCCCCAAGGCCACCTATGGCCAGGACTATCCCAGCTCCAACCAGATTGCACATACAGCAAGCCCAACACTTACCCTCTGCTGGGAAAAACAACTGTAAAAGATGCGGCTTTGCTGACATCAGCACACAAGCTGCCTCTTAAGTCTCCAGACAAGACTGAAAATCTGGGCCTCCAGAGCAGGAAAGCAATCCCGGAAGTGTGGAGGCCACATTCATAGATAGGAGTGAACTCAAAAAAGAAACTTGACTTCCGGTGATACAGCTCCCCTTGCAGCACAGTGTAGGTAAACCCCATCCCAGTGTTACAGTGGCATCCACTCACGCAAACCAGCAGTTTACTGAGAATTGGCTGGGCAAATTGGCTGCCACTGAACAAATGAGGCTGTGGTCACCCAGCTTCCACTTGGCCAGTGAAGAGCAGATGCCAGTTCCCTGGAGAGCAGTGCTGTCAGTCCTCAGGGAGTCCGCCAAGGGAGCCACAAGACTGTAGTCTGGGAGGAGACTTCTTGGGACTACCTTCATTTATTGTGTAGGGAATTTGTCCAAGTGGAGAACTGAATGTCCCACCTCTGAATCCAAGATTAACCTGGTCACTAGGCTAAGACTGTCCTAGCGCTTGCAATTTTCCCACAACGAACCCTTGGTTTCCTCTAGAAATGTAAAATAATCCACACAGCCCCTGCAAACCCTAAATGTGACACTTTCAAAATGCCACGTAGCCCTGCCCATGAGGGTAGGTCAGCATTGTCCAAAGAGGTATCACTGGTGCCCTGGTACACAGTAAACGCCCAGCAGACATATGACCGACGGGTTGATTTATGGATAGAGGGTGGAGGAGGGAATGGATGTGCAAATGGGTGGGTGGGTGGAGAGAAAGGAGGAGTGACTAGGGAGATCAATGAGAGGACAGATGGGTGAGTAAGTAGGTGAGTGGATGGAAGGATGGAGGGAAAAGATGAATCAACGCGAGAACAGCCAGTTGGGTGGCAAGATGGCAGATAGATCAGTTGGAGAACAGATGGGCTGAATGGTGAAGGAGTGAAAAGGGCCAAATGATCAAACACCCGTTGGAACGATGGTTTCCCAGGACGTCCAGCCCACGAAGCCTGACCTCGCAGACACTCACCTGAGCCATCAGGGATGGACCGCACAAAGGTCGGCAACATCTTGACCGAGGCTGTCGGATTGTAATCTCGGGAGAGGCCATTCTTCATTTCTTTCTTAAAGCGCGTCAGGATATCTATCAGAACTTCGTCAGAGAGCCGCATGGCATACAGGTACTTATCAATCTGCGGGGGACGAGAAGGGCGAAAAATAAGGCTGAGTGCAAGGCAGGTTCAGTTCAGCTCCAGCCTGGCCGGGCAGGACGGGGCCAGAAGCTGGTGGCCTGGACATCTGGGCTCCAGACACGCTGGAGCAGCCGAGAGGGAGCTGTGTTTAGCTCCCTCGACCATGACACCCAGAGAAATTCCACCAGTGCTTCTCACCTACAAAAGGAACAAGATAACTCCAAGGCCCCTTACAGTCCTGGGATACCACCTGGCATATAATTGTCTTAAACGTTATTTATTTTTATTTTATGTATGTAAGTGTGTATATGCCTGGTGTCCACAGATGCTGGAAGAATGTACCATATCTCCTGGAACTGGAGTTATAGATGGTTGTAAGCCCCCACGTGGGTACTGGCAATCAACCTAGGGCTTCTGCAAGAATAGTAAGTGTTCCTCACTGCTGGACCATCTCTCCAGGCCCAAATGTAAATTCTAAGAAGGCAGCGTGGTAGTCATAGAGCTAGAGCCTTTCAGATAACACCAGCAGATGTTCCCAAGGGGAGACGTAGACTCATCTCCAGGGTCCCCTGCCCACATGTGGGGACTCTGCCTTACTTAACACGCTCACAGCTCCAAATCCACAGGCCCCTAATTGCAAACTCCTGGCTGGTCACTGATTGTTTTTTTCTGTTTATTCTCTCAAAAAGTGTTTTCACTGGCATCTGGGGGTATTACTCCGTTGGTAGAGTGGTTGGCCAGCATGTATGAGGCCCTGGGTCAAACCTGGGTCTGGCAGCATACGCCTGTAATCCTGGAACTAGGAAGCTGGAGGCAGGAGGATGAGGAGGAGCTCAGGTCATCCTTGGCTGTATGGACTGTATGAGAGAGACCCTATCTCAAACAAAATGCAGTATTTACCAGGGAGCTGGTGGTGTGTAGCTCAGTGGCACAGTTCCTTCTTACCCCCACAAGGCCCAGCACCCCAGTGGGAAGACGTATTTACTGGCACTTCCTGTCCTTTGGTGCTGTACTGCGGTGTCTACCTGGCATTTCTGGGGGGTTCACCATAGCTCTCTTGACTTCTCCGCTACTTATGAGGAGGTCCAGCTAACCACGAGCAAACAATACTGAAGAGTCTTTCCACTCTACTCACTGCCATGGGAGCCTCTCACGGGGCAGGCCTGGTCATTTCGCTCCCTCTGACCCTTGGAACTGCCTCCCCGTCCCAGAGGCACCCGCTCTCAACAGCAAAGCTCTCTGCTCTCTCCCTCACCCGACCATGCTCCCTAGACCTCTTGTCACCGTTGCTGCCTCAGGCTTGCTTCTCTGGTCCTATGGTCACCTCACCTGAAATGGCGTCCACCTCTCCCCAGCCGTGCAACCCTTCCCAGCCCCTCAAGCTCAAGGTCAGGTGTCACTTTCTCATGAAGTCGCCCAAGTCCCCCAAGGCTGGGGATGACCCCTCCCGTGCTGCTGAGCCTCAGCCTCCCCAGTGCCCGCTTTGGGTCCTTGCACACAGAAGGCTGCAGGCACTTGCAGCCAGATTTATGACCCAGTAACCCTGACAAGACCTTGATACTGATTGGCTGCAGAGAATGGCATCTTGTACTCACTGTTCACAATGGCTGGAAGTGTCCTGACTTGAGGACAGAGTCCCTAGGCTAGGTCACTTCTGCATGTCTGCTCTAGTCTCCAGGCCCTGCGGTCTCCTGTCCCCATCTTCACAGATAACCATGGTGCTAGGAGTCTACTAACCCTCTGTGGCCAGAGGGGATCACTGTCCCCATCATCACCCAGCCAGTCTTTCTCCTTCATGACAAAGCCCCAGGAAGGACAATCAGAAATCAGTTAGAGCAGGATAGAACTTGCCAGAAGCATGACCCTGGGTGTTTCTACCCCAACGCTGGCAGCACAAGCCTAGGCATGATGCCCTCAGTCCAGCGGCATCAACAAAGGTCACAGCGCAAGCACACTAGAGAAGTCGTGAGGAATGCCACCAGAAAATGTGTCCAGGCACAAGCAGGTGCGTGCGTAGCCAAAGGGGAATGCGGGTGGAGCAGACAGTGCAAGAAGTGAAGAAACCGAGCCAGGCATGGTGGCACATGCCTTTAATCCCAGCACTCGGAAGGCAGAGGCAGGAGGGTCGCTGTGAGTTCAAGGCCAGCCTGGCCTACCAAGTGCGTCCAGGACAGCGAAGGCTACACAGAAAGGCTACCCTGTCTCAAAAAACCAAAAAAAACCAAAAAAAAAAAAAAAAAAAAAGAAGTGAAGAAACCAAGTGGACTTATCCAGAGCTAGCTGCATCACACAGGGTCCCCAGAGCCACACCAACAGATACAGACCTGATCCCAATGCATGGCAAACCCAAACATGTCAAAGAGGACCCGACGAGATGATGGAGCTTCCCAAGGAGCAAGGAGGTGTCTGCAGGCAGTAGGGACCTGACCCTCCAGAAATAGTCACACAGCCATCCCATCCTTCTGGGCACGCTTCAAATGCCACCCTTCTCACACAACGTCCTGACTGACTGTCTGTTGATGCACACAAGCCCATCCCTTCGGATACTGTGTAGGTGCCCCCAGGGAAAGGAAGTGTCGTTGAATAGAGTTTTTCAAGTCGCCTGGCACGGAGGAGCAACTCATGCTGCTGGCTGCTGTAATCAGTGTGTGGTTTCCATAAACCAAGTGCTTTCACATCCAGTGTGACATTTGCCCTTCAAAAAGACCTTGTGGGGGAGATGTTCTTAATTCCTGTTTTACAGCTGTGGTGGGGGGGGTCCCCCCCGCAGGCAGCTAAGTGATCTGTTCAAAGAGCACGGCCAGGGGAGCACGGCCAGGGGAGCACGGCCAGGGGAGCACGGCCAGGGGGGCACGACCTTCCGTCAGCTTGTCTACAGCCCACCCTGCCACCATCCTTGCCCCTTGGGGGCTGACCTAAGGAGAGATGTAGAGATCTTCCCCAGCTGTGTAGGAAGAAGCTTCTAGAAAAGGCAGGGCTCTCTGAAGCTCCCCAGGTATCCTGGATCCTAACTGGAAGATTATCTCAATGCAGATACTACAGTCATGAGTCGCAACATTTTAAGGTGATCCTGGCCCATAGAGAGGCAAGAAATTCAAATGAAAAAGCAGGTTGAGGAACCTTCTCTCCTGCTCAGGTGTGTGAGTCAGCATGGGACGGAATCCCTCTCAGAAGAGACACGGAAACTAGAAACCGGCGGCCGTCCTGGAGTCGCTAGGGTCGGGTTCTGGCTGTGGTGGCCACCTGTCCTCAATAGGCCAGTAAACAGACAAGAACTAATGAAAAGCAGAAAAAGGAGATTTAGTCGCTATGGCCACCTTGAAGGGAAACAAACAGAAAGACACCCCTAGGTCTGTCCTAACATGAGATTCAGGTTGAAATAGAGGGTAAAAGGTATGCATAGCCAGGCAGCGCCTGTCAAGTGTGGTCTTTCCCACCACGGGCCCATTGTTATTGGACCTAGGTGGGTCCTGCAGGTTGTCAGCACCAGATGGAATCTTTTCCCAGGAGACAAGCTCCTCCTCTGACTGGTAGCAGGGCTCCAGCCTTTTCCTTCCCCAGTATGAGACTTCCGGGTGGGGGTGGGGAGTTTCAATTCTACAGGGTTCGCTGTCTCCAAAGGTCTAATTGGGCAATGCCTCCCATTAGCACATCTTCAGTCCTGCTAAGACAGTCACGGCCCTAAAGCTCCTTTACTTTTGTCCTCCTCCAGATGCTGTGGTTGCTGTAATGTAATGGAAAGAGAGATTTATCCTGGCTCGCAGTTCAGGGGGGCCTACAGTCCATTGTGGCTTGGAAGGCATGGCAGCGGGTGCATGAGGCAGTGGGGGCTTACATGAGTCAGCAGAGAACTCTAGATGTTCCCTTATCTCTCAACTACTCACTACACACACACACACACACACACACACACACACACACACACACACACACACACACAC
>OU015751.1:20278789-20290785 GCA_907169655.1 Acomys percivali | reverse complement strand
ATAATAATAATAATAATAATAATAATAATAATAATAATAATAATAATGTCGATGGAATGGTTCCTAATGATATTCTGCTATACTCATAGATTGCTGTCTAGCCCAATTGTCATCAGAGAGGCTTCATCCAGCAACTGATGGAAACAGATGCAGACACCCACAGGCAAACATTAGGCTGGAGGAATCCTACAGAACAGGGGAAAGGAAGGATTGTAGGAGCCAGAGGGTTCAAAGACACCGTAAGAAAACCCACAGTATCAACTAACTTGGGTCCATACAAGCCCCTCTGCACATACATTACAGTAGAATAGCTTGGTCTTCTTATAGGACTTCTAACAGTGGAAGCAGGGGCTGTCCCTGACTCTGTTGCCTGCCTTTGGGAGCCATTCCTCCTACTGGGCTCCCTCATCTAGCATTAATAGGAGAGGACATGCCTAGTCTTACTGCAACTTGATAGGCTATGGTTGGTTGCTAGCCATGGGACGCCTGCCCTTTTTTGTGAAGAGGAATAAAAGAGTCGCGGAGGGGAGGGGCTGTGGTCAGGATGTAAAAAAATTTAATTAATTTAAAAAGGTGGTGACAAGCCAGCACTTCATGTCATCCCAGCACTCAGGAGACTAAGCTACGGGGCTCAGAAGTTCAAGGTCATCCTTGGCTACACAGAGTTCGAGGCCAGCCTGGGCTACACAAGACTCAATATAGATCAATAGATGGATGGACCGTCGCACAGAAAGGAAAAACCAGCAATAATATGTACTTATTTTTTAGACTAGTCAAATACATTCTTGTGCACCAAAGTAAAAAGTGTGAGTTCTCACCTACCCCAAGTGCTTTTGCACATGCACAAATACACATGTGGATGTTGGCTTCTAAATTTTGCTTTATGAAACTGGAAATACATCGCAGCAGCGCTGGCTCCCTAGCTCCACCTCCCTCTCTCCTCTGTGAATTGCCTCTAAGCTCTCCCTGAGTCACACTGGAGTTCTGTTAGGGAGGGACTCGGGCTGAACGCAGGACAAATATGGGATGACGCTTACTCACATGTTACTCCTCCTGGCTTTGTGTTCCTGGCAGCCCCTCAGCCTCCCTACCCTTCCCACCACCTAGCCTACGGGTGTAGTCAGTGACTTTCATCTACAAAGGTCTCCACTGTGCCAGCCGTTTCACAAGCTGCTCCACACCATAATGTCTGGAGAACATAGAACATGTTAGTTTCAATGCCCCAGGGAAAAGGTACAGGTCGGAGAGGTTTCTCACCTGGCCAGGGAAGGACAGGGATGAAGAGCATCCCAGTCTCCTGTCCCATCTTTGCCCCTCCCTCTAATCCAGCTGGGTCCAACCTTCTGTAGCATCAGCACGTTGCTGTCTACAAAGTTCTCGGGTGAGAGTCCACCATGGTGGTGGTGGCGCATGCCTTTAACTCCCAGCACTCACTCGGGAGGCAGAAGCAGGAAGATAGCTGGGTTCAGCCTGGTCTACAAAGTGAGTTCCAGGATAGCCAGAGACGGTGAGACCCTGTCTCAGAACCAAAACTAAAACAGAAATGTCTTGCTCGAAAACCCAAATTAAGTTTTCCTTTTAAAAGGTAAAAAAAAAAAAAAAAAAAAAAAAACAGTAATGGCCCACGCCTTTAATCCCAGCACTCAGGAGGCAGAGGCAGGTGGATCACTGTGAGTTCGAGGCCAGCCTGGTTTACAAAGCGAGTCTAGGACAGCCAAGGCTACACAGAGAAACCCTGTCTCAAAAAAAAAGAAAGAAAGAAAGAAAAGAAAAAAGAAATCTAATAATGCCCTAAGTAACTATTTTGTGTTGGACTGCATTCACAGCTACCCTCGAGACCCAGGATGGGGGCTTCTGGGGACCATAAGATGAAGAAATGCAGATGGCATCACCACCACAACTCCAGCCAGCCCACAAGACGTGGGCCTGCTGAGCTTTGCAGAAAGCACAGCACCCCTATGAAATATTCCAGGAGACCCAGGTCATTTCCCAGTGGGGGCTGGCTGCCAATGTATCCATCCCTTCCCCAGGCATCATGGGACAATGTTCAGAAGTCACAGCAAACCTGGGAAGGCCCAGGCCCATCAGACTCTCACTTGTGGTAGGTGCTGTCTCAGGGCCAAGCCAGTATCTCCCACTCTACATCTTACTGCACGTGGCTGCCTCAGCTGCCCGCCCCACCTCACTGCAGCAGATGGCGGCTGCCGTGTAGGGAACTAGTATCTTCCCCACTGTTGGTAGCTCTATAGTGAGGCCCTGTCTCAAAAGAACAAAAAGTAGAACTCACAGAACCCTATCTGGCCTGGAACTTCCTACACAGATCAGGCCTTGAACTCACAGAGACCTGCTTGCCTATGAGCACTGCGATTCAGGCATGTGACACCGTGTCTAGTGACCCCTGCTTCTCCTTCCTCCGTGCTACCTTCAAACTCACCTTCTGCACAGGATATGCCATGATCCACCCGGCCCCACACCGCCGTCTGTTCCTCTCTTCAGCATCTCCCCAGCCTTAGGTGTCTTCTATATAAAAGTCAGCTGGCCACAGTGCACATGTCATGGTGTGTGTCTTTCCTGATGCCACAGGAACGTGTGCACGGTCCACACCTCTGCTGGACTGCTAATGCCTGAAGCACAGGTGTCTCGTCTTCTGCCCTCTGTGTGTCCCCAAGTCCTCAGGCTGGTGCCACGACGACGTGACTCCTCGGCTGGGTGGGAGGGAGGCCTCTAGTGACGCCTAGTCTAGGGAGGTCTCTGAGGGTTTGCTGGTTTAGATAAGGCCTACTGTCTCTCCCTCTCGCCAAACGGCCCAGAGCTTCTGTCCCATCGGAGTTCTTGGCATTTCTAACTCCCTCTGCCCCTCCGCATATATCTCCTTTAATTGGCTGAGGCCCAGAACACCAGGGCCTTAAGGCTAATCAGATTCTTAAGTTCCTGGAAGAGGGTACCGAGCAATCTGCAAGTCACGAAGAGACCGGAATACGAGGGCATGACTCGGGGAAATTGAATTCCCTTAAAGATCTGGCCTCAAGTATCACCAAAGCAAAACTACAACACAAAGGTCCTCGCTCTTTCTCCAGACTCACGCTCTGCCCTCCTGCATCAGTAAACATGGGGGAAGCCCAAGGATTCTTCATACAACTCTATCCACTCAAGAGGAAAAGGAGTTCCCCCATTTAGGGAGGAGTGTGTGTGTGTGTGTGTGTGTGTGTGTGTGTGTGTGTGTGTGTGTGTGTGTGTCTGTTTGTGTTCACATATATGCACACACATGTGGAGACCAGAAGTTAATGTTAGGTCTCAACCTTTCTACTTTTTATTTTAAATGTTTTTTTTTTCCATGGGGGCTGGAGAGATGGCTCAGCAGCTAAGAGCAGTGGCTGCTCTTCAGAGTTCTTCTGAGTTCAATTCCCAGCAACCACATGGTGACTCACAACCATCTAGAGTGAAATCTGATGCCCTCTTCTGGTGCGCAGGTGTACATGCAGGATACTGTATACATAATAAATAAATCATTTAAAAAAATATTTTTTCGTCTTTGTTTTTGAAGAGAGAGTTTCTTTATGTGGCCCTGGCTATCCTGGAACTCAGTCTGTAGTCCAGACTGGCCTGGAACTCCGAGACCCTCTTGCCTCTGCCTCCGGGGGATTAGAGACGCATACCAACACATCAGCCTTTGCTCACACTGAACCTAGAGCTCACTAGTTCAACTAGACTGGTTGGTCTATGTACCACATGCATACATCATGCTCACAAGAGGAAGGAGGAGGTGTCAGAGCCTCTCGGGCTGCGGTTCTCAGCCTTCCTAATGCTGTGGCCCTTTAATACAGTTTCTCATGTTGTGATGACCCCTCAACCACAAAATTATTTCCTTGATATTTCATAACTGTAATTTTGCTACTGTTAAGAATTGTAATGTGGGGGGCTGGAGAGATGGCTTAGAGGTTAAGAGCACTGACTGCTCTTCGAGAGGTCCTGAGTTCATATTCCAGAAACCACATGATGGCTCACAACCATCTATAATGAGATCTGATGCCCTCTTCCGGCGGGCAGGCACCCATGTAGGCAGAACATTGTATACATAATAAATAAACTGTTTAAAAAAAAAAAAAAAAAGAATTGTAATGTAAGTCAGGTGAGGTGGTGCATGCCTGTGATCCCAGCAGTCAGGGAGGCAGAGGCAGGCGGATCTCTGCGAGTTGAAGGCCAGCCTGGTCTACAAAGTGAGTCCAGGACAGCCAACGCTACACAGTAAAACCCCGTCTTGAAAAAACAAACAAACAAAAAGTGGGGCAGTGGTGGTGCACGCCTTTTCTCCTAGCACTTGGAAGGCAGAGGCAGGTGGATTGCTGTGAGTTCGAGACCAGCTTGGTCTACAAAAGAAAGTCCAGGACAGCCAGGACTGTTACACAGAGAAACCCTGTCTAGAAAACCTAAAAAAAAGAAAGAAAAGAAAAGAAAGAAAAACAAGCAAACAACAAAAACAAAACAAAAAAGGACTCATAATGTAAATATCTGATATGCAACCCCTATGAAAGGGTAGTTTGACCCCAAAGGGGTTGTGACCCACAGGTTGAGAACCACTGCCCTACAACTAGAGTTACAGATGGCTGTGAACCACCAGGTTGTTCCAGGAACCAAACCCGTGTCCTCTGCAAGAGCAATAAGTGCTCTTGATCATTGAGCCATCTCTCCAGCCCCTGTACCCTGCTTTCATATGGGTTCTGGCGGGGGGGGGGGGGAGGGTTGCAAACTCAGGTCCTCACGGCTCACGTAGTTTCTGGCTTCCTACCTGAGCCACTTCCCCAGCACCATTGATTTTATTTGTTTTTAGATTTTTAATTACTGTGGATGTGCCCAAAAGAGGAGGACATGAGATGCCCTGATTGTGAGCACCCTGACACAGGTGTTGGGAACTAAACCTCATCCTCTGGAAAAGTAACACCTGCTCTTTAACGCTGAGCCGCCTCTGCAGCCCCAATGATAGCCTGGGACTGGCTCTGATGGCCATCATGCTCTCTGGCCTCAGTTTCCTCACCTGCCACATGAGGTAAATGATTCCTGCCTTGTTACCTGCCCACTTACCAAATTCAAAAAACAACTGCGGACTGACTTGGAAAGCTCGGAGATGCTACAAATACCTGGTGGGCTTATTGAGGCTCACCCAGAACACCCACTCCCCAGGGCACCTTAAGCAGCCAGGTGAGGAGCCAGTGGTCTCCTAGGCGATCAGAGCTCAGGGGCCCAGGCCAGGATCTTGGCCGACATCTGCCTTGGTCTCTAATCCACTAAGAACTTGTGACCCTAGTAAGTGTCCATGTTCCCTAAACATATGTTCGGATAAAAGCCATGATACGTATCTGAAATGCCTACACTCTGAGGCGTCCCTGTGTCTGTCATACGTCATTACTCCTATTTTACGGATGGAGATGGGAGTGACATTTCGTGGTCCCTGGGCCCCCCCCCCTTTCCCCCCCCCCCCGCACACACCCCCTAAGCCCCAAGGGATGCTGACTCAGGGATTTCCATTTTTGACCAAACCACCTCCTTCCACTGCAGTATCCTAAGAAAGAAAAAACCGTCCACAATCCAGGTGTCACCTTTGTCTTGGGAGCCTAGGAGGCTGGGGACTGGTTCCCTCCCTCTCCAGCTGGCCACAGGAAGTAAGGACTGAGCCTGCTGTTCCTGTCCCACTGCATTCCAGGGACGCTGTCTTTCCCGGAGGGCATACAGCCGCCTGTATTTTTAGTTGGTTCAATGTGACAGTTTTGTTCTTTTCCTGGGCACATTCTTGACCATTCTCCCCAGCCAGCACTAGTTAATAGGTGCCAAGGTCACTGGCGGGGACCTTGGGCCTGACCTTAGGGTATTATCCTGGTCCTCCTGGCTAGGGGCGTGAGGAACAGGGGAAGTTGTCTTGAGTTTGTTGCTGTTTGTCTGTGTTGTCCTGGGAGACAATTTCCCTGTCTGTGAAGCCTGCAGTTTTCCCAAGCACACTGAGGTCATTAATGGCCGCACTGAAAGCCATACAGATCAGGGTAGGTTCTTCTTTCTAAAGACTCAGCTTCCTCAGTCACATGGGGATTTTTTTAGCTGGGTGCCATGGCACAGGCCTGCAATCCCAGCATGCAACCCAGGCTACACAGCAAAACTCAACATAAACAAATTAGGGGGAGCTACTAGAGGTTTGTTTGCTCAGACCAACTGTATGGTGAGGGTGTCTCTTCCTTCAGTGGAATGTCAGAAAAACACTTTTTGCTTTTCAGGCCATATTTTGGGACAGCTTACCCAGAGCCTCATCAATGGCTTCTGGGAGCCCTACGTCCTGGACCACAGTCTGGGTTCTGTATATATGGCGACAGAGCAACCTCCCGCGGTGTCAAGGACTCCCTGGGTCCCTGCACTGGCCTGCCTGCTTTCTGACCACCTAGATCACACTTCTAGGACCTCGTCTGCACCTGACGTAAAATGTAAGAAGAAACACCTGCTTTTAAGTTTACTGGAAGGATCCAACCAAACCAAGCATTTTGTTTAATCAAGTACTTTGAAAATGGGACAAAACTTCACCAAGCGGGTGGTGTGTCCTTATTACAATGGTGGCCCTGGTCATCCATTCCACTCACCCCCACCCATCTGGACAGGATCCTGCAAGGCACCAGGGCCCGTGAGAGAAATGAGGTCTGGGGGCAAGTGATGTTGTGCTGAGGTCAATCTGCATGTGTCAATCAACTGGTGGAATCAACGGCGGTTTATTGCATTATCCTGCAAAGGTCAATGGTGGTCATTTGCAAACCACTGTACACAGACCTACTGGACCACGGAAGGCATCCTTCAACTCCGAGCAACGGATGGCGGAGGTGGGAGCAGGGATGGTGACACCACACCGCACCACACCACAAGCACAAGGTGAAGAGTGAAGCTGGTATTGGGAAGGAGTGGACCTGGGTGGCCCCAAACCGCCTCTGCCTCTTCCCACACATCCTTTCATCCTTTGGACCAGTTTCCCTAAACTATAGCGTGAGAGTAGTGGGTGTAATCCGGGGACAGAACACCCCTGAGTCAGGGCATCTGTGGCTGGGGACACGCCTTCCCTTAACAAAGAACCTTGCCGCTTAGGGGGGTCTGTTTCCTCATTTCAACACAGAGGTGTCCTCCTTTCAGAGTCTCACAACAAATTCTATTCCTGCGCATGCAGACAAGAGACACGCGGAAGCAAACGTCCACGCAAAATTGTGTTCCTGAATGTTCACAGTGGCATTCAAAGGACTGCCAAAATGCCCATCGACTGACAAGTGGACAGACAAAAAGACTGAGGCATGGGGTTAGCAGCATCCTGGTAAGTGCTACACAATGCCTTCTCCGCAGCCAAGAAGGCAGAGGTGGCACAAACCTGTATTCCCAGCAGTTGGGAGGTTCAGCCCACCGGATTATGAGTTCAAGGCCAGGCTAAACTGAACACAATGAGTTCCAGCCTAGCCAGAATTACCTAGAGAACCATATCTTTAAAAGACAAACCAAGGCCTGGGCGATGACTCTGGCTGTAAAATTGCATAGTGAACAAGCATGAGGACCTGAGTTTGAATCCCCAGCTCCCACATGAAAGTTGGGCATGGCAGCACCTGTCTGTAACTCCAGCACTGGGTGGGCAGGGGAAGGGCAGAGACAGGTGGATCCAGCCAGTCCAGCCAAATTGGTGAGCTCAAGCTCAGTGAGAGACTCTGTCTCAAAAACCAAGCTGAGGATGACACAACTTCTGGCCTACACGCACCTACATGCATGCAAATTTTTTTTTTTAATTTAAAAACGGACGGCATATAGCAGGCACAGCATGATCCCCGCCCCATACACACCCCTACTGGACCCCTGCAGCCTCCATCCCAGAGGGAGGTTGCCTGCAGGTGTTAGATTCTGAAGCCTAGAATCATCACAGACTGCACTGACATTTTTTCCCCCCTTCGGTCCATACTGGGCAGGCTCAGTTACTGTTTGCAAAGGGTCGGGCTTCAAACTCCACTGTTCAGTTTTCCCTGAAATGCAGGGCACAACCACCCTCTCCTTTTACGGAAAGATAGCCAGAGAGAGGCTGTTGGCTTAAGTTGTGGCTGAATAGGGCCGGGCACCTTTAGGAGACAGATAAGTCAACTCTGCTTCCGGCTGATCCACAGAGGGCTGGGGGAGCTCGGTAGCCACCTTAGACTGGGTATAAAAGGCTCAGCTTCAGCAGATGGGGGAAGTGGGGGTGGGGTGCACGCGACTCACACCTCGAGTGGTCAACTTCACTTGCTGGGACTGTGAACAACCAAAGCATTTGAAAAGATAAATTAGGAAACAGGCTGATTTCTACTATAGGCTCCAGGGCTGAGCCTCAGGTGGAGGTGACTTGAAATGCTCAGTTTCAAATATGCAAAGGATTAAGGACCTCGAGGTGACTCAGTAGGTAAAAGTGCTTGCCATGCAAACCTGACAACCTGAGCCGTGGCACTCGAACACAAACAAATAAATTAATTAAATAAAGCACTTTTTAAAAAAAAACTAAAATATCTGTAAAGGTCTGTCTATTCCAAGGGTTATTAGCATGACCAGGGAATCTTCACACTCTGCTGAGAGTGTGACAAGGCACACGCCATCAGGGCCAACAATTCAGCAAATCTGGTAAATGGTAAAGCGGAGGTGACAGGGCAGCTTAAAGTCTACAGAAGCCTGCTTGGGAACTTAAGGCGTTGGAAGAAGCCCGTGCAGATACCGTTCTCTGAAAAACTAGAAACTCAAACACCTGTCAAAAGAATGGCTGAGCCGGCCGTGGTGGCGCACGCCATTAATCCCAGCACTCGGGAGGCAGAGGCAGGCGGATCGCTGTGAGTTCGAGGCCAGCCTGGTCTACAACAAAGTTGAGTCCAGGACAGCCAAAGCTACACAGAGAAACCCTGTCTCGACAAACAACAACAACAACAACAACAAAAAGGATGGCTGAGCTGGCTGTAGAGAATTACACACCGTATGAGCAAATGGAGGTTTAAATGAATACAGGCCACTGAGCAACATGAAAAAAAGTGCCCCCCCCCCATAGAACACAGAGCTGCAGGAAAGACTTTGGCAGGGCTCGTACGGCAGAGCACCACTTACAAACATTTAAAACCATACAAAGGAATGTCCCAAGTATTGCTTGAATTCAGGTGGCCCAACTGCATCTATAGTACTGGACGCTGTTTATGGATACGTATGGTACAAATGTGAAAGCGCGCACGGAAATGACAAATGTCAAGTTGAGGAAAGTGGGGCTAGGGAGATGGCTCTGCCTTTGAAAACACTTGCTGCTTCGCTTCCAGAAAACAGGAGTTTGGTTCCCAGCATCCATACTGGACAATTTATAACCACCTGTAACTCCAGCTCCAGGGGGCTCTCATGCCCTCTTCTGGCCTCCTTGGGCACAGGCATGCACACAGGCATGCACACATGCACGCATGTACACTCCCACGCACCCGCGCACAGAGGGCCTGGAAGGATGGCCCAGTTATTACAAACACTTGCTGTTCTTGCAGAAGACTCGGGTTCTGTTCTTGGCATCTACATGCTGGCTCACAACTGCCTGTAACTCGAGTTCCTTGGGGTTCCTACTCCCTCTTCTGGCCCCTGCGGGCACTGCACCCATGTGGTACACATCACAGATGAAAACAAAATATTCATATACATAATAAAGTAAAATGAAAAAATAGGAGGGCTGGAGAGATGGCTACATGGTCACGAGTACTCGATGCTCAGATCCAGTTCCCAGCGTGCTCACGGCGGCTCACACCACCTGTAACACCAGAGCCAGGGGAATCTGACACCCTCTTCTGCTCCCAGGCACCAAGCACACATACAGTGCACATACACGCATGCAGGCACAAACCAAAAACAAAACAAAACAAAAAACATTAAAAAAAAAAACCCTCATACACAAAAAAGAAAAATAATTATAATTTTAAAAAATGATGTTCAAATAGACAGCCTCTCAAAAGAAAAGAATGGGACCCAACTGTGCCTGACTTGTCAAGATGAGGGGTAAGTAGATGTACATTAAGTCACATGAGCTTCAATATTTTTATGTGCCTCAAATACTTCCTAATAAAAACAATTTACACTTTTCTATGAGAGGGCTGGTTCTGAGGTAAGCCATTAAAATAGACAACCGTGAGTTTTTCTCCTAAAAGAGGGAGAACTAGAAAGAGCTTTGTGGATTCCAGGCATAATTTTATCGCAACCTGGGGCGGTGGCGAACAAC
The DNA here is from genome assembly GCA_907169655.1 of Acomys percivali. Classification (NCBI taxonomy): domain Eukaryota; kingdom Metazoa; phylum Chordata; class Mammalia; order Rodentia; family Muridae; genus Acomys; species Acomys percivali. The sequence goes on along the minus strand of OU015751.1, from coordinate 20,280,530 downwards.
CCCAGTTGCTGGGCAGGGACTCGAAGCCCTTCCTCCTGCAGCACACAGGACGCCCTGAAGGAGGGGGTGGCCTAGAAGCGCAGGTGTGATACCTCCTGCCCCGCAGCCTGGCTAACCCATTTGTTTGTGGCTTGGCAGTGGCAGGGAACTGAACCAGGCGTCTTGCGCATGCCAGGAAAAGGGGCTCCCCTTCTGAGCCCCAGCCACGGGCCTCTCCGAGGTTCCTGAAAGACCAAGTGAATGCATATACACACATAGCATATTTGCGTTTGCAGTACTCATGACTTTGTCTCAGTTGTATTTCAGTGACATCTCATATGACACAAGGTCATTTCAGGATGCTGGGAGCAGAAAGACCATTAAAACAAGGGACTTAAACTATAGGATGGTTGCTGTCCACCGACTCTACCTTGCAAAGTGTCAATAAGCTTGTTTGTTCAGCTCATCAGAAACCAATGCCATTTTTAGAAATAAAAAAATCTATCTGTTAAAAATTACTTTTACTGGCTCCATGTTTCGGAGGCAGAGGCAGGAGGATCTCTGTGAGTTCGCGGCCAGCCTGGTCAACAAAGTGAGTCCAGGACAGCCGGGACTTTACAGAGAAACAAACAAACAGGAACAAAAAACAAAAAGCCACGGAAACCAAAACCCAACAAACTGAACAAACAACCCTGCTTTTACTTAAGATCAGATATGGTGAACACAGCTGGAAGGTGGTGGGCACCTGTTCTCCCTTCCCCAACCAGACGAATGCCCACCTTTCCCCAGGTTAGCACACAGAGCCCGGACCTGGAGTCAAGAAGCAAGTGGTGTTGGTTTGGCCACTACTAATTCCTGCACACAGATGCAGGGAGGTGGCTGCCTCTCAATTGGAACATCTCAGTTCCTCCTCAGGCATCGCAGAGGTGGCTCCAGAGAGCAACTCCATCAGCCAGGAAACCCTGGGTACAGATAGATCCACGGCACCCATGCAGACAGTCCACCCTGCCATGCCCAGACTTTCAAGGAGAAAGCTGTCCACGATTTCCCCCAGGGTAACAGCAGGAGCGTGGGCGGAGGCACCACACGGCGTGGTCTGATGAGGAGGCCACCTCACAGCCAGCCGCTGCCTCAAGATCCTTCCCATGAATGATGGGCCACCGCTCTAGGGGAGAAACCTACGACAGCTATGGCGGAGGGGTCAGAGAATACAGCAGACCACTCACCAACATGGGTTTAACTGTGAACGATTTTCACTGTTTTCTTTTTGTTTTGTTTTGTTGAGACAGGGTTTCTCTGTGTAGCCTTGGCTGGCCTGGACTCGCTTTGTAGACCAGGCTGGCCTCGAACTCACAGAGAACTGCCTGCCTCTGCAGGCAGAGTACTGGGATTACAAGTGTGGGTCACCAGGCCCAGCTCACAATTTTCTTTTTTAAAATTCAGTTTATTGATATTATTACTATTGATGTGTGTGCAGGCGGGCTTTTGTCGAAGTGACAGGACAACCTGTGAGAGTTGGTTCTCTCGAACTGTGGGGTCCAGGGATCAAACTCAGCTCCTCAGGGCTTGTGAAGTGAGAGCATTAGCCACTGAATCATCTCCACCTAGTTGTCATAATTTTCTAACTTACCTCCCTAAGCAGTAAGGAATAGGATGGCTTTGAGACTGCATCTCTGGGTATACCCCCCAGCTACTCTCAAGTCTTCCAGCTGCTTCTTCTTCTTCTTCTTCTTTTTTTTTTTTTTTTTTTTTTTTTTTTTTT
>OU015751.1:20263338-20278389 GCA_907169655.1 Acomys percivali | reverse complement strand
TGTGTGTGTGTGTGTGTGTGTGTGTGTGTGTGTGTGTGTGTGTGTGTTTTATGCCTCTGCCCACCAGGTCACCTTTTTTCATAGCACGCTTTAACCAACACTATGCAGAAGCAGCCTGGAGCCCAGGGCTGTGAGCTGCGGAGTCAGGTGCTTCAGCCAGGACATAGTCTCGAAGCTGGATTCCTGATGCCTCCCTCCTAGGCAGTGGAAGGAAATGAAAGCCTCTCTTGGGTGCTTCTGTATACGGAGCTACCCTGAAAACCTTCCCCAGGAAGATCTAATTTCCTTCCTCTTAGCAGAGAGCAAGGTCCTGTCAATTACCAGAGGGCACCAAGCTTGTTTCCAGAGACCCACACGCTGTCTTGGGCTGGGGAGCTGAATCATCATGGCTGCCCACAGTGGGAGAGTCTGCACTGGGTTCCCTTTAGGGTAGCGCACAGAGCCCAGTCCCACAAAAAGAGCAAGATTTGGAGGCCTGCACTCCCAAGCAGCCTTTCTCATGACAGCAGTGGGGCGGGAAGCAGCAACAAAGGACTGAGCCCTGGAGGTACTCAGCAGCAGAGGACACTGACTCATCAGAGCAAGCAAGCCCTATGAGCTCAAGGATGCTCCTGGACCACACCCATGTACGGAAGCCCACCCTACAGGTAAATGTCCTAGAAGTCCAAGAAGCACATGAAGTTATGGCTGAGGTGCACGAGGGAGCTCTTGATTTTTTGTTGTTGTTTTCTTTGTTTGGAGAAGGCTGTTCTGTTTTGGGGTGTGTTTTGTTTTGTTGTTGGGTTTTTAGACATTGGGTTTTTTGTGTTTATTGTAGGGTTTGGAGGGGTTGTTTGTTTGCTTGTTTTTGTTTTTGTTTCCTTTTTTTTTTTTTTTATTTTGGTTTTTCGAGACAGGGTCTCTCTGTGTAGCCTTGACTGTCCTGGACTCACTTTGTAGTCCACGCTGGCCTTGAACTCACAGCGATCCACCTGCCTCTGCCTCTGCCTCCCGAGTGCTGGGATTAAAGGCGTGCGCCACCACGCCCGGCTTGTTTTTGTTTTTTTGAGACAGGGTTTCTCTGTGTAGTCCTGGCTTCCTGGAACTCACTCTGTGAACCAGGCTGGCTTTGAACTCACACACAGAGATCCGCCTGTCTCTGCCTCTGCCTCCCAAATAGAGGGATTGAAGGCTCCCGAAGCCTAGCCTGGAGCTCTTGTTTTTAAGGATCTCCTACACAAACACGGTGAAAGGCTCACCTCAGGACCTTCCTCCAGGAAGGTGCTGGATTAGAGGTGGGGGATGGGACATCACACTCTCAGTGAGGAAGGCTTTAGTTAGGCACCATTTGAATCAGAAGTCACAGGCTCAAATACCTACAGGGGCCTGGCAGTTAGATTGTGATAGAGGTGAGTTAGGCCACTTGCAGTGGAGAACTCTGGTCCAAACCTTAGTCCAACTCCGCCACTGGAGGCCACTCAGCACCGTGTAATGGAGCAGCCAGGCAGCTGGCAGCCACACAGGTGGCTAAGGGTGTGAAGCTGGAAGCTTAGTTTACAAGGTCATTGGGCCTCCACCCCAGATCTGCCTAAACCACAGAGCGTATCACCGAGTAGGAGGAAGGCTGTGAACTCTTGATTTAGGAGACCTATTCTAAGTACGCTCTGCCGGGCTAGGACTTCTGTCTTCTCTTTGCATGGGATGAGTGTCAGCAGTCTACATCACCATGGAAGGAACTTAGGAATCACACACGAGCTCATGCATAAGTCAGGTCTCCTGGGGCAGATGGTGAGGTTGGTGAACGTGCACCCTGAGGTATGACAACCCTAGCTTGTGGCAAGTCCTGGCTACCCTGCTCCTGGTCCCCACCTAGCCTGAGATCCAGGACAGGAGCAGCATCTCCAACAGCCTTGTCTCTCAGCACGTCCCCTTCAGCTGACATCCAGGAGTCTCGGTCAAGTTCTTGGGTGGAGGGAGGTTGGAGCCCCGCCCTGGCTCCACCTCTAACTAGCAGTGTGTCCTTCAGGAGGTCACAGTCCTCCTCATGAGTGCCTGATGAGAAAGCCTCAAGTGGGAAAGGGTCAGGCCCTAGCCACCTCTGCTTCTTAACATCAAAGTCGGCTTAAAGATAACATCACCTACCCTAGGGTTGCTAAGGCATACTTAGAACACTAATTTTTTTAAAAGTGTGTTTCCCTACTATCTCAGACTATTTCTAGGAAAAAAAAAACAAAAACCAACCTGCCTAAAGTGGCAGAAAAGTGAGATGCATCTTTAAGACCCACCAGCAGACGGCACTTTCCACTAGACAAACCGCCCCTAAGACCAGGCGTTAAGTATGCAAGAACACCCATGCCACAAGCAAGACATGCCGACCCTTCCAAGTTCTTCAAGTGACCAAAGTGTCTTATTTGAGCTCCTGGGCTGAGACTGCCTGGAAACTACATCTTTAAAGGAATAAAAAATTCCATTCAGGCATGCGGTTCCAGACTTGAGGCCTATGAGCAAAGTTTCCGGTGGCTTCTGCTCCCCTCCCCACACCGGAAAGCCAGGCGGGTCAACCCGTCCTCAGATTAAGGAGCAGCTGCAACAGCTGGGGGAGCCCACTGACAGTTTCAGGAGGGCATCACGTTCTCCAGAGGGGAACCCCAAATATGGGATGCCTGGCTTTCAGCCAGCACCCCCACCAGCTGCTCACTCACCTCCCCAGCATATCTGAGAGATCACACCTTCCCCGCCCACGGCGCATGGACCTTTCCGAACAGGCCTGCTGGTCCCTCCCCAGCCAGGTCCCAGCCCGGGCACTGCGTGGGTACCCATCTGACATCCATAATCCTTTTCAAGGACACTGCAGTATGCAATCCAGCCTTAGTAAGGGAGGACAAGGAAGGTGGTCTTCAGCCACTGCCCAGCTCTTCAAAGCACACGCATGCTCTCATGCCAACAATGCCCTGATGAATCCCAGAACGAGGCCGGTCGCCTGCACCCTCTAGTCCAACCAGATGCTGCCTGGGAGAGGCCGGGGGAGGATGCAGGCGGTGGCGAGCGGATGCGGGAATGCAAGGCTGTGGCCAGGGCGGCGCCGGCTGGACTCACCTTTTTGACTTGGTCATCCTTCAGCTCGGTGAAGTAATAGGCCAGGAGCTGCGCGGCGATCATGCTGGCGGTCTAGGATGCGGAGAAGCAGGTGTGGGGCCAGTGGCTCCTCCGTAGCCCTGGTGAGCAGTGGTCCTCCAGTGGCGGATCGGGGACTCCTCCTCCTCCTCCTCCCTTGGCTCCTCCCCCTCAGTCCCCGGGCGGGGCATCAGCCTGCACGCTCCAGACCTCCGAGCTCCCGTCCCTGGGAGGGTGACAGCCACCAGCCGGCCCACTTCCTCAGTCCCCATTGGCTGCAAGGCGCCTCTACTGCTCTAGGCTAGGGCTTCCTACTCAGAGCGGGAGAGCGACGGCCGCTCCCTCCCGCGCCGGAAAGGAGGCAGCACCCTGCACGTCCCCCACGTAAGGAACGCCCGGTCACGCGTGGTGGCACAGTGCCATGCCTGAGCGGGTGGGTGTGGGAAACGATCTGGAGGGGACCAGAGAATAGATCCTGGAGTGTTGCCCCAGGACACCGCAGAGCGACTAACTAGAGCGGGGCCACACCCCTTCCTTGGAGATTAGGGCTCGCCCCCCTCCCATCCCCACGGTTAAGGGAAGCACACAAATGGGCGTGGAAAGCGAGCGGAAGCCGAAGCCAGGCGGCTTCACTGATCTTGCACTGGGTCCCTGTGCCTGCCTTCCCTACAAGATTCAGCACCTAAGGATGATGCTCCGCGGCGCCCTACCTTGGCCCACCAGGCCTACATCACAGACTGCTACAGAGTTCACATTGCTAAGCCCGAACCGCCTGCCCCTGTGGCTCCGTGTAAAAGCTTATGCCCCGCCCCTACACCACCACCCCCACCCCCGGTGGAATTTGGGCCATAGGCCCCAACCTGTCCCCATCCTTCCAGCCTTCTGTGGCTCGTGGGCACCCTGAGAGTACAGGCTGAGGACTAAAAGGAAATCGCGCTTGTATCTTATGACGCGCGTGCGTAAGAGCTCAGACATACAGAAGTGACACAGGTGAGGCACCTGAGGCGACACTTGACATTTGTCGCTCAGGAGTAGAGCTGGGTTTGCTGATCTTCAAAGCTGATGACCTCACAGTCAAATGCGGCGTCTCTTAGGAGCTGCTTTTGCAGGCCATGTTCCTGAGACCAGGGCTGTAACGTCAGGTGCCCTGAGGGGACTATAGAGTCTACTTTCTACCCCACACCTGGGGGCTGGGAACCCCCAGCTAAGCCTAGCATCCACGGGGCAAAGATACCCATGCCCCAGGACACCCCTTCAAGTACTCCAAGGCCCTCACAGCCACCACTCACTGACTGGAGGCCTCCATCCTGAACGCATCCCCACCCTGCCTATGACAGGTGCAGATGTGCCCTAGGTCACCCCTCAGAGTCTCTTTCTTCACTCAAGATGGAGCTACTGATGACAGAGCCCCCCCCCCCTCCTGTGGCTTTTGTGAAACAGCATGAACACCTGTGTCTAACACAATAGGTGGGAAGTACTATCACAAATTTGGGATGGCTACAGGTGGCACCTGTTACCCAATATGTCATAAATCTCAAACGACTGCCAGATAGCTATAAATGAGGAACAACAGGTTTTCCAGCTGATGTGAACACCACCAATATGGCCATCAGGACAAAATGATTCTTCTAAGCAGCATTTGAATCTGCAGATGTACTTTTGCCAGCTCTCAGGGCTAAGAACTCTTTGAGGATAGAGGGTTGTTTTTGGTTTTTTGTTTGTTTGTTTGTTTGTTTTCCCACCGCCTCTCTGAATCCAGTGTCAGGGTCACCCAGCCATCACTGTAATCCGTTCACCATTACAACCCTTACCAAACAAGCCAGAGTTGGGAAAAAGCCATGCTTATAGACAGGTAGGTACCTCTGTTGTCCCTTCCTCTAGCCCCTGTACCACGGTGACTCAGTACACAGGCACATACACACAGGCAGGCACCAAGGCCTAGCATTATTTCCCAATACACATGTCTAGGTCAGACCCACTGCTGCTCCCAGTACCTCACCCGCACCAGCTCTTCCTCCTTTCGAGCCAGAAATATGACAAGAGCGTTTGAGCTATCTTTCTGGGGGCTGGTTGTTGGCTACCGGCCGTCCAAGCCATTCCGAGCTCCAGGCCACATTAATCCCACTGAAAAGCAACCTAATTGCATCATGCCTCTGCTTGCGGTTCCTTCTGGGCCGTCTACCCTGATGGAGCCATTTTAAACACGTCGGCCCCCAGAAGCCAACCCTACTCTTTCATCGCCCCTGGCCATGGTATGGCTATTTCCCACTGTCCTCACCCCACCCCACCCCACCCACACAAGTCCATTCCATTGTGTCCTTAGTACCTTGCTCACCCAGCCGACCCAGCTCACACCTGTCCAAGTTCCGACTTTACCGAAGGCCAACTTCCGCCCTTCCATCCCTAGGCAACCTCCCCTGACCTCAGCTACTCACCCTGGCCTCCCAGGCCCCAGCACCTCCACAGGACACACTCGGACAGGGCTCACAGTCCATGCAAATGGAGACCAGGGCTCTTCTCTACAGACAAGGACCCGGATGTACAACTGGTGGGCCATCTTGCCCAGTGGCAGGTTGCGGTAGAATTTGGAGCCAGGACTCAAACCCAGTTCTGATGCCCAGCCAGGACTCGATCCATTCTACCCCACCACCTCAGGCAGCCTGGGCCCCAGATAAGCAACACTGAGTCAGGACTGCCTCCCTGATATGGGTGACTGTCTCTTGGAGGCCTGGGCTTATCTGCTAGGGCAGTGCTGCATCTCCACTCACTTGAGCCGCAGATCACCTCATGTGTGTTTCTTGTTGGGTTTTTTGTTTGTTTGGGGTTTTGGTGGGGAGTGGTGGGCACTGAGACAGGATTTCTCTGTGTAACTCTGGCTGTCCTAGAACTCACTCTGTAGACCAAGCTGGCCTCAACTCACACAGATCTGCTTGCCTCTGTCTCCTAAGTGCTGGGATTAAAGATGTACACCACTGTTTTTAATTTTTTATAGATTTGTTTGTATATGAATATTTTGCTTGTATATATGTAAGTATGTATGTATACCATGTAGGTGACTTGTGCTCAAGAAAGTCAGAAGAGAACATCTGATCCCCTGGAACTGGAGTTACAGATGGTTGTGAGCCTCCATGTGGGGGTGCTGGGAATTAAACCCAGGTCCTCTGCAAGAGCAGCCAGTGTACTTAACCTCTGAGTCATCTCTCCAGGACCTCAGGAGTGGTTCTCTCTCTCTCTCTTTTTTTTTTTCAAGTCAGAGTCTCTCTGTGTAGTCCAGGCTGGCCCCAAACACAGAGATATACCTGCCTTTGCCTCCCTAGCACTGGGATTAAAGGCGTGTGCCAGCCACCCCTGCCCCCGCTACCCATGTGCCCACCACCATGCATGGCTCTTGTTATTCTCTGCTCGTTGCTATGTGTCTTTCCCTCCTTACTACCCTACCCCCAATTTCTATTCTTTTTGATAATGTCTTATGTAGCCCAAGCTGGCCTGAACTCTCTGTGTAGCTAAGGATGACCTCCAAATCTTTTTTTTTTTTTTTTTTTGTTTTTTCTTTGTTTTGTTTTGTTTTTTCAAGACAGGGTTTCTCTGTGTACTCCTGGCTGTCCTGGACTCACTCTGTAGACTAGGCCGGCTTTGAACTCACAGAGATCCGCCTGCTTCTGCCTCCCAAGTGCTGGGATCACAAGTACGCACCGCTACACGCAACACATACTTGGGATTAAGGCCAGGGCTTTGTGCTTGATGGGCTATGGCAAGTACAGTGCCAATGGAGTTTCACCCCCAGCCCATGCGACGACGCAGGTCTTAAATCCCAGCTCAGCTGCCTTGAGTACTCTAGGACCCACAGGAGGAAGTCGACCCAGAGACTCTCAGGGCTCTGGGCAAGCTGCATCTTTCACTCAAGTCTGCTGAACTCTCAGTTCATTCACTGTAGCTCTCCTGGTACAAGTCGTGGGCAGGACCAAATGTCAGGCTACCACCCTACCAAACACACCCTCCCAGAAGACAATACGGGCTGAATGCTTAGGACACCTATTCATTTCCATCCAACCCACAGTTCTGGGTGTCACTCCATGGTGATCTCCCATAGCCTGGCTGAAAACCCTGGCACCTGGGAACTCCCTCCTACCAGTAATTGTGTTTACATAATGTCACCAGTTTACAGAGCAGTTTCTCATGGATTGCCTCATTTCTCCCGATAACAGCCTGGAGAGGTTACGAGGACAAATATCATTATGCCCACTTAACCAGTCAATGATGTGTGTGTGTGTGTGTGTGTGAGAGAGAGAGAGAGAGAGAGAGAGAGAGAGAGAGAGAGAGAGAGAGAGGAGAGAGAATGAGAAAAGAAGACACAGCCAGACACCCAAGTGGTCCTATGTGTTGCATAGCTGCTTTGCAACCTGGCTAAAAACTTGCCCAATGAGAACTGCTAATTCAGATCCTGGATTTCCATAGGGACAAAGAGACCTACTGACTTCTATAATGAAGCTCCAAGTAGTGCTTTTTTTTTTTTTTTAAAGCCTATCACCTACAGCCTGTAGGGGATTTCTGATGTGGAGTACCAAGGGGTGAAAGTTTATTGGGACCTTTAATTAGCTTTGCTCCAAAAGCCACCAGCACCTCTAGGCACCACCTGTAGTGGCTGGACTGGTAAAATCTCATTGTCAGCTGCTTTCTCTCTGACTAGCCTAAAGCTCTACCCTCTAACATGGTAACAGGATCAATATGCAGGCAACTGCTAAGCCAAAACTACCCTATAATGTCTTGTTTAGCCCAGCTACTGTTTGTTTAGTTGGATTTTTTTGTTTTTGTTTTGTTTTGTTTAGTTTTTTGAGACAGGGTTTCTCTGTGTTAGCCTTGGCTGTCCTGGACTCACTTTGTAGACCAGGCTGGCCTTGAACTCACAGAGATCTGCCTGCCTCTGAGTACTGGGATTACAGGCATGCGCCACCAGCCGGGCTCCAGCTAGTGCTTTATAAATACCGGCTAACACTTACCATTATTAAACTTCACTGTGAAACCCACCATTTCTGGCATCCAGGGTCTAGCCACACATGTTGATAATTATGTAGCATGGGATGGGCTAGATAGAGCAGTCACTACCCTCTTGAGCCCAAGGCAGGCACCTGGAGCCAGCCCAAGCCCACACAACACACCTACTCCCCTGAATGACACACCTACGACATCTGTAAAGCATTGCTTGTGCCCTAATGGATGGGTCTTATAAGCAATGGGCCTGGGGGAACTAGGGCCAGGGTTGAGATGAAGCAAGAAGGAAATGGGGTACCTAATTTAAGTTTTGCATGAGAGAATTTTATACCCTGTTATCTCTCTAGTGTTCCCCCAAACACCTGCACCTTGGGTATTATAATAGCTTTTACCTGCCTGCTTGGCTCTATTCTGATTGGCTCACTGCTACTGGGAGAGAGAGCTAGACTTCCACAACCTCAGGCTCTGTCCTTAGGTGGCGGGGAGGGGGGGGGCTTAAACTGAAGGCCTGAGGCACCTGTTTGCTTGCTTGCTTGTTTCTCAACACAGGGTTTCTCTGTGTAGTCCTGGTCATCCTGGACAGACTTGCTTTGTAGACCAGGCTGGCCTGGAACTCACAGAGCTCTACCTGCCTCTGCCTCCCCAAGAGCTGGGATTACAGGTGTGTACCACCACGCCTGGCTCTGAGGCACCTCTTTTAAGCACCTGTTCTTTATCTCAAGCCAGGCCTTCCCCACAGGAAGCCCTTATCTTATTGGTCCTAGCAGTTGCAAGTGGCCATGCTGACCACCCTTGACTGTCCGGGACTTTGTTGCCCAGTTCTCACATTTAAACCACCTTCACAGAGCCAGCAGAGGTGGCCTCCACCCTCCTGCCTATGATTTAGTGCTAAAATACACTGAGAAGAGCTTACATTCACTGTCTACATCCATGCCTAGACAGGGTTCCCTATGAGGGCAGCTCAGAGTGACTCTAACATACAAGCAGCCAAAAATTAAGTACTGACTTAGTATTTTTCTCTCTTTTTTTTTTTTTTGGTTTTTCCAGACAGGGTTTCTCTGTGTAGCCTTGACTGTCCTGGACTCACTTTGTAGTCCAGGCTGGCCTCAAACTCACAGCGATCTGCCTGCCTCTGCCTCCCGAGTGCTGGGATTAAAGGCGTGTGCCACCACGCCTGGCTGACTTAGTATTTTTCTAAGAAAAGATCTTTTTAAAGTTATTTTATCACCTAATTTCCTAAAGGAAAAGATATTTGAGCTCAGAGAAGTAAAAATTAGTCGTTTTTGTTTGTTTGTTTTGTTTTGTTTTGTTTTTTCTGTTGTTTGGGGGTGGGTGGTATGATTTGTTTTGTTTTGAGACAGGGTCTCACTCTGCCACCTTGGCTGGCCTGGAACTCACTCTGTAGAGCAAGCTGGCCTCCAACTCACAGAGGGCCGCCTGCCTCTGCCTCCCGAGTGTTGGTATTAAAGGTGTGCGCCACCACGCTCAACCATAAGTCACTTTTAAAGTAAATGCAGTTTTAGCTTCATGGTAATAACAGGTAAGGCCTAGGTAGAGCGTGCCATGTACCAAATATTCTGGATTCTCTGTGGCTCAATGGCAGAGGATGTGTTCAGCATCTTGTATGTTATGAACTGCAGTGTTTTTGTTCCTCTAGCAACAATGGTGCAATTATAGCAAACAAGAAGCTTAAGGTCTTCCTGACATCATTTGTCAGCATTTATGGAATTAGCATTTTTTCAGGCTGGATTGCATTCAAAAGTTTAGTTTTTAAAAAATGCCTTTTAAGAGCCAGGCGTGGTGCACATGCCTGTAATCCCAGCTCTCTGGGAGGCAGAGGCAGGTGGATCTCTGTGACTTCAAGGCCAGCCTGGTCTACATATTGAGTTCCAGGACAGCCAGGGCCACAGAGTAAAGCATGTCTCAAAAATTCAATAAGCAATAAATAAATTACCATTTGAGTTGCTAACGAGCAATTTAAAAATTGTTCAGTGGTTGGCTGGAGAGATGACTCAGTGCTTAAGGGCACCAACTGCTCTTCCAGAGGACTCAGGTTCAACTCCCAGCACCTACATGGCAGCCCACAACTATCTGTAATTCCAAGATCTGACACTCTCACATAGACATACAAACAGGCCAAACACCAATGCACATTAAAAAAAAAAATCTTAACAATTGTTCAGTGGATTTTAGCTTGGAATTAGGACAGACTTTCTTCTTTCTTTATTCCTTTCTTCTCTCTCTCTCTCTCTCTCTCTCTCTCTCTCTCTCTCTCTCTCTCCTCCTCCTCCTCCTCCTCCTCCTCCTCCCTCCCTCCCTCCCTCCCTCTCCCTCTCCCTCTCCCTCTCTTTCCAGAGACAAGGTTTCTCTGTGTAGCCTTGGGTGTTCTAGACTCACTTTGTAGACTAGGCTGGCCTCAAACTCATAGAGATCTGCTTGCCTCTGCCTCCCAGTGCTGGAATTAAAGGTGTTCATCACCACATCAGGCTTAGGATAGACGTTCTAACAATGCAATGGCCCTAAACATGCTTCTACTGTCTTATACTGTGTATTTATAGGAAGCAATTTTCTCATCATTGATAATTACGAAATTAAACAATGACTCCAGAAAGACCGTAAGGATTCAGTTCCAGTATATCCTTCAGGATGAAACGGAAGCCCAGCTTTAATTCCTTTTGGAAAAATACACTCATCTGATTAGCAGCCAAACTGCTCTCATCTTTAATAGACAGCAGGCAAGACAGTTCCATTGCCATGTCAGCCTGACTACCTGAGTTCCATCCTTGGAACCCATCATGGAAAGAGAGAAGATGCTGTTCTACGTTTTCCTCTGACCTCCATACATGCATGCATGTGCACCGACATCCCCCCCTCAGATAACAATCATTAATTTAAAAATTATAGCCTACTATAGTAGTACAGGCCTTTCATTCTAGCACCCAGGAAACATAGGCAGGAGGATTTCTATGAGTTTGAGGTCACTCTGGTCTACCTAGCAAATTTCAGGACAACGATGGCTACACAGTGAAGCCCTACATTAAATAGTAATTTAAAGTAAATTATGATTTATTACCAGTAAATATTTTTATTTGTATACTACATTATACACCTATGTACTCAGGGTCATATAAAAAATTCTTAGGCAAAAGTGGGTTAGAAATGAAAACGTTTAAGAAGCCCTGCGGTGTGGGGCAGTGGTAGCACACACCTTTAGTACCAGGCCTCGGGAGGCAGAGGCAAACAGATCTGAGTTCAAGGCCAGCCTGGTCTATAGAACAGCCAGGGCTATACAGAGAAACTCTGTCTTGAAAAACAAGGAGGAAGAGGAGGAGGAAGAAGAGGAGGAGGAGGAAGAGGAGGAGGAGGAAGAGGAGGAGGAGGAAGAGGAGGAAGAAACAGCACTGTTGTATTCAAAACTTAGGAGGCAGAGGCAGGATGATTGAACCAAATTTGAGGCCAGCCTGGTCTACATAGCAAGTTCCATGCCAGCCAGGACTACATAGTGAGAGCCTATCTCAAAAGAGAGACAGTCTACAGGAGTGTCTTTTTAACTTTTTATTACATCCTTCTAACGTTGGGGTCCTAGCAACCACTTTTATGCACTGAGACTCCTCGCCAGCCCCTCTGTAAATATATCTCAATGTCAACACCTTGAAGAGTCACTCTTGTCAGGCCTTTTAGCCTTCACAGGCCACCCAAGCACCCAACACACATTTCCAGTTTCTCTGAACCATCGAACCCTCTCCCCCATAAAGCCCAGAAACACAGTGCCTCCCACTGAAGTCATTTATTCTTAAATATACTTGTATCTGCTCTGGTGCCTCACTCCTGTAATTCCAGCACTTGGGAGGCAGAGTCAGAAGCATCAGGGCCAGCCTGGGCTACATATTTAGCTGTTGTCTCAGATAACCAAATGCAAAACAATAACATCAAAAAGAACCCTACTTATTCTCAAGCGCTGCCCCCATGTCATTTTTTTCACCTCAATAAATCTCTAAGATGCCTTCTGCTCTGTAACTGTGCCAGTGGACAAGACAGAGTGTCTGACCACATTTTGGGAGATAGTGAACAAATCCTACTTAAATATTTATTAGGCCAGCGCCAGCGTGGTGTCGCTAGCACAGCCACATCCCATGATAACCACTTTTCCTTTGGCCTGACTAATCAATGTTTCTGTTTTTAGCTGAATTCAGCCACATAACGCCCCCCTCCTTGCCCTCAGGATCATATTTCCAGCCTCCTCTGCAGCTAACTGTGGCCATGTGGCCAATCTCCTCCTAAGGAGGAGACAGAAGTGAGAGTGTCTCCTGGTGACTTCTGGTAACAGCTTTTGTGCTATCTCCTTCCTACCAGCTCCGTGAACTATAAAGTCACCGTCAGAATGCCAGCCAAGCACTGCATGGACACAGTGCTTAGAGAGGCCAGACGAGGCCTTTGTGTCCCCTGGAACTGGAGTTACACACATTTTGGGTTTTTTTTTTTTTTTTTTTTTTGAGGGTTTTTTGTTTGTTTTTGGTTGTTTTTGTTTTTTTGAGCCGCCATGTGAAGAATTTTTCACTGATGAAAAGCCATCTCTCCAGCTCCTTATTTAGCTGCTGTTTTAAGATGTATTTATTTTTGTTTTTTAGGGATTTTCCAGGTTGCCCAGGCTAGCTTTAAACTTCTTGGCTCAAGGGATCCCCCTACTTCAACCTCCAAAGAGCTGAGACTATAGGCAGGCAGCAGAACACAGCTACTTCACCCACTAGAAGGAAAATACACCTCAGTGATTTTTTTTTTTTTTTTTTTTGGTTTTTCGAGACAGGGTTTCTCTGTGTAGTCTTGACTGTCCTAGACTCACTTTGTAGACCAGGCTGGCCTCGAACTCACAGCGATCCACCTGCCTCTGCCTCCCGAGTAGCTCAGTGATTTTTTATACAATCCCTGAGCAATGAGATCCTCACCACAGATTAGAACTTCAGAACTTTCCCTCTCTTTCTGGTAGCTATCAGCTTGCAGATTTCTATATGTGCGGGTCATCAGCAAACAGTTATTGTGTCCATATCTTTGCCTGTTCTGGATATTTTATATAAATGGAACTATGCACAATGTGCGTCCCTTCATGACTAGCTTCCCTTACCTGGTTTAATTTTAAGGTTTATCCGTGCCACATGTATCTGAACTTTATTGTTTTGTTGCCAAATAATATTCCATTGTGAAGACATACCATGATTTGTTTATCCTTTCATCAATAGATGAAAATTTGGCCTTTTTCCCACTTTGGAAAGTTAAGGTAATTTTTGGCATGACTACCTCACTGAAGTGCCACAGACGGAGTGGCTTAACAACATACATGTATTGTCTCCTGATTTAGGAGATTAGAAAGCCAAGGTCAAAAGCAGGCAGGGTTGGTGGTTTAGGTGAGAACAGCCTTCGTAGGCTCATATATTTGAACTCTTGGTCTCCAGTGCTTGGAACTGTTTGGGAAGGATTAGGAGGTGTGGCCTTATGGGAGGAGGTGTGTCACTAGGGGTGGGCTTTGAGGTTTTAAAACCCATACCATTTCCCCTCCTCCTTCTGCCTCCATCTCTCTCTCCTGCCCTTGGGAGGTAGAGGCAGAAAGATATTTGTGAGTTCAAAACCTGGTCTACATAATTTCAGGCTAGTCAGCTAGGGCTACACTGTGATACCCTGACCAAATAAGATAAAATAAAATAAAAATCCACAACAAGAACTTATTAGGCAGACATACAGTCCCAGCCTGTGACCCTAGCACATAGGAGGTTGAGGAGGGTCATGAGTCATACTAGGTTACATAGTGAGATGTGGTCTCAAGAAAAGTCATTTAAGCCAGCCTGGTCTATAAAGTGAGTCCAGGACAGCCAGGGCTACACAGAGAAACCCTGTTTTAAAACAAAAACAGACTTAGCAATCAGGCACTTTGACTTTTTTTTTTTTTTTTTTTTGACAAGGTTTTGCTATGTTGCCCAGGCAGGCCTGGCCCTCACTAGGTGAGGCCCCAAACTTGTGCTCCTCCTATTGCCTTAGCAGAGGCCTATGCTGACCTCTCCCTGCAACATTGTGACAGCAAGTTAGTTACTAAAGCCTTTACTTACCATCTTCTCCACGAGCAAACAATGTTGGAGTCTGTCTATTGCATTTTGTTGTTCCGGGTTTGTTTTCAGGTAGGGTGGCATTGGGAGGGAGTGGGGGCAAAGTCTTATTTTGTAGCTTGGCTGTCCTCATATTTTCAGCTACTCCCCTGCTTTCTGCTTCTTAAGTACTAAGACAATGGACCTGCTTCCCCATGTTTGGCCTTAAAACACTGTACGGTGCCTGTTTGGGGAATAGAAAGGAGGCACAGAAAACTCCGATTTGGGGTCATAGGGCATATGTCAGCCTATGTGGGTAAGAAAGGCCTGACACTTGTCCATGTTGAAGGGCAGAAGGGATGTGTTCTGAGTTCTGGGTCTGTGCAACAGGAAACATGGAGAGAGACCTGTCTCATCTTCGGTCTCCCCAGTCATTACGCCATGTCAAGGCCCGTGTTCAGCTCAGAAGGTTAACACTTTGTTTTTAGGAAAGGGCCGGGCAGGGGCATCTGCTACAAAGGCTCTCTCACTACGTGCTGCCAAGTGGAAATCTGGACCCAGAGAGGAACACCCTGGAAGTAAACATGGCCCCCAACCCAGGGGAATCTACTGTGGGACTTGCCCAGTTGTTTAAAACCATTATCAGAATCCCCAGAAGAAACAGAAGAGACAGACAATATCAGTTATACACACAAAAATGTTCCAGAAGGAAACAAAAACAAAAACAAAAAAACAACACACATACACATTCAGGCTTCTTACCTTACTTTCTGTGAGGGGAGGTCGTATTTGTGGCTCAACGTCTACAGCCTTCAAGACAAAAAAGACAAGTTACAAAGGTGGTTTGGCAACTACAGCTACACACACTGATGCGCTGATCAATCCAAGTCTACAGCTA
>OU015751.1:20221393-20253869 GCA_907169655.1 Acomys percivali | reverse complement strand
CATAAGCAGTGACTAGGGGACATGGCACCTACTGTGCTGGTCTGTCCGGCTGGTTCTTTGTTCACACAGTGCTCCTTTGTGCTTTGTTTTGTTTTCATCTGTATGGGTGGTTTGCCTGCATGTATGTCTGGGCAGCACATGTAAGAAATGCCAGAGAAGGCTAGAAGATAGTGTTGGGTCCCCTGGGACTGAAGTTAGAGAGCTGTGAGCCACCGTGTGGGTGCTGGGGATTGAACCTGGGTCCTCTGGAAGAGCAGCCAGTGCTTTTGATTGCTGAGCTGTGTGGCTATGTTGGGTTTTTTTGTTTGTTTGTTTGTTTGTTTTATTTTGTTTTTTAGCTTTTTTGGGACAGAGTTTCTCTGTGTAACAGCCCTGGCTGTCCTAGACTCACTCACTGTGTAGACCAGGCTGGCCTTCAATTCACAGAGATCCACCTGCCTTTGCCTCCCGAGTGTTGGGATTAAAGGAGTGAGCCACCACCACCATGCCTGGCGGGATTATGCTGGTAAGGTTGAAGTCTGACGTTTCTGAATTGTCTCTGCGCTCAATCTGTAACAGTGGACTCCCTTTTTCAGTGGGGTTCTCTCTTTGCCTAATCTGGGGAACCCCAGATCTTGTAAAGAGCATCACATAGCCCCCAGGGTAGATTACAGGCCTGACCCTTTCCTGATAGAACCTGTTCAGCAAGCACCTGGGGGATTCTTGGAAATACCTCACCCTATGCTAAGGAGATCCTAACCTTCAGCAAATGACCTAAAATCATGCCTGGAAGTTCTTCCCCCACCCATACGATAATATGTACAATATTGTCCTTCTTGCCATAGGACCCCATGCTACTGCATGTAATTGAGATACTGCACCACTGCATGTAATCAAGAATCCTGGCACCCCTGGCCCTAGTGAATCAGACACATTCACCCTCAAACCTCTCCCCTTGGTCAAGGTTTATAGATCCCTGATTCACGAAAATAAAGGCTGGCTTGCTCTCTCATGCTCACACCATTCCTCCACCATGACCATCCGAGACTCCATTTATTCTGGGGAAGAATCACCGCTCCATGCCTGGGGCTTGACTGCTGGTCAGACAGCAATGGCACAGCTGCCTTGGGAGCCACTGAAACCCACTCCATCACGGAAAGCTCAGTGCTGACTGATGGGGGGGAACCTTACTGGACCTGCCTTCCAGCCAGTTTTAGGCATCCACCTACTTCCTCTGTCCTGCTTAGCACAGCAGCTTAACCAAGGAGCTATAACACTTTTGATAACATCACAGGCTTGTGGAGTCTCTACTGCTGTCTGATACTAGCAATCTCATTCTAAAAGAGCTAGCTAACTGTAACACCCAGTGGAAAATTCTTTCCACACCCTAGCCTAGGGCACAGGCTTGCCCTAGAGATCTCTAAGCCGCCCCTGAGCTAGAAATGGTACCTTTGACTTTGAGGCTCCCTACCTTACTGGGAACCCAGGCCACCAGATGAAGGACACGGAGCCACCTCTCCAGCCTCCTTTATGAGTTTTCACATTTTACCCTAGAGGGCTCAGAGTGTAGCTCAGTGGTAGATTGTGTCTCACAGGCACCAAAGACTCTAGGTTTGATTGCCACCACTGCCCAATGAATAATAACTCAGCTGTGTAACTTTTAGGGGCTGTTCCATATAATGACAATATTAACTTATTTAATTATCAATGGTAAGTGCATATACACTTTAAAACTTGAAATGCAGTCTTGAGCAGTTTAATCCTATAATCTCAACACTCGGGGAAGTAAAAGCAGGCAGATCTCTGTGAGTTTGAGGGCAGCCTGGTCTACCAGACAAGTTCAGGACAGCCAAGGCTACACAGAGAAACCATGTCTCAAAAAAACCAGCAACAACTACTGGAAATGCAGCCCCTAAGCCAACAGCCATTCCCTTGAAGATTTTAAGACTTCGGTTGTTTTCAGGGCACAAGCTTCGCTGCTGTCTAATTCTAGAAAATGCAAGGTATGGAGTTGGAGAGGGGAGTCGGTGGGTAAGAGCACAAACACACAATATTGGATTCCAGCACCTACATAAAAAGGCCAGATGTGGCCACACACCTAGAGCCCCAGATCTCTGAGAGCAGATTAGGCAGAGATCCCGGTCCCTTGCTGGCTCCCAGCCTTGTTCCAGGTTCAGTGAGACATGCATCTCAAGGCAGTTAGGCTGGCACTGATGGAGCTAGGCACCCAGCATCTTTCTCCAGCCTCTGTGCATATACATACACATGTACCTGGACCCTGCCCCCAGTGCGCATATATACCACACTCACATCCGCACACAGGAAAGGAAATGCCCATCATCCCCTGGAGACACTCCTAGCCATCGGCAGTACATCTCCCCAGGCCCTGAGAACACTTATCTTGCCTCCTGCGGACTTTAATGCATATAACCTCAGGATACTTAAAATACATGAGCCAGGGCCCGAAAGTGCAAGACTATTTTATAGATGGAAACTCAGTGAAGACTTTTGCACTGGCTTCATGTCAGCTTTCTGCACAGAGGTACTGCTCTGGCTCCGAAGGTAGCAGCCTCTGTTAATGAGACTCAGTAGCTGACCCAGCCCAGAGCAGAGCCTGAGCCAAACCCAGAACACAACAGCCCATGCTGGCCTAGACCTCATGGCAACTCTTGTGCCTTAGCCTCCCAGTGCCACGATTATGGCATCACCACATCAGGCATAATTTATGAGTTTTTGTGGTTTATTGTTTGGTCGTTGTTGTTGTTTTGTTTTTTTGTTTTTGAGTATTTTACTCTGTAGTCCAGACTAGCCTGGAACGTACTACATAAACTGTAATAGTGTCAAATTTATAACAGTCCTCCTGCCTCAGCCTCCAAAGTGCAGGGATTACAGGCGTGAGCCACCGCACCCGGTATCATGTGTGAATTAGCTTTGTCATTATAAGAAATGCCCTCCTCTCTCTACTAGTCAGGCTTACGAAGCCCACAGACAACCACATACACACCTGCCTGCTTTCCTGGCACAAGGGCAGCTTCCCCAGCCTGTCCTGGGTCACGAAGCATCCTACAGAGAGGCGGTGCTCCCCATCCCATAAGGACAGGTGATGGAGAAGCTAGATGATGATGATGCTATGACCCTCTTCCGTCCTCTGCTAACCACTAACTGTTGCCCGGGAGATGAGCGGGGGAGGGGAAGGTATCTGGGTGTCTGTTGGAGGCTCAATGATGATAGGTCTCCCACGGGAGATTGCTTGGTCCCAGACACTAGGCAGAAATGAGGAGCCTATCTGTGGCCCACCATGTGGCCCACCAGCACGCATTGTGCTGTGCAGTTCATTCTGTGTGAGCACTTCCTGCATCATTGGAAGTGCCCTGCAAGGCCAGGGTCCTCTCTGGGGCTGTGAGGGAGTCTAGAACTGTCTTCTTTGGCTCCTTCCTTCCCTCCAACAGAGTAAAAAACATCTGCCTAAGTCAAGTGTGCATCTTCCCCAAAATTCTGGCCCAGGGACCGTTGAGTTTCAGATGAGAGGTTTTGTTTCTTCGGTCGTAGGGGCAAAATTAATGCCATATCCTATATGTAATGTATAGTCTACAATTAATGCCGTGGTCTGTGAGAAGTTGTCCTCCAGGTGTTTTCACTCCTTCTTGCATTCTGGGAAAGACCACGCACTGCCATGAACTAGACCTGCCACCGGAACAATTAGATACAATTAACGCCCAAGGATCCTCTGAGATAAAACAACTTCCCTGGAGATCCAGCCTCCACCCAACCTGCCTGAAGGTCAACATTCCTGAGACTCACTACGCCCCATTTATTTATTTTTTCCTTATTTCCCTGTGACCCAAACCCCAATTACAGTGTTTCCTTATAAACCCATTACCCTGGAAGCTCAGGTATCACTCTTCTATCCTGCTGCGTCAGGAAGGATGGTGATCCGAAGCTCTGAGTGCGTCATACAGGACCCTGTGTATATTGCATCAGTATCGAGTCCTGGTGGTCTTTTTTGGGGGGTCTCAAGAGCTGGATAATCTCGGCATAGTGGGGTCTTTTGCCTGAATCTGAGGTTCCTGGTTTTTCACTGTGCCAGTAACACCAAACCCCACAGGTCATTCTCAGTTTGCTGGGGACTGGCTCTGGCTTCCCTTACATTAGCTCAACCTGCTCTCACCGATTACTCCAGAGGAATCTTTAAGAACAGCAGGTGACGGTTCTGTAGTGGGTAGAGAACTGAGCCCCACCCACGCCCCCAGTCACAACAAGCCTTGTGCTCTCTTCCGGGAAGGTCAGATAGCTTCCCCAGCTCAGACAGATGGTGAGTAGCAAGAATGAGATTTGAAACCCGGCTGGCTATCTGACTCCAGCTTCCCAAAGCTCACCACTATGCCCTGCTGATCTTCAACTCACCATCCCAACCCCTTCACTCTCCAACCCTGTCAGGTACTAAGGATCGAACTCAGGACCTCACACAGCTGGAAAAAGTATCTACCACTGAGCTATAGCCCCACACTCTTCACTTTTACTTTAAAAAAAAATTTTTTTTTAAGACAGGCTCTCCCTAAATTGGACTCAAAAGTTGTCTGGTATCCCCTCACAGCCCTTGAATTGTCTCAGTTCTCTTGCCTCTGCTTTGTGAGTGTCTGGGATTATAGGTATATGCCAAGCCGACTGGGCACTCACACTGTCACATTCTTCTTAGTCACTTTGTCCCTCCGCAGCATTGTGTCAATTCAGACACTGAATGTTAATTTTCAAGTTGGAAGGATCCAGAAGCACCTGAGAATGGGCATCTGGGCATGCCTGTCAGGGACAACCATAAATCCATTGATGTGGGGAAAAACTCATCTGAACTGCGGGCAGGACCTGGTGTGGACCGTTGGACTGTATAAAGGAGAGAGAGAGTGAGCAGGGTGGCAGCATACATTTGTTGCTGTTTGCTCCATGAGTTTAGCTAGGCTGTGACCAGCTGCTTCAAGCTCCTGCTGCTGAGCTGTCCCTGCCATGACAGACAGCAATCCTCAACTGTGAGCCGGAATGAAGGCTCACCCTTGAAGTTGCCTTTGTCAGGTGTATCCCATCACAGCAACAGGAAAAGCAGCTAAGACACTGAACTGACAAGGAAGGAGAAACCAGGTGAGGTGGTGAACACCAGCAATCTCCAGCGTTTAGGATGCTGAGGCAGGAGGATGGTGGATTTGAGTCCAGTCTAGACTCCACAGCAAGATCCTATCGTTGAAGACAGCTGGCCGGGCAGTGGTGGCGCACGCCTTTAATCCCAGCACTCGGGAGGCAGAGGCAGGCGGATCGCTGTGAGTTCGAGGCCAGCCTGGTCTACAAAGCCAGGACAGCCAAGGCTACACAGAGAGACCCTGTCTCAAAAAACCAAAAAACAAAACCAAAAAAAAAAAAAAAGAAGACAGCTGGGAGGGAAGCTAGGAAGATGGCTGGTAAAATGCTTGCCTTGCAAACAGATGTCATCAGTTTGATGCCCAGAACTTGTAGGAAAATAGCCAGGCTTGGTGGCACCTGCTTGCAATCTCAGTGCCAGGAAGGCAGAAACAGGTGGGTTCCTGGGGCTTGCTGCACAGCCAGCCTAGCCTAGGTAGTAAGCCCAAAACCCAGTGAGAAACTGCCTCAAAGCACAAGGTAGATGGCTCCTGAGGAATAATACCAGAGGTTGTCTGGAGCCTACATATATGCACATGCATGTGCACACACACACACACACACTCACACCCATGTGTATGCATGCACACACACATATAACAGAAAGAGCAATGGGTACTGGGGGATTGGTGTTTCCCAGGTCATCCACTTGTGATCAGTGTCAGTACAGTATCTGCCCTTCCAAACTCATTTTTTAAAAATGAAAGAAAAGGTCTCAGCCTCATCACTTCAGACACCTAACTAGGGAGCTTAAGTCCATTTTCAAACTACTGTATAGCCCTGAGAAAGTGACACTGTCCACGCCCCCTCAGTGGAATGTATGGTCCATCTTCACATCCTAAGATTGGGTCACTCTCAACGCATCTTACTGAACCCAGGAAGCTGCCTGAGGCAGAAAATCGCAGGAGCTTTGTAAAACCCACCATGGCCTGCAGCCCACACCCAGGTCCCCTAGCACTTGCCTCTGAAGAATTTGAGTCACCTCTGACAGCTCTTCACTTGCGTGCACTCTCATTTTTCCCAAAAGAGAGCATTTGCTGTCTGTGCAGAGTGACTGGGTTGCAGATGAAAAACACGTGGGACCAGGACAAGTTCTCTCCTCCCAGGTCTCTGAGGAACAGTCTTTAACTGGTTAGTTGGCGTCCTAAGGAACACAAAGAGACAGAAGAGTCACCCTGGAAGCCTGGAACGGGTTGAGCCACTCAGCAACCCTGTGAAAAGTGGGGCGCAGATCTGGAGTACCACGTGGACCTTGCCCTTTGTCCCCTTCTAGATTTTGATGCCCTTGACATTCGGAGAGTAGTATACCACAGAACATATCCGCAACACCTGGAGAGTCACCGGGTTCTTTGTTCTATAGGAGCCTCCCAGACATCTTGGGTGAGAGAGTGGGGACAACGGTGATGAGGATATTAACCATGAAGGTGGCAATCAGATGTCAGGACTGCACTAAGGACCACGGTGCGTGGCTATCCGGAAGCTCCCAACAGCAGGAGGCCTAGAGATCATTCTACTGTGGGGACGCTGGAGCTCAGACAAGTCAGGGCACCTGTTCACGGAAGAACAGCAACAGAAGATCTGGGTTCAGATCTCAGTCCCTTCCACCCTAATTCTTCCTTCTAGGGGTGCAGGGGCTAAGGTTGAGGGCTGGTGAGAAGCTCAGTCAGTGCTAATAAGACCAGCTGAGGTACTATATGCATTTGTCTGTTTTGTTTTGAGATGGGGATCTCATGCAGCCCAGTGTGGTAGCTTGAATAGGAATGTCTCTGGTTGGCTCATATATTTGAATGCTTAGTCACCAGGACTGGTACTGTTTGAAAGGATTAGAAGGATTAGGAGGTGTGGCCTTGTTGGAGGAAGTGTGTCACTGAGGGTGGGCCAGTCTCTCTTCTCTTTCCCTTTCTCCCTTCACTTCCCCTTCCCTCTCTCTCTTCTTCTTCTCCTCCCCCTGCCTGCAGGCAACCATGCTCCCTGCTGTTGAGTCTCAAAGCCTGGGAGAGAGGACCCTAGCTGCCTATTTAACATACCAAAGCCGACTTGGCCAGCATGCTCTCCCAGCATTCCTCAGTCCCTACCTGTTACAGGGTATGGCTGGCACACCCTGCCCTTTACCCTCCACTTGCCCTTCCCTAGAGGCTCCTCTCTATATAACCCAGCCATCTTGGTTGCCCACTTCTATTGTACCTTTGCCCTTTTGGCCACTGCACCTGGTTCCCCTCTCTGTCCCCCTCCCCTTCTTCTCACATGGCCAAGTTCAGTCTGGTCATGTCCACTCTGGACCCTCCCAGATATCCCTGTCTCTGCCTACACTCTCCCTTTTATTTACAAAAACTTTTTCCTCCACCATGCCTAGGAGCAGTCATGTCTTTCTCTTTCTACCTGTTTTTTCATTCACCTGCCATAATGATAATAGACTAAGCCTATGAAACTATAAGCAAGTCTCCAATTAAATGCTTTATTTTATAAGAGTTGCCTTGTCATGGTGACCAAGACAGAAGTTGGTACCAGGTAATGGGGCATTGCTGTGACAGGCCTGACACATGCTGTTTGTTGGAGGGATGTGGAGGACATTGAGACTTTGGACTAGAATAGTGGCTGAACACTTCAAGGAGACAGGGGGCTTAATGGATCATCCTAGTAGGAGCAAGGGCCGTAGTGCTGTGAGCATTGTGGGCCCAGCTTAAGTGTTAGTGTGCAGGTCATTCTGCTGGTCTGACCTCAGGGACCTAGCAACATCTTAAGTCATCACCTGCCTCCAGGTGGCTGGTGGATAAAAGGGCCCCCACCACCCCTGCAGCTTGCTCTGTTCCTTCTGTTCCAGACCTCCCTCTTCTTTTTTCTAGGCACCCTTTTTCTCTCCCTCCCTGCTCTCCTTCTCTCTGCCCTCATGGCTTGCTTGCTACCTCTACCCCCTTCTCCAAGCTCTCCTCTCCCTGACCCCAATAAATCCCCTTTATACCAGATCTGTAGAATGGCATAATCCCATTCTACATGAGCCCGCTATGGTACCCTGCTGCCGCATGACTATATATCATAACATCGAGAGGCTTCAGAGGGAAGGAACATTAGTAGCTTTGTGATATTTTGACCAAGAATGTGAATGCTTTTGGCCTTTGTCCTAAAAATCTGTCTGAGACTAAATTGAGGTGTTTAGGATTAATGGTGTTGGCAGAGGAGATTTCAAGACAGCCTAGTGTTGACTCTGCCATGTAGTTATTAGTGGTCACTCTTATGCAGATCTATAATAAAAAGGAGCAAGTTGGACAAAGGCAAATGCATAATATACAGTTTGAGGAGAAAAGGAGTGCCAAGAAATGTAATGGAGCTAAGTCCAGTGTACAAAGCGATAAAGCTCAAAGGAAAGCCAGATGTAAATGGAATACAGGGAGTGGTGACCTCAGGGCAAGACCCCGCTCAGCAAAGCTTTCAACTTGCGAAAGGAATTAAAAGCTTAAGCAGTGAAGAAAGCCATCCACAGCAGAAAGCTGAGGCAGATGAAATTGAACAAGGGTCCAGATTCCAGCCCCAGCAAGCAACAGAACTTGGCAGCATCAGCCACGTAGGTCTGGCTTTAGAGTCAAGGATAGAAGGAGTTTGCTTTCTTCCTCTGAGGTGAAGGAAAGCTGCTGAGGCCAGGCATGTGTCAGGGGGGTGTCCCTACCTGGGGCCTAGAGAGGCCACTGTGTGAAGCGGTGAGGGTGAAGCCTGGATTGTGCTGGAGCCTTCTATAAGCAGCATGGTCAGGCCTGTCACAGTCTCCAAGCCCAAGATGTTGGAGACGCTAGAGGCCTGTTGACAACAAGACAGGGGGCAGAACCAGCCCAAGACAGAAAAGCATGTTACAGTCAACCAAGCTGAAAGTGCTTTGACATCTCCTGGGTTTGCCCAGCTGTTTTTTGTCTTGTTTTGTCCAGTGTTTCCTATTATGCCCCTTTCCTCCTTTTTGGAATGGTAATGTACATTTTGTGCTATTGTATGTTGGAAGTATGTGGTCTGCTTTTTTATTTTTACAGGGGGTTACAGTTAAGAGACTGCCATGAGTCCCAGAAGAGACTTTGAGCTTTAGACTTTTAATTTTTTTTATTTTTTATTTTTTAGGTTTTTTTTTATTTTTTGAGACAGGGTTTCTTTATGTAGCCTTGGCTGTCCTAGACTCACTTTGTAGACCAGGCTGGCCTCGAACTCACAGCAATCCACCTGCCCCTGCCTTCCGAGTGCTGGGATTACAGGCGTGCGCTACCATGCCTGGCTGAGCTTTGGACTTTTAAACAGTGCTGAGACTTATAGACTATGGGGGACCTCTGAAGTCAGACGGAATGCATTTTGCATTGTGATATGGCTACAAGCCTATAGGGGGCCAGAGAGTGAGATGTGTTGTTTTGCATAAGAGTGGCCCCATAGGCTCATATATTTGAATGCTTGGTCACCAGGGAGTGGCATTTGAAAGGATTAGAAGGATCAGGAGCTATGGCCTTGTTGGAAGCAGTGTGTCACTGGAAGAGACTTTGAGGTTTCAAAAGCCCATGCCAGGCCCAAGCTTTCTCTTTCTCTCTGCTTTAAGATTTAGCTGTAGCTCTCAACCACTTCTCCAGCACCATGCCTGCCTGCTGCCACGCTTCCTTCATAGCATGTTCCCACCGTGATAATAACGGATTAAAGCTCTGAAACTATAAGCAAACCTCAATTAAATGCTTTCTTTTTATAAGAGCTGCCTTGGTCATGGTGTCTCTTCACGGCAATACATCAGTGACCAAGATACCCAGTCTGGCCTTGAACTCACTATGCCACCAAGGATGACCTTGAACTTAGACTCTTCCTCCCTCTACCTCCTGTATGCTGGATTACAAGCACACTAAGGTTTCATGCTTGGAGGAAAGCACTATACCGATTGAGCTATATCCCCAGGCCCCAAAGTGTATAAAAGAAATGCTCAGGTTGTGGCTGGGGAGATGGCTAAGTGGGTAGAGTAGTTCCGCATAAACGTTAGGACCAGGTTGGGGTCCCCAGAGCCTATGTAATAGCCCCCACATAACAGTGACCACCTGTAACCCCAGTGTTTCTATGGTGGGATGGAGACAAAGATGGGAGAAGAGCAAGAAACCCCTGGGTCACCTGGCCTGTGGGACACAGGGACAAATGAGAGATCTTGTCTCAAACACAAACAAGGTGGAACATAAGGACTGAGATTGTCCCCTGACCTCCAGCCGTAGCTCGTGACATGTGTGACTCCCACTCCCACTGCGCACACAAAGACGCTTTAAGTGCCCAGGTTAATGGACAAAATGGATCCTGCAAAGCTGTGGTAAAAGCCAAGGATAATTTTTGTTGTTTTTTTTTGTTGTTGTTGTTTGTTTGTTTTTTAAGATTTATTTATTTATTATTATGTAAACAATGCTCTGCTTGCATATACTCCTGCAAGCCAGAAGAGGGCACCATATCACATTACAGATGGTGTGAGCCACCATGTGGTTGCTGGGAATTGAACTCAGGACCTTTGGAAGAGCAGGCGGCGCTCTAAACCACTGAGCCATCTCTCCAGCCCCCTGTTTGTTTGTTTTTTGAGACAGTGTGGCCCTGCCTGGAATTCCCTTTGTGGACCAGGCTAACCACAAACTCGGAGATCCAACTGCCTCTGCCTCCTAAGTGCTGGGATTAAAGGCGTGCGCCACCACCACCTGGCATCAGGGAGAATTTTAAAATTTTAATTATTCTGGCATTTGTATGTGTGTGTATGTGCACACATGCACGCACATGTGAGCACGCATGCACAAGGTGTTCATGTGGAAGTTGAAAGACAGCTTGGGGGAGTGGGCTCTCTCCTTTCACCATGTGGGGTTCCAGGGATCAAACCCAGGGCATCAGGCTTGGCTGCGAGCACTCTTACCCATACAGCCATGCCATCAGCCCTGCCTGACATCCTCTGGGACAAGAGCTGAGGATGGAGAGATAGGCTACTCATCTCATATCAGAGTGAGCCTGCCTGACGCTTCCCAAGATTCCCAGGGCAGGCCTCCCTCTCCGAGTCATCATTGCAGCACCAGCCAGTGCCTGAGTGAGGACTCTGGATGCTGCCATCTGGAGGAGATGCCGCCATCTGGAGGAGATGCCAGCCTCCAAGTCAGTGGTCCTCAACCTTCCTGACAGTTCCTCATGCTGTGGTGACCAGCAGCCATAAAATGATTTCCGTGGCTACATCATAACTATAATTTTGCTTTTATGAATCATAATGTAAATATCTGACATGCAGGATATCTGATATGTGATCCCTGTCAAAGAGTCCTTTGATCCCCCTCCTCCCCCCGCAAGGCGTCATGGACCCACAGATTGAGAACCACTGATACAGCACGGGCCAGAGGCAAACCTCAGAACTTACTGTGAAATGGTGTTTTGAGGCTTCTCAAATAAAGATGCTGTCTGGAGAGTCCAGTAGGAAGCCCCTCTTCCGAAACTGCAGTCACAGCTTCTCCACACACTTGGTTGTTGCCGAGCCACGCAGCTCCCAAACCTGCCGCTCACCTAACACTAGGCAGAGCACGCCTCTCTGCAGTGCCTCATACCACTCAAGCCAGATCTGCTTTATTTTCGCCAAAACAAAGCAAAACAAAACCTCCCATCCCATCCTACCTCGGAGTTCATTGAATCCCAGCTCTTTACAGAGGAAGCAAAAAGACTTCCTAATCTCATGCTTTAAAAAAAAATGCCAGCTATGCGCTCCCACAGGCTTCCAGCCCTGGAGGCCAAGGGCACTGAGGCTGTCTCACTAGCTCCCCAGCTGATCTACAATTCAATTCTCTTTTGTGCACAATTCCAGACACTGTCTAACCGTTCAGATCCAAGCTTTCATCCCAGGCCAGTCCACCCTTGCCTCAGCCCCAAGCACTCCCTGAGTTCACGAGCACACGCAGAAACCAAGACTTTAGAATCTCGGCAGGAGACTGACCACATGGCTTCGTTTGGTGGATTTCTGACCTGGCTCAGTAGCCCTTGCCTTCTGAGTCTGAGGCACCAGAGGGAAAGGATGAGAGGAGTCGGAGATGGCCAGAACAGAACTGTGAAGCCAGCACAAAACTTCACAGACAAGGCAGACCAAATACTCAAGGCGGCCATGATGTGGTGGCATGTTAGGTGTCAGGGTGGTTCCAAGAAGATGGCCCTGACCTGGGACAGGAATGAGCTATTTGGTTACCATGGGAATTGTTCATTTGTTTCCTTGTTGCCCTGTGCTTTAACCTAGTATCAGGCTCACCCCAGCATCTGCACTATCTTTCTCTCTACAGTTTACTATAACACAGATGGTTTTCATTATCACTGGGGCACCTGGAAAACAGGATTAGAGCTCTGCTTATATGGGGCGATATAAAGCTAAGCGTGGTGGCGCACACCTGTAATCCCAGCACTCGGGAGGCAGAGGCAGGTGGATCTCTGTGAGTTCAAGGCCAGCCTGGTCTACAAAGAGAGTCCAGGACAGCCAAGGCTACACAGAGAAAGTCTGGCTCAAAAAAACCAAATAGAACAACAACAAATATTTAAAGTTCCCGTCTGCGTACCAATTACACACCATGAAGTGGTCTTTTCTGCTGGTAAAAATGGTGGAAGTTAGAGAAAGGCGATTGAAATTTTGCTTCAGGGCTGGGGGTTTACTAAGCTCAGCACAGTGCTGGCGTAGCTCTGCGTCTCTGTATGAGTGACCCCCAGACAATTGCTGTCTGCCCTTTCACTGCTGAAAGAAGCTTCACCTTCGAGGCCAGCACAGGTGTTGGTAGGCTTAGGGAGACTCACTCACACTCTCACCAGCCCCTTAGGGTGGGCAGCCTCCCAGAACTGCTGACTCTGACCACACTAAAGGCCAACCCCTAAAATTTCATCCAGGGGGCCTGAGACTTGTCCCACTTAGCAATGAGTTACTGTGATAGGCACCGGTACCTACAGCAACTCCGGGAGGCAAGCGGTTATGTGGCTTAAACTCGCACCTAGTCCATCATCGCCTCACTGAGGGAAGTCAGAGCGGGAACTCAAGGCAGGAGCTGAAGAAGGGAAGCCGGGGAAGAAGGCTGCATACTGGCTTGCTCCTCAGGCCTTGCTCAGCAGGATTGCTTGTATAACCAAAGACCACCAGGGCACTGCCCACAGTGGGCTGAGTCCTCACCTGTCAATCATTAATCAAGACACTGCCTACAGGCCCACCTGGGAGAGGCAGTTCCTCCCTCAAGGCTCTAATTTGTGTTAAATAGATAGCAAACAAGATTAGCAGGGCTGGCCGGAAGGCTTCCCTTCCCTGAGGATCTGGGGTGCCCGTGGGACTCCCTGCTTTCAAGGTTGCCTTTTTCATTCCATCAAAATGACTCAGACTAAAGTGGCTGTGGCCCAGGACATTCCAGGATAGAGAGGTGGGTGACCCGTGGGTGAAAAGCTTACAGGACAAAAGCCACCAGACGTCTAAGGAAGAAAACTACCCCAAAATACATCAACAAACTGGGTAACGTGCTCCACCTCCAGCAGGAATCAGAACAGGCCAACCAAGAGTGTCAAACAAGCACAGCAGAGAGGTCACTGAAAGGAGGAGCAAAATACATATGCATAGGAAGAGCTGAAATCGGAGAAAGAACTAGAAATATCCCATGTGAAATACATAAAATAGTTCATTAAAAATAATAAAAACACAGGACCATACTTTGGTGCGTTATCGTTTTTTTGGTTTTGTTTTTTGATAGAATACAAAAATACAAAATAATAAATTAGACCTCAAAATTAAATTCTTTTTAAATCTTTTTTGAGACAGAGTATCACATAGCTCAGACTGGCATCAAACTCACTATTTACCTGAGGCTGGCTTTGAACACCTGAGTCCCCTGCCTCCATTTTCCAAGTACTGAGATCACAAGTGTGTACCACCATACTTGGCTTTTAAAACTCTTTTTTTTCCCCTTTGAAAGATACTGTTTACAGAACCACTGTGCTCATGAACTCCCAGCAGCTGTGGCTCCCAACACAAACTCAAGTGTGGAGTGGGAGGAGGCTCTTGAGCTCTCACCCCTCACTCAGGAACCTTGGATGGTTAATGGCTTGGGGAGTCAGATTTCCTTAAGCGCATGGCTCCTGATAGGTCAACTGCACTCCCCTGGGTGTCCCTACTTAGAACAAAGTGGACAGTAGATGGGTTAGTGAATAAAATGAAGGCAGGAAGATGGAAGGCACAGGGAGGTGGGGGTGTACCTGGGTGGAGTTGGGGTGACTATGATAAAAAATATAATGGATGAAATTCTCAAAGAATTAATAATATTTCTAAAGCAACTGTTTAAACAGTAGACAATCCAACACAATAGATAGAAAACCACTGATTGGAATTAAGACAGAGGAAGGAGCTGTTTAACTGGAAGGTTCTATTGGCTCCCAGTAAGTGGACAAGAAAGCTAAATAAAAGAGTTTAAAGTCAGACAACGGGAAAGGCAGAGGCAGAAGAGGTAGTATCCGGATGGTAAGAGCGCCAGGAAGATGGGAAGCAAGCTGGAGGTGGAAGCTATTTGAATAAAGTGGCATATATTCCTCACAGCCTGAAAAAGTGAAGAGCCTCAGCCATGAACAAGAAATCAAGGGGGGGGGGGGGCTGGAGAGGTGGCTCAGTGGTTAAGAGCACCGGCTGCTTTTCCAGAGGACCCGGGTTCAATTCCCAGCACCCACATGGCAGCTCACAACTGTAACTCCTGTTCCAGGGGTTCCGAAAACCTCATTCAGACATACACACAGACAAAACATCAACTAGGAAGGCAGAGGCAGGCAGATCAGTTCGAGGCCAGCCTGGTCTACAAAGAAGTCCAGGACAGCCAAGATTACATGGAGAAAGCCGGGTGTGGTGGCACACACCTTTAATCCCAGCACCTGGGAGGTAGAGGCAGGTGGATCTCTATGAGCTCCAGGCCAGCCTGTTCTACAGAGTGAGTTTAGGACAGCCAAGGCTACACAGAGAAACCCTGTCTTGAACCGCACCCCCCAAAAAGAAAAGAAAAACTGGCCAGGCGTGGTGGCGCACGCCTTTAATCCTAGCACTCGGGAGGCAGAGGCAGGCGGATCGCTGTGAGTTCGAGGCCAGCCTGGTCTACAAAGCGAGTCCAGGACAGACAAGGATACACAGAGAGACCCTGTCTCGAAAAAAAAAAAAAACCAAAAAAAAAAAAAAAAAAAAAAAGAAAAGAAAAACTAAAAACAAAAACAAAACAAAAAAACAGGCAAAACACCAATGCACATAAAATAAGAATTTAAAAGAAAGAAAGAAACCAAGGGGAAATGCATCCTATGTTATGAACTATCACAAAGAGAAATTCCTAAGTGTTTCTAGAGGTGAGAGCCATAGCGTCAATAGTGCCTGTGACTTTGTCTTCAATAAAAACAGCAGATTTTTACGTCTATTTTTATGTTTCTGGGGTGGGTGGCACATGTCCCCTCATGCATATGGAGGGCAGGGACAGCTTCTGGAAGTCAGTTCTCTTCTTCCAGCAAATGGGTTCTAAAGATCAAGTTCAAGTTGCCAGGTTTAGCAGCCTTAACCTACTAAGCCATCTCATTGGCCAAGAAACTACAAATATTTTTATTGTTGTTTTTGTCAACATCTCAAAATAAGGTTTACGCTCGTCAGAGCTTCAAAATTATGATTGCTGTTATGTTCTGCTGATGCTTGTTATATAATAACGGATTAATAAATATGTATGACTATTTTATTTGGGGGGGGGACAAACAAACAAAAACAAAACAAAACAAAGAATGCCCTTGTCTTTGATTGATGAGACAGCCTCGTAATAGAGCCCAGGTTAGCCTCAAATTCACAGAGCTCTCCCCCTACAATGCCAAGGCTGTTTTTATTTTTGTTGTGAAGTTGGCTCATATATACTCAGGCTGGCTTTTTAACTCATTTATAGCCAAGGATGACCTTGAGTTTCTCCTCCTGAGGACTAGGATTTGATTACAGGTCTCACCACCCTGAGTTTAAGCAGTGCTATGGACCAAACCATGCCTTTGTCCATGCCAGGCAAGTTCTCTACCGGTTGACCTACATCCCCCTTATTTTCTAAAGAAGAAATGAGGTTCTAAAAATAGTTTACCTTAATGTAGTTACTGGTCTGGCCTAGCAAGCCTTGAGGAGAGGGGGACTCCCCATTGTCCCAGGTGTTTCAGGGGTAGACTGCAGTCATGGAATGGATGTCTGCCTTTTCTGGAGTTCCTTTTCTGGTACAAACTCTATGATGTCATCAATTGGTTACAGTGGCCAAGGATACCTAGATGCCTTGGGGCTTCTTTTTTTTTTCCAAGAGATCAGAACTACACAAGAAGGCTGGATGGCCTCCTCACCCCTGCCTACATGTGCCGAGAGCCAAGGGAAGGCATGGCAGTAGAGCAGGCTGAACCAGTGGGTCAGATTATCCATCCAAAAAGGATGCTGCAGATTCAGAGGGAAGTGGGATTGGAGAGCTGAGGGTGTGGTCCCCAGGCAGGAGAAGTGAGGAAAGCAACCAAAGACAGCCAGGTTCCCAGCTAATTAAGACAACAACCTAATGAGATTTCTTCAGGGCCTGGTAAAGTCAGGAGGCAAGACATCAGGGAAGCATAAACAGGAGAATCAACCCAAGTTCGAGGACAACCTTACTGTTTCAAAAAGACCAAAGGCCTGGTGAGGTGGCCCATCCAGTCAGCGTGCTTGCCACCAAGTTCAGTCCCAGAACCCACATGGTAGAAGAAGTGAACTAATTCTAGAAAGTTGTCTTCCAAGCTACGTGCACACACACACACACACACACACACACACACACACACACACACACACACACACACACACAAAATAAAATGTGAAAACTTAAAAACCAAAGGAAAGGGCTTTGGTTGGAGATAGCTGAGTGGCTATGAGCACTGGCTGCCCTTGCATGAACACAGGTTTTATTCCCAGCACCCACATGGCAGCTCACAACCATCTGCACTCTGGTTCCAGGGGATTTGATGCTCTCTTCTGACCTGGTGGGCACCAGGCATGCGCATGACCATGGTGCGCAGACATACATGCATGCAAATTATTCATACACATAAAAATAAATCTTTTTTTTAAGGAGAAAGGGAACTAGGGAAAAGAGGAAAAGGTTTCCCCAGAGAGACATTATATCCAAATATAAGAATAAATGTAACAAATCCTGCAACATTTCTGCTGAGAGACGTAGCTTTAAAATACAGGAAAGGCTAACGGTGCCATCTAGAACCTGTTCACAGTGCTAACATTGTACGTGTTTACTGAGTGTTTCAGAAAACATTGCTCCCTCATCTGATCCTAGGCCTGGCTGGCCTCTCTCTCCCTGGGACCAGCCTGCCTGGTTCTGTCCCCGCAGCATATGACAACCCTCAGTGCAGGGGCCATCCTGTCAGGCAGGAAGAGGCAACTGTGACTCCCTGGGGTTAAACCTGTTTCAAACACATCAAATCAGCCTAGACTGTGCAGTCTTCTCACTTTGTTTCCTGCGATAATGGCCTGCCATTGCCCCCCACTCGCACCCCAACCCCAAGCCCCAAGCCAAGGAAACAGCTTAGCTTACAAAATCATATCTCCTCAGTATTGAATCAGAATGACACACTCCTGGGTTCACTCTGACAACTAAAAAAAGATATGACTGTCACCAGGCTTACAATCTACTAGACCAGATAAGCAGCCCACAGAGTCCGGTGAGAAGACAGAAAGTGCAGGCCGGTCAGAGGAGCGCTGGGAGTGAGGAGAAAGGGATGGCTCCTGGGGAAAGAATCAGGGACACAGCTCCAGAGAGTTCTGGATGGGAGGATTGGGGGTGGATGGGAGGACCCTGTTCCTGGGAGAGAGAGAGCAGCAGAGGAGGAGAAAGGATTCTGAGGGCCGGGAAAATAGGAAAGTACTCTCTGTCAAACAGCAGGACCCGAGTTCCATCCATACATAAGGATATCCACCCTGTGTGGTGGTGTGTCTGTAATTCCAATGTTAGTAGGTGGATACAGGAGGATCCCTGGGACTTGCTGGACAGCCAGCCTAGCCTAGCCCCAGATCCCACTGAAGGACCCTGTCTCAAAGGGGGTGGATGGCATTTCTGAGATGATACTGAAGTTGTCCTCTGGCCTCTAGACACATGTGTGCATATAATACACACACATATACACATACCTACACATGAACACATATCTATATATGCATACACACATATACATGAACACATGTCTACATGCACACAAACACACATGCGTGCACACACATGACTTCCAGCTGGCCCCAGTTCAAGAGCAAGCGCTGTCACGTAGTCACGTGGCCACTGCTCAGTCGCAGGAAGTACTTCACTTCAATCAAGTGGAATTTGGACAATCTGTACCATATGTCCCCTTCTGTTGGCAGGAAGTCTGGACTAGACTCTCCAGGTTCCTTATTCTCCTGACAGGATGTGGAGACACCAACGAGCCTCTAAGGAGAAAGCTCAATATCACGCCAAGTTTCCCAGAAACCCAAGTTTCTTTTATTTGTGGACCCACACTTCACATACCTAACAGTCCTCAAAACAAATACGAACAGCAGTGACACCTGCTGCATCCCGTGAAATGAAAAACAGTTCCTTGAGCAGTGTCCCACACCACAATACACACATGGGGGATGACACCCCAGGGTGCTCACAGAGCGCCCCGAAGTTGGTAAGAGTCCTCCTGGCTCCATGGCAGTGGGACCAGGCCCTTGTTCTCCGGACACCTATAAAGCCAACATGACAAGAGGGCCGTGTTAAGCCAGATCCTCCAGAACACTAATACTCTTTCTCTCTCTCAAGGGTTTGTCTTAGGCCCAATCTCCAGCCAGAGGTAGCTTAATGCCAGAGAGGAACTAAGCCACCAACCACCTGCGCAGATCTGGAGTCCAACAGCCATGAGACCTGAAGCTATCAAATGCTCACAGCTCAAATGAAAAATTTGCCAAAAACAGATCTCGTAGACCACATCCTTTGATTTGGAAAGTCAGCCCATCTTTAGCCAAAATATACCAAATAGAGGTGTCGCCAAGTGTCACGGCAAAACCAGCACCAGGATGCTAAGAGTACTGAGGCGGGGAGGTCAGCCAGGAGGTCATCTGTTGGTTCCTGGTCAGCATGGGGCATCACAGGCCCCACAGGGCCACCTAGTTTTCCTTCTGCGACTGCTGTAACCTCTTGGCTACAGCTGTGATCAGAGCTGCTCCCTTCCCGCTGCCGTCTTCTGACAGCATGAATGTCACGTCACACTGAGGGGCCAGTTCTTTCACCGTCTCCTGCAGTATCCGGGAGAAGCTGGGACAAAGAGGACAACACATCAGCCCTTGCGACTAGACTCTTGTGACCGAGCTTTCCTCCATGGCCTTAGGTGAAAACCCCACCCTCGTGAGTCAAGTGTGGTGTTAGCTGTAGGAGTCTCCAGGAGCGACAGCTTGCAGGAGACTGCAGTTCCTACTTCTGAGAGCTTTTGTTGTGAAGGGGTGGGAGACTCCACAAACTGTCAGAACCTTTTGTTTTGTTTTTGTTTTTTGAGGCAGGGTTTCTCTGTATAGCCTTGGCTGTCCTGGACTCACTTTGTAGACCTCAGACTCACAGTGATCCACCTGCCTCTGCCTCCCGAGTGCTGGGATTAAAGGTGTGTGCCACGACGCCCAGCCTAAAGTCAGCACTTTTAAAAAGGATTGTATCATTTCTTTCTAGCCTTTGTTCAAGTCTTAGTTCAAGAAAGAGATTTGGAGCTGGTGAGATGGCTCAGAAGTGCTTGCCACCAGGCCTGATGACCTGAGTTCGATTCCTGGGTAGGCCCCATGTGATGAGAGAACTGATGTCTATGTATCCACATATGTACATACATACACATGTACATACAAAATAAATGTAAAAATATTTTTTAAAGGCTGTATTTGTAGAAACTAAACCCTGAGCTGGGCAGTGGTGGCACACGTCTTTAATCCCAGCACTTAGGAGGCAGAGGCAGGTGAATCCCTGTGAGTTTGAGGCCAGCCTGGTCTACAAAGCAAGTCCAGGATAGTCAAGGCTAAACAGAAGAAACTTGTCTTGAAAAATCCAAAAAAAAAAAAAAAAAAAAAAATGAACGAAAGAAAAAGAAACCAAACCCACAAATGTGTATTATCCAAGGGACAAAGAGAGAAGCTGTGAGCCAGCAATCACTACCACAGGAATTTTATAATCTCGCTCATACAGCTTCTTGTCACCAAAATAAAATGGGAAACACTGAACAAAAATAATAGCTTCTGCTGGGCAGTGGTAGGGCACACCTCTGATCCCAGCACTCAGGAGGCAGAGGCAGGTGGATCTCTGTGAGTTCGAGGCCAGCCTGGTCTACAAAGTGAGTCCAGGACAGCCAGGGCTACACAGAGAAACCCTCTCTCACCCTCCATCCCCTAAAAGAAAGTAATAGCTTTCATTACTGAAGCTATTAAATTTAAGCCTCATGACAGCCTAGGAGGTATGATTTTCTTTGTCCCCATTCTACAGAAAAAGAGCCGGAAGTTCAAAGCAGGCAAAAACTGGCCCTATGTCACCTGGCTTCTGCAGGTAGAGCTTGGAGTCAACCCTGTGTTGTATGGCAGGGCTTTTTATTTTTCTGTCCACTGACTGAACTGAGAAGTTACAACCAGCTCACCCCTGGCTGGCACTCTGGCCATGTTATGCCAACCAGCGCAGCAATCACTACATATATTACTTTGGCGCTGGATGGTCCCCATTTTATCTCTATGCATCATACATACCCTAAGAGGCAGAGGTCACTGCTGCTGACCTGGCACAGATGAGGCCCCTGGCTAGAGTTTAAAGGCTGACTATTAGCCTCGCATGGACAATGAGGAAGCAGGAGCGCCAGCCCTTGCTTCAGCCTCAACAGCAGTGGCCTCTACCATGCCCAGTTACCATCCCCATGGGGCTACATCTTCCCAGTGTGAAGATGAAGCATTCGTGTGGGTCCAGCCCAGGCCACCAGCTGGCATGCCCCCTGTCCCAGTTCCCACGCGTGTCTCGGGCACTCACTGAGGATGAAGCTTGTAGAGTGTGCCATCCACGCCCACGGTGACCTTGAAGTGCTGGAGCCCCTGATCTTCTCTCCTTTTCTCCACGATGGCAGCCATGCCTGCGCCACAGAGCTGGGCAGCCCTCCGAGACACAGCCCCACACACCTCCTTCACCACAATGCTGTCTTCACACGTGCTGTCCAGGCCTAGCTGCTGCAGGATCCTCCTGACCTGCAGGAGGGCCAGCCGGTCACTGTGGACAAACAGGCCCAAACGTTAGCAGCTGCTTCCTGCACCTGGGCCTGCTTCACAGTCTGCACAAAGAATGTCAGAGATACAAGACTTCCACCCTAGGAAGTCCCATTGCCTTTAAAGATTTATTTATTATGTTTACAACATTCTGCCTGCATGTGCGCCTGCCCGCCAGAAGAGGGCAGTAGATCTCACTATAGATAGTTGTGAGCCACCATGTGGTTGCCGGAAATTGAGCTCATGACCTCTGGAAGAGCAGACAGTGCTCTTAACCTCTGAGCCATCTCTCCAGCCCCCCATTGCCTTTAAATAGCAAGGTGTGAGTGCCGTTGTGTTGAGCACGCTCTTGCCCATCTCACCGAGAGCTAATAATAGGGTCGGCGAGCAACATACCAGATGCCCGTTTTTCCAGGAGTCTGAGGTTCGAAGTACAGGGATGTCTTCTTAGACCTAACAACAGTTTAGCCCTCCCCCTGTGGTACTCTCTTCCCATGCCGCGGAGACCAATTTCCTCCTATTTCTATCGTTTTGGGTTTTGCTGCTTGGAGTTCAGGCTCAGGGCAGCTGCCCATCCAGAAACATCCAGTCCCAGTAGTCCAGGCTACTAAGGAGAGCTCTCACCTAATAACACTTGTGGTCCTGAGATTGCCTACCTTCAGTTGCTTGCTATGTAGCCTCTGGCCTGGTGTTCTCTACGTATCTCAGTATGGCCTCAAATTCATGATAACCTCCCTGCCTCTATTGCCCACGTGCTGGGGCTAAAGGCAGGCGTGTGCTGTCTACCCAGCTGACTCTGTGCTCTTTAGCGGTGAGACTGTGTCTTCAGCAGTGACTTGCACAGGGCTGGGGATAGTCAGTGACCTAGGGACTGCGTGAATATATGGCACACAATGATACCTCAAAGAATAGGAACGCTCAACCCCGGGATCCACAACCAGTCAACGCACAGAGAGAATGGAGGCTGCTGAGAGATCAGCCCTAATTGGGACATCTGGGTCACACCCCACCTGCCCACGCACATACAGGCAGCATGAGGTGGACCCAGTGGGTTTTCTTAAAAAGAATATATCGGGGCTGGAGAGATGGCTCAGCGGTTAAGAGCGCTTGACTGCTCTTCCAGAGGTCATGAGTTCTATTCCCAACAACCACATGGTGGCCCACAGCCATCCGGGATGTGATCCGATGCCCTCCTCTGGCCTGTAGGTGTGCATGTAGGCAGAGCACTGCATACATAATAACAAATAAATAAATCTTTTTTTAAAAAGAGTATATGAA
The DNA here is from genome assembly GCA_907169655.1 of Acomys percivali. Taxonomy (NCBI): domain Eukaryota; kingdom Metazoa; phylum Chordata; class Mammalia; order Rodentia; family Muridae; genus Acomys; species Acomys percivali. Next base: position 20,231,191 of record OU015751.1, on the reverse strand, counting down.
ATTGGGGAGGGGTAGAGTGGGTTTGATCAAAACAAATTACATACATATATGAATTCTCAAAAAAAAATGTAAGGAAGAATGAGAACCAACTGGGCGGTTGTGGCGCACGCCTTTAATCCTAGCACTCAGGGAGGCAGAGGCAGGCAGATCTCGGAGTTCGAGGCTAGCCTGGTCTACAGAGTGAGTCCCAGGATGGCCAGGGCTACACAGAGAAACCTTGTCTTGAAAAACAAAACAAAACAGTGGGCACCTGATAGGACCACAAATGTGTACAGAGAAATGGTGCCACAGGGACAAGCTGGCCTCAAGTCTAGACCCTGGTTAAGTGACAGTGAACCAGTGACAAGCAATGGCACTTACACTGAACTCTGAGCCTCAAGCTCACAAAAGAATGATAGACAAGCTGCCTCGATGGCCTGGCAGGGATCACACACAGAAGGGTTACAGATCTGCAGACCCAGTGGGTGACTTTTCATGAGCCATTTCATGTCATGGCTGGAGAGGCCAGGGATGGTAAAACACTATATACTGTTGGCCTTGGAGTGGCCATGTTTGTTTGGTGGTAAATCACTGTGTGCTTCTGGTCTTGGGATGGCCGTGTTTGTTTGGGTTTTGTTTCTTGTCTCAGTGAGTGCATTCTAACATTTGTCTTTGCACAGAAAGGCTGAAGAACAGATCCTGAGGCATTGGTCGGTAATAGGAGCTCCTTACTTTCTTCCTCTCACTGACTCTTAACTTTTATTTTGTGATGCTGGCAATTGGACAGAGCTTCCTGCACGCCAACACCTGGCTTCTAGAAAACTTGTTTGAGCTGAGGCCAGCCACAGAGCACAGGCCCGTCAGGCTGACTGAGGGAAAAGCTGTTCTCAGGGCATTCGGCTCCTTACGCCTGCTCCTTACCATTCCACACCACTGTTGACTCCCCCTCCTCCTCGTCCTCCTCCCCACCCTCCTCCCCCTCTTCCCCTTCCTTCTCCCCTCCTCTTCTTCTTTTTAAAGATTTATTATTTTCATTTTATGGTTTGAGTGGTTTTATTTTTTGCCTGTGCTGTGAGTAACTTTTTGCCTGAAGAGACCAGAAGAGGGCAGCAGACTCCCTGGAATTAGAGTTCCAGGCAGTTGTGAGCCGCCATGCCTGTGCTGGGAACCAAACCCAGGCCCTCTGCAAGAGCAACCACTGCTCTTAACTCCTGAGCTCTCTCTTTCTAAGTCCTGACTCTACAGTGACTCTACCTTCTAAGGCCAGCTCCCCAGACAGCAAGTACCCTGCAGTGCTCCCATGTGAACACTGACTTCACTTGTAAAGAAAATACACTGATGTATATATTTTTTCTGTCATTTTTGTTTAATTGTATTTTTGGGATAAAGTCTTATTATGAAGCCCTGGCTGGCCTGGCAGTCCATATGCAGCCTAAAGTGATCCTGCTGTCCCTGTCTCCCAAGGGCTCGGATAAGAGATGTGTACCACCATGGCTGGCTTGGTCTCTCTTTACTCCCATCACTGCCCCCAGCTGTGCTTTTTCACTCAAAACCCCTAACCAGACAGACTAATAAAAACTGGGCACAAATTGAGAGGAAATAGCGCATCTGTATATAACTGGTATAGTGGGAATGGAAAATCTTTTCTTTTTTCTTTTTTTTTTTTTTTTTTTTTTTTTGTAAGAGTCTCATATATCCCAGGCTGTCCTAGAACTCATTGTATAACCAAAGATGACCTTAAACTTCTCTTTCTTTGCCCCCTAAGTGCTGAGATTATACTTGTGCACCCCCAGACCTGGCTTCTGCTATGCTGGGGAGTGAAGGAAAGGCTTGTGCATGCCAGGGAAGCAATTTGCCCACTGAGCCCCTCCCCCAGCCTCGGAAAGCCACTTTCCAAAGAGCAATGCACCCTCAGGGAAGTGCTCCTTTTGTCAAATGTTTCTATCGTAAGTAAATAATTCCTAAGATGCAAATGACTATGTGCAAAAAGAGTAATTATGGTGTTTCTCAGAATAACAAAAAATCATAAATTATAATTTGGCATTGCATTAGTATGGGAGGTTTAGTAAATTATAGTATAGTAACAGGGAAGTTTTATATAGCCCTTCATAATGATCATCACACTAATGAGATGATAAAGGGAAGAAACATTATAACTAATTAGTGCTGATGGCATCAGACTGTCACCGTAAGCATCGGTGACAGTATAGGAAAAGGACAGAGGAACCAAAAGTCAACACTGAATCTGATCAGGCATCCAGGGCAACTGTGAGACCTCCAGAAAATACGAGAGACAGAGGAGAGCACTGAACGCTGTAACAGCCCTCAGAGTCTGGGGTACAAGGAAGTCGCAGGACGAGCTACAGCTTCCTCAACAACTGTGCAGGTAGGAAAAACACGGAAGGGAGGGGATGCCTACAGAGTGAAATAGATTGTAGACCTGTCAACCAATTAGAAGGGCCCTGCTTGCCTACGAACACATACCAAACAACTATACTGCTGTGTTTTGCTTTTGTTTTTGTTTGGACAATTCAAGAAGCAAAACTCTAAGAAGATATTTTGACATTAAGGTTTAATGCTAGCTGTTTTGGGTGTGTTAATGGTGCTACTTGGTTATGATTTTTTTTAAAAGAGCTGCTATTTTAGAAATACATTTTGAAATATTTATAAATGAGCTGACACAAAGGTGTGGGCTCTGTTTCAAATTAACCTAGCCAGAGGCTGAGCCAGTAGGAGTGTGGGACAAGCCCAGCCGTGATGGGTTGACCTTTGTTGGGAGCAGTGATGGGAACACTGGGCCCATTTCACTATTGTTCTACTCTTGTAGATGTTTAAATTTTTCCATGATAAAGAGTAAAACAAGAAACAGAAGCCAGGCATGCATGGTAGCACACGCTTGGAACTCCAGCACTTGGGAGGTAGACACAGACCTCAGCTACACTGCAACTTTGAGGCCACCTGAGCTGTCTAAAGAACAAACAAACAAACAAACAACAGCACTGTAAGTGAAATTTTCTATGACTGAACACTGCATAAATAATATGTAAATTATATTGATATGATGGCATGGACCAAATAAGTTTACATATATTAAAGAACTCAAGAGGAGACAAAACACACAAAGCTCAAAACAGCTGTATTTGCTAATAAGCAGATGAGTGATTTCCTTTTCCAAATTCTTTGTTACGGGTACACTATCTTTTGAAAACAGAGGGTTAACTTTTAGCCTAACTTAATTCTGGAACCTCAGTAGAGAACCAAGTCCTTTCAAGTAAGCGCCTGGGGCTCTGGGCAGAATGCTGTCCTCTGGGCTGGAATCTGAGGCAGGTGGATAGTGGAGTGGCCCTGAGTAAGCTCCATGCCCACAGGAGCCTTCCTACCTTCTGTCTCTGTTCCTCTCTCCAGCAGTGACCTTGGATTTCTGATCCTTCTGCCTCCACTTCCTGAGTGCTGAGATAACGGTTGTGAACCACCACATGTGCTTTATGAAGATGCTGGGGATCGAACCCAGGGCATCACATATGCCAGGCAAGCACTCTACCAATTGAGCTACACCTCAGTCTTACTTTTGTTTTTTTCAATCCTAAATCTTCCCACCCCTTGTGGGATGACAGCCATCCCTTCCCCAAGCATCCCACACTAAGCAAGTAAGTTTGGTCATACATCACCTTTCAATCTGGGACAGGAATTTGGTTTCAAAGATACCCCTGGTCCGGAGTCGCTCTGAAATCTGCCCTCGGAAGAGGAGCCCTTGCCGGGTGAGGTCGATCAGGATCCGCCTCACTATCTCCCCCAGGTACATCCCACTGGTCATCTTCTCATAGCTGTTTGGGGGAAGGGGGATAAGACTGATGAGGGAAAAAGGTGGTTTTGGAAGGACCCAAGGCTGGGTGCGGAAGGCATGCCATTGGCACCGGAAGTTCATGGTTCAGAGAGGGCCCCAGGATGCTCTTGTTGCAGTTGTCAAATGAATATAACACAAAGAGAAGGGCGAAGTGAGAAAGAAAGGCTTCAGAGCCACCTGGGAGCCAAGCCCAGCTCCCCACATCGCAGTCACTTGGGGGGGCATGAACCCCAAATGTGAGCTTCATCTGTAAACTGGGGAACAAAGCAGGCTTGTAAGGCATACAGGGGACAGGTGCCACCCCCTCGTTTGGCCCCAATGTCAACTCTCCCCAGCCAGTTTTGGTTTTGTCTTAGACACGGGGACATCAACTTTGCCTTTGATGACGTCTGTCCACTAGACATCACAACAAGCTACCAACACTTAAGAGGTGCTAAAAATAATTCACCATCCTTTCCCCCTTTGCACAGGGCTCCATATGGCTACATAGCAAGACAGGAAGGGGCTTAGGAAAGAAGCAGCCAGCACCAGGAAGCCTCGGTGCGTGGGAACACAATCTCACTGCCGGTCTCAACTGTACTGGGGAGCTGGACTCCCACCAACCAAGAGGTGAATGGAAACCCAAGTGCACTGACGCTTGATGCCAGCCTCACACTCACAACTGTTCTAGGACCCAGCAGAAAAACACTGCAAAATAACATAAGGCAAGGCAACCTTGTCAGGTCCGAAGGAATCTCGGGGACAAATGGCTAACCCCAACAGGGTGCCTATTAGTGTAGCACAGTGAATGCTGGCCCCCTGGCCTCTCGCACTTCTCACTGTGCCTCTGCCCCCAAACCTCTCCAACCTATGGGCTTCTCCTCCCCACCTTCTCATTCCTACATAAGCCTGCCATTTTGGCCATGTACTCTTGATTCTCCGCTCCTGGCTCTTGGTCCACCCCTCATGGCCTTCTCTGGTTGATTAAATTATTGGAATGAGCTAATGGCAACGAAGCTATGATATACAAATGCAGGTTCGTTGGAAGCAGCTCGGGAGGGGGAGGGGAAGGGAGAGTGCTCACCTGGGGGGGGGGAGCGAAGGAGGGAAGGCAGGAAGGTAGGGAAGGGACAAGGGACAAGGAGGCAGGGAAACCAAAATGTCTGGTTTATATAGTGATTCTCTGGGAGAGGGGAAGCGCCCCACCCCCACCCCCACCCCCACCCCTAGGTAGAGGGCAGGCCATGGCAGCCAGCTCTGCAGCAGGACCTAACACTCTGTTCTCTGTTCTCTCTCCTCTTCCTCTCTCACTCTGCCCCCTCTATCTCTTCTCTTGACCTAGTCCGTCCCCCACCCCCCCCACCCCACCCCACCCCCAACACCCCCCACCCCCCGCCACTGGCCGTGTTATTGCTTTCTCTCCCTGCCCTGGACTCTTCCAGATGCCTCTGGCTGTGCTCTCCCTCACCACTACAATAAAAGCCTCCTCAGCCACGCCTTGGAGCAGTCATGTGTTCATTTCATCCAAAATCCCAGTTCCACTCCATTAAACTCTGTCCAGAAGTCTGAGTCGCAGCAGACAGACACAGACCTAAGACCCAGAAACTACCTGGGAGGAGAGAGATAAGTCTTCAAGCCCTTTCTAATGGGGGGGTAGGGGGTGGGGAGGGGCTGGGGGGTGAGGGGTGTGAGAACTGAGGCCAGGCTTCCTGCAGGCTACAGCACTCTACACTGAGCAGCACCCTTCAGCCTGAGGGCCCTTGGTTTTCGAACACCTGCTGCCACCCAGCAACAACGATCTCAACTGTACCAAAGCAGGGTGCAGGACCACCAATACCCATCCTGTCCTTGCAAAAAGCCTCTTCCCTACACCATGTTCTCAGCTCAACAGTCCCCAGAGTGGCCTTGAACCCAGGCTTAGTATATTTCCAAGCTGTCAGCCTCTACTTGCTTACCAGCCCTCATAATAAATCTCCGCTCCCTCAGTTTACATACTATAAAACCAAGCTTACCTGGGACGGAGAGCACACGTCTCACACACTCTAAACCACTCTCCGGCCAGTTCTAGAAAAGGTTCCAGGGGAAGGGCCTGGGTTCCCTCCTGGGGCCTAGGACACTAGCCCCACCTCAGTCAAGCCCTTTTGTCTCCACTCACCAGTGTGCGTCGGAATACAGGTAGAAATCTACTGTGAGGTATCTAGAAGCCATTAGTGATTTTTTTTTTTTCTGTTTTTTCAGAAATTAGTAATTGTAACGTACCTCACAAAGGCTTGTGATCCCTGAGAAGGTGTGATACCACATTAAGAGTCAATCTTCCCATGAGTCGTGGGGACCACTTTCCCCCTGTCCTTAAAAGGCTCAGGACCTTGACCTCTTAATGGGACCTGGTAAAGCCCACTCGGGCCCACTCGGTCACCACATCCCTGCTCTGTTACATGCAGGCACTTGCAAGCAGACATTGTGACAGCTTCTGGCTGGCTTCCAGACTCCACAAGCCTCCATGGTACCTTATGGTAATCAGAAAAGGGCCCCCTCCCTCTCCCTGTTAGAACATCAAGATGGCCTATTCCACTCCAGGATGATCCTGCGCTGACATCTGGTACAGAGGTGCAAGAAGCATAGACAAAGCCATCGGGTTGATGCTGCGAGACCCGAACTGCTCCCTTCACGCACGACATGCACATGACCACCTGCCCGGCTCACCTCTGCTTGCCAGGGTTCAAGGAGCCCTCGTCCACCTCCATGTCATACTGGGTGCGGATGTCATCTATGCAGCCGTTATCTCCAAATCCTCCCCACTCCGTGTTGATGCACATCCGGCCTTCGTCCCCTTCCACCAGCTCAATGTTCCTCATCTCCTCCATATAGCACACATTGCTTCCTGTCCCTGGAAGGAATCACCAAGGGACTTTAGTCCTCAAAGGCAACACTAGGTCTAAGAGAGGCAGGTGAGTGCCATAAATAAGTTGGGGTCTGAGACAGAGCTGAATGGGAGTCCAGCTTTGTACTCAGCTGGCCAGTCTTAAGCAGGTGCCCTATAGAGTTGTTAAAAGGAAAAGAATGAGGCGTCACGTGTGTGTTCTCTCTATGTGTTAAGTAGCCAATGAATGATACTTGCCATCTTCTGCAGCAGCAACAGCATCTCTATCATTATCATCATCATCATCATCTTCTTCTTCTTCTTCTTCCCCATCACCTCTATCACCCCATCATTATCATCATCATCATCATCATCATCATCACCAATCAACATTATCATTAGCATCTCTAGCCACATCATTATCCGCACCATTCCTATCATCATCATCAGCAGCAGCAGCAGCAGCAGCAGCAGCAGTAGCATTGCCATCATCACTACCATTACCACCATGCCCATCTTGCTTATCATCATCATCCCCAGCAGCAGCAGAGCCAGAGTCAGAACCCACCTCCGCAGCCCTAGGCCACCCCAGGCCACCATGTCCAACAGTGGCCTCCTTCCCTTCAAGACAACTGGCCCCAGAACCATAGTTTAAAAGAAGGAGGGGAGCTGGGTGTGGTGGCGCACTCCTTTAATCCCAGTACTCAGGAGGCAGAGGCAGGTGGATCGCTGTGAGTTCGAGGCCAGCCTGGTCTACAAAGTGAGTCCAGGACAGCCAGGGCTACACAGAGAAACCCTGTCTCAAAAAACAAAACCAAAAAAAAAAGAAGGAGGGGGTCTAAGGAAGGGGAGACGCAGTAATGGAGGTGACTATAATTATAACACATTACATACTAATATGAAAATGTCTAAAACATGAAGGAAGAAAGAGAAGAAAACTCCTTTGTGCATCTTCTCCTTCCTCAATGAAAAGAATGACCTTGGCTTAGAACCTTGGTGATAAATATATTAAGAAATGCCTTGGGAATTAGTTAAGCTAGACCCACAGACCGAATCACACCACCTCTGGAGCAGCCTCTGGCAACAAAGCAATGACCCTGTCAGCCCTCAAAAGAGTCAGATGGGTCCAGGCCAGTGTCGGGGGGGGGGGGGGCACCTGACTGATCACATACCTGCAATCAAGCCAATCTCACAATTGGGATCTTCATAGCCACACGTCATCATGGTCCCCACCGTGTCATTCACTATTGCAACTATGTCCAGGTCAAACTCCTGCAAAGGAAGAAAGCAGAATGTGCAAGGGGCACCTGCGCCCAAGGCAGACTGAGGTCTGTGGCCTGTGGCCTGGGCATAGCATGGCAGAGCACGGGAGGAGAATGGCCCAGGGAAAGAGGACAAGGTCCATCATGAGCCCCCCCACCATAGCCTACGTTTCTCCTCTTGATGGCTTCTCTGAGCATGTCCACCACGTCCTCCCCTTCACAGTCAGTGGCCTTGAAGCCTTTGGTCCACCCCACTAGAGTCCCCTGAAACAAAGAAGGATAATATCACTTGGGTAGCAGTCCTCAGGGTCACAAAGAAGCTCAGATCCCACAGACATGAGATGCTGAATCTGGTCACTGGTGGAACATGCTTGTTCTTGGCCTGTTTCTACCGCCACTAGCCCAGCATGGCCCAGACAAGGGCTCCTGCCAAGTCTGTTCTTCTGTATAGTCTTCAAGAGTCAGATGTGTTTCCTGTCACTGTTACACAGAATCAAAGTCTAAGGCCACTTTTTCTTCCTCCTCCTCTTCCTCCTCCTCGTCCTTGTCCTCCCCTTCCTTCTTAGATTTATTTATTTATTATGTATACATTGCTCTGCCTGCACGTACACCTGCAGGCCAGAAGAGGGCATCAGATCACATTATAGATGGCTGTGAGCCACCATGTGGTTGCCAGGAATTGAACTCAGGACTTTTAGAAGAGCAGTTAGCGCTTTTAAGCTCTGAGTCATCTCTCCAGTCCCAGTTTTTAGTTTTTTAAGATAGGGTTTTTTGTTTTTTCTCTGTGTAGCCTTGACTGTCCTGGACTCACTTTGTAGACCAGGCTGGCCTCAAACTCACAGAGATCTGCCTGCCTCTGCCTCCCCAGTGCTGGGATTACAGGTGTGCTACCATGCCTGTCTGATTTATTTATTTTTTAAGTCTGTGTGAGTGTGTGAGTGAGTGTGTACCATGTGTGTGCAAGTTCAAGGTCAGAAGAGAATGTCAGATGCCCTGGGAGTGGAATTACAGAGGATCGTGAGCCACCATGTGGGTGCTGTGAACTGAACCTGAGTGCTTTTTGCAAGAAGAGTAAATGCTCTTAACTGCTGATGCATCTCGCCAGCCCCTAACCTCATTTATAAACCAAGGAAACAAAACCACAGAGAGGAGGTTAAAGAACTTACCCAAGGTCACGCAGGCAACAAATAAGAAGCCTGACAATTCACCTCAGACTCTGTGGTTGTCCTGTTCTTCCCCCACCCCAAGTTAGGCAGAGTCCCTGAAGAGCACAGAGCAGTGTCTGGTATAGAACTAGCATTGTGGATGCATTTGTGTACACACCATGTCTCACCTAATTCTCCTCCACCACCACCACCATTGCTGTCGTCGTCGTCGTTGTCGTTATCATCATCATCATCATCACCACCACAGTCATCATCATCATCACCATCATCACCACCACCATCATCATCATCACCATCATCACCACCACAGTCATCATCACCATCACCACCACCATCACCACCATCACCACCACCATCATCATCATTGTCGTCATTGTCATCACCATCATCACCTTCATCATCATCACCACCACAACCACCACCATCACCACCATCACCACCATCACCGTCATCACCACCATCACCACCATCACCACCATCACCGTCATCACCATCATTGTCATCCTGCTGATGCTGTAATCCGGGCTGACACTGAACTCCCTACATAGCCAAAGGTGGCCTTAACTCTTGATCCTCCTTCCTCTACCTCCCAAGTGCTAGTGTTCAAGCATTTGCCACCATGATAGCTTGGGAAACGCATTTCTTTCTTTCTTTCTTTCTTTCTTTCTTTCTTTCTTTCTTTCTTTCTTTCTTTCTTTCTTTCTTTCT
>OU015751.1:20210740-20221383 GCA_907169655.1 Acomys percivali | reverse complement strand
TCTTTCTTTCTTTCTTTCTTTCTTTCTTTCTTTCTTTCTTTCTTTCTCCCCCCGAGACAGGGTTTCTCTGTGTAGTCTTGGCTGTCCTGGACTCACTTTGTAGACCAGGCTGGCCTCAAACTCACAGCAATCCACCTGCCTCTGCTTCCCGTGTGCTGGGATGAAAGGTATGTGCTACCACACCCAGCGGGAAACACATTTCTTAAGTTACGTGGGTGAGCTTTCTTTCATCAGACAATAAAAACTCTACAACTTTGGCATCTCCCTGTTCACGTGTGCTGTTCAGAGCACATAAAGAAATATTGCTCAGTTGTTCTAATTAGCCTTCACTGATCATTACCTTCTCAAGCCTCTCCGTAAAATCATTAGACCCCTCTTTTACATTAATGTCACATATGTCCTTTTATTGATACCAGGCCATATCTGAGAGGGCCACTCCCTAGATCCAACCAATTGTGGATGAAAAATATTCAGAAAGGGATTGGAGAGATGGCTCAGCAGTTTGGAACACTGGCTACCTTTGCAGAGGATGCAGGTTCAGTCCCCAGCACCCACATGGTGGCTCACAACCACCTTGCAACTCCAGTTCTGGGGGACCTGACATTTTCCTCTGGCCTCCACAGGTGCTGCACACATGTGTTGCACAGATGCACATGCAGGCAGAGACTCAAAAGCAAACAAATACAAATAACTAAAAAGTATTCAGAAACAGAAACTGCAGCTGTCCTGATGCACACAGACATCTTTCTTATTCTTCCCTAACAGTGGCTCCGCGTTTCCACTGTGGGACACGATTGAGAGATGATGGCCCATATTCAGGAGGATACGCACAGGGTCTGCGCAGACATTGTGCCATTCTGTAGAGTGAATTTGAGCAACAGTGGATTACAGCGCCTGTGGGGCCCTGGGCCCACTCCCCTGAAGATACCAAGGAGTCAACTCTTTTGCAAATGACAAATAAGGAGAAACTAAACCCCTCTAGATCATGTGTTCCCAGCTGTGGGAACGGTGGCCTGGTGGCGTGGCTCAGTCAGCAGAGTGCTTGCCTGCTATACACACAGCCCTGGGTTCAATCCTTAGCACCACATGCACTAGGCTTGGTGGTGCATGCCTGCCATCCCAGAGCTCAGAAGGTGGGAGCAGAAGGACCAGAAATCCATGGGGGATCCTTGGCTACATGAGGAATTTGAGGCCTGCCTGGGATACTTGAGACCCTGTCTCAAAAACAAAACCTAATGTGAGCACAGACACAGAGAAACCTTGAAATGCTTCCCCTCTAGGGGCAGGGGCAGAGGCAGGGGCAGGGCAGGGGCAGGGGCAGGGCAGGGGTAGGGGCAGGGCAGGGGTAGGGGCAGGGCAGGGCAGGGGTAGGGGCAGGGCAGGGCAGGGGTAGGGGCAGGGCAGGGGCAGGGCAGGGGTAGGGGCAGGGCAGGGGTAGGGGCAGTCCAGGCAGGGGTAGGGGCAGGGCAGGGGCAGCCGTGTGCATGGCAGGGTCATCTTACCTTGTCAATGCACGTTTGTCTGCAGGGAAAGGAGAATGTGAAGCCCAAAGGCAGCTGGGCGCCCTTGAGGCCCATATAGTCCAGGAAGTCAGCGATGCACTGCACGATGTGGTCAAACAGCTGCCGAGAGAGAGAGGGGGGGGGGATGGTGTCCATGCATGGTGCGCACGGATGGGTGTGGCAGCTGGCACCCAGGCCCTAACACTCACCTCCTCGCCAGTACCCTGCATGATCTCCAAGGGGATGGCAAAGATCTTGTTGTACATTCGCACTGACCTCCGTCCACTTCTGATCTTCACCAGGAGGACTCGGAAGTTAGTGCCCCCCAAATCCAGGGCAAGAAATTTTCCTTTCTCTGTGATAGAGAAAGTGGAGGCTGCATTCCCACTCTCACATGGGTCACATGTGTCCCTTTAATGCATACTGGGTCGTATGAAAAGAGACCGGTGTTGGGCACTTGGAGGAAGAACAGGGGGCCAAGCCCAGCAAAAGTGGTGGCGGTGGCGGTGGCGGTGGTGGGGGAACATCAGCTCCTGGCCTCCTAAACCAAAGACACTTCACGCCCTGGCAGGCACTCTGGACCTACTGGGCTGAACCTGCACTCCTGGGCAGCTAACCTGAGCACAGGGGACTCTAGGAAATAGTTCCATCCTGTTTAAACAGGCCAGGGCCTCTCTCTGCAGCTCTTTCCCCCATAAACCTGAGCCTGTTCTTCTTTTACTGTGTGCAGGTGCGTTCATGACATGGGTAGGAGGGCGGGTGTGCCACGGCACATAGTTGGACGCCAGAGAACAAGAACTTTGTAGAGTCGGTTCTCTCCTGCCACCTCCTCATGCGCCCCTGGGGTGGCACTCGGGTTGCCAGGCTTACACAAGTAAGAATTGGTTTATACTTGTTCCCTCTTTCCTGGTCCCCATGTCCTCTGCCTGGGAAACCCCCTCCAGCCCTAAATCATGGAACTGTGCCGGTCCCCAGCTGCAGGACCTCCTCCTCCGGCTCTCAGCATTAGAGCCTGGGCCATACAGCCTCTCTCGCTGCCCTCCACTCACCCACTCGCTCCTACCCATCCTGATCTTTCTGTTTCTCAAAATTGCCAAAGGCATCCTTCCAGCCATCTCTGTTTTTCTTCCTGGCCCCTGTCACTTCCTCGTGTCACCTGCCATTGGCTTTTTCGCGTCTGCCTGGCTGGCTAAGGCCCATTCATAAGGACAGGGACTCAGCTCTTTGATGCACCTAGAGCAGACACCTCACATGTCCCCTTGAGGGACAAGGGTAGAAGAAGCAAAGAGATGAAAAGGAGAAAGAAATGGTTCATTTATTCTACTGTTCTCAGTTTTTCTGTAAACTCAAAGGCTCTAGATAAATCATTGTTGTTAAGAGATTCAAAGTGTGTAATCCTCACAAGTTTACCAGCTGGTGACAGCCACAAAATAGAACTATTCCCTCCTCAGGTAATGGGCAAAGTGATTTGTGAGGATGAAGTGACAGAATTCAAAGCAAACTGTAAGGCCTGAGCATGGGCCAGCAAGATGGCTCAGCTGGTAAAGGCACGTACCACCAAGCCTAATGGCCTGAGTTTGAGCCTTAGAACCCACAAGGTGGAAAGAACCAACTCCCACAGGCTCTCCTCTCACCTCCATGCGTGTTTTGCGGCATGTGAACACACTTGTGTAATAAATAAAAGTAAAAAAAAAAATGAAAGAAAAACACCAAAGGCAGTTAGCAAAGGCCGTTGTTCCCAGCAGAGGGCTGTGAGCGTTACAAAGGTGAGGCAGCTGCAGAGAGCTGGCTCCACAGCTCAGTGGTTTCCCTCAACCGAGCAGAGAAGAGAGCAGGATCAAGAATTGGAAAAGTCAGGGCTGAAAATAGTGGGGAGCAAGTCCTTAACCTGAAGGCCAGAACAGTGCCAGCCAGAGGAAGCCCTGAAGGCCCACACAAAACCAAGTGTCCAGAGGGAGGGCAGAGGCAGCATAGGGACTTCTGCTGACTCACAGTGTGAGGTCCAGTCCTGTTCTCACGTGCACCTAGAACACACACACACACACACACATACATGTACACACAGACACACATGTGCATGCACACACACAGACACACACATAGGCATATACACCTATACACTCACACACTTATGTTCTCCCACACTCACACACACACATTCATACACATGTGCATGCACACACACACAGACACACACACATTCGTACACATGTGCATGCACACACACAAGTATACACACTTATACATACACACACACACACACACACACACACACACACACAGCTCCAGAATTGCCCTCTACCAACTGTCTCCTCTCCTCATCTGAGACTCTAGCATTCGCTGCATTTGCAGATGGTAGGCAGAGCCCTGCTCACCTCTGTAGGGCAGGTGCCTGTGCCAACCTACCTGTGCCATCAGGCATCCCATAGACATAGGTGGGAAGCATCTTCACCGTAGCCAGAGCATGAGTCTTTTTTTTCAGCCCGTACTCCAGTTCACTCCGCATCTTGTCCCGCACATCTATGAGTTGTTCCGGGGTCAACTGGAACAGGGCCAGCACCTTGTCAATCTGTTTACGCTGGGCCTGTACCCGAGAGGCCACTGCAGTCACCATAGCAGCCCCCTTGGTACTGCCACTCTCTGACAGGAGGAAGCGAACATCACAGTTTGGGACCAGTCTCCTCACCACTTTGTGCAGGCGTTTGGGGTACCTGAAGATAGAGGTGACAGTCAAATATTGAACAATCGTATAAGCCAGGTCTGGCTAGCGGGAAGAGACACAGGCCTGGTGGGTGATGGATTCTGGAGGACCTGTTGGGGGGGATATGTTGGGAGACGGTCTGATGTATTTTGATGCTGATTACTGCTTGCTGTCTGTGACCCACCTTTTGCTTAATAAAAAGCCATCCCACCTGGGCAGGGCAGAGAACATAGGTGGAGCTAGGAGAGAGAGGAATTCTGGGAAGAAGAGAGACGTGGAAGAGAGGAAGGCCGCCATGGCTTAGCTGGAGGAGAAGCACATGGCTGGCGTGGATGGAGAATCAGCCCAGATGAAGAACATGAGCAAGTATTTGGGATTATGGATGGGAGGTAGCTTGATAGACGTTATTAGAAGCAGACGGCATGGGATTGAGACAGGGATCCCATTGCCTGCCCCCACTATGGGAGGTAGTTTAGAGGATTGATATCTGCCCTGCCCCAGGTAACTAAGGCTATTTTAAAATATAACAAGTGTCTGTGTCTTAATTGATTACTAGCCAGCCCTACAGGTAAAACAGATAATTTTAAAAACAATAGGGATGGGCTAGAAAACTAGGGCAGTAGAAAGGGCACTTGGGAGGCTAAGGAAGTGATGATGTTGCAGCTCTAAGGCCACGTGTCTGATGGGACAGTGTGATGGGAGATGTCACCTCTGTCCACAGGGGAAGGATCTGCTTGCTCAGCGCTTTCTAGGGTGCGTGCGCACTCCTGGCTTCCAATGCTAAAGGGTCTTTCACTCTGAATCCTCCTGAGAAATTGTCATTTCCCCACGTCTTCCTAGCGGGAAGAAGTCTTCCTTTGCCATCATTGATTTTTCCCATCATGACCAGGTATTTCTGACTTTCCGGTCTTTTTTATTTTAAGAGTTATTTCTTTATTATGCATAGAGTGTGCTGCCTGCATGTATACCTGCATGCCAAAAGAAGACACCAGATCTCATTATAGATGGCTGTGAACCACCATGTGGTTGCTGGGAATTGAACTCAGGACATTTGGAGGAGCAGCCAGTGCTCTTAACCTCTGAGCCATCCCTCCAGCCCTGACTTGCCAGTCTTACCATGCTGTAGGTATTACCTAGATAGTGGAGAGAAAGATGACGGACAGAAAGGCAGGAAGATAAATAACTAAATACACAGATAGGCAGGCAGGTGGGCATGTGGACACATGAGAGATGGATAAATGAATACACTGATGGATGCATACATGAATGGATGGATAGAACAGATAGATGATAGATGACAGACAGACAGATAGGTGGCCTTTCTAATTAGGCAACTGCTTTAACAGACTTTGGTTTGATTTGGTTTGGTTTTGAGATAGACCTTGCTGCACAGCCCAGGCTAGCCTCAAGCTTCCTCCCTTCCTGCCTCCTCATGGTGGAGGTCTTCATTGCTCTGCCCTTTATGTTCTAGACAGCCTGCCTCTGGTCAACCCCTCTGAGTTCTGTAATCACTGGCATGCACCAGCAAATCAAGCTAAGGCCCCCTTCTCTTCGAGAGTGATTCCCCAAAAGCACCCAGCCAGCTATGGAAATCTTAGACCCATTAAGAGGGAGTTGATTCCAGCCACCCAGATTTGCAGCACAGACCTGAGGGAGTACCAGGGCTCAGCTCCAGGGGCCACTCGGCAGTGGGTAGCACTTACTGAGGGTGTGTTTTGTAAAGGGTCCCATCCATGCCCACTGTGGTGCGGAGCCGGGTCAGCTTCTTGTTCTCCCGGAGGCGTGTCAGGATGGCAGCCAGGGCAGCAGCGCAGAGATTGGCCGAGCGGAAAGAGACGATGGTGCAAACATGCTGGACAGCAATGCAGTCTGACTCAGAGGGGTCCAGGCCCAAATCCACCAGGATCTCTCTCGTGTTAGCCAGGCCTTCTTTATTCCTAGCCAGGAGACAGGAATGAGGAATCCACACTTCTCCACACTGTGAACATCCTCCTGGGATGTGCTCTCAGGATTGCGGGCACTACCTCATAATAGCATGGTATAGCCAATAGCAACAGCAGCATCGAAAAGAACAGCTGCCGTTTGCTAAGCACGCACCATGTGCCAGGTACCTGCTAAGGCTCTGGCACACAAGTCAACTCATCTGGTCCTCACAAGAATCCTGAGGGCAGCCGGGCGTGGTGGCGCACGCCTATAATCCCAGCACTCAGGAGGCAGAGGCAGGAGGATCGCTGTGAGTTCGAGGCCAGCCTGGTCTAAAAAGCGAGTCCAGGACAGCCAAGGCTACACAGAGAAACCCTGTCTTGAAAAACTAAAAAAAAAGGATCCTGAGGGAAGTACTACTAGAAGCCAGCACAGGTGAGAGGTCTGAGGCAGCATGTGAGTGACTTGTCCCTGCTCACAAAGCTCCTACATGCTGGAGCCACGGCTTGAACTCTGGTAGTTAGATTTCAGTCCACGCTTTCAAGCACCCCACGTTCAATGCCACTTAGGTTCCATCTCTGCCCTTCTCTGTGCAGATCCAGGCTCCACCCATTAGACTGGTGGCAAAGCTCAGGGCAATGCTAAGGGTTCCATACCTGAGGAGCAGGTCTCTGACCTGACTGAGCTAAGCTCCTTTATCACACCATTGCAGGGCTTTGAGTGTAAAGACACAAACCACCAGATCAAAAGGCAGCCATGCCAGGACTCCGTGGGGAAAGACTCAGGTTACAGAAGGGCTCTGAGGCTCCATACAGAGTCTATGGGCACCATGATGGGTAAAGCTACACGCAAATGTGCAACTTAGGATAAGTCTCCAGGACTTGAGTTGAACTCCCCAAGGAACCTGTGACTGCCCAAAGCAGGGGAGAAAGGATGGCTTCCTGACAGCAAAGACCCTGCCTAGTGAAACCCACAGGAGTGTAACACTGAGCCACAGCAGAGATTTCTAGCTTGCCTGAAGCCAAGCCCAGGACTGAAACTCCCTGTGAACGAAGAAGGTCCTGTCACTACTGTTGCTCCGAGTACACAACACTGTGGCCACCAACCCCAGCCCTCCACAGAGACAAGGCCGGGGCGGGGGGGATGCCCCAGCCCTCCACAGAGACAAGGCAGAGGGGACACCCCAGCCCTTCACAGAGGCAAGGCAGGGGGGATGCCCCAACTCTCACAGAGGCAAGGCAGGGGGGACACCCCAACCCTTCACAGAGGCAAGGCAGGGGGGACGCCCCAGCAGCTTACTTCTCTATGGCAGCCACATGCTGTGTTTCAATCTTGCCCTTTGTGTGAAGAGCAGAGGATTTTGCACCCCCAAAGAGGAGACCAACTTTGGCCATCTTCAGTAAGATGAGCCGGACCAGCTCCCCCATGTACAGGCCACTGATCATCTTCTCGAACCTGCAATGGGATCAACGGGTCAGTGGAAGCGACACCTCAGGCTAAGCAATAGGAGTTCCCAAATGTCCCGGTTGGGGTGGGGGGTGGGGGTTGTGGGGGGAGGAGCTGCTCCTACTTCTCCCATGAACAACCACAATGCTGTTGACTTCTCAATCATCCCATGACAACCAGGATGCTTCTAACCCCGACACTGGGCATCTGTCTCAGAGAGCCTGGTGCTGAGATTTCAATCTGGAGTGTCCACTGAAGACCGGTTTGTCAAAGGCCTGCTCCTCAGACTACCTGGCACTGTCAGGAAGTGGTGGGACCTTTATGAGGGGGCCCTATAAAGGTCACCCACCATTATGGGCATTTCCTTGAAGAGGAAAGTGGGTTCCCAGCCCTCTCTCTTCTTTCTGTGTCACATCCAGCCATGAGGTAAATGGCTTCTTCCACTATAACATGCTGCCAAAGCAATGGGGTCAGCTGACCATGGACTAGAACCTCTAAAACTGTGAGCCAGGCGAACCTTCACAAGCTTAGGCATTTGTTACAGTCGCAGAACGCTGACTGACATGAAGTTTGGAGAGCCCAGCGAAGGCCCATCATGACAGGGGCGGAAGACCCCAGGAGGCAGCCCTCACCTCCACTCTGGTCTCTACACCAGACAGCTGCTACCTGTAACAGGAATATAACTTTCAGTCTTCAAATTAGTAAGATGCAAAATCCAGAACTATCTGTTTTCATAACCAGACCTACACATTGCAATACAAAAGCTTTTAGACCATGAGGGCTGGAGAGAGGGCTCAGGGGTTAAGTGTATTTGCTGCTCTTCCAAAGGACCTGAGTTCAGTTCCCAGCACCCACATGAGACAGCTAACAACCATCTGTAACTCCAGCTCTGAGGGGGCACCTGCATTCACACCTGCACAGGTGCATGTGCACACATGTACACACACACACACACACAAATAAAAACTAATAAAAAACAATAATCTTAGAACATTGAAGAAACAGAAAGCAAGCAAATGAGATTCAGGTTTGATTTAAGAGAGTGAAGCAGAGCTGAATGAAAATGACAGTCTGAGAAGCACTGCTGCCTTGGCTTATAACAGCTCATGGACACAAGAAACCAGTATGTGCAGGATAAACACTGAGATGCGAAAGGTGCGTGAGGAGAGGCCAGCAATGCCAGCTGTGCAGTGAGCCTTGAGTAAGCTCAGCGCACAGGAAGGAGCTGCTGCAGGTGCCAGAGAAGCTGTTCTGCAGGCCATGGCCAAGGCTCAGAAAGAATGTGGCTGAACAGCAGACACAGATGTTGGTGGTTGTGAGGTGAGGCTCCTGAGGATGTCAGGTGGCTAGGGAGCCCCAAGGAAGCACACACTGAAAGCCCTGGGCAGGGTCCCGTGCTTTTTTTTTTTTTTTTTCCATTTATTTTTATTTCACATGCATTGGTGTTTTGGCTGCATGTATATCTGTGTGAGGGTGTCAGAACCTCTGGAACTGGACTTAACAGATAATTGTGAGCTGCCATGTGATTGCTAGGAAGAGCAGCCAGTACTCTTAAGCCCTGAGCCATCTCTCCAGCCCCAGGATCCTGTGCTTCCTGTGTCTGGCTTTCCTCCTTTACCATTCACCTATATACCCCGATGTCCAGGAGGGGCTGAGTGAGCAGGAGCCGCCCGGTGCTGATGCCCGGATGGTGGGTGACAAGAAGTCACTCACAGTTGCTTCCCAGGGTTGAGCGAGCCGAGGTCCAGCTCTCTGTCAAACTCTGTGCGGATGTCCTCCAAAGCGCCATCATCCCCAAAGGCCCCCCACTCTGTGTTGATGCACATCCTCCCCTCGTCGCCCTCCACAAGATCAATGTTGCTCATGTCCTCCATGTAACACGCGTTGGTGCCTGTGCCTGGAAAGAGGGTCAGAGAAAACACTCAAAGAGAAGGAGAAGAGGGGTAATCCAGGGAGAACTCAGCTACCCCAGTGCTGTGCTCTTGCTCTGCCCTGCTGCCTCAGGCAAGCCTAAGCTCTCAAGGGGAACAAGGCCCACATATGAGGCCCGCACACCTCAGGTCATGACGGTGTGCAGCTATGAGTGGAGGCAGCTGTGAAACCATCCCTTGTGAATATGCATTAATGCTTTAAAAAAAAACAAAACAGGGATGAGGGGGTAAGCCAAAACTGTTCTTTAAACCCTGCGCCCCCATGCCTATGTACCACCCACCATACCTGTGTACATATATGTGTGTGTGTATGTATGTATGTATGTATGTATGTATATATATACACATATGTATATATATATATATATTTTTTTTTTTTTTGGTTTTTCGAGACAGGGTTTCTCTGTGTAGCCTTGGCTGTCCTGGACTCGCTTTGTAGACCAGGCTGGCCTCGAACTCACAGCGACCTGCCTGCCTCTGCCTCCCGAGTGCTGGGATTAAAGGCGTGAGCCACCACGCCTGGCTTTATTTATTTATTTTTTTTTAAGAGAAGTTTAAGGGCTGGAGAGATGACTCATCAGTTAAGACCACTGCCTGCTCTCCCAAATGTCCTGAGTTCAGTTCCCAGCAACTACATGGTGGCTCACAACCATTTATAATGTGATCTGGTGCCCTCTCCTGGCATGCATACAAAACACTTTTTTGGGGTGTTTTGTTTTGTTTTGTTTTTCTTTTTGGTTTTGGTCTTGGTTTTGGTTTTTCCAGACAGGGTCTTTCTGTGTTAGATTTAGCTATCCTGGACTTGCTTTGTAGACAGGCTGGCCTTGAACTCACAGCAGACTGCCTGCCACTGCCTCCCAAATGCTGGGATTAAAGGCATGCACCACCACGCCCGGCCTAACACTGTATTCTAAACAAACAAACAAACAAATATTTTTTTAAAAGAGAGAGAAAGAGCTGGGGGGGGGGGGCGGAGACAGGCAGATCGCTGTGAATTTGAGTCCAGCTTGGTCTATGAAGTGAGTCCAGGACAGCCAAGGCTACACAGAGAAACCCTGTTCTCAAAAATAAATCAATAATAATAATAATAAAGTTATTATTATTATTATTATTATTATTATTATTATTATTATTATTATT
>OU015751.1:20123698-20198103 GCA_907169655.1 Acomys percivali | reverse complement strand
ACACACACACACACACACACACACACACACACACACACACACACACATGCACACATCGAAAACCCAGTCTGTCCTGTTCTTATGAATGAACCATCTGTGGGTCAATGTCCAACCCAGCATTATCAATAGGTCAAATACGTCAATATGCTGAACTGGAAATGAATGTCAGGCAGTGACCTTCTTTTAGTCATAATGTCATTCGGAGGTTTTCAAACATGGTGCAAGGTTCTGAGGACAAATCTCTGCAGGGAAGCACGTCCCAGGAACTTGACGGCTCCAGAGGCAGAAAGTGTGCAAACTGTCAGGCAGGAACCACTGAGAGAGAGTTACCACTCAGACCATGGACTGTGCCTTTTGACAAGCTGATTCTGACTTATGGAGGAATGTCCTCTAAGCTGTGACTTGGACCAGCTACAAACCAGTCTGCCCACAAGCCCAAGGCACCTGCTTGGGTCCTTGCTTAGGGTGGCTTCTAGGGATCCCTGACTTTCTTGCTGCCCATGGTGGGGGAGAAACTGAACCCAGGTATCGAACAAGGCTGACCCTTCTCCCAGAAAACCCAGAATGCATCAATGGAGCCTGTACATGAGGTGGTGAATGAACATGCTCCAGATTTATCCCAGGCTAGAACAAAAGGCTAGCCACTAAAAGGAGTCAAGGGAATGAAGTGCCTTTACAAACTAAAGGTCCCAGCCTCAAAGAGTCCCCTTAGGGGTAACGTCTCTGCCTGGCAGGTAGAAAACAGAAAGTGAGTTCTGAAACAGGGCTGCACTTTACACTCCCTCAAGCAATCAAAGGAGGCTCTTTGAGGCTACGCAACACAGGACAGACTACACCAATTGTTACAGAGGATGGGTTTCTGCAACCGGTGGGGGGTGGGGGGCACCAGCACAGGAGGGCTACAAGGGGCCACACTTCCTCTCTCTATTTTGAAAAGCATTTTGAAGACTAGAAGAGGCATCTGTCAATTTCAGCTTGATCCTTATTTCACTTTGAATGTCCTGGGTGACCTTGGCGGAGTCTGGCTGCCCAGAGGACTCCTGTCATCAATTGAGATATCGCATGCCTCCTCCTTGCTGTTGCCAGCAGCCAGGGAAGCAGGCTGGGCTCGTTTTAGCTGTCATGACAGAATGCCGATTTCATCAGTCAGCTACAGCCCATCTTGATTTTGGAGATGAGTACCCGAGCAAAGCAGCCAAAACCCCCACACCATTAATAGGACATCACTGGCCAACAGCACATACTCAAAAATTACAACTGTATTAAAAGTTACATCCCAGCCATGCCTAATGGCTTGTAATTCCAGGTAATCAGGAAGCTGAGGCAGCAGAAGTCTGAGACCTGTGTGAGCCATACAATGAGATTCCATCTCAAAATAATAACATAAACCCCACATTTCTCTTGGTGCCCCACTTTATGTGATTTCAAACACATGAATAATCAGGTGTGCTTTTACAAGCTCTGGTTCTTTACAAATGACTCGCCTTCATTGTGGCCTCACTCCTAAATGGCCCTGAATTGGCACAAAGTTCCTTGAGCCTTCTAAAGACTTTCATAGCCCGTATTTGCCAAGAGGCTCTGACTGAAAGCCAGGACTTGGGACAGTAAGGAATGCAGGAGACTTGGCTCCCAGTATCTTTTCTAATCAAGTCTCTTAAATCCTTTTTTTCTTTCCATGCTGGGGCTTGAACCCAGGACCTCACACAAGCTAGGCAAGCACTCTACCATTAGAGCTACCGGACCGCCTCCCTCCCCCCGCCCAGCGCCATAATCCCTTTTGATGTTGAGAGGGAATCATTTGCAGCTGTCAGTGTGGACTGGGCCGGACACTTCAGCTTCGAGAGGCCATACCTTCTTGATCTGATCCTCCTTCAGCTTGGCGAAGTAGAACGCCATCAAGTGTACCGCAAACATGTTTGCCGAGTTTGGTTGTTTCCGATACAGGCAGAGATTTCCCGACCAGTTGCTGCTGTCCCTCTTCCAAGTGCTGTACACTTCTAGTTCAGGCTGGGAGCGGGGTGCTGGGACTAAACACTTCCAGCTGCCTCGGTTCAATGATTAAACTTCGCCTGTCGCTGGCCCCTCCCTCTGCCACACACTCAATTGTCTAACAGGAGGCTCTGGTGGGAGCTATAGGCCAGACGAAAGGAGGCTGGGGACCACAAAATCTTGTTGCTAAGCAACGTGCTCGGGTCTGTGCTCCAAGCCGACTCAGCCGGGGAAAATCTTGTGAGAAGTTGGGGGGCAAAACAAAGCCAACTTTAAGCAGTAAATCTCAGTTCCAGGGTTGCCCCTTCCCAGCCAGCCAACAGAACTGTAGACTCCTGGACCCTCTCGGCACCATCATTTTGTTTTGGTTTTTGTTGGTTTTGTTTCTCAAGCAGAGTTTTTCTGTATAGCCTTGGCTGTCTTAGAACTCAATCTGTACACCAAGCTGGCCTCGAACTCAGAGATCTGCCTGCAGCTGTCTCTTGAATGCTGGGATTAAAGGCATGTGCCACCACTGCCCAGCTTCTGAGGCATCATCTTTTTTTATTTTTTTATTTTTTTAGTATACAGTGCTCTGTCTGCAGGCCAGAGGAGGGCATCAAATCACGTTGTAGATGGTTGTGAGCCACCATGTAGTTTCTGGGAATTGAACTCATGACCTCTGGAAGAGTAATCAGTGCTCTTAACATCTGAGCCATCTCTCTAGCCCCCTAAGGCATTGTCTTAACTAAGGTTAGCAGTGTCCTGGTCCTGCAATTTCAAAACTGCTGAGACAATTCCTCTACCTTAGCTTGCTTAGTGAAAACCAATCAAAAATAAATAAATAAGAAAAAAGCTGGGCATGGTGATGCGCGCCTTTAATCTCAGCAACCAGGAGGCCGAGGCAGATGTATCTCTGAATTTGAGGCCTGATCTACAAAGCAAGTCCAGGACAGCCAGGGCCCTGTAATTCCAGGTAATCAGGAAGCTGAAACAGGAGAAGTCTGAGACCTGTGTTAGCCGTATAATGAGACTCCATCTCAAAATAATAAAATAAAACCCCACATTTCTCTTGGCACCCTATTTTATGTGATTTCTAACACGTGAATAATCAGGTGTGCTTTTACAAGTTCTGATTCTTTACAAACCTTGTCTCAAAAAAAAAAAAAAGAAAAGAAAAGAAAAAAAGAAAAAAGAAAAGGAAAAAGAAAGAAAGAAAAGCATTCAACATTCAACAGTGATAAGCCAGACAGCCTTTATTTCACGAAGAGTAACTTGGGGCCGGGATTCATGTGTGTTTGTAGCAGGGAGTGGGGAGGGGGTACCGGGGACGGGGGGGGGGGTGGTATTAAGAAAGAATGGAAGCCACCAGGCCTTGCTAGAAGTGCTAAGTGGTAAGGATATGCTATCAATCCAGTTGCCTGGTTTTCTTGTCAACCTGTGCACTCCTCCCAGCTGCTGGCTGGTTGGTGAATTCCCATCTTTTTTTTTTTTTTTTTTTTGGTTTTTTGGTTTTTTAAGACAGGGTTTCTCTGTGTAGCCTCGGCTGTCCTGGACTCACTTTGTAGACCAGGCTGGTTTCGAACTCACAGAGATCAGCCTGCCTCTGCCTTTTGAGTGTTGGGATTAAAGGTGGGCAGCACCACACCCAGCTATGAATCTCATCTTATAGATGAGAAAGCTGGCCCTGAAAGGAAAGGCTAAGTGACTCGCTTGGAATCATGGTTGTAAATGCTTCAGCCAGGAAGCAACCCCAGCAGTTAGATCCACTGCTCATGACCCGTACACAAAGCTGTGACTCCTCCACCCAGTGCTCATCTCATCAGTTGGGAAAGGGGTTTCTTGAAAAACAAATTCCTGACTCTACTCTCCCGGACTTGAAGAAAATGCACTATAAATTAACTGCTGTCTAGATGGCGATGGCCACCCCGATGTCTCTTGACTTCCACTTTCCAGCCGGTCTCTGAATAGGCCGTGCCATCCTGGTCTGCTCAGTCAGCTCATGGTCTCAGCTTTGTCTGCTCTTCCGCTGCATAATCTTACCAATCAAAGCAATGACTGCCCATTGCCTGGGTGCGGCCTTCTACAGCTGCCTCTTCAGAAACCACCGGAAGTCTAGCTTAGGCCAGTCTTGTCTGGTTTAGGCCAGTCTTGATTAGATGATTACATACTTTCCACAGACTGACATAACAGCTTCCCTGGTGGAGAAACCTCAGCCCTTTCAGTCTGTTTACCCCTAAACTCTGACTTTTATCTCCCTTGCTTATCGCACAAGCAAACAAAAGGTTAACCTTCAGTTTCAACTCAGTCCCCCCACTCAAAAAAAAACCGCAGCACTGCTGGTACTCAGAAATGGTCTCAGACAACATCCTGGGCAGGCTGCCTGCCTGGGAACGCTACTATTAACTTACTTCCCTCTGAAGTGCCTGTGCACCACCAGCTGGGGTCATCCACTTCAGGCTGGCATGAGACTCCGATGGGCAGTGGGCAGAAGGAAATCAACCACAGCCAAAGGCCCCTGCCAGTCTCCAGCCACTATGTAGCTCGTCTAGAATGTCTGGGTCTTGTCATGGACTTTGCTTAAGGACACACGTGAGTGTTGTCACTGTTGTAACAGCTAATACCTATCTTATCGTCCATCTGACCCAGCACCTCAACACAGGAAGAGAAGCTCTCTGTACACACACGTCCATTTCCACAGAGCTTTGCTTTAATCCGCATAGCCTCATCTAAGCCCAAAGAGACATCCTTTAGGTACTGAGCCTGGCAGGAGGTCCAGACAGCCCAGTAAACCCTTGCTATTTATTTAGAAAACGCATGCAGCTTACAAGGTGCTTTGCTGTATTAATCCCCACAGAAACTACACTTTGTATTTTACAGACAGGAATAGAGCCCAGAGCCCTACTGGTATCTGGTGGAATAGAAATTCAAACACAGCCGGGCGGTGGTGGCGCACTCCTTTAATCCCAGCACTCGGGAGGCAGAGGCAGGCGGATCGCTGTGAGTTAGAAGCCAGCCTGGTCTACAAAGGGAGTCCAGGACAGCCAAGGCTACACAGAGAAACCCTGTCTCAAAAAACCAAAAAAAAAAAAAAAAAAAAAAAAAAAAAAAAAAAAAAAAAAAAAAGAAAAGAAAAGAAAAGAAAAAAGAAATTCAAACACAGGCAGTGTAGCACCATAGCACAGGGAAACCTAGGGACTTGTCTGGACAGGCAGCCCCAGCTGCAGAGAGCATCAGAAAGTACATGTGGCCTGGGTTCTCATGTTTGCATTTCCTTCCAAAGGCTATAGATTCATAAGTGCTCTGGGGGTCACTCTGACAATGAAGGCCAACTAGAGAATGCACAGCAGACAGCAGAGTCTCCTCGGCACACTAAAGTCATCACCAGACTGGAGTCTTCTCAAGGCGAGGGACCCCTCCTAAAATTCCTATTTCATCTCATCCCATTTGGTCCCTGAGGAAAAGAAGATGTATGCAGCCCTTCCATCTACTTATTAAAACATAATCGTAACCATGAGAAGGCACCAGTTCCATTACAGGGTTATAGGTACAATCAAAAATGCTGAGACGGCAGAGATAGGTAGACCTCTGAGTTTGAGGCCAGCCTGGTCTACAGAATGAGTTTTAAGACAGCCAGGGCAACACAGAGAAACCCTGTCTCAAGGAAAAATAAACACAACACGCTCTCAGGTTCCTAAAGCTTAGCATAACACATGTTTGTCTCTCAGCAAGCTGCACCATTCCACTATATCCTATATATGTTTGCTTCTGGTTTTGAGATACACTCTCACTATGTAGCCTTGGCTACCCTGGAATTGGTATTTAGACCAGGTTGGCCTCAACTCAAGAGATCTGCCTGCCTTTTCCTCCAGAGTGCTGGGATTAAAGATAGGGGCCAGGCATGGTGGCCAGCCTGGTCTACAAAGTGAGTCTAGGACAGCCATAACTACACAAGAGAAACCCTGTCTGGTGGGGGTGGGGTGGGGGAGGCATGTACCTCCACACCTGACTCTGAATGTATTTTTTAAATCTAAATACAGAGTGACTACATTATGACAACTGGATTTTGGCAAGAGTCTGATGAATTGTGCTGACAGTCCTGGGCATCTACTTTTCACAGGAAGTTATCTTTCTAAAGGCTGAGTGCCAAGCTGTAGATGTGGACTCACTCACAGATATAATATGCAAAGTGCTAAGTCACAGGTTATCAGTGGCAGCAGATAGGCACCAACCACATTTCCTTAAGTCCCCCAGGTGTGTAGTGACAGAGCTGAGGTCAGTATCCTCAGTCCACAGCTCATGCTGATGCTCAGAAGAACCCACAATAATCCACAAAGGGCTCTAAGGCAGGTACTTCAAAGCCCATTAAAAAACTACATGGGAGCCGGGTGTGGTGGTGCACGCTTTTAATCCCAGCCCTTGGGAGGCAGTGGCAGGCTGATCCCTGGTTCAAGGTCAGCCTGGTCTATAAATCGAGTCCAGGACAGCCAAGGCTACACAGAGAAACCCTGTTGTGAAAAGAAAACAAAAAACAAAAAACAAAAAAAAACAAAAACAAACCAAACAGAAAAAAACGAAACAGGAAAATGGAAGCAGCTGTGTTCTTAGAAAGTGTACAATCACAATTAGGTTGAGATGTGCACACGGGAATTACCACAAGCCCATAAGAAAAGGTGACATGTCATACCTTAAGACCAAGCTGCTCTCGGGGCTGGAGAGATGGCTCAGAGGTGAAGAGCACTGTCTGCTCTTCCAAAGGTCCTGAGTTCAATTCCCAGCAACCACATGGTGGCTCACAACCATCTATAATGAGATCTGGTACGCAGGTGTACATGCAAGCAGAACACTGTATACATAATAATAAATAAATATTTTTTAAAAGACCAAGCTGCTCTCATGGTGACAATTTACGCTCTCTACAATCAGCCCTGGGCCACTGCGGATCAGTTTCCATTTGTGTCCTTTGCTATCAAACATCTCCAGTCTCTTCTGCTAAACCAGAGCCCTCCTGTCTTCCACCGCCCATCAAAAGCTTGGAGAACTTTAACTTGCAGCTTGTAAAAGCCTCACTGTCTGCTTCCAACCGTGGGAATTCTGTGAGACCACAGGAACAAGAACCACTGCACATTTTAAGTCCTACAGCAAATTCTATTAGCTGGAGTTGTCCAGGCAGGGTATGGGAAGAACCACATTTCCCAGGTACTTCAGTCTTTCACTCAGGGGCAAAGAACAGGACAGAGGCCCAAGATGAAGCCTGCCATCTCAGGAAAATGAAATGCCGCCAGCTCAGGATCACCTAAAAGCTGAGATGCGACTACGACAGCTACCGCAGTGTGTCTGGCTGTTCCCCAAGCCTCTGCTCTGGGGTCAGATTCAACCCAGCACATGCTCAGGAAACTGGCTTATTTCTCAGTGTGACCTGAGAGGTCCATTCTCAGCCCAAATGGCCCAAACCTTCAGGTTCATTTAGGGAACACTTGAGATAGACAGGTTGTGACTCAACAGCCTATGTCACTTAGGCTTCCAGCAATTCTGAGCAAGACTGCCCGCTCCTTCACAAGTGCAGTGCTGAAGACGGCTCAACCACGTCTGTGCAACACCAAAGCTGGCACTGTCATTTCCTTTAACTACATTTCTAACCAGGGCAAACGGAGGCCACTATACAACAGACTAGCCTTCACAGAGCTGACTGTCCCATCACTTATTTCTCCGTGTGCACCCATGTCACAGAATCAGACTAGCCTAGACACTGTGGCCACAGTGGGGCACTAGAGAGACAAGTGCCCTTGCCCTGTTGAGCTGTACTCCATCATGATCGGTGTTTATTTCCAGCTTCTAGAACAATCTCTGGTAGTGGGTGTTAACAAGACAGCAGTGCATGCCAAAGAATTCCACCTGTGACTTCCTCAACAGGCCTAACAATTTCCCAAACTGGTGTGATGCCATACAGAGTGTCCTGGCTAGTCAACAAAAGGCCATTACAAAAACTTCAGCAAAACCTCAATCGCACTCTATTTTAACAGTTGTAATTAAGTAGTTTAGATAGCTTTAGGAATTTACTTTTTGTTTGTTTTTTCCTGGACTCCCTTTGTAGACCACGCTGGCTTTGAACTCACAGTGATCCTCCTGCTTCTGCCTCCCAAGTGCTGGGATTAAAGGTGTGCATCACCACGCCCAGCTTGGGAATTCACTTTTTTTGTGAGGAAAAAAATAAAGTTCAAGATGGCCACAATCCTACCACAGGCAGTGACTGTCATGTGCATAAGGATTTAAAAATGATTTTATTTGCAAAATTAAGAAACCTAATGAGGGAAGATTAATTCTTCTACCAGCTGCCACATTATCATTACACTTAACACTGCAATGCCAACTCCTGCCACATCCCCGGAACAACGTATCTAGCCTCACTATGGAGCTCGGGCTAGTCATCACAGGCCCATCGCCATCAGCATACACACACCATGGCCTCCTCCGTCCTCCCATTCCTACATCGATGACAGTGGGGACACTGACTTATATGGCATCTTGAACCTTGGGTCACAACCAGTTGAATCCTTCATGTGCAGCTGAAAGATTCATGCTCTGGTGGCTGCTGAACCCAATGGGCTTTGTACCCAGATCATCCATGCTATGGGAGCAGGCACTGACCTTGGTGACCTGCTGGACAGCAGGACCTGTTAATTTTATGTCTATATCATGCTTATGAGGGCAACTGACAGGTATTTGAGACTCGTGCTGCCCATTGGTACTTGGAGGCCAACAGTCTCGTGGTGAAAGCACTTGAGGAGCAGAACCATGACCTTCATGAGTTCTTTCCTTCAGCTGGATGGGGACGTGGAACAAAGCAGGCCCTCTGTACACTAGCAATAATCTTGAGCCGTGACGCACAGGCCAATTTTTTTCTTCCTTCCCAAACTTGTTGGCAAAAAAGCATGTTTGGAGAAGGTTTTGTGTCAAATCACTGTTCATGCTGAGCAGGAGTTGCCACAATATCCTGCTGGTTGGGAGGCCATAGAACTCATGATCACCGTCTTTGGAATAATGCGGGCTAGTTTCACCCTTAAGTTCCTGCTTATCCACCACAGCATTAATCTGGAAGCTAGGCACGGCGCTGACGACAATTATTACCAGCTCAGTGGCCCAGGCGTGCTTCTTGGGGCTACTCAGTGTCAAAATGGTGCTCAATCATACTTTACATTGTGAAGGCAACCGTATTATGCTTCATCCCTTGGTTCGCGGACTCTGGAGTGAGGGCAGAGGTCGACAGCCTTCAGCCTGCTCTGAAAGGGCTAGCCAGGCACAAGGAGTATGCTCCCTTTGCCTGCATCCTCAGCCTGTCAGGAGTAAATAATCCGGAGCATGGCCTCTTCCTGCAATTGTCAGCGATTGCACTGAGGGTAGTTACAGCTCAAGGAAGCACTTTAGCTGGGGTCACTGTGGGGGAACAATACCAACACCTCAGGGAGGCGGCTGGTGAGGCCAAACAGAAACTCCAGGCACATGCTGAGGAACAAGAAATTAAGAACTTTGGTCTCACCAGGCTGAAGCGAAGATCCTTAGTGAGTTCAATAAAAAGCATGAGATCGGGACCCTGCAGGCTGATGTCATAGTGGCAATAAAAATGTGAGAAGCTGCAGCAGTTAGCAGCTGCCACTGGGGGTGCAGCTGCAGGAGGACCAGGCCCCCTTGCTGCCAGATCCACTAATCCATTCCTCCCAAGTGGCCCTCCACATCTCCCACGTGCTCTAGGCCAGCATAACAGGGCCATTGTTGAAAGGGACCTAGACTACAATCCACGCATCAGTCTGAGGGCAAGGGAGTGAGCAGAGAGGGAACTCCTCGGGAGGCACGAGAGAATCCTACCCACCTTTCCAGCTTCTGGGTTCAGATAGTGACGGGGAAGAAGAGGAGGAATGTTAGGACCAGTGTGATCCCCAACAGTCAGATGCTGACCTTGACTGGGAGCAGAGCCAGATGGTCTGCCCCATGACGCCTCCACTACTGAAGCTCTCCCACCCCTCCGCATGACCACACTCCAAGCCTGCCTCATGGCAATGGGCTCAGTGCTTCAGATCTTCAAGCTGGTCCAGGCCAGGGGATGGGTTGGCAGCCAGAAACACCCTCTATGGCATTAGGAACCAGACAGCTCTCTCCAATCTGAGTCCCCACAGGGTTGATGGAAGCAATCAGCTACAAAGCCTATGCCCTTCTGATTATCCGCTATCTGGCAAAACTTCCCCAGGAATGCATCCGCTGCCACCTTCATCCCATGGCCCCTCAAAATCCACCCCAAGCCACTGAGACAGGAGGAGTAAATCCCAGACAGCTAGAGATCACTTACATGGCCATACTGAAGCAAGAAGGACTGTGGGCGGAGCTTAGCTATTATCCTGAAATGAGCGGTCAGCCTCATGGTTTTGTCACTCATGTCTGTTAGGGGATGAGGCCCCTGGGCGGAGTTCCACCAATGACGATCCGATAACAAGAAGATCGTTATCATCATTGGTCAAGAACATACTTGGGAAGATATGACACTGCCAGCCCAGTTAGAATACTGTCATGAGAATTTATAAGACAGTGTGTTCTTGGGCCATTACCTCATTACCCGTCTAAGCCTTCCTGTTTCACTTCACAGGAGCGTGGCTACCTCATGGTTCCTGACCAAGTTAAATGACTCCATTCCACTCCTCCTTCATCAGTGCCACCTGGACCCCCATCACTCCCACCCCCCGGGGCTATACCTCACCACAGGTGGTTAGTTACTTCCGAGACAGCACTCTGAGTTCTCAGGCAGCTACATTATTGGTTTTGTATTAAGCAAAACAAAGAAGCAAAAAAGCCTAATCAAAGTTGGGGTCTTTCTTTTTTCTTCGCGTCCCTGCTTTCTCTTTGCTCTGCTCTGGGTGCTGGGCCAGCCATTCCTTCTGGAGCTGCTTCAGCATGTCTGCAGTGAGGAGTCCTTGCTGCACCAGGCGAGAGGAGAGGGGCAGCTCCTTGGCCCCGGGGCTGGATGGCTCTGCAGCTTTACCCCCTACATTTTTGATGCCACGTGTCCTTCTTGCCGGGCCCTTAGCGGTTCCTGACAAACGTGACTGGTCCCCTGGTGGTAAGCCCTCCAGATTCAAAAGCCTGTGTGACTCAGAAATCTTAATCAGTTTGGTGATGTTGTGCACACCATCTTGGATAATGGCATCCAGTTCTTTCTGGAGACTTCGAACAAGGCCGGAGTCTGGAAACATATCCAGAAATCGGTAGCTGGGAAAAGAATCAAGAGCATTAGAACAATAGTGCTGAGCCAAGTGTAAGAACCCTTGCATACCCTGACAAAAGCTGTTTACACCCTTTTTCTATTAATGCAATGCTTTGTGCAGTCTTTATTTCTGGCCACTCCTGAGACTGTCCAAACCCCACTTCAAGGGATTTTGTTTGTTTGTTTGTTTTTCAAGATTGGGTTCCTTCATGGAGCCCTGCTGTCCTGGAACTCACAAAGGATCTGCCTGTCTCTGCCTCCCTGATTGCTGGACTCCCCAATTACAGGCCTATGCCACTGCGCCAGCCACATCAGGGATTCTCACACACTCCATCACGGGGGCTGTTTCTCTGCGCAGCTCTGCTCTGGAGCAAGGCTTCTCAGACATCAATGAAGACCTTGCTGAAATGCAGAGTCTGGGCTGTTGAGACGGCTTTAAGCTAAAGGTGATTACTTTATAAGCCTGACTTAGAGCGCAGGCCCACATAAAATATGGAGGAAAGGACCAACTCCACAGAAGGGGGGAGGGGGAGAGAAGCAGTTTTGTTTAATGCAGAATTGAAATCTGAATGGAGCCGAAGTTCGTTACTCCTAACCAGTTCTCAAGGCACACCAAAGCCTCTGATCAAGGATCACTCTCTCACTAGCAAGGGTAGTCAATGCCCTCATTAGGCAATCTGAGAGACTTTGAAATCTTTTCAGGAACGAGTATAAACCAAACTCAAGCACCTTTATGAAAAATATAATACAGAGTACCCTTCAATATCTTCCTAACTTGAAAGAGCAGAAACCCACTCAGGAAACCTGTAATTTGCTCCATGAGCCAGAAAATTGCGTAGAAAAGAAAAGGTTTGTTACCTTAGCCACAAGTAAAGATCGAAGACGTCATGGACGGCCTCAAGGTCCATGAGGTCTTTAATATTCTTAGGTGGAAGCAAAGGCCACTTGATGTACCGGCGTAACCATGCAAAGGTCAGGGGCTCGTTCCTGCTGTACTGCCTGGCGAACTGAGAGCAAAGAAGAGCGGTTGGTAAGCAGCCAGAATCCTCTCAGGTTGATAATCACAGAGAAAAAGCAAGTATAGCCTGTGAACTGTGGTTGTTTCAAAAAATAGGCTGGCTCCTTTTCTGCTTTATACTTTCTTAGGTTAAAAAAAAAGTATACATATTTATTTGTTTGACAAGGTCTTACATATGCCAGGCTAGCCTCAAAGTTTCCATCTAACCAAGAGAGGCCTTGGAGTCTCTTGCATCTACCTTCCAAGCACCAGGGTCATGGGAGTGTGTCACCATGTTCAGATTAAAATGTTTAAAATTAAAATGGGGTCATTTGGGGGTCCTGGAGAGATGGCTCAGTGGTTAAGAGCACTGCCTGCTCTTCCAAAGGATCTGGGTTCAATTCCCAGCACCCACATAGCAGCTCACAACTGTCTTAACTCCGAGATCTCACACTCTCACACCAATGCACATAAATTAAAGTTAAATAAAATGTTTAAAAATAAAATAAAATAAAATAAAATAAAATAAAATGGGGTCATTAGACTGACTCCTTGGGGGAAGGGCTCTTGCTGTTAAGTCAAACCTAAATTTGGTCCCCAGAATTCAACTGCTTTCCCAAAACCACTGTCCCAAGTGGCCCCAGAGGCCATCAGCAAGACAGCTCCTCACAGCTCCGGATGGTAAGGCAGCAGAATAAGAACATTCTGTAGCCGGGAGTGGTGGTGCATGCCTTTAATCCTAGCACTCCAGAGGCAGAGGCAGGTGGATTGCTGTGAGTTCGAGGCCAGCCTGGTCTACAAAGCTAGTCCAGGATAGCCAAGGCTACACAGAGAAATCCTGTCTCGAAAAACAAAACAAAACAAAACAAAACAAGCAACATTCTGTAGATTTCATACAAGTCCTAAGCAACTGCTGGCTTGCACTCTTCCGAGACCCTCCCTCCAGGCAAGAGGCTCCTGCTTCATTGAAATTGTTGCCTGAGGTGCCAACAGGACCAAGGCCACAGGAATCAGTTCCAGTCACGTGAGCACTCAGTACCTAAAGACTTCTCCCAAACCTCCCCTGTATCCTAGCTTTCCCACCAATGACATACTTGCAGGAAAAGACCTAAACACAGACTCTCAGACATACTGGTAAGGGAAAAGGAAAAGGCGATTTGCAGAATAATTCATTATAACATTTACAGAAATTCCTAGAGGCACATGTGGATGCCATATGGAACAACTCTGACAGCAGGTATTCCAGAGGCCTGAGGCGGAGGATGGCAGACAATTTTAGCCTATCTTAATGTGCTAATTTGACATAGCAAGTATTTGTTTATCATTTACATAATTTTACAATGACTTAAAAGGCAAATTCAGAAATAAATTTAATTGAAGTAGAGCTGATACACAGAATGCTAAGGCCTACGGTAGAAATGGCAAGACCAGAGAAGAACCCTGAGTTCAGTGGCATGAGACAACATCCTAGGATGTAAGGGCCCCCTACCTACAGCTCAGCTCTGCTGCCCTTACTCCCAGAATCCCGTGCTCCTCAAAAGACACCCCACAACTCTGGCGGCCACCACCAAACTCTCATCCCTTCCACCACCTACTCAAGTACAGTGATGGTAGCTTACAGTGGCCAAACACCAGGCAAAGTTATACTCAGAGATCAGCACGTCACTTTATGTCTAGGCTTCCCATATCTAGGGTATCTTGCAAGCGCTTTCTTTCTTTCTTTCTTTCTTTCTTTTTTTTTTTTAGTTTTTTTTCGAGACAGGGTTTCTCTGTGTAACTTTGGCTCTCCTGGACTCGCTTTTGTAGACCAGGCTGGCCTCGAACTCACAGCGATCCACCTGCCTCTGCCTCCCGAGTGCTGGGATTAAAGGCGTGCGCCACCACGCCTGGCTGCAAGTGCTTTCTTTTAATGGACAAAATACTGTCTGGAGAAAAATGGATCAATCTGAAAGAGCTCAGAATGACACTGAGCTGAAGACATACCTGTAATAATGATGAGCAGACAAAAGGCTGCTTCTTATTGATGGGGGCTGTGCAGAACACATACCTCACCCGGAGACTTAGCGGAATATGCTGGATCAACTCTGCAGAGAACTTAAAATCATCCATATTGCAGACAAAATACTGCCCATCAACTTGTGCAAAGTCTACAAAAATATCCTGGGGGAAAAATATATGTGAAATTACTGGGCTGCCTGGATGTGCTATCCTACTGGGTATGGGTAAAGAACTCAAGTCACAATCCCCAGCTGACCTCAGGAGAGGTGTGCTTGACTTACTGCTCTCTAAAGCTAAGGCGTTTCTCCCACACCTTCCTTATTTATATTTATGTATACAGCACTTGGCCTCCATGTACAGCTGCAGGCCATTAGAGAGCATCAGATCATATTATAGATGGTTGTGAGCCACCATGTGGGTGCTGGGAATCGAACTCAGGCCCTCTGGAGGAGCAGGCAGTGCCCTTAACCGCTGAGCCACCTCCCCAGCCCTCCTACTGCTTTCCTAACCTGAATTTTCTTTAGAGACAGAGGCTCACTATGCCCCCTGGGCTGGCCTCCAACTCTAAGGACAGGGGTGCACCCACACACCCAAAACCCCCAGATTTTGGAAGTTTTCACCAGCCATAAAAATTTCGGGTGTGGCAACTGCACAGCGGCAGAGCATCCACTCTGGCCTCTGCAGTAGCCAGTACGGACATGGCTTGTTAGCAGTTTAAGAAGGAAAATTGAAAAGAGCTTCCAGTTACAATGAGATTGGACAGCGTGGTCTCGGGGAGATGGTAGGCGAACATCTCAATCTGCTCAGCAGTTGGGTGAAGCCCAGCAGCCTGCACAAGGGAAAGACAAGATCACCATGAGCTGAGTTTTCCTTCAGTTTTGGAAAGGCATTTTCCTCTTCTGAAACAATGTCCTACATTAGGCTAGGTTCTTACCAAATGAGTCCCATGCCAAGAATATCAGTACCATAGAAAAAAAAGACATGACCATTTTAACCATTTACTACAACGAGAAAAGCCGATAGACTTATTTAATGAAAACAGCTCGATAGCACACGCCTTTAATCCCAGCATTTGGGAAGCCGAGGCAGGTGGATCACTGTGGGCTCAAAGCCAGCCTGGTCTACAAAATGAGTCCATGACATCCAGGGCTACACAGAGAAACCCTGTCTAGGAAAACAAAAACAAAACAGAACAAAACAAAACAGAACAAAACAAAACAAAACACAACAACAAAAAGAAAATAGCACCCAATAGCACACTATGTAGCCCCTTGTTGTATTTTAGTCAGACTTCTAGAATATATTATGATCCAAAAGAATGCAAAAAATGCCTGTAAGGATGAAACAATTTTCCAAACTGCAGTTCCCTCCATTGAATAAAAATGAACAAGGCAACTCCAGTTACTTCAATGTGGGTGAGAGAACACCAGAGAACATCTACACTGACATCAGCTGGCTCTTCGCATGCTGCAGTGTTAAGCAATGCCCACAGGTAAGAATGAGGAGGAGAGAGAGGAAATGGCGGGGAAGAGGGACTCAGAAGACGCAAGCCCTCAAGGTCATATAAAGTCTAGAAGAGATACACAGGATGGAGAGGGGCTGAGAATAAACTTCACAAGAGCCACCCAGGAACACAAGTCATGTCACCAGCCTCTGGCCCTGTTATCTGTGCCATCTTACTGACAAATGAAATGAGCCACTAAAGTAGGTTTCTAGAAATTTAAAAGCATTAAGTTAGCTTGCTTTAAAATGATTCAATAACCACATATGTAACTTGGTCCTTGCTTGCAACTATAACTCTGCTAAGTTTCTTCTCTGCTCAAGCTTCTCCGATTTCCACTTCACTAACATGACCCTATGTGTAAAAACCAGGCTAACTAAACCCGTTGAGCCTGGATCTTTCACTTGCACACAACTCTCTATCTTTGTATCGATGCCGCTCTAAAACAATAAAGGAAAGCCTTCTGTTTATTTACCTATATTGGTGGGATCAGAGTGGGAACTGGGGGGAGGGAGTGGAGGGGGAGCAGAGGACCCCTGAGGCTGGAGTTCCAGGTGCTCATGAGCTGCCTGGCTTGGGTACTGGGAATCAATCTCAGGCGCACTGCAAAAGCAGTATGCGCTCAACT
Organism: Acomys percivali; assembly: GCA_907169655.1. Lineage (NCBI taxonomy): Eukaryota > Metazoa > Chordata > Mammalia > Rodentia > Muridae > Acomys > Acomys percivali. Next base: position 20,181,761 of record OU015751.1, on the reverse strand, counting down.
GCTGAGCCAGCTGTGCAGCCCCGGGGGAGCTTCCCTGTCATGGCTTCCCCAGCTCAAGCAGCCCTCCTGTTCCCACGAGACTAGGGAAGGAGCGACCGCTGAGCCTTACCTGTATAAGATCCACGGGTCTATTCAAAATCTCCTTCAATAAAGGCAAGTCCTCATGGTGCATTGTTGTAACCTCTCCCTCCTTAAAGTGGGAGCTGAATCTACCGGCTCTGCCAGCGATCTGCAGGGCTTGGGAGGTGGTGATCGGCTCCAGCTCCTTCTCTCCCTTTTCGTTGATGCTGGGCTTTATAAGGGAGTAAAAAATGATTCTCCTTATGCTCCTGAAATAGAAATAGAAGTGACCCCACAGACCACACACAGCCCTCTGTCACCTGAGTCATCACAGATGTGCTCAGGCCAAATCTCATTTAGGCCTTGTCTAATCTTGCAACTATCCAAAAAGAAAAAAAAAAAAAAAAAAGCGGAAATGGAGCTGGAGAGACGGCTCAGCAGTCAAGAGCACTGGCTGCTCCTCCAGAAGACCTAGTTGTATTCCAAGTAGCCACACGGTGGCTCACAACCACCTACAACACCAGTCCTGGGGGAATATAACACCTCCAAGAGCATCAAGCATACAAGTGTTGTGTAAAAGTACATCAGAAAAATACTCATATATATATAAAATAATTTTGTTTGAGACAAGGTCTCTTTATATAAGCCTGGTTTTCCAGGAACTCATTAAGTAGACTAGTAGATCAAGCTGACCTTGAACTCAGAGATCCACCTGCTTCTGCCTCCCTGAGTGCTGGAATTACAGTTGTACACCACAACACCTGGCTAATTAATTTTTTCCTTAATGAGACAAAGTTAGGCACTGTAGCTCCCACCTATATCCCTTGCATCCAGAAAGCTGAGACAGGAGGACTGTTGTGTATTTGAGGTCAAACTGGGCTACCAATGGCTTCTAGGCCAGCCTGGCTTTAAAAAAAGCCAGGTGTGGTGGCACACGCCTTTAATCCCTGCACTCTGGAGGCAGAGGCAGACAAATCACTGTGAATTTGAGGCCAGCCTGGTCTACAAAGCAAGTCCAGCACATTCAAGACTAACACAGAGACCCCCTGTCTTTAAAAACCAAAAAAAAAAAAAAAAAAAACCCCAAAAAAAAAAAGGGGGGGGGGGGTGAGACTTCTTGTGAATTCTTTTCTTCATCTTCTTTTTTTGTTGTTTGGTTTCTTTTCTTTTGTTTTGAGACAGGGTTTCTGGGTGCAGCCTTGGCTGTCCTGAACTTGCTTTGCAGACGAGGTTCGCCTTGAACCCAGAGAGATCCACCTGTCTCTGCCTCCCTGAGTGCTGGGTCTACAAGCGTATGCCACCACGCCCAGCTTGTTTTGTTTTATTTTTGAGACTGAGTCTCATCTGTAGCCTGGTTGGCTTGCAGCTCAGTCTGCACAACTCTTGAGCTTACAATCTTCCTGCCTAGGCCCTCAACTGCTAGAGTTGTAGGCCCAGCTCTCAAGCAAGATGGCTGAACTGTGCATATCTACTAAAAAATCACCCTTTGAAAGGATGAATGTAGGATGCTGGAATTATTAACCTAAAGAAAATGACATCAAATGAAGTGCTCCCATACTGTGTAACAGGCATCCCCCTCACATCCCAAGTACGAGATGCTGAGGCACAAAGACTGTCTGAAGCCAGGAGTCTGAGGCCAGCCTGGGCTATTCAGTGATACCAACTGGAACAGTGGCTCAGGTTAAGAGTGTAGGCTGCTCTTGCAAAGGACTTGAGTTCGGTTTCCAGCACCAGTACAACTCCAGTTCCAGAGGATCTGGACCATCATGACATACAATACATGTGGTACATGTACGTAACATGTAGGCAAAACACTTGTACATAAAATATATTTTTTTAATCCTTTACAAAATCAAAAGAAACAAAAAAGACAAACTGAATGGTGGCCAGGAGCTTAAGGTCAGGTGCCACATACCGAACCCAAGGCAGGGCAGCCTGGGCAAGCGAGCAAGCTGTCCCAAACACACTCGCATGGGGAGCTGCCAAGAACTCCTAGTCTAGTTTTTTGAGTCTTCACAGTCTGGTCACTTTCACTAGCTAGAGATGATGCGGGCAGCACCTGGAGGCACCTGGACACCTGACGACTAAGAAACCCAAGTAAAGCCAGGTGATACCTGGTGTGCCCTAGTCGGGGAAGCACTCCAAGTCCAGTGCTCTGTGACAGTCTCTTTACTTCCCCAACCAGTAAAAAGCAAAAGCTCAAATATACACGATTACTTCCATCCCAACCAATTAGTAAACTGAAGAAGAAAAAAAGAAACGTGCCATCTAAGCCACTGTTTGTTATAAACAAATTACTTACAAATTCAGTCCCATGCCGATTGCATCTGTGGCTACCAAGATTTTGCATGGGTCACTGGGGTCATTAAATTTTCTTGCTTGAGCAAGTTTGGTTCCTGGAAGGAAGAGTTCACATTAATTCTTTTTATTTTTTTAAAGGATTTATTTATTTATTATTATGTATACAGTGCTCTGCATGTATGGACACCTACAGGCCAGAGGAGAGCATCAGATCACATTATAGATGGTTGTGAGCCACCATGTGGTTGCTGGGAATTGAACTCATCACCTCTGGAAGAGCTGTTAGTGCTCTTAACCGCTGCGACATCTCTCTAGACCCCCATTAATTCTATTTTTTCCTTACTGTGCTTTCTATACACATCTCAACCTAAATGGCAAATGTGAGAACTGCCACAGCATCCAGAGTAAAGCTAGTTATTACCAGGTGGGAGGCTGCCGTAAATCACAGCGGACTCCAGTCCCCGAATTTCAATCTGCCGGCTCACAGAATAAATGTCGTTCTTGCTGAAACAGACAATGCAGTCCCCAGGACGAAGGTTGTCCAAAGACTCCAGTGCGCGATCCAGCACGGAAAAGGGGGTAAGCCTCTCGTACTTCTGAACCTGCGACAGACACGCACGGAAAAGTAACACACTCAAGTCACTACCGGGGACCAACCACTGAAAAGCTTGCAAGGCAGTCAACCAGAACTAAAGGCTGCAGCCTTCGGGGGCAGCGCTTGGAAGCATTTATTATGCTGTGCCACCTTCAATTCTTGGCACTGCTAAATTGATGTTATTGTGTCGACATCCTTAAAGAACTGTAATATGCTGGGCAAGGTGGCATACACCTGTAATCCCAGCCCTGGGGGAGGCAGAGGCCAGCCAGGCCTACAAAGCGAGTCCATGACAGCCAGGACTACACAGAGAAACCCTGATTGCAAAAACAAAACAAAACAAACAAATAAAGAACTTTAATGTACATTGATTTTCAGGACAATGTGGCAACCTCAGAAAGATTATCGACTGAAATTTAAGATCAGAAGCTCATCTTTTCAGCCTTCTGTGGTTAGCTGCAGACAGCCCAAAGCAGCAAAATCCAAGATTTGAGTCTGGAATTTTTCCCACTGCATTCTATTCTATCTCCCTCGGTGTAGAGCATGGAATCGTCACAGGCCAGCCTAAAGCATTTCTTCATTTCTGTAAGCTACTCCTCACTACCAGGTAGCCTGGATTAAGGGTCACATGCACACACACCTCTAGGAGAGTCTTTGACAAAGGGTGGGCAGCAGGGCAGCATCCCATGGCTGGGGCTCAGAGAGAACAGAAAGCAGAGCCAGCTGAGCACCAATGTTAGCGGCTCTCTGCTTCTGACCCTGAAAACCATGAGCCAGAAGATGCCCGCCCTTCCTTCCTCCTCTCCCTTGGGCCTTCTTTCCACTACTTCGTCTGTTCTGTCACAGAGTGAGAAAAGTAACAGATACAACTTCACTATCTTACCCAGGGACTCTGGCAAGGCAAAACTAGGGCAGTTTTCAGAGGAAACCAGTTTCTTACCCCTCTATATCAGCAAAACGGATACACACTAGATCTGACCATTAGAGAAATACAAAGGCCCCAGCATGGGGAACACAGGACTGAAGATACTACAAGCTCAGGCTGGGCTTCAAACTCAGCCATCTGAGTTACTTAGTTCTAAGGAGATTTATTCATGAGCTGTGGGTGTAGCTCAGTGTAGAACATGAGTGCAGCCCTCGATTCGACTCCCAGCACCACAACTAAGTAAGTAAGCGAGTAAACATATCTGGCTCAGTCCTCCAGAGATCTTTGTGAAAACGAAGGTTTAAACACTGGCTGGGTAGAACACGCCTAGAATCTCAGCACTTGGGAGGCTGAAGCAGGAGAGTGGCATGAATTCTGAGGCCAGCCTGGGGTACACAGTGAGATCATATCTCAGAAACAAAAAACAAATCCAATGAAACAGCCTCACCCCAAAACAAACAAACAAACACGGAATTTGTGAAGGTGAAGCATTCCCCACACTCTTGGAAGACATAGGGGTCATGCTTCTCCATCAGGATCTCACATTATGAAGTCAGTCAGCTACACTAAAGATTTCCTTTTTGCTAAGCTGTTTTTAATTTTTCTTTTTTAAAAAATGCCCTTTTCAGTTTCATACACATATGGTACTTTGTTCACTGTGCGCTCGCTCTGTAGCTAAGTTCTGATTGGCCAGCCTAGAGCTCACACTGGTACCCTCAGCTCTGTGGCACAGCCTGAGAATGAACCCACAGTCTCTTACCTCTACTTCCTCCCCAGTTGTGTAGAGAAGCTCAGTGACCAGGTCAATAGCAGCAGATTCTCCGCACAAATGGACTTCTTCAGCACAGAGTCCTGTAAATGTACACGGGGATTTACACTGCTAGATTCTCTTCCTAAGGGCATGGTAAGCGCCCGATGTTTTCAGTCCCTCTGACTCAACCCTTCTTTGAGTGGACAAAGACAGAGTGCAGCTGTGTGAGTTCACACACTGCTCTGAGCGAGGCTGACCCACTGGAGGGAGCGGCCAAGCAGGATAGGAGGCTGGCACTCTGGCTAAGTGATGGCTGTCAGTCCTAGGCCTGAATCCTTCTGAGTAGAACCCCATGGGAGCTGAGGTGCTTCAAGAGGTGGTATGGGGGCTACTATAACCCTCACACTTTATAGGCTAGAGTAGGGGGACCTGGAGTTCAAAGTGAAACCCTGTTTGGAAAAAGAAAAAAAGAAGAAGGAGAAGGAAGAAGAAAGAAAGAAGAAAGAAGAAGAAAAAGAAGGAGGACGAAGAAGAGGAGGAGAAAGAGGAGAAGGAGGAGGAGGAGGAGGAAGAAGAAGAAGAAGAGGGAAGAAAGAAAGAAAGAAGCAGCAGGCCGGGCATTGTGGCACACGCCTTTAATCCCAGCACTTGGGAGGCAGGGGCAGGTGGATCTCTGGGAGTTCGAGGCCAGCCTGGTCTACAAAGGGAGTCCAGGACAGCCACGGCTACACAGAGAAACCCTGTCTCAAAAAAACAAAAACAAACAAATAAAACAAAGTAGCAGCAAGATGGAGGAGGAGAAAAACAACAAAAATCACTTCAAAAATCAGGCAAAACACATTCATTCATGCCTGTGATCCTCAGGAATTCCTGTTCTAGGATTCTACATAGCAATTAAAAATAAACCAAAAGAGCAAGGCACTTGGGAAGTAGAGGCAGGTGGATCTCTGTGAGTTCGAGGCCAGCCTGCGAGTCTAGGACATCCAGGGCTCTTGTTGTACAGAGAAACCCTGTCTCAAAAAAAAAAAAAAAAAAAAAAAAAAAGACAAAACAGAAAACAAAAGTAAGAAGCTACGTCCACCAACAACCCCACTGCTATGGTAATGTGGAGAATGTTCGGCCCGTGAGACACTGCAGCACTGCTTCTCAGGAGACAGCGCCCAGACAGCTTCGTCTACAGAGTGGAAAGAGCACGGTGAACAACAGAGCTGGAAGACAGCGAAACACCAAGTTCTAAGTCCTTCAAACGTCACATCCATCAAGACAGTCACGTGACTATAAATATGGCAGGACAAACTTTCTTTCCTTTTTCTTTTTGAGGGAGAATCTTAAGGTAGCCTGGGCTGACCCTGAACTTGCTGTGTAGTTCACGACAAACCTCTCAACTCCTGATGGGCCTGCTTCCTCTGCCCAAGTGCTGCGACAACAGGGATGATCCACCATACCTGGTTATGTCCCCAGTCCCAAACTTTGTAACTTTTTTTTTTTTGATGCCGAGGATTAAAGCCAGCGCCCTCCCATGCTAGGAGAGTGCTCCACCACTGTGTTATATCCTCAGAGATTAAACATTTCTACTTTAGTCATTTGGTTAAATTATAACATACAAAACAGGACTTTCATCATTAAGATAGTATTTAAATAATGACAGCTTATACTTGTGAGAGGCAGCAGCTGGCTGAAGCAGGAAGACCACTCACCTAGCAGGGCTCTGGTCCAGGCCCATCCCCGGGCTGGGTCTCGAATCATCTGAATTTCATCTATCACAGCCACTTCATCTTAGAACAAAAGAGTCTCCATGAGCAATAAAGCTACTTAAACTCCAATACCAACTTCCCCCTCGCCAGCATCATTGCCATGGCTTATTGGGTCCATCTTTTCTAGCATGCACACCCTGTTGACTCCAAGTAATAGGAACGACCACATCGGACTAGAGACAGCTTGATGGGCAACAGAGGGAGATTCTGGAGGGCCTGGGTCTGATGCCCTCTTCTGAACACTAAGGGCACATGTGTGTGCATGCGCCCACACATACTTTAAAATAAAATAAATCATCGCCCAGCATGGTAACACATGTCTTTGATCCCAGCAATAGCGAGCCAGACAGGAAGATCTCTTACTTTTGGTTGTGAGCTTAGTCTTTAACAGCTAAGCCATCTCTCCAGCCTAGACAGGCAGATCTCTTATAAGGTTGAGACCAGCCTGGTCCATATAGCAAGTTCCAGGCCAGCCAAGGCGCCGTTTTTGAAAACAGAAACCAACCACCACATCTACACAGCAGCAAAGGAGGAGGCAGATAACTATACTTCTGGGAGTGGGAATGGAGAGCCTTCAGTGAGCGAGGCACTTTCCCTGAGATGGTGCTCACCAGCAGCAGGTGCAGTGGGCTCCTCAGGCCTGGCTCTGCTCCTGCCTATGCGTGGAAAGCAAAGCATCCCCTCAGCTTTTCTCTAATGCCCACACACTTTCAACCATGGTACACTATTTCTGGAAGTCATATTTTCACTCCCCTCCTTGGAATACCAAGGAATTAAGAACACACACACACACACACACACACACACACACACACACGGTAATTTATACTAAAAACCAGATTAAAAATTACTCAGCACATCACGACAAAAAGCTAAAAGCCGGAAGCAGAGGACATTGTGACTTCTGTATGTTTCTTGCATGACTTCTCAACACACCAAAAAATTTAAAACTATTTATTTGAAAAGCTGACTTTAAAAAGAAGAGCAAGCAAGCCGGGCGTGGTGGCACATGCCTTTAATCCCGGCACTTGGGAGGCAGAGGCAGGCAGATGGCTGTGAGTTCAAGGCCAGCCTGGTCTGCAAAGCAAGTCAAGGACAGCCAAGGCTACACAGAGAGACCCTGTCTCAAAAATAAAACAAACAAACAAACAAAAAACAAAACAAGAGAGAGAGAGAGAGACAGAGAGAGAGAGAGAGACAGAGAGAGAGAGAGAGAGACAGAGAGAAGCTAGCTGTTAGCAAAACACCATATGATCCTTACTATAGTTAACATATTCACCTGAGTGCATACCCTGCTTTAAGACATAATAAAATCTAAACACTAGCAGAGAAAGTCAAGAAAACATACACCGTGGGGTTAACTAAGCCACTGTATGGAGTGGGATTGAAAAATTACATAGAGTTGTGTTGGGTGCTTACACTTTAGTATTTTCAAAATTGAAGCCAGAAGTTCATTAATCCACTGTATATAATACAGACTTTTGTTTTCAGCACTGAGGACTGAACCCAGGGCCTTGCAGTTGCTAGGCAAGTGCTCTACCAGTGAGCTACATTCCCAACCCATGGCAATTTGTTTCTCTATGTAGCCCTGGCTGTCCTGGACTTGCTTTGTTGACCAGGCTGGCTGCAAACTCAAGAGACCTGCCTGACTCTGCCCTCCTGAGGGCTGGGTTCACAGGTGTGCACCGTCATCCCTGGCATCATGGCAAAATTTAAACAACCTAAATATTCCTTGGTAGGAGAATGAAGAACTTTTTTTTCATAAAAAAGGAATACTGTGAAACAATTTAAATGGATGTGTGTGTGTGTATGTGTGTGTGTGTGTGTGTGTGTGTGTGTGTGTGTGTGTGTGTATAACACAACCAAACTATGTCTGCCTGTTTTTAGTTTAGTTTTGTTTTTTTTTTAAAGACAAAGCCTCACTATGTAGCCCCGTCTATCCTGGAACTCATTATGTAGACCAGGTTGCCCGGGAACTCAGAGACGCACCTGCCTCCTCCCGAGTGGCGGAATTAAGTGCTGGGTCACTCTCACCCATGACAGAGGACAACAAGCATCCAGAAGCAAGCACAGCAAGGTTAGCGACAAAGCTCTAAACATTTTCTTCTACGTTTTTAACTTTTTTACCATTAAGCCCTATACCCTGAGGTTAGCTATTTTCAAAACCTCCAAATGCTATTTTTCTGAACAGCATATACATACAAGGAGTTGCAACACTGCACATCTCCACAGTACAAGAGACATGGCTGGCTTGTTTCCCCTCAGGCTCAACTGTTAGCCGCTCTTCACCTGTTACCAAGTCGCATGGCACACCCTGGAAAGACAAAAAGAAACCCAGACTGACTTGAAAATGGTAACAAAAAGTAGCCTAGGGTAAAAAGGATTCATTCCATCACTATCAGACTTATTCAAATAGCTGAATAAACATTACCAATGTTTTTTATTAGATACTCACTTTCTCTCTCTGTGTCTCTGTGTCTCTGTGTCTCTCTCTCTCTGTCTCTCTCTCTCTCTCTCTCTCACACACACACACACACACCCCTACTTTGTTGCACAACTAACTTAGATAAATCCGGAGAAACATCCAATCAGAAGAATCCTCAGCAGAGAAATTGTAGCAGTTCCTGCTTTTTGAAAGAGAGACTCCTGTAGCCCAGGCTGGCCTCCACGAACTAAGTACCTATGATTTGAACTCCTGATCCTCCAATTCCCAAGTACTGGGATTATGGGCATGCACCAAGGTGCCCAGCTAATAGTTCTGGGTTTTGTTCTGCCGTAATAGATAGTGAATCCAGAGCTTTGCTCAAGCCAGGGAGATGCTCAACCACTGAGCTTTCTTTCTGCTCTATAGCTTGATTTTTTGTTTGTTTTCGAGACAGGGTTTCTCTGTGTAGCCCTGGCTGTTCTGGACTCGCTTTGTAGAAGAGGCTGGCCTTGAACTCACAGAAATCCCCCTGCCTCTCACTCCCCAGTGTTGGAATTATAAGCGTGTGCCACTGCACCCAGCCTCTAGCTTGATTTTTGCTACTCTGTGGGTTCTTCTTTTTCCCATCCTCTGTCCCCCTGTTTTCACCCCATCACTACATAGGAGAGAAAGGATAGAGAGATCTGTGCATCTAATGTCTTTCTTCTTGTTTCTTCTTTGAACACAACTACTCTCAAGCTGTAACCAACCCCTCTGAATGGCCACCAACCACTCTCTCAGGCCCCGCCTCTCAGGGCTCTAGCATTTATATAGCCTCTAGAACATTCCTATAATTCACTCAGTACTAATGGGGTTAATCAATGAACACGAATTGTTTTACACTTAAGAGCAACACTATGAGTGAAGCTGGAGAATAGAAAGGCCCCTCAGTTGAGCTCCCCGGAAGAAGCACCATCAGTGGTGGGGACACTGGGACAGCAGCCGCTTTAGCCAGGAATGCAAGGCTTCCCCAGAATGAGGGTGTTTTGTGCTTAATCTGTAAAAGTCTAGTCAACACGTAACCTACAGTATTTAGAAAATAAAAAGGTCACAGGAGACAAAAACAGAATAAGGGATTCTGAGATTCGTGCAAACTAGAAAAATGGCCATACCATGTGAGAACTCAGATGGGGATCCTAGAATGGACAGGGAGGTTGTTACTTGACAACTGACACACACATAAAAACGTTAAGATTTCTGTTTTACATATGTGCGTGTGGTACCTGAAGAGGCTGAGAGGATGCTGGCTCCCGGGAGCTGGAGTCATCAGCACTTTGTGATCTACCCTACATGGATCCTCTGCAAGAGCAGCAAGTACAGCTGGGCAGGGTGGCGTGCGCCTGTAAACCCAGAACTCGGGAGGCAGAGGTGGGCAGACCTCTGTGAGTTTGAGGCCAGCCTCTGTCTTGAAAAACAAAAAGACCAAAACAAAACAAAACAAAACAAAAAAAACCCAACCCCCCCCAAAAAAAACAGCAAGTAATCCTAACCAGTGATGCCATTTCTTCAGCCCAACAAAACTTGAATTTGAATATGGATTAAGTATTAAATAATAATAGACTACTGATTAAATATCCTTTCAAATAAATATGCTATAGTTATGTTAACAAAAAAACCCAACCAGGTCTTTGTTATGAAATATCCAAAATGTATGGATAAAGCATTATGTATACAAAAAGCAATCTTTTTAAAATTCATAATACAAATTATTTAAACCAAACTGGATAATGTCACATTATTCTATACTACACAATAAAAAATGGCCCCTTTAGTGAAACAATGCCTCAAACCAAAGGGTTGTAGTCCAGTTTTGAAAATGTGGCTCTAGGACTAGAGAGATGGCTCAGAAGTAAAAGTACCACCTGATCTTCCAAAGGTCCTGAGTTCAATTCCCAGCAACCACATGGTGGCTCACAACCATCTATAATGAGATCAGGTGCCCTCTTCTGGCATGCAGGTGTACAAGCAGGCAAGACACCGTATAAATAATAAATAAATTTAAAAAAAAAATGTGGCTGTAGTCCTGATGAATATTTAATTGATAGTCTACTATTATTTGATACTTAATCCATATTTAAACTCAAGTTTTGTTGGGCTGAAGAAATGACATCATTGGTTAAGGCTACTTGCTGATCTTTTTACCCAAGACACTGGTAACTGAACATCCCGGCAGAGCACTATAGAAGCCAAGATGCAGTTCAGAGAGACTTTCAATTAATTCACGATTTCTTTCTTGAAAAAGCAAGCAAAAGCTATAAAAGGGAGTGTGGAGGATGAAGCACATGAAGAGTTTCCTGCAATTCTCTCTACATAAAATATCCAGTAATATCTCATTTTGTTCTCTGCACTAGGTGCTGCTGCTTTTACTTTTCTTTGATAGTCTTTTCTTCATTTTTTGAGACAGAGGCTCCCTCTGAGGTCCTGGCCTGTCTCTAGGCCCCAAACTCAACATCATCCTCCTCCACAGTCCACATTTTCACACATTCTCTCTGTGCTAAGAGGCAGCATGTTGGTGGCAATCGGAGTTTAGCACCTTTCTCCCACAGTCGTGTGTGACACCATCACCTCTTACAACTGACAGCCTCTTGGTACTCTGAAACAGGTATTTCTGTCCACAGTGAGTGACTATGCATTTCTTTCCCCACATCCACCTTCACCCCAATAAAGAAAAATTATCAAGGAAATGAGTAAATACTTGGTAGTGTACTGACAGCAGCATTACTCTTCTCAAAGATCTCGTGTGCCAGCAGTTTCAAAGGGCCACAGTACACTCCAGATTTCGCTGACAAGTATCTCTGGATTGCATGGTAAGTCTTCCCACTGTTGGTGGGGCCTGAGTGGAATATTATCTTCCGCTGTATGGCTCTGGCTTCTGGATACCTAAAGTATGAGTAGGTAAAGAGCTTAATGTTATTAACCCGTAATCTATTCCAGCCAACAGTCTTTGGAAAACTCAGTGGTGCATAACCACATTAAAATGACAGGATTTCCAAGGATGGCACTCACTGGATGACAGAACTCTCAAATCCAAGGGAATGTTGTGGACATCTCAACTGTTACTCAGAATGAGTCTAAACTGCCATCTGTCCCATGTCACATCATTCCCACAACTCCAAACCCAAAGATCTCAAAGCAAACATACAAGGCTCTGTAATTTCAAAGGTGCCACGGTGCTAAGAGACACCACAGCTCCAGCCACGGGGAAAGAACTATTCATATTTGCGTAGTCAGCTAAGGTGTCAGGACTGCAACTTAGGACAACCTTGCAAAAGGAACTTCATCAGAAAATTGTCTTAAGAAAACCTCACCAGGTGTAGTGGCGCACACCTTTAACCCCAGCACTTGGGAGGCAAAGGCAGGCGGACCGCTGTGAGTTAGAGGCCATCTGGTCTACAAAGCCTGGTTTAGGACAGCCAAGGCTACACAGAGAAACCCTGTCTTGAAAAACCAGAAAAAAAAAAAAAGAAGAAGCCAGGCAGTGGTGGCGTCCGCCTTTTTTAATCCCAGCACTCAGGAGGCAGAGGCAGGCAGATCGCTGTGAGTTTGAGGCCAGCCTGGTCTACAAAGTTAGTCCAGGACAGCCAAGGCTACACAGAGAAACCCTGTCTTGAAAAACCAAAAAAAACAAAAACAAAAAAAAAAAAAAACCCTCAACCCAAGCTCCATCAGATGAAAGGAACACACCAGTAAAATTTCTGAGAGAATTAATTCCTTAGCTATTTTGTCTTGTTTTGTTTTCTGGGAAAACAAATTTTAGACTCTATATTTGTTTCTAGTATAAAACAAAAGCATCAACATTTATTTCCCCAAATTAAGAAATTCTCTATTAGTAAATACAAGAACTAACCAGTTGGGTGGTATCCTCAAGTCACTGATTTTACGTAGATCTTCCTTGCATTCCAATACAGGAAATATCTGTTTGGCATGTCTCAAGAAAAATGGGAATAAATCATCCACGTGAGCTGTAAAACAGCACAGTGCGTTAGCACGCCCGCTCTGCATGATCCTCACAACTGAACCATGAACTTACAGTCCTCCCAGGTCAGACCCCAGAGCTACAAAACCATTTCTTTTGAGCCAGAGTCTCAGAGCAAGTTCTGGAGCAAGGGGTCCCATCTTTCCCTGGGACCCCACTTTCTATTCCTCCCTCTCTAAACTTCACTCACATTTCTAACAAAACAAAAAAACTAGCTGTCCACTGCCATGCTGTGCCTCTCTCTCTCCAGTGTGAACATGCGAAGGTTAACACAGTGGGGATTAAACTAAAAATGAAGAGCTTGGACATACGCTAGAGATAGCAACTTCTTTTTGAGAAATGTGTTGGGTAGGGAAACTGTCAGGGCTCGAACCCAGGGATCCATGCACACTGAGCCCATGATCAAACCCTAAGCTACACCTCTACCTCAAAGACCACAGAGAACCTTTCTCCGCACCTTAGCGGCTCTGAGAGAAAGTGGAGTATGCCCCATTTGGCTACATATGGGATTCGCCCTCAGTGTCAGGCACAAGCTAAAGGTTGAAGTGTCAAACACATTCAACACTATAATTAAGACGAAGATTCCCATGGAAGTCAAACAAGAATGTTCCTACTATGTTTTTTCGTTTTGTTTTGAGACAGGGCCACACTAGAGCCCAGGCTGACCAGGAACTTAAAGAAATCCTGCCTTGGCCTCCAGAGGGCTAGGACTAAGTGAGCCACCATAGCCAGTGCTTTGTTTTTCTTTTAGGACAAGAACTTTATGCAGGAGAGAAAAGCCAATGGTAGAAACAGGTGAAAGGTGCCATGCACTAATTCTATTTGGCACAATTCCATTCATGGAGCTCACCTATGTTAACAGAGAACAGATGACAAGGGATCCAAGACTGTCTATGCATGCCTTACTACTGGAGGGATTTGATATAAATGCACAGTGACTTATTTATAGTGTTTATTCATTGCCAGAACCTATTGTTAAAACAAGGAAGCCTGCTAGAGAAATAAACATTAAGTACAGGAAAGCACATCCATTAAGATTCTTAAAATTCTCAGGGATTAAAAGATGACTCAGGAGCCGGGCGTGGTAGTGCTCACCTTTAATCGAGGCACTAGGGAGGCAGAGGCAGGAGGATCACTGTGAGTGTGAGGCCAGCCTGGTCTACACAGTGAGTCCAGGACAGCCAAGGCTACACAGAGAAACTGTCTCAAAATAAAAAGAGAAGAAAAGAGCAAGAGAAAGAGAGAAAGAAAGATGGCTCAGGGCACATGAGTGTTCACCGTGCAAGCATGAGGAACTGAGTTCAGATCCCAGCACACATCTAAAAAGCTGGGTGAGGATTTAACCCCAGCTTTGGAAGGGGAAAGGGCAGGGAGACAGGAGGATCACTGGGGCTTGCTAGCCACCAGCCCAGCTCAAAGGTCAGTGAGACCCAGGTATAGCTGGACCCTGCTGTCTTCCTCTAGTCTCTGCATGTTCCCAAAGGAACACACAGGGGCACATACAACACACACACACACACACACACACACACACACAAACACACATAATATCATCTGCTGTGTGTGTGCTCCTCACAGCATGGCGTGGCACACAGCTGTAATCCCAGCACTTGGAGGCAGAGGCGGGTGGATCTCTGTGAGTTTGAGGCCAGCCTGGTCTACAAAGCAAGTCCAGGACAGCCAAGGCTACACAGAGAAACCTTGTCTCAGAAAACAACAACAACAACAAAAACAAAAAACCAAAAACAAAAAACAGCAACAACAACAGAATTCCCTAAGCACTTGCCTGCACTGAAGCAGATGTCATTCAAGACAATGTGAATGTCCACATCCAGAGACTGAGATTGCATAATGTAGTTTCTAAAGCTTATGAAAGCTTGGTGGAAGAGACGAGCTGTGGAAAACACAAAAGCAAAGCATGTAAGACTTTAGTTTTTATTTCCACTCTCGTTGTTGAAACATATACACAGCACAGCAAACTCCAGCTACCTATCAACGTTTTGGTAGCACAGCTCATTTTCACAAGAGAGTTAAAATTGAAACTAAACACCACATTGAGCACAGTTCCTGCACTGAGTCTGGCATGCAAGGAGGGCTTGCAGGTCCCCGTAAGGAGAGATATTTCTTCAGCCTACAACCATGTACTATAACTACATATAACAAAGTTCAGGACTGGAGAGATGGCTCAGAGGTTAAGGGCACTGCCTGCTCTTCCAAAGGTCCTGAGTTCAATTCCAGAAGCCACATGGTGGCTCACAACCATCTATAGTGAGATCTGGTGCCCTCTTCTGGCCTGCAGGCATATATAAAGGTGAAACACTGTATACTTAAATAAATAAATATTCAAAAAAAAAGTACAAAGTAAAATGCAACAACTCTATAAAGATGTTATTGGCAGAGTCGGAGGGTGGCTCAGGGGTTAAGAACACTGGCTGCTCCTCCACATAAACCAGGCTCCATTCTCAGCACCCAGTGTGGTTCACAACCATCTGTAAGTCCAATTCCATGGGTACTGCATGAAAGCAGTATATAGACACACACGCAGGCAAAATACTCACAAATATTAAATGATAAAATAATGAAAAATGAATTTTTTAAAGTTATTGCCTTTACCATCAAGCCCATAGTCAGCACTCAGCTTTTGAATTTCTTGCCTCTTATAAAACTTGTCTAAGATCTTCTTTACTTCATCTAAAAGAGAGATATAAAAGGTTAACATCTGTTTCCCAATTCAGACAAATCTAGGAAAAGCAAAAGGAACTTGAAGTCACAATACCCAAAGGCAGCAGCCTCAGGAATGCCACAAGAATGTGACGCTTCGGGCTTTTTCCTCTTGGTGAGTTAATGTGCAATGGAGTGAAAGGAAAATGGCAGAGTGAAACAACTCAACATCCCTGCTGTACCGCAGACGCACAAGCAGAGGACCAACTCCACAGAGCTGCCCTCCAACCTCGACCTGTGTGCAAAACTCCCCGAGTAGCCACTGCTTTCCAAGAAGAGGTGGGTCCTGCTACCAGAGGCAGACGTACTTCTCTGCTAGCAGCAGTGTCTGCCATGGTGGCCCCTACAATAACTGATGACAATCCCCAATCTGAGAACAGCCTGGGCTTATTTTGAGGAGGGAAGGAAGAGAAAAGGAGAGGAGTACTATTTGTTGATTAGTTGATAATACAGTACTTGGAAACAAACCTAGGGCACTGACTGCACGTGCTTGGCAAGTGCTCTATCCCAGGGTTATATCCTCAAGCCCATTAAAAACAAAAAACAAAAACAAGGGCTGGAGAGATGGCTCAGAGGTTAAAGGCACTGGTTGCTCCTCCAGAGGTCCTGAGTTCAATTCCCAGCAACCACGTGGTGGCTCACAACCATCCATAATATGATCTGATGCCCTCTTCTGGCCTGCAGGTGTACATGCAAGCAGAGCACTGTATACATAATAATAAATAAATCTTAAAACAAACCAACAAACAAAAACCCTTTTATTTTGAAATAGTATCTCTTTAAGTTGCCCTAGCTGGTTCTGAACTCACTCTGGAGCCCAGGCTAGCACTGAACTTGCCATCTCTCTGTCTCAGACTCCCAAAATGAAGTCTATATTCTAAGGTCACAATAGGAAACATCAATTTTATTTATTGAAGCCAGCAGACTAAAGGTCATTCCAGGACAGCTTTGCCATGGCCTATGACATTCTTCTATCTCCAAGAATGTCATTCGGCTGGAAAACAAACAAACAAACAAACAAACAAACAAACAAACCTTTCACCCTCCTAACCATAGAGGTACAGTCAACCATATAATCTAAAGCCCCCTCCCACTGAAAGCATTAACCGACTGTCAGTTTGGTAGGGCAAAACCCACTGCAAACTCATCCAGTGATGCTAAGGGTTTTTTCTTCATCTCTGGAACCTGGGACGATACTTCTTTTGGAAAGGACACTTTTTCAACTTCTATCTTGAATCTACATTCAGGTCTGCCTCGTGGGAAAATAAACTTAAGAGGAATCGGGATCTGAGACCCGATGTTTTGACAACCAGATGGAACCATAACATTGTTAGACATCCGAGTCCAGGCAACGGCGAAGAATCCCGAAAAGTCCTTCACTGCTAATCCCTTCAGACCCTCTGAGGACCCAAGGAGCTCAAGTGGTGCACCACTTAAGCACGAAATTCCTCCCTAATCACCTCGATACAAGAGTTAAGGTTTAATCGCTCAGAAGAGGGAAGGGAAGGGTCAGTGTCCCTATGGAGGAGGTTAAGAATGAATTGATCCCGGGTGCCGAGGTCTCCAGAAAGGAACAGACAGTGCATTCTGCAGGCTCTGGCCGCAGATCCTGCCGCTTTGCCCAGAGGCTCCAGCACTCACTCTTGTCCAGAGGCCGAGTGAGCTCGGCGCCCACATCGCCGTCCGCGCTGGGGCCCTGAGGCTTCACTGTCAGCGGCACGAATAAGGATGTATTCGGGGCTTTGGAGCCACCGGAGGCAGAGGAGGAGGCGGCTAGGCAGGGAACGCGTCCTGGAGCTCCGGGGAACGTCCCTACAAGGGCGCGAAGCGGGGAGCAGGCGGCCACCCGGGGCCCAGCCCCGAGCCCCACCGGGAGCCGAGCCCACAGGAGGGTACACCGAGGCAAGGACATCGGGGCCACGGCTCTAAACGAGCCGGGGAAAAGCCCGCCGACTGGGCGCCGGGCAATGACGTAAGCACTGGCGCCCGCGGAGCGAAAGGACCCAGAGAGAGCGTAGGGCTGTTTCCACCCGAGCCTGACCGAAAAGGAGATGGAAACACCTGAAGTTTGCTCTCTACAGGAGAAAATGACCTCCGTACGGTACACTGGTGGAAACGAGCTCAAATCCTCTCACTTTTTTTTGCTGCAATTGACAACATCTTTCTCCAAAGAAGGGGAATTAACCAGGCGTCTGTACGGATGTCACACGTGAGCCCCGGGGAACTTTGCAAGCGTTATCAGGTGACCAAACTGGTCATTCCGGTGAGCCAAGCATCCTGCAGCATGTGGCTTCAAACGCCAAAGTACATTTCCAAAAAGATTGGTGAATTATTATCCTTAGCTTTCTGACAGGATAACGTTGGAGGACATAGCTGTTACGGATCAAGATGGGTTGCAGGGAAATTTGGTTTTACGACAGTAAGTAAAGTCTTTGTGTGACACGTGTGTAAGTACACGTGCTTCTCCCTGCTAAGGCTCGATGCAGGGACCATCAGCATGCTAGGCATGTGCTCTACCATTGAGCTACAGGACTTAAACGTTCTGAAACAGGGAATAAAGACCGAGGAAGGGAAGGAGGGTCTGGGTGAACCCCATCTCCGGGTTAAAGGGACGATCCTTTTTTTTTTTTTTTTTAAAGGGACGGTTCTTAACCTAAGAAGGTGGTTATCAAGGAGGACCACCCGCGTAACAATATAAGATTGAGTTATCCCTGGGGGCGGAGGACGCAATCCTTAAGAAGAAAGACCATTCGAGCTCACGAAGAGTTCGAGGTTTAGGGGCTTTGACTCTGAAGCCAACCCCCCACCCCCAGCTCATTTTCTTTTAATCAGAAAAGTTATCAAGTATACAGACTCCAGATGATGAGTTAGATCATCCCCGCACCAAATTCATCTCCCAGCTGGAACTCTACTGACAGGTTGTCCACCCACGCCCCAAACCCTCTGTTTCTCTTCCTTTGCTGACGTAGGCCAATGGACAAGGGGAGAAAGCAGGACCAAGACAGTGTGTGTGTGTGTGTGTGTGTGTGTGTGTGTGTGTGGTGTTGTTTGTTTTTCAAGTCAGGGTTTCTCTGTGTAGCCTTGGCTAACCTAGACTTACCTTGTAGACCAGGCTGGCCTTGAACTCACGTCAATCCACCTGCCAGGATTAAAGGTATGTGCCACTACACTCAGCTAAGATAGTCTGTATTGATGCCCTTTTCTCAAGCACTGGCCTTTACAACTGGAAGACTCAGAAACACCACCCCCCCATTCCCATTTTCTTTAATTATAAAAACTAGAAGAATTCGAAGGAAAATTGATTTCTGAATTAATGGCGATAGCTTAGAGAGTGTTTGTAGGGAGGACACCCCAGCCCAAGCCCAAGGAAAGGAAATGGCAAGGGTACTGATGACAACCATAGGAGGAAATCTCAGAAGACCACCACCACAAAAGAATAAAACCCTCTCTGGGGCCAAGGAAAGATCTAGGCTAGAAAAGTATCAGTGCATCTATTGCAAGGAAAAGGGACACTTGAGGAGTGGTTGTCCTTGTCAGAAGGAAAAAAACAAACCCCACATCTTGGTTGTCACCAACGCATGAGGAAACCAAGGCTTTTCCCTGGATCCTCTATTGGGCATCACTTGTAGGCTTTGACCTTTTTCAAACCTACTTTATTTGGGGGTTCTTTAATGCTTATAGCTCCCTTTCATCCTGCCTACCCGAGATAAGAGAGAAAAGAGGTTAATGGGAACAGGAGTAGACCTTTTTAGACTCAGTTCCTTGGAGCAATTCCACGTAGTTGGCAGGGCGCCAGCAGACCCATTAAACAGCAAACCAGCAATTCAGCAAAGGTGACTGCAACCGCAGCAGCTGGAACCTCGAAGCGTTCGCTGGAACGGTTCTTGGAGCGTCTCAAAGGGGAGCAATGAACAATAGGAAATGATGCCAAGACCAGAAGCCCATTCGCTTGTTTTGGGCTCACAGATACTCCTCTCAGAGTCTGTACTAGGATGTTTAGGAGTTGGCAAAGACCATAGCCCCACAAGAGGTGATTTCTCTTCTGGTGGACGAACATCACCTGTTCTCTCACATGTCTGTTTCCAGTGGAAAAACACCGCAAACCCTCACACAAGTCTGTTTCACATCCCACACTTGGGATTAAAACAGAAGCATGTTTACATCCACTACATAGGGAGCTGATGGTGACTCTTAAAAAGCAGAAGGGAGCCAGGCGTGGTGGCGAGCACACTGGGGAGGCAGAGGTAGGTGGATCTCTGAGTCCGAGGCTAGCCTGGCCTACAAAGCAGGATAACTGGGGCTGTTACACAGAGGAACCTTGTGGAAAGGTGGGGGGGGGAGCACTATAATTTCCCACAGGAAAGATCCAAGAACTACCCCAGACCTGGATCACTGACTTAGCTAATAGAACTGTGACCCATTCTTTGCAATTTGTTTGGTTTTCGAGGCAGGGTTTCTCTTGTCCTGGCTGTCCTGGATTCACTTTGTAGACCAGGCTGGTCTCGAACTCACAGAGATCCACCTGTCACTGCCTCCTGAGTGCTGGGATTAAAGGCACGAGCCACCATGCCTGGCCTATGACTCATTCTTTTCTTCTGATGCTCAACTGCCCATATTCCATCTTGGGGAGAGACTGGTTACATAAGTTAAAGGCTCAGGTTACCTTTACTGGGGACTAAATGGAATTGACTGTACAACCCCTACAATTCTGGTAACATAACTTCTCTTAAAATATCAACTTCATGAGGGCCCCACAAATGCAGTCACAGACATAGCCAGACATAGAGTCTTCACTGCTGAAGCAATGGAGGGCTGAGATTCCAACAGTCTAGGCTGAGAACAGCCCCCCCTGGGCTGGCAAAGCAACAAGCTCCCTTTCAGGAGGCCCAGATCTGTTCAGGAACTGTCACCTACCTCAGGCGTAAGTGTTCACTTAGGGTCAGAGGAATCCAAGCCCTCCTGAATATCTCCCAACTTCTCTGTATGGGCTATAAATTGTTTGTGTCCTGTTATGTGGGCCACTTTTCTCCTATTCCCATGGAGACTGAGTTGGCCCAGCCACCATAATAAAGATCTTTACTTTGCAACCCTGCTGCCTCCCAGAATACTTTGATCTAAAATTGGAGACTAGGGGCTGGAGAGATGGCTCAGTGGTTAAGAGCACTGCCTGCTCTTCCAAAGGACCCGGGTTCAATTCCCAGCACCCACATGGCAACTCACAACTATCTGTAACTCCAAGATCTGACACTCGCACATTAAAATTAAATAAAATATTTTAAAAAAATAAAATAAAATAAAATTGGAGACTAGACAGTTGGATACTGTTTTCTCCCGAGACTGAAACATTAAATTAAAAGCATGTTGGTCAGATGGTTCTTCATACTGCTACATACTTACATTATAATTTAGTAACTAAGTTACATGTTATATAGTAAGTAACAAATTGTGTCAAATAAGAGTCTAGAGACAGTTTGCTAAGTGCTTTTGATTTACAAAAGTAAGGCTAGGGATTTAGGGAGGTCCTTTACACTCAATTTTTTATCTGTTGTGGTGATAATGGGCTAACGGCAAGTCAAGGTAGTAATTTCAAAACTATAACAAGATTTCCGCAGACTTAAAAGCAAACAAGAGGCACAGAGAAGTGGTATGTAAAATCTAGTCCAAAGATAGGTGTGTACATGAAATGGTCCAGAAGTCAGGTTAACCTTATTAGAGCAGCATTGATCAAGGGGACTTGCAAATAAAAGGGAGCAGATTGTCCTTTATTAGGACACTGGAGGGCAGCAATCTCTCCACAGGATTGGAGAATGTGCTGGGGGTGGGCGGGGCTTGAAAGTTTTATACAGCAGAAAAGGGAACTATTGGGGTGGAAATCCCATCTACAGATCTGTGTGCTGCCGTGGGGTTCTTAGCAGTGTGTTAACTTCCTGCCTGCAGATGTGATCAATGCATCAGCTTTCCTGTCTGTTTCTTACCTTGCCTGAAGCGTTTAGGTCCTCCATTCCTGACCCTCCTCCACTTCAAAACCACGCACCTCTTGACAGAACAAAGGGATTCCTCCTTCCTTACAGGGAAAGCAAGCTTGGTTTTGCCTCTGTAACTCTATTTTCTTATGTAAGGGCTGAGAGTTCTTTGTGGAAGAAGCCTGCTCTCACTTGTCAGCTTAAATAAAGGACTCCCTTACTTGGCCTTATATTCATGGTGGTCCATAAATTACTCATGTGGGCATCTCATATGGAAGCCCTAGTGGCCTATCCCAGAATGCTTGGGACTAAGTCTTACTCTGGACAAGAGGTTAAAGGGAGGCATGACCTAAAGATATTCCAGAACCCCACTCCTCTCACTGAATCTGGTGAGGTCCACTATGACTGCAACTTTCTGAGATACCAAAATGTATCCAATCCAGCTGTTTCTTCTGGGAGGTAAATCTGTATTGTAAATTCAGTTCCGGGTCAAGAAGAGCACTCCTGATTAAGTGTCTTTGCCTATATTTTTGCTTTATACTGCAGTGTCACTTAGGACAGACCTAGTTTTCTGGGTTAGTCTGAGCAAGTGGCCAGCCCAACTAATGTGTGCTGATTCGGTGATGCGCCAGTTTGCTCCATGGCTAGAGCTGGGAATCTGGCAGAGGCTATGGAGTCTGAATGGGTCCTAATGGATGGTGACTTCAGATGGCTGATATCAGTTCAGAATCTATCTATTGTCAAGAAGCCCTACTCCCAAGATGGAGAGACAAGTGGTGACCAAAGGCAAGTTCTGCTCTGGACAGTGCTTGTCCATGTGGGGGGGGGGAGGACAGGGAGGGTGTGGATCTTCGCTCTCTGGATATCTGTTGTGTATTGTCCCTTTTGTTGTCTGTCTCAAGGACAGAAGAGGTGGTCAGTCCTCCAGGCTCTTTCACTTAGGGACAACCAGAAGCCAACCCAAAGCTTGCTCACCTTTCAGGGAGCAACCCACTACCCTTTTTAGCTGTGCTACACGAGCAGTGTTAATCCCTTTCCTGGGATAATATTGACAGTTCCAGTAAGTTCTGCCCTTTTGTCTGCAAACCTACCTTCCCTCCTTTGTTCCAAGGACAGGAGCTCTCCAGCTTTATGAACAAGTGCGCTGGTGGGCCTTCCTCCTCTTCTCTGTCCTTAACTCAAAGGTCTCCCCTGAGGTCGCCTCACCTTCACTGTTGTCTTCTCCAGTCTGGTCCCTTTTACCCGTTGCTTCCTCAAGTTCTGTAAACCTTCCTCCCTAATGGTGACCAGCTATTCCAAATCTCCCCTAATTTGCACATTAAATTTCCCCACAGTTTTGGGGATTATGGTGTTACCCTCACTAAGGGAAAAATGCATGCTTTTTGTGAGGCCAGTTGGCCCTCATATAAAGTGGGTTGGCCAGCAACAGGCTCCCTGGACTCCACCACTGCCCAAGCCACGTGGCTTATGTCACAGGGACCCCAGAACACCTTCCTCAGTCTCCTTATATTGACCACTAGCTACTTGTACAAAATCCCCATGCCCAGCTCAAAATCTATGCCTTCTAAAACTATCCTCTCCTAGCCCAGTGTACTTGCTTTGAAGACTCTTGTTCACTTTAACCAGTTTCCCCCCTTTAGAAACTGATGATTCTCTTCTTCTGCCTTATAATTAATTCTCACTCTGCTCCCAGGCGCTCTCTCCTCCTTCTCCCCAACTAACTCCACCTCCCGCCTCTTCTTCTGCCTTTCTCCTCACTCACCTCCCCCAACACTGAACTTAAAAACTCATAGACAAAAGAAAAGAAAAGCTGAATGTTGGCACACGCCTTTAATCCCAGCACTTAGGAGACAGAGGCAGGGGGATCCTTTTAAACCAGAAGCCAGTCTGGTCTACAGGGAGAGTTCCAGGACAGCCAGGGCTGTTACACAGAGAAATCCTGTCTCAAAACCATAATACACGATCAACAGCATCAACAAATATAAATGGGACAACACAGAACCTTGCTCATTATTTTGAAAGTAAGAATCACAACTACTGTACCCACACTACAGAGATTCGGATATGCCACTGATCCCTCTCTTGGAGCTGACCCTCGCCAGCAACAAGGGAAGACCTGTACATCTCACCTAAGATACCTCTCCTACTACTTCTCCAGTACACAAGCACCCACTTCTACCCACTCCTTTTTTTTTTTTAAGATTTATTATTTATAGTGTTATGCCTGCATGCCAGAAGAGGGCATCAGATATCATTAGAGATGGTTACAAGTAACCATGTGGTTGCCTGGAATTAACTCAGGACCTTTGGAAGAACAGCCAGTACTCTTAACTTCTGAGCCATCTCTCCAGCCCCCTCTACCTATTCCTTTTGAGTTACATTTTTGGGAACCTTCATAAGTATGTGATTTCATGGGCCTTCTTGACTTCTACTTAGTGTAGAAGTACAGGTGTTATAACTTGCTTAAAACTGTAGCTCCTAGTTGGACAGTGGTGGCACACACCTTTAATTCCAGCACTTGGGAGGCAGAGGCAGGCAGATCTCTGAGTTCAAGGCCAGCCTGGTCTACAAAGCCAGCCCAGGACAGCCAGGGCTGTTACACAAAGAAACCCTGTCTCAACACCACCCTCCCCCAAAAAACAAAACAAAACAAAAACTTGTAGGCTCCTGTTAATACCTGCTTTTGTCTTTAGCATAACAGAAACCATTTTATTTTCAAATCTTTATTTTGATCATAAGGTGAAGTACAGGTTCTCAGACTCTGCCTGCTTGGAGCTTGAACAGCCTTTTACTTACAATTCAGTACTAGCTGAATCTTCTGCTTGAATTAATGATACATGCTCTACTAAAACAAAACCACAATACTTGCTATGTTCCCTTCCCCTGGAACACTGGGGAACTAGAAAGTCCCCAACCCTATATCCTAGCCAATCAGCTTAAAATGCTTTGTCTGGTCACCTGGATACAACGTGGAACAAAATGATTCTTGTGTTTAGCTAGTCAAAATGATATAGTGTGCTGGGCGGTGGTGGCGCACGCCTTTAATCCCAGCACTTGGGAAGCAGAGGTAGGCAGATCACTGTGAGTTCAAGGCCAGCCTGGACTACAAAGTGAGTCTAGGACAGCTAAGGCTACCCAGAGAAACCCTGTCTTGAAAAACCAGAAAAAGAAAAAAAAAATGATGTAGTGCTGATCTCCCCTTGCTTCCCACCTGGTTACCTGGTTACAGTGTTTCTTATGAAAGGCCTGCTTGCCCATTTGTCCAGTGGTGGCCCACACCTTTAATCCCAGCACTCAGGAGGCAGAGGCAGGTAGATCCCTGAGAGTTCCAGGCCAGCCTGGCTTACAATGCAAGTCTAGGACAACCAAGGCTACACAGAGAAACCCTGTCTTGAAAAAAACAAAAACAAAAAAGGCCTGCTTTAGAAACAGGCCAGCTTTAGAAACTTGGCTCCCGAGTCCACTGCCCTGGCCGTGGTCAGTCTTGAGGTGTTGCATTTAATAAACCATTAATATCTCACTGTGATAGGTGCTCAAGTGGTTACTGTGGCAAGTTTTACACTACAACACAGAGAATCAGGCATGCAAGAGACTGAGATAGGGTGATGGATTCACAGCCATCCTAGCTGCATAGACCTTGTTTCAAACAATAGAGGAAAAGCCTTTCTTTCCCAACTATGTACAATAAATAAATAAATAATAAACAAACCACAAAACATCATTAATGAGAAAAACAAAACTTTAAATGAGGCTGGAAATATAGTTCAGTTAGGAGAGTACTTGCCTGGCATTTTATAAGCCAAGAGGTAGAGGGACAGGTTAGAGCTAGGCTGATAGAAGTGATAAGACTGCTTGTTTAGCATGCTCAAAGCTGTGGGTCATCAAGTCCAAGCCCCACATAAACCAGGCATAGTGCCCGCCTATGATACCAACACTGGGAGAGAGAGACATTGCCAGGCGTGGTGGTGCACACTTTTAATCCCAGCACTCAGGAGGCAGAGGCAGGTGGATCCCTGTGAGTTTGAGGCCTGCCTGGTCTACAATGTGAGTCTAGGACAGCCAAGGCTACACAGAGAAACTCTATCTCAAAAAACCAAAAACTAAAAAGCAAAGAAAAAGAAACAGAAGGATGAGAAGTTAAAGATCACCTTGGTTCATAAGGAGTTCAAAGCTAGCCTGGGCTATAAGACCCTATTTTAATTTTTTTTAAAGGTATTTCAAGGTCATCCTCAGATATAGTGAATTTGAGCCACCATGTGGTTGCTGGAAATGAACTCAGAACCTCTGGAAGAGCAGACAGTGCTCTTAGCCTCTGAGCCATCTCTCCAGCATCACTATAATGAATTTGAGATCAGCCCTGGCTGTAAGAGGCTGTCTTAAACAAACCAAGAAGCATGGCCAGTGTCTCTTCAACTCTGGGTAGTTTTGTTTTGTTGATACCCCAACACATGAAAAAAAAAATTTAAAATAAGGTCTCAATATATAGCTCTAACTACCCTGGAACTCACTATGTTGACCAGGCTTCCCTTGAACTTGTGAAATTCTGGTTTTTAAGGCAGGACAGTGGTGGCACACATCTTTAATTCTAGCATTTGGGAGGCAAAGGCAGGTGGATCACTGAGTTCAAGGCCAGCCTGATCTACAAAGGGAGTCCAGGACAGCTAATCCTATCTCAAAAAACAAAACAAAACAAAACAAAAAAATTCTGGTTTTCCTGTGTAAGATCTAGATGTGATGACCATTTTTTAAAGCTCCTGAAGTGATGCTGACATGTGACTAAGATTGAGAACCTCTGTGATACTATAATCTTCAGTAGAGAGACAAATTTAGCCTGCAGTTGCTATTTTGTATTTACCAAATTTTGACTGAAACCCCCAAATATAGAATTAAGAAAAAAGTTTAAGTTGGTTATATACCACAAAAATCTCAGGTGGAGTGAACAAGCATTTTAAGCAAATTCACTAAAAGCATTATATAACTGCTTACAACTGAAGCTGGTGAGGCTGGAAAGAATGTGCAGTGGTTAACAGCACTGGCTGTCCTTCCAGTGGACCTGAGTTCTGTTCCCAGCACCCACGGCTACTCAGAACCATCTCTAAGTTCAGCTCCAGGAGACCTAGTGCCCTTTTCTGCCCTCCTTGGGCCCTGCCCACATGTCTACACAGACATACATGCAGGCAAAATGGCAATACATACAAAAATTTTAAAATCTAAAAAGAGAAAAAGACTTAAACAAACCTGAAGTTAGCACCATTTATAAAATTCAATGTCTCAATTTTATGATTGTGTCCTCCTATAACATTGGGTAATCTTGTGTTTAACCTGCTAACCATGAGAAGATTTGAGAATAAAGTCATTTTATTTAAACTACAAGCTTAGTTTCTGTTTCAAATTATTTATTATATATCATAGTTGCACAACTTGAGGCTGGTTAAATACAATTGGTTTTCAAAATCTCTGAATATTTCCTAGATTACTACATGCAAGTGACCATGAAAATATTTGGCATTTTGAAAATTTGAAACTCTGAACAGGCACTTACATGAAGGAAAACATGGCCATTCTTAGAAATACACATTTACAGTGGCTGCTCCAGGACATGGGACGTGGAACCTTTGGCCAGGGCTGGCTGCTAGCCATTTTATCAAAGTGCCATCATAGTAAAATAGGGTTAAAGAAACATAACTGTGCTGTTCAGCTTCCTCAGAAAGTAAGGTTAACTGAGATGTATCAAGAATAATGGAACAATAAAACCAATGGCCCATGAGTGAACATAGCTCCCACACAGCAGGCTCTGTCCTGCCCCTATATTCCACAGTAGTGTGTCTGTGCTCAGATGACTGCAGCCTTCTTTAGAGACACTGAACAACTGATTTGAATTTAGTGTTTCTTTTTTTTTTTAAATAGACTAGGTGAAATCTGAATGTGAGTGTGAACTAGCCAGCACTCCAGCTAACAAGACCAGGATCCGGACACTGCAGGTGCTTCACAGGTCCTCCTGAGCCCACGCATTCCCACGTGAATACAAGCATTCTCGTGGGGAAAGTCTTTGAATTAAAGTATATATACATGTTTCAAAGTATTTATGGGAAGTGATCCAGGTTTAACAACGTGTCAACTCACTGTAGAGCCTACATGGTGATGCAGAAAGTAATAGTGTAGGAAGAGGGCCACAATAACATGCCATGTAATCCCTTGGGTGAAAAACCTAATATACCTCAGAGACCCCAAAGATGAAAACTCATGAGGCTGTGAAATGGTAGATCAGAAGCACCTACCATGCAACACCAGCTTGGTTTCTGATACACGTGTAAAAACAAACACAATTCTCAAAAATACTGAGGAGCCACACCTTAAAACTTTGCAGGACATAAGGGCTGCCCAGGTTTTCTCATTTTACTTGAACAAAAATATTTAATTTTTTTGCACATAGAGAATAAGAGGTAATCATTAGCATGAAAAAAAAAGAGAAAGATTTTCAACATTTTGCATAAAGAAAGCAAAATTACAAATACCAGCCGACTCACACAAAACTCCTTAATGTTTATGCTGATGCATCTGAGTGCTTATCAGTGTGCAGTACAAAAGAAAACAAAAAAGGCAGCTTAAGAATTCTCCAGTGTTTCCAAGAAAGCATGTTTTAAAATGTATATACACAAAGAACCTTTAATCATACTGTAAAATAAACGCAGCACTTAGGATAAGGAAGACTAGCAGACATGGTGTCAGACTTTCCCCACACTGCAAGCAACCATCTTTAATCTGCTGAGCTTCACCTCTTGGCTCCAGTTCCTGTTCTTGCTACTCTGTCCTATTTGGCTTACATCTCAGGCTGTTCTGCAGATGCCTGTGATTCTGGAGATTCAAATCGCTGGTGAAAATTCGTCCTCTGTTTTCTCAGTTTTTCAGGTGCTTTTCTCCACAGGATGATCTCCTAGGGGAGATGCAGATAGAAATGGAGTTTTCTGTTACATCTTAGATTTTTACCATGAAAATATTGGCTGCAAACTCAACTTTGAGCTGTAAAACAATTTCAGTTCCTCCATACTCCAACTTTCCCTTTGCCTGCAATCATGTTCAACACCACCAAAAATCTAACCTAGCAACAAGTCCTAGCTGCTACTGCTTTAAAAAATGCCCCAAGTCTGGGATTCCACTGCCTCTATCCAAGGTCATGGCTGCAGAGCACTGAACCTACTTCCTGGGAATCAGCTTTTGTTGTAATACCCATTTCTGATTTACTCGTGTGACACAGCATACATGTGAGGCTAAAGGACAACCTCTGGGAGTTGGTTTTCTCCTTCTACCTTGTGGGTTCTGGGCAATGAACTCAGGTCTTCTGACTTGGCAGCAAGCACCTTTACTCAATGTGCCATCTCACTGGACCCCACATTATTGTTTATAAACATTACTTGTGTTGCTTTTTGATGGTTCCCAGCCCCTCCAGGATACATCACCAAACATGTGAGGCCCTCCATGCCTCATGCTATTTTACAGACTCTACCTCCCTTTCCTCCCTAAATGTTTCTCCCAAATTGAGTTATTCTCTGCTCTAATGCACACCAAAAAACTTGCCTTACCTCTGCCCCAACGCCACCTTCCAATCCCTGTGGTGCTGTCTACCTAAACTGTATCCTAACCAGTTAATCCCAAATCTCTCCTAAATTCCTGCTTCAGGCCATAACTAGCTAGGCTTTTTGCTTGTTTGTTTAGATTTATTTATTTTATCTGTGTGTGAGTGTTTGGCCTACATGTATGTATGTGCATCATGTGTGTATCTGGTGTCTAAGGAGGCTGTATGAGCCACATTCTGGCTGCTAGGAACCAAACTTCAGTTCTCTGTCAGCACAAGTGCACTTCTCCAGCCCCTTATTTAGTTCTTATGAGATGAGATCTTGCTACGTAGTTCAGGCTAGTCTCAAAGTCTGCGCTCCTCCTGCCTCATGGTGGCTTATGCCTAGCTAGCACAAAATAATTTCTAACTTGACTATAGAACACTTGATTGATCCTCTTATTAATCCACTTCACACTGTAGGAGACCATTCTACCAACAGTCTTATTCAAGATGCCCCAAAATCTATTTAATTCACAAATAATACAAGGTTTTGTATTTAAAAAAAAAAAAAAAAAAGGTTTTGTATTATACTTAAGAAAAGGTATCAGAACTGGGTATTCTAAAAGATATACTTACTTATTATTAAGGATAAAATGACAACCTCAAAAAAATCTATCAACTATAGATATTAGAATAATTGATAGTTGGGCACAGGGACTGAGGTGCTTAGGGACACACTAATGGAGCAAATAAGTGTTAGGAAGGAATCTACATTTGGTAACAGAAACACACTCAAGACACTCTTAAATGCTGGTGATACATGTTACCGCAGAAGAACAAAATATTCAAGGCCTTCCTGGGATACAGAGTAAAAATAAGGCCAGTCTGGGCAGTTTAGTAAGGGCTCTCTCAAATCAGAAGAAAAAAAAGTGTAAGGGTAGGGTAAAGGGCTAACCTAGTATGCCCAAGGGCCCAGGTTCCATCCCAGAAACACCAAAACAAAAAACAAAAAACAAAAGGTATGATAAAAAACACACCTGAAAAACTAATCACAGTGGTGATAAAGTTTTTGTTGGCTTTTAGCCATTCTCTATTTTTTACTATCTGATACCATAAACAGATGTTTTTATTCTCTTAAACAAAAAACTGTTTAGGAGAAAAATAAAAGGACTGACAAAGTACAACGCATCTCTAGTCATGTGGAATGGCTGGAAAGCTCTCTTAGAAAGCCTACTTCTGTAGTGAATCTCACTTGCTAAGCACAATAAGCTTTAGAAAAGGGAATGCTCTCTAGGTGTTGTCACATCTTACCTGCTGCTTGAAGTACCTTCTGTCTTCCTCATCAACAAGCACAAGGTTCAGAAAGTACCTTACTGAAAACTTCTTGTTCACGTCTCTCATTGTGGGAGTTGGGTCATACCCTGCTAAGAATAGTCTTATCGGAATAGATTCTCCTGAAAGAAAAGCAATTTCCATTTAATTCTCAAGTAATTAAATATAATCATATAAAACTTAGGACTAGGAACTCATGGGCACAGTTCTTTGGTTTCCCCTAAGATGCAACACCTGAGATAAGCAGTGTCTAGTCTGTCACTGGGGCATCAGGGGACAGATGACTCCTTCTAGTGGGATAGGTCTACACACTTGTAACACTACCAGATGCCAGCAGCAGACAGCACAAAATGTCTTAGGACAATGTTAAATGTCTCTCAGGGAGTTGACCCTAGTTGAGAACCACTGTCCTAGAGCAACCTGGATCAGGCCAGAAATCCTTAGATTGTGAGACTTAGCCACTGTTTCAAGTTTCTCATCTGTGAAACAAATAATAATGATGACACTCATGATCGAGGCATGGTGGGCACACCTTTAATCCCAGCACTCAGGAGGCAGAGGCAGGCGGATTGCTGTGAGGTCGAGGCCAGCCTGGTCTACAAAGCAAGTTCAGGACAGCCAAGATAACATAAGAAACCCTGTCTCAAAATAAAATAAAAGTGTGTACTACCACCAGCCAATCTTTGTTTTGTTTTGTTTTTCAAGGCAGGATTTCTCTATGTAGCCTTAGCTGTCCTTGGGACTAGTTTTGTAGACTAGGCTGGCGTCCAGCTCACAAAGATCCACCTGCCTCTGCCTCCTGAGTGCTGGGATTAAAGGAGTGAGCCACCGACCTTACAAAGGCATTTTTGCAATTAAGATTTTCTCTGCCAGGCATGGTAGCCTATCTACAAAGTGAGTCCAGGACAGCCAAAGCTACACAGAGAAATCCTGTCTCAGGGAGCAGGAAGGGAGATTTTTATCTTCCCAGATGATATATGTAGGTTTGTATCAAGTTGACAAAACCAACCAGAATCCTGGTTTTATTGGCCTACACCCTAAAGATTACAAAGTAATGTAAACAGGTCATGGTGGTACATGCCGCCATAAAATTCAATGACTCCTTGGGCAACTTAGTAAGACTCTGTCTCAAAAATAAAGGGGCTAGTGAGATGATGATTCAGCAGGTAGACGCACCGACTGGGCAACATGACAAACTAAGTTCCATCCCTGGACCCCAGGTAAAAGGAGGGAAAGCCTGAGAGCTGTCTTCTGACCTCCACATGTAGCCATGGCACAAGGGCCTGCACTGAAACGCACATATAATAATAATGAAAGTGAAAAAAAAATTAAATACATAGCCCAGTGATACAGTGCTTACCTATCATACGTGAGGGTCTGTCTATCATTGAAAGAAAAATAATAATACGTTTTTGTTTTGGTTTGGTTTTTTGTTTTGCTGTTTTTAGCTTTTTTGTGTCTTGTTTTTTGTTTGTTTGAGACGGGATCTTTCTATATAGTCCGACTATCCCAAGATCTCTATGTAGACCATGCTGGCCTCGAATTCACAAAGATTTCCTGCTACTGGATCCTGAATGATGGAACTAAAGGTGTATGTCAAAAAATTAATTAATTCATTAAAAATTAAAACAACAACTATGCACAGCCATTATACATTTTAAGGATTCACACTTCCACACAAAATGAACAGTGAAGTTCAGCTGCTATGAACACTGCCATCCACACCTACAAGAGCAGTGGCTCAACGGCTTCCAGAGGCTGAGTAGGTAAAGACACTTGCCACCAAGCTGAGGACATGGTGCATGGTGCATGGCACTGCAAACACATACCCCTCCCCCTACAAAAATAAGTAACATATGAAAGATTTTTAGGGGCTGGAGCAATGGTTTAAAAACACTGCCTGCTCTCCCAGAGGATCCAGGTTTGATTCCCAGCGCCCACACAGCAGCTCACAAGGGTCTATAACTCTAGCTCCAAGGGATCTGATGCCCTCTTCTGGCCTCTGTAGATATAAGGCATGTTTCTGGTGTGTACATACATGCAAACAAAACATCCATACACATAAAAAGTAAATTTAAAATTTTATTTAAGCAAATGAAGCCAGGTGTAGTGGTACATACCTGTAATCTCAGTACCTAAGAGGCAGAGGCAGGAGGATCACCACCAGTTAATTCAAGGACCACCTGGTTGACAGAGAAAGTTACAGGGCCAGCCAGGGATGTACAGTAAGGCTTATATCAAAGAGAAAATAAAAGAATGAAATTGATTTACCTTTTACTGGTGCGCCATCCATTATTTCATACTTTGCGATTGTTTCTGTTTCTGTTGTGGTACTGGGCCCTGGTGTAACAATAGAAATGACATTGATTTGAATATTCCATCCTGTTTTCAGCTAGATCATTTCAGTGCTGCCTTAGGCTCGCTGGCCATTCTCTTCTAATGTTTGCTCTACTCTTAAAGGCGTCACTCAACTGTGTGCCTCAGTCTCCCCACAGGCACACACAGCTCAGAGTCAGCCTCACATGGCTCCTGCCATCATTTCTATATATGCTAAAAGAGAAACTAGCAACACACACCACGACTAACCATCACATGATGGTTTTCTCTGAAATTTCCAAAGTATCTTCCCATAGAGTTAATTTTTAACATAAAGAAAATGTCAAGCATACAAAACTTTGGGGTTAACTCCCTAGGACACTTTAACTCAGAATTCTACAAAATGAAGGCACTGTAAGATGGCTTCGGGTGTGGTTCAGCAGTGCAGCATTCACCATGCCCATTATTGTTGCTGCTTTGTTTTGTTTTGTTGAGACTGGATCTGGCTATGACCCTTTTTTTCAGCCTCCTTATCGTCTGTGTACTTTGAAACTGAAGCAAGAGAAGTTAAAAGCCAATACCTTGTCTTTAAAAGGAAAGAAAATCAGATGTTTATAAGTACCTATTACAAAATTACTTTAAGAGTCAAGTTGAAGCCGCACATGGTAGCACATGCCTTTAATCCCAGCACTCAGGAGGCAGAGGCAGGAGAATCTCTGTGAGTTTGAGGCCAGCCTGGTCTACAGAGTGAGTTCCACAACAGCCAGGACTACAAGAAAAACCCTGTCTCGAAAAATCAAAATAAATAAATACATAAAATAATCAAGTTGGAACAGGGCATGGTGGTGCACACCTTTAATCCTACCGCTTGGGATAGAGAGATGACTTAGAGGTTAAGAGCACTGTCTGTTCTTCCAAAGGTCCTCAGTTTAATTCCCAGCAACCACATGGTGGCTCACAGCCATCTATAATGAGATCTGGTGCCTTCTTCTGGTGTACAGGCACACATACGGGCAGAATACTTACTGTACAAAATATAAATAAGTAAAAACTAAAAATCCTAGCGCTCAGATAGGCAGAGGCAGGTGGATTACTGTTAGCCTGAGGCCAGCCTGGTCTACAAAGGGAGTCCAGGACAGCCAGGGCTACACAGAGAAACCCTGTCTCGAAAAACAAAACAAAACAAGAAGAATCAAGTTAGTCTCAATGCCTGGGTTCAAGTGATGCTCTGACTTCAGCCTACAGGGGCTTGCCCCTATATTTAGCTCAAGGTTCTTTTAAAGCATTGATTAAAGTAAATTATTAAATAGCAAAGCTAATATCCAATGTGGAATCCAAATTTATCTTAACTTTCTAAGATTTCTAAATTTTCAACTAACAAGGAATTTTAATTTTAATTAAAACTTTTCTTCAACTTACCAATTCCTGTGATCTCTTTCTTGATCAGTTGTAACTCCATGTGTTGTATTTTTATTCTTACTAATAAGAAGTAAATTTTCCCAACAATCACATCCTTTAAGTGATACCTATTTGGAAAGAATGTCCACACTAATTATCGGTTTCAAAAAAAAAAATTGAGAAACTCAAAAAAGGTAACATAGACAGCCTCAAGGAAAATAACTATCTCAAAATACCATTGAGACTATTCATATTCTTCAGTGTCCTTTCTCAAATGGTATTAATCAGTTCATTATGCAAATATAAAATCAAACTTTTATATGACCATCAAATATACCTGAGGGACTGATTAGCACAATTGTCTCACTTTAAAAGTTCGTTTTCAGAGCACTCAAACACTTAACTGAATAGGAAAGTAAGATCCCATGCTTGATGTTTATTTAACAGAATACTAATATGTTGTTAACACTAAAGCACCCACCTAAGACTCAGCATTATTAGTGCTATATGGGCTGGACAGTGCGGCTAACCAAAAAGAAAGAGATCAAGAGGTTACACTTAGGGCTAAGTTTGTGGTGTTATATTTAGTAATTAAACCATGAAACCCTGAAGCAATGAACTTGAGAATCCCTACTCTACTCAGGAGGGCTTTTTGCTTCTTCCCTGAACTAGGTATTAACACAGGAACCCATGCACTAATTAAGACAGAAATACGAAGGAAGGCTTCAGTGACAGCTTTTTGGGTTCCACACTGCCTGATAATTTTACAGACAGTTTCAAATGACCATTTCAGTGATGCAAATCTGGGAGTGACAGCTAATTTTTTTTTAAAAATCACCTGATCAAAGAGGATAAACAGCACAACTGCTTCCTTAACAAATAAACTTTAAGCCAGGGGGTAGTGACACACACCTTTGATCTCAGCACTGGGAAGCAGGACAGGCAGATCTCTGTAAGTTCAAGGCCAGCCTGGTCTACAAAGAGAGTCCAGGACAGCCAGGGCTATACAGAGAAACCCTGTCTCAAAAAACAAAACAAAACAAACAAGAAAGAAAAACAAACAAAAACAAGCAAATGCAGTATATTGTAGAATACCCTTGTTTGGATGATGATTTGAACAAATCATGTATGTTTATAAGACAAGTAGGAAACTGGTCAGGTAGCACATGCCTTAAATCCCAGCACTTGGAAAGCAGAAATAGGTGGATTTCTGTGAGTTCTAGGTCAGCCTGGTCTATAAAATGAGTTCCAGGACAGGCAGGCCTATATAAAGAAACTGTAAAAAAAAAAAAAAAAAAAAAAAGAGACTCTATGGGAAATGCAGAACTTTATATGGCTAAAACACATCAGACCATATGTTAATAACTACTAGCCAGGCACAGTGGTGCACAACTGTAATCCCAGCACTCAGAGAGGCAGAGACAGGTGGATTTCTCAGAATTCGAGGCCAGCCTGGTCTACAAAGTGAGTCCAGGACAGCTACACAGAGAAATCGTGTTTCAAAAACAAAAATAACAACAAAGAAAGTAACTCCTATGGCACTGACTATGGTAGTTACATACCTAAAAACCCAGCCGAAATAGGAGCACCATGAGTTGCAGGCCAGCCTGGACTATATAGCAAACTTTTGTCCCAAAAATAAAAATTAAAAACAAACTATTGGGGGGGGCCAATACATACATATGTGAAGACTTCTTCTATTGCTTACTATATTACTGATGTACCTTGGCATTGTCACATCTTTAACATCTTCCATAATACAATTTTAATTTGTTGATGTTTTTGTTGTTGTTTTTTCTGAGACAGGGTTTCTCTGTGTAGCCCTGGCTGTCCTGGACTCACTTTGTAGACCAGGCTGGCCTCAAACTCACAGAGATCCACCTGCCTCTGCCTCCTGAGTGCTGAGATTAAAGGCATGCACCACCACACCCAGCCATAATACAATTTTAGAAGGCATTTACAAGACCAGAAGTACTGGTGTACATATCCTTCATCTAAGCATTCTGAAAAAGAGGCAGATGGATTTCTATGAGTATAAGGCCAGCCTTGTACTGGTCTATGTAGTGAGTTCTAGGACAGCCAGGGCTACACAGTAAGACCCTGTCTCAAAAACCCAGCAGCACCAGCACCACCACTAACAAAAAGGTACTATACAATAAATAAGAAGAGATGTTTTCTAAAAGTACAATATATAAAAGCATCTATACCATACCTTTCTGCCTCTGGGAAGACACACAAGAAGACATTAATAGTGGCTTGGTGGTAAGGATGGGAAGTATGGCACAGTTTCCCCTTCACGTTTACATACTTTAAGTCTTCAACAATGCACATGTATCTCTTCAGCGGTCAGAAAACAAGCCTGCAATCTTTACTGCTCTGCACTGTCTGTCAGGCACTCTGGTCACAGGGATGCAAAAGTGACCCCTCGGGTACTTACTTTGACTTATTATATTCAAACTCTATGTGCAGACAATCTTCAATGCCCACTTCCATTTTAATAGAGTTGTTGACTTCAGGATAGGTAGCGAGCTGGTGAACAATAAGATCGTATTCTTTCACTAAGTCTGTCAGTCTTCTCACAATTGTCACCTTAAGAAAATACCTACAAAGTGAATGAGAAGATGAGGTGAACCACCTATGTTAAATTCAGCAGGTACTTTAATAGGCAAACGTAAACCACCTCAGCTTTCTCTTTGCTGGGACTCCCAAGTGTCAACTTACTCCACTTGTTTACACATACAGAATTCTAATCTGGGGGAGCTTCGGTACTAGGGAGTGAATCCAAGGCCCCTGCAAGCTAAGCATGTCCTCTACCTACACTACACTTCCGGCTCTTGGCCTGCTGCTGGTCTTGGAGGCAGCCAGGGTCTCCTGCATAGAGCCTTACAGGAAAGAACACACGACTGAGAATTAGAAAATGGGATGCTGGGTCAGTGAGATGGTAAAAAGGAAGAACCAACTGTAGCCATCCTCCAACCTCCTCCATGGGTGCACACAGTGGCATGCAGGTGCCCACACTCAAAATGAAAAGAGAAGCAAAGGTTAAAGAAACTTGGAATTCTACTTCAGTTCTGCTTGTGTAGCCCTGATCACTAAGCCTCTGGGTTATTATCTCTTAACCAAATGCTGAATGAAACTCATTAGGGAACTAAAGATTTGAAGTAACTAATAATGATACTTCAAACAAGAGAATTATAAAACAGAAATGTCTCTGAATCTATAATGTTAACAGCCATGACTATGTCAAATCATTATCAGTCAAATGAAACAAGGTATGTAACAGAATATTTAAATCTTAATTCTTCCATTGCAGAATTGTAATTATAAGTTTATATAAGACACTGGCAATAGCACGGGTTTCTGGTTTTGATTCTGTGATAGTTTCTGAAGCACATCCATACCTCAGGCGGACATTGGCACCGATGTATGACTCATATGGCTTTTCAACTTGCATAAATTCAAAATCATAACTTCTGCTCTGAGTCAGTTCTCCAGGTAAGGCTAGCTCTTTCACTAGGTTCACAAATTCATGAGTATTACTCTTGTCATTGAAAAGTTCTAAGAAATGTAAAACAGCAAAAAGACCAATTATATTTAATATCCAATTCAATAAAACCCAAGCTTTTATTGCCTAAAGTAATTTACCAAAAAATTAGTTAAATATGCTTTTACTTTAATAATCTAGAGCTTGATCTCAATGTTATTCTCTCATTACATCTCCTTGGACATAATAACCTCCAGCCCGGCACAGTGACAACCTGACGGCAATGTCCTCTTTCCTTTCACGTAGCTGTACTTCCTGAATGAAGCTGGCACACCCCAGTAGTTATTGGAGCACTTCCCTTTAAGAATAATTCTGTTTTGTTTTGTTAGATAAATATATTACTTTCATAAACTACAATGCAAAAAAAGAATAAAGCCAACTACGAGTTAATTAGATATGTAAATATCCACCGTTCCAGCTTTGATACTTTAAAAACATACAGTAACAATTAGCTGGATTTTAAACCTAGCTATGGAGAGTCTGAGTAAGACACACTTTCTTTCTTGACTCTTCAACACCAAAAGATGTATATGTAGTTTTGCTTTCTGGTAACTCAAGAGTGTCTCCAAAACTCCCACATGGAAATGTATACAATCTGACTTAAGAGAAAATTATCCTTTCCCTTTTACATGAATTTCTGTTCAGGAGGGAGTCGGCTATAGGTAGACACTAGCTCAGGAGACAAATGACATGGGAAATTAGAAAATGAAGACAGAGGTGGAGGTGGTGACTGCGAGTGAGGTGATGAGTAACGAGGCAGATGGGAGGCAATATGACCATCTTTCAAGGCTGGCGGTTTTCATGACTTCTCAGAGTCTAAGCACACAGGCAGAGTAAGCCACATGTCACTGAGTACAACTGAGATGCCTGGGTTACTACACTACATCCTCTTCCATTACACATAATCGTGAAGCTCAGCTCTAATTCAATTATTTAACTGTCAAATCCAACCCTCTTCAGGCAAAGGAAAAAGTAATACTATTTTAAAACTCACCAATTTGACCTACAAATTCAATTCTAATTCCTTGATGCTCTAGCCTCTTTCCAGGCTGCTTAAAGGCTAGGTTTACCTGCCAAGACATGAAATTGTAAGAGATGTTAACAGTCCTTTGAGTGCGCCTACCAGATTCCTTCCAGATGAATGTAATCTGTAAGTACTTGAGGCATTCATTCTTGAGGTGTGAAAGGCAGTGACCTTACTGCACCCGGAAGGGCAACTCACAGGCAGTCACTAAGGAACCCATTACTTGCACAAACAAAGCATTCACTTTATTAAGAAGGATCCTCTCATAGATAGAGAAATATTAAAAAGCTCAAAAAACAGAGAAACTCTCCAACCACTCATATGTATTTTCTGGCCAGATATGAAGCAGTTCTAAGACTAATACCGTCTTAAAGTGAAATAACCACTAACTTCAAGAATTAACCTAAAAGATATTTTTCAGGTTTTTATAACCAAGAAATACTGGCTCTAAACTCTAGCCTTAAAAGCAATGCTCATTTAACCAGATACAATGGCTCATCTCTGAAATCCAGCAGCTGGAAGGCTAAAACCGGATGATCGTGAGTTTGAAGCCAGCCAAGGCTACAATCCTGAGTTTGAGTTTGAGGCCAGTATAAGACCCAGCATCAACAAACAAACAAAAAAGTTAAAGCAACACTTACTACCCTAAACTTATAATTCATGCTAAAATGCTTTGAGATTTAAATTAATTTTAGGTATGACTGTTTTACATGACCCCATTTATTCCTATCTCAGTACTAAGAATTGAGCCTAGGGCCTTGTTCTTGCTAAGCAAACATTCTTCCACTGAGCTAACTCTCCAGTCCTGTCATACTTTTTGAATTGCATCATCTCAAATCCTTAGACCAATATACCTGCCAAGTGGAAATACTGAACTTATAAATTTTTGTTTATTCTTAAGACAGGGTCTCTAACCCCGGCTGGCCTCCAGCTTTCTACATAGCTGAGGATGACTGTGAACTTCTGATTCTCCTGCCTCTATTGCCACATACTGGGACTCCACCACGGCCCATTTATGTGGTACTGTGGACTGAAATACCCAAAGCTTTGTGCATGCGAGCACTCTACCAACTGAGCTTCAAATATCCTCAGCCCTTTAAACTTAAACAAAAAAATTTGTTTGAGACAGGGTTTCCCTGTGTATCAGCCCTGGCTGTCCTAGACTCACTTTGTAGACCAGGCTGGTCTCCAACTCAGAGAGATCCACCTGCCTCTGCCTCCCAAGTGCTAGGATTAAAGGCATGTGCCACCATGCCCAGCTAAATCTTTTTTGTTTGTTTCTTTCTTTCTTTTTAGTTTTTCAAGACAGTTTCTCTATGTAGCCTTGGCTGTCTTGGACTCACTTCGTAGATTAGGCTGGCCTTGAACTCACAGATCCTCCTGCCTCTGCCTCCCCTGACCCCAGTGTTCGGATTACAGGTGTGCAGCACTGTACCTGGCTTAAATTTAGAAATTTAATCTGAAAAAAGAAAGAATATGCAACCTATCAACTGTAGAACTTTCAATCTTTTCTATATCAAAAAAAATATGCTAGCCAGGCAGTGGTGGCACATGCATTTAACCTCAGTACTTGGGAGGCAGAGGCAAAAGGAGCTGTGAGTTCAAGGCCAGCCTGGTCTACAAAGGGAGTTTCAGGACAGCCAGACCTACACAGAGAAAGCCTGTCTCTTAAAAAAAAATTTTTTTTTAAATGAGAGGGAGAGACAGAAAAAGAATGAATTTATAAGATGGGCAAACAGATACTTCTTGGCCTAAATCTAACAGGAGAGAGGTGCAAAACAGAGGTGTCTGGCTGTTGACTGTTAGGATACTGTCACCTACCCTGGTGGTACCATTAGTTGGATCTGGGGCAGCAGGGTATTCTGGGAAGAATCACTTGACAGTGGCACAACAACCTGTGGCTTGAATAAATCTGTGGGGAGAAATGTGGAGGCTGTTGTGCTAGCTGGCCACCACCACAGCCCATATCTGCTCTGTCCATGCAGTGACCTCTGTGAAGATGAGATGCTCTATCAAGCCCACACTGATCTCAACATCTGAATCCTCCTGCCTCAGCCTCTGGATTGCAAATATAAACCACAACCAGATCATCTTTGTAGTGTCCAAGCTCTGTTTTGGATTTTATAATAAGCAAATAATCCTGTCAAAAGTCAGAAAACATAATTTCTCACTTTTCCATAATAGACTACATTCACTCTGGAAAAAAAAAAGAAAATAATTTTTAAAGACAAAGATTTAAATAAGCTTCACAGTCCAGGCGGTAGTAGCACACACCTTTAATCCCAGCATTCAGGAGGCAAAGGCAGGCAGATCTCTGAGTTTGAGGCCAGCCTGGTCAACAGGGTGAGTAAATAAGCTTCACATACACCAAAACTTTCAGGTTCATGCCACGTATGGTAGCAGTCATCTTCAATTTCAGAACTGGAGAGGCTGAGACAATTCAAGCCTATCGTGGATTGCATAACAAGTTCTAGGCCACCCTACACTACAAATACACACTGTCTCAAAAGTAAGTAAATTAAAACAAAACAAAACAAAACTGTTTGGGGACTGGGGTAGGTTTAAACTAATTACAATTAAAGTTTTTAAGAATACTGGTCAATAATGACCCTTAATTTTGTTTTGTCTGATATTTCTACAATTCCACTCTGCATGTATTTTAGCAAGACTATAGAAATGAAGTTGTGTTTTTCTCAGTGTAGGACTAGGGTTAGGAAGCATATAATGTATGCTTTTGTTTGTTTGAGAAAGTCTCTCATGTAGCCCAGGCTGGTCTTGAGCATCTGTAAATCCAAGGACGATGTCACTCTTCTCCAACTCTCAGGTACTGGTGTCACAAGACAGTGTTGCCACTCCTATTATGTCAGCTTGTTTCAACATTAGTACGGCTAATTCCAATCACTCAGTTAAAGCCATTATCCAACTTATCTATTTTTTGCTTGTTTTTTGTTTTTATTTCGAGACAGGGTCTCACTATGTAGTTCTAGGTGTCCTAGAACTCATTATGTAGACCAGGCTTGAACTCACAGATATCCACCTTCATCTGCCTCCCAAGTGCCAGGATTAAAGGTGTATGCCACTATAGCCCAATTTTTTGGTTTTTCAAGACAAGGTTTCTCTGTGTAATAGCCCTGGCTGTCCTGGACTCACTATGTAAACCAGGCTGGTCTAGAACTCACAGAGATCTGCCTGCCTCTGCCTAGTGAGTGCTGGGATTAAAGGTATGTGCTGCCATGCCTGACTAGAGTAAAACTTAGAGTTGATAATTTCCCCTTTATTACAAATAAGGATTTTACGTAGAAACAGGTGAAGCTGCATGTTTTAGGGTGATGAAAACTGAATGTAGGAAAAACAGGTCTATTTACACAACATTCACTCAAACCAATAAAGCAACCTCAGAGCTCATGTCAACATATGATATTCTGTACATGTCTCAAATAATGCTATCGTCATGATTATTTGGGGGCTGAGAGTCTATGCTGTTTAGGCCAAATGTGTCAATGTACCATCTACTACTTACAGTATCACAGGAAGACAGCAAAGCATTTGTACATAATTGTTACTGAATACTTTGTTGATCTAAGACCAAGTTTCTAAGTTCTGCCAGGAGAACATACTCCATATTCACACTGCTGGAATGTACTACACAAACATCCCTAACCTAAGTAGCTCAGCTATAAATTATAATCTCAGATTAAACAGACACTTTATTCACTGCTGTAACAGAAAAATACCCCAGTCAATACGGGCAGCCAGAGGCACCAGGTCAAGGTATTTTACTATCATCAAGCATCAAGTCCTTGTCTAAACATAAAATAGTAAAAAATGCCCTATAAACGCAGGCTAGAACCAATACTTGTAATAATGTCACTTTGAAACAATTGCTAATGATATTAATTATGATTGTTTTTTTACACCCTGTGCTCTAATTGTTTAATCTTGATGAAATCTAACAAGGTCTCAATTTCTCCTTCTATGATAGAACTCATTTTTATAGAACCAACAATTTGGACAACAACAGTTTCTAACTGCTTAACAGGAATTGTTTTTAAGCTGGGTGTAGTAGTACACACCCTTTTAAGCTCAACATTTGTGAAGCAAAGGCAGGTGGATCTCTGAGCTCAAGGTCAGCCGGGTCTATATAACAAGTTCCAGGGTAGGCAGGGCTCACATAGACACCCTGTTTAAAAATTAATAACTAATAATAATAGTTTTTACATGTACAACTAATGCAAGAGGAAAAAGCATTCTCTTTTAGGGTTGCTCTCTGAAAACCTCACAAACAAAGGAGAATGATCTCCTTGGTTCAAAGTCGTTATTTCGTGCCCTTCTTTATAAATTTAGAATACAAGGTACAGAACAGAACATAAAAGAAATTAAGCTGGCTGGATGCAGTGATGTACATCTATAATCCCGGCATATGGGGAGGCAGAGACAGGCGGATCTGTGAGTTCCAGACCAGTCTGGTCTCCAAATCAAGTCCAGGACAACCAAGGCTACACAGAGAAACCTTGTCTCAGAAAATCCAAAAAAAGAAAAAGAAGTTAAGCTATAGGCAAACAAGATTTTTGCATCAATTAGAAAACATTCTAATTTTTTTAACAGAGAGTTTTATTTTTTAAAGGTATTTGCACAAGATCACCAAACCAATGCAACAGAGAAGCTATTCTCTTTTTGGTAAGTGGTGCTGGGGCAAATGGGTATTAACATTCAAAAGAACAACACTGAAAGACTACCTCACACCCAACAGAGATGTTCTCAAAGTGGATAATGCCTAAGTAAGTACAACAAGACACAAATATAACTTCATGACCTTTACTTAGGCTGTGATTTCCCAAAAGCTCAAGAAATGAAATTAAATTTAAAAATAGATAAACTAAACTTCATCAAAATTAAATTTTTTTGTGCTCCAGAGACAGCATCTGGCTCACGCCTTTAATCCCAGCACTCAGGAGGCAGAGGCAGGCATATCTTTGTGAGTTCCAGGTCAGCCAAGGGAGTTCCAGGACAGCAATCCTGTTTCAAAAAAAAACAAAAAAAACAAAACAACTGGAAAGCTGGCATGGCAATGCACACCTATAAACAATACTTAGGAGGTGGAGCCAAGAAGACCAGCAGCACAACATCAGCCTCGGCTATAGAGACCTTGTCTTGAAAAAGAAAAGAACTTTAGAACCATGGGCTAACACTTGACACTAA
This sequence comes from Acomys percivali, assembly GCA_907169655.1. Taxonomy (NCBI): domain Eukaryota; kingdom Metazoa; phylum Chordata; class Mammalia; order Rodentia; family Muridae; genus Acomys; species Acomys percivali. Next base: position 20,137,883 of record OU015751.1, on the reverse strand, counting down.
GACGAAATGCTAAGAAAAACTACACACGATCTAGGCAGTGGTGCACACCTGTGATCCCAGCACCTGACAGGTGGAAGCAGGAGGATAAAAGTGAGTTCAAGGCCAGCCAGCGCTGTAAGAGACTTTGTCTCAAAACAAATACAAGCGTCCTCAAGAATATGGAAAAATTAAGAGTTCTCATCAGTGCTGGGGAAAACAAGAGTGCTGCAGCAGCTGCTCAACAAATGCTGTCAGTTCCTCCAAAGGGAAGCAGGCTGGCTCCTAAGAATTCAGCTACAGGAGAGGGTAAGACAGAGTCTCTAACTCATACTCTCCTTATACTGTATTATACTCAGGCTAGTCTTGAACTTTCAGCAATTCTCCTGCCTCAACCTTTTTAGTGCTGGGATTACAGATCTAAGGTACAACTAACTTAGCATATTTGTTACCACATGGATATGATATATTGGGAATAATATTCAGAATAAAATGTATTTTTTTTTTAATGTATTTCTTTTTCTTTCTTTTTTGTTTTTTCTGAGACAGGGTAGCCTTGGCTGTCCTGGACTCACATTATAGACCAGGGTGGCCTCGAATTCATGGCAATCCACCTGCTTCTGCATGAGCCACCATGCCCAGCTTAGAATGGATTTCTAGCATGTGCTATTACAAGGGAGGATCCTGACAACATGCTCAATAATGCAGTCATAAAAAGACAAATATTATGCAACTACTTACACAAAGTAGCTAGTGCAGGTAAAGCAGCAGGTAGCAGATTAAAGTTCACTAGGGAAAGAGCAGTGACTACTACTAGGATATAAAGTTTCTGTTAGGGTCATGTAAAAACTTAGATATATAGTGTGATTAAGATTAAAATCACAAGCCGGGCGTGGTGGCGCACGCCTTTAATCCCAGCACTGAGGCAGAGGCAGGCAGATCTCTGTGAATTCTAGGCCAGCCTGGTCTACAAAGCCAGTCTAGGACATCCAAGATAACATAGAGAAACCCTGTCTCGAAAAACAAACAAACAAACAAACAAAAAGGATTTAAAAAACACAAGTAATACCATTAGGCTGTATGGTTAAAATGACAAATTAGGGTTGGCAAGACAATCCATTAAGTAAAGGCTTGTGTCACCAATATTGCTGACCTGAGTTTGAGCCGTAGAACCTAACATGATGGAAGGAAAGAACCAACTTTCACAAGTTGTCCTATGACCTCTGTACACATGCTGTGGCATGTACTCTCTCTCTCTACTCCACACAAATGTTTAAAAAAATTTGAACATGAAGACTGGATGCCTGTAATCCCAGCACTCAGGAGGCAAGGGCAGGTGGATCTCTGTGAGTTCGAAGCCAGCCTTGGTCTACAAAGTGAGTCTAGGACAGCCAAGGCTGCATAGAAAAAAAAAGAAAGAAAAATGCCTTTAAATCCTTGTTATCTATATTTTAAACAATACATCAATAACAACAAAAATTAAATAGGCAAATTTTTTTCTGTTATAAGTCAGAATAACGAATATAATTATTACTAACTTTACAATGAGTTACTAATCTAAAGACCATAAAAGACTTCAGAATATCTAAGAATAATATACTGATAAGCAAAACAAGTACCTTTTATAAAAGAGGACAAGAAGACATCTTTCTTGAATGGGGCTAAAATACTTTAACATTTAAAATATAGTTTAAGAGAATGAGGTATATATACTTGCTATGGGAACCTTGAACAGATAGCTCAGTAAAAGGAACCACATACAAAGGCCACAGTGTGATTCCATGTATATGCAATGTTCGGAACAGGAAACAAAGGATCTCTGTGGATGAGGGATTTGCAGGTAGTGGACACTGTTTCCTGGTCAAAGGAATACATGTTCTGAAGTGAATGATGAGGTCTGCACAACTCTGCAAATACAGTAAACAGCAATGAACTAAGGGCCAATTTTATGGGGTATGAATTACAACTTAATTAGAGTATTCAAAAGGAACAAAGAACGAGGTTCATGCCACAGATATGCCATGAGAACAGTAGTGCACATCTTTAACTCCAGCACTCGGGAGGCAGAGGCAGGTGGTTCACTGTGAGTTCAAGGCCAGCCTGGTCTATAAAGCGAGTCCAGGACAGCCAGGGCTACAGAGAAACAAAAAACAAAAAAGAAGAGAAGAGGAAGAAGAAGAAGAAGAAGAAGAAGAAGAAGAAGGAGGAGGAGGAGGAGGAGGAGGAGGAGGAGGAGGAGGAGGAGGAGGAGGAGGAGGAGGAGAAGAAGAAGAAGCAGCAGCAGCAGCCGCCAGAATAGACCTCATGACATGCCTTATGACAGAGGTGACATTATAGCACAATGAGAGAAAGGATGGCCTGTTTAATATGTTCTGGGTTAATTATAGATCCAAGTGTAGGGACACATTTGACTTCTACAATACAATACTGGAAAAATCAATCCTAAATGAACTAAGGAACAGAACAGGGCATATATTATAAAAACTTTGGTGAAAGAAAATAGCTACAAGCCTGGCACAGTGGCACACGCCTATAATCCCAGCACTTGGGAGGCAGAGGCAAGCAGATCTACCAAGTTAATCCAGGACAAGCAAGGCTACACAGAGAAACCCTGTCTCAAAAAATAAAAAATAAAAAAAGAAAGAAAAATAAAATAAAGAAAGAAAACAGCTACAGTCCTGGCTGTAGCTAGAAAATGCCTAAACTAGATGTGAATGAACAAAAAGGAAACATCAAACAACTTCTAAGGAGAAGGCAGAAATTAAAAACAAAAAACAAAAAACAAACCCAAACCAACCTGGGCATGATGTCAGACACCTTTAATTCGAACACTCTGGGTAGAGGCAGGGGAAAGCAGATCTCTGAGTAGGAGGATAGCCTGGCCTACACATGAGTTCCTGTCCAATAAAGGCTACATAGTGAGACCCTGTCAGAAATAAAAATAAAAATAAAGAAAACAACTCTACAACCAAATAAATAAAAACATGTTTTCCTCTTTTTTGTTGTTGTTGTTGTTTTTGATTTTGTTTTTGGAGACAGGGTTTCTCTGTGTAGCAGCTTTGGCTGTCCTGGAACTTGCTCTGTAGCACGGAGAGATCTGCCTGCCTCTGTCTCCCAAGTACTGGGATTAAAGGCGTGTGCCACCACCTCCAGCTCAAAACAGTCTTTAATAGGTGAATGGAAGAAATAAATATGCTGGTATCCATACAAAAGGCATACACACATTTTGAGACAGCCTTTTTCTGTAGCTCAGACTAGCCTGGAAATCACTATGTATGTAGCCTAGGATAGCCTCAAACTTGAAGCAACCCACCAAGCCTCTTCAGCATTCCAAATGCTGAAAAGTATAGACACAGGCCAGGGCCAGCACAAAAGAGAATTATTTAATGTTAAACACAAATGAGCTACCAACTCACAAAAAGTTATTGAGGGACATCAAATAGACATAAAAACTAATCTAAAAAGGCTACAAAATGTACGATTCTAACTACATGGCATTCTAGAAAAGGTAAAATCACAAGAGTAAAACGATCAGCAGTGACCACAGGCTCTGGAGACTGGCATGAGCCCAGGTGCCAGGGAGGCATGAGTCCAGGTGAGGCGGATGGGACTCTGTAGGATGATTAAGGCATTCTGCATGATATTCAAAGGAAGGATACATAACACTGTGTAACTGTCAAAACCCATACAACATGTAATATCACAGTGAACCCTAACTGAAACTATGAGCCAGACTGGTTCATCACTTCTTTGTTTTTTTGTCTTAAGATAGGGTCTTATGTAGCCCAGGCTAGCCTTGAGCTCACTATGTAGCTGAAGATGACCCTAACCTCTCATCTCCTGCCTCCACTGCCCAAGCACTAGGAATACAGATGCATACCACCACAGCTGATTGGTTCTTTTTTTTTTTTTTTTTTTTTTACTGTATATGAGTGCTTTATCTACACAAGAGGGCATCGGATCACATTATAAATGGTTGTGAGCCACCATGTGGTTGCTTGGAATTGAACTCAGGACCTCTGGAAGAGCAGGCAGTGCTCTTAATCTCTGAGCCATCTCTCCAGCCCCATCATCATCATCATCATCATCATCATCATTATATATGTTTAAATCTACCGAACTAAACTGGGCCTAGTGGTTCATACATTCAATTCCAGAATTCAGAGGCTAATGCAGGAAGACTAAGTCACTGTGGTCTAAGATCAGCCTGAGTTGTGACCCTCCCTCAGTATATAACGACAACAGGCAGACGTTAGACTGTTAAACTGTCTATGAGGGCGTGAGGAGAAGGCAATATAAAGCACTTTGTATCTCACCCTCTTTTCCCTGAAAATACAGAGCTGCTCTAAAACAACTCAGGGTTAGTTAGCCAGGCATGGCAGTGCATCCCTGCAATCCCAGGATCTCAGAGTGGAGGCAGGAGGACCACCACAAGTTTAATACAGGGAGTCTGAGGCCACGATGGGCTACGTGAGACAAGAAGAAAGAAGGAGATGAAGAATTTTACAAACTACTGAGGAAAGAAAAGCAAAAGAGGTGTGAATATTACAGAAGAAGGTATCTTAACTATTTCTAGCCATACAGACACATTCCAAAAGAGCTGAGGCCCTCCACCAGTATGAGGAAAAGGGAGCAATGAGACATAGTGACCACGCAGAAGAGCAAGCTACAAAGAGTCAGAAAGAACCCTTCCTATGCCACACCAGACAGCGACTCCACAGCTCTCCAACTCTGTATTAGTGAAAAACTCTACAAAGCTTAAGATACAGTCACCAGCAAAAAATATTTGTGAAATCCAAAGACTCTACCCCTAAAATCCTTCCATGGGAAGAATCTTCCATTACTGTTTTTAAACCATCAAATATTTTAGTTGACCTTCAGGGGGAAAAATCTATTTCCAATACAACCATTCAAATTTTAGTTACAGCATAGACTATTTTGATAACTAATTCTAATGTCCTAAAATTAAGTAACTTTGACAAACAAAAGCTTACCTTTCCTGAAACAGATTCTCCATCATAGAAGAGATAGTGTTTTTCTACTTTGCCATCTTCAGTTTTCATCTCTGCCATTTTCCTCGTTTCCCCATCGTTAAGGGCAACATCGATCTCACAAATAGGACCAAAAAAGCCTCCAAGAAAACTCTGAAATAAAATTAAAATGCTTATGATTATCATGTTTAGACAGTCACTACATTTGAAATTCAAATTTAATTACTTTTAACATAAAGCCAAGCAGATCACTAATCTATGAGTTAGCAATAATAAAAAAAACCTATCAGGTTCTACATCGAACTGAACTGAGAGGCTTGCCTCATACACATGCATCCGATCTCCAGCACTGCTGCAAATCAAAGCACCAGCCTGACTGAGCCCACAGAGTTAACCTGAGGTTCACGCTTACAAGTTGGGCCTCAATTTCTTACAACCAAGTTTGAAAAGCTTATTACACCCATACTAGGTGCTTCCAACAGAGAAAAACTTGCACAGTCCAAGCTATCCCCAATCTTCCAGCTCCAGTGCCATCACAGTGGCTAATTACCATAAAATCTCTGCTCTATCAGGTCTGGACAGAATGTGTCATACCAGGTAATAAGACTTTTGAGTAAACTTGGCAGTAACATTAGAAGCCAGTAAAATTCCAAATAAAGCCAATAAATATTTCCAAAGACAATATATAAGCACTGTAACTTCAGATAACTGCTTCCCTTTAGCAAAGCACACTAGCTGACAATGTAGCAATGAATAGTAAGCATTGATGATTCTGACATTGACATACAGCTTTGGAGTGCTATGATCACCAACAGCAACGCTCTAGTTTTTAAATTTTAAAGATGAGGCCTGGAAAGATGATTCAGTGGTTAAGAGCACTGCCTGCTCTTCCAAAGGACCCAGGTTCAATTCTCAGCACTCACATGGCAGCTCACAATGTAACTCCAAGATCTGACACCAGCACATATAAATTAAATAAAATATTTAAATAAAATAAAATATAAAGATGACAGCTTCCTATCAAACTGGCCTATATCCTTTCTTATGTGTGTGCTCTTAGATGGAGTCCTTCTGTGTTGCTCCATTTGGTCTTTAGAAAGCTCAAGCAGTCCTCTGACCTCAGCCTTCCAAGCCGTTAGACCCACAGGCACACCCCTCACACCAATGCCTAGATCCCTTCTTCCTACTCTGTCCTGCACAAAAACCAAAGTGACTTTTTAAAAACGTTCATCTGATCATCATGTTAAATAAAATAATCTCAAAAAGACAAATACCACTAAATTCTAATATATAAAATGTAGATTAACTACATTTGTACATATGCAAACACACACACACACACACAATGCAAGCAGAGGCGAAGAACTTTGGAGGAGAGGAGGTGACTGGCAAGGAAGAGAGGGGAATGATAACAAAGGAGAGTTAGCAAGTTAAGTTAAATATAAGCAAAGTACAAGGACACATTTATATATAAATGTCATAATGGAGCTGGGCATGGTGGAACGTGCCTTTAATCCCAGCACTTGGGAGGCATAGGTAGGTGCATCTCTGTGAGTTCAAGGCCAGCCTGATCTACAGAGAGAGTTCCAGGACAGCCAAGACTATGCAGAGAAACCTGTCTTGGAAAAAAAGAAATGCCATATGGGAGTAGGGAGAAGACCTAAGTTCAGATGCCCAAACCCATGTGAAAGAAAAAAAAGATGACTGTGTGACTGCCTGTGTCCATACCACTAACACTGAGCACATATACACACTCATCTGATCAAACCACTTCTTTTAAATACCCCAAAAGTCCAGAGAGCTTATAGACTGGAACTTCCTCAGACAGTAGTCTGGACCAGCGAGAGGGCTCGTTGGTGTATGTACCTGGAGCAAGGCCTTATAACCTAAGATCAGTTCGTAGGATCCATATGATGGAAGGAGAAAACCAACACCCAGATACAATAACCTTAAATGATGGAAGTAATGACGTGTACATAAGTTCAGTAGATTTGCCGCCTCCCCCTTGTCCTACAGTCAAGCAAAGTACTGTGACCTGACTCATTCACCCTTTGATGACTGACTCATCTCTGAAAGGGCTTTACCTAACACCCTAATGCAAACTGGATTCTCCAAGCTTTGGTCTCACAGACTGAAGAAGTATGCGATTCTCTCTCTGAGCGGTGCACTGAGGACTTTTTCTTTTGTTCATCACTGAAAACAAGAGCCTAAAAGTAGTTTACAGTAGTTTATACAAGGCTCTCAAATACCTGTAGAGTGCTAATCTTCAATACACACATACCACTCTAATAATACGAATTAAATGACTACACACAAGAAAATGGTCTGCAATCTGTAACTGTTGGTGAAGCAAGCCCTTCCTTGGAAAATCAGGATCAGCCAGTGAGGTAGCAAAGTCTAGGTCTGGAACTCATTAAGCATCAGCTCTGTCCTGGGGACAGATAATGACAATCAACGACCCAAGGAGCCTCTTAAGGTTTTGTAGGTCACAGGTGGTGACACATGAACAAGCTGTTTTCACTATTCCTATATTAGCAGAGACAGTGTCTTTTTCCCTCTTCTGTAAATCTCTTTTATACTTATGTCTTTATTTTTAATGTATAAATGTTTTTCCTGCCTGTATGTCTGTTTGTCATGTGTGTGCCTGGACCCTGTATTAGATCCTCTGAAACAGAAGTCACAGGTGGCTGTAAGCCACTGGGTGAGTGCTGGGAATTGAATCCAGGTCCTCTGTAAGAGCAGCCAATGCTCTGAACTGTTGAGATAATTTCAATAAGAAAACTTGTAATTAGTTAAATATGTAGAAAAGAGCGACTGATAGACAGGTGATCTGCATAAACCACACCCAGCTGCTGTTCTGCTTTCATCAGGCAGTGAGGACTGAACATGGGCCTATGCTTGAATTCTACCAATGAGCTGTAATACCCTCTCCGCCCACTTTTCCCCCAGCTTGACACTGGGTCTAAGTTGCCCAGGCTGACCTTAAATTTGCAATCTCTCTTGTCTCAACTCCCAAGCAACACTCAACACTGTGCCCCATGTCCTGGTTACCTGTTACCTCTCATACACCAAGTCTTAAAAATCAAAACCTCTAAAAACAGTACATTTTGAGACAGTGTATTTCCTCCAAATAATTATATGTGTGTGCAGCTCAAAACTGACTACCTGGCATTTGGTAATTATCCACTCTGTACAACTCACTGAGGCAGCAAAGGAGGAAGGTGATGGCAGAAAGAAAAACCAACAGGAGGGTGGGTGGAAAGGCAATATTCTAAAGTGGTTGCCTATTTTAAACATGGAAACTAAATCAGATACATTAAACAAGGGCAGCTGGCAGTGACAATAAGAAAGCCTCCCCTTCCCACAGTGTCAACATTATTAGCTCATGTAGTTACAAAGCAAAGGCAGAGAAATTAAAATTAATTTTCTCCACTAACTGAATACTCCTCAAAGCTACTTAAAGGAAAATTAAGACTCAAGAACTATAAAAGTCGTTTTACATATAAAATGGAATATGCCAATTTTTTTCTACATATATTTTTATAGCACACAGAATGATCTTTCCAATTTGAAATTTGACATTTAGAGATGCAAATTAAATACTATTTTAACAAAATTAAATTGCCGCTAAAGCTGCCAAAACACACAAGTAGACACAGTTCTGCAATAACAGGCCAGAGGATGGCTTAGTGATTAAGAGCACTGGCTGCTCTTCCAGAGGACCCAGGGTTAGATTCCAAGTAGCCACACGGCAGCTCACAACTGTCTGTAATCACAGTTCCAGGAGGCCTGAGGCCTTCTTGAGACCCCCTCAAGCACCCAACAAGCACGTGGTGCCAAGACATACATTACTGAGCACCACCACCTAGCAAAATTACAGGTGGATACATAAAAATGTAACAAACTTTTGGGCCACCACTTAAGAAAATTAAGTCTGGTAGCCTTAAAGAAATGGAACTTGAGGTAAAGGAAAGAACATAGTCAAAATGTATGAAAAAAATTTTCAGTAAGGAAAAAAAGAAAGAGAGAAAGAAAAGAAATAGAGCTCAGGGAAACCAAGGCTTCCACAATGTATTCAGTGAGCCCACACACAATGAAACAGCAAATTCTCATACATACACGTGTGTCCACATCAAGGTCTCAAAGCTTTACAATTTCATTGGTTTGAACCAATACCTTGAAAATAAAAGCAAATTGCTCTTGAACACAACTAGGACTAATTACAAAAATGTAACCAAAAAGTATAAAATTATAAGCAACGAAAAAAACGGTTCTCTAACACCCAAAGAATTCCTTCTTCGGTATTTATTGCGATTGTAATTCCCACCTTAAACTAATTTATCTAAACAAACGGTTAACTCTCCTTAGTCTATAAACTGCAAGAGAGCAGGCAGTTTGCCTGTTTATCCGTGGCTGGGCTCACCCAAAATACATGTTTTTAAAAAACGCTCCCAGAATGAAATCCCGCCTCCCCCAACCTCTAGCGAACACTATTTTTGATTTTAAGTTATTTAATGAACGCAACGTCTTAAAAACAGACCTGGCTAGCTTGGTCTAAGCTAAAGTCTCAGGCGGTTTACTGAAGCTGGGAGATGAGGTAGTGTAAGGCTCTCGATGTGTACATGCTAAATAAAATGAGCCAAACGCCCTCCTATCTAAAGAAGACTGCGGGCACATAGTTAAACACTGCCGTGCCCAATAGTGCTTTCCATTAAGTCTGGTTAAGTGCTCTAATTTTCATCCCTCCCTGGGCTCCCAAGACATTGCAACATCCCAAAGAGCTAAGTTGTAGAAACCACTTCGGGAAGGAAGTGAAACCAAGTGCTTAAATCGGTGTCTGGAGATAAATGAGGGTTCTCGGTTCCCACACCCTTTTCTCTTTCCCTCTCTTATTCTACAAGTGCCAAAAGCGTCCACCCGGGTCATGAAATCGCACAACGTCCCACCACATCCAGCTTAAAGAAAATAAGCGGACTTTATCGAGCTCGGGGAGAGGAAGGTGAGCAGGTCTCGCCAGAGTCCGGAACTTAGGGTCTAGGCACCGGCTGTCCTCCGCTACCTTGGAAGGCGAGGCCGCGGGATTCCGGCTGGGCTGGCTGCGGGTGCCCAGCCACGGCCCCCACAGGCGGTCGAGGAAGGCGGGCAGAGGCTCTGACATGGTCCGGACAGTGCCGCCGGCCGCAGGTGCGCAGGCCAGGCCGGGACCGGGCAGCCGTCAGGCCTCACCGCTCCGCGCCCCTTCCCTGCAGCTCGGCGCCGCGCCCGCCGTTGGGCTCCAGCCGCGCGCACCGAGGCCCCGCGGGAGACGGCCCTCGCAGGCCGCCGCGCACTCACCATTGTCACCGCCTCCGGGTCCCCCACTTCACTCGGCTTTCCCTCGGGAGAACTCCCAGCCTGGGTTGCCTGCGCCCCGCCGCCCGTCACGTGACCGTAGGCCACCAGCCGCACGTGACCACCCCTTTTTTTTCCTCTTCTCCCTCCCCCCCCCATACTCCGGCCCCGCCCCTCGGAGGCCCCGCCCTCGAGGAAGGCCGTTTAGAGACGGGGCGTCTCTGCCCCGCCCTTCGGTTGAGGGCGTGGCCAGTGTGGTTGACGTCCTGTGGGAGGGGTCGAAAGAATCTGTCTCCTAGTCCTTCAACCCTAGAGCTGTCACATGACGAGCAGAGGGCTCTGTGGAACTGCTCCCGGGGCACACCCATTTCCTCTTCCCTAGGGAAGTTTGTGGGCCTCCGGAGAAAGCTACGGCTTGTGCGAGAAGCATGTCCTTTGCCGGCTTGCTGCGTTTCCGATCTTCTCACTTGATCTCACCTGAAGCCGTCTCCCGCCTCAGCCCTGGGAATTGTTGGCTTTTTCACCTCCGAAGAAACCAATAGGGAGAAAAACTAATCGTAGAGCACATCCTTTGCAGTCCAGGGATAGCTCGTGACGTGACCCACATCGCCAAACCGGAGAGGCGATGCTCACAAATGGGTTCAGCCCTCCTCCCACCAAGTCCTAAAAGTTTCTCAAGAGTGCAAAATACATCTCTACAACAACCCTGACCCAATCGCTGTAGTGGAGGCCTGGCAGACCTAAGGATGGATGGACTAAGGCTTCCCAGCTGAACTTTTCATTCAAATTCGGGGGCGGGCGGGGGGGGGCGGAGAAATCATCATCCCATCATAACAAAAGTCAACTTGGGAAGCAAGAGTGTCAGGTCTGCAAGTCTAAAATGTTTAAAGGTTAAAATGAGACCGTGGTCTCTGATCCCGACAGAATTCAAACGCTGCATATGAGTATACTGTTCTGTTTAATTTTACGACAGAGTTTCATGTAGACTAGGCTGGCCTCAAGTGGAGGGTGAGCCTTCATTTTTGGTCCAGCCTCCACCTCCAATGTGCCTTCCCAATGCTGGGATTGCAGCAATCACGTCCGGTTTTATGCACTGCTGCAGATGGAACACTGGGCTTCCTGCGTGATAGAGGGGAAGGAAATCTCTAGCCTAAAATGTTATTATTTGAAAGCAAAGCTTAAAGCTTTCTATGCTAGGAAGCTTTGGAACAAACGGATGTTTGTGTATCTACTTACTGTTGAGACAGGGCTTCACTAAGTGTCTCAGGCTTGTCTGGTGTAGCCCAGGCTTGTCAAGAAACACACTCTCCTACCTTCAGCCTTCCCAGTACTGGAGATTGCCTGCCAGTGTTGCCACTGGTCGGGAAGTTTACAAAAGGAGTAAAACAGTATGGGGACAGAGAAGGGAGTTATAGCTCAAAATACAATTGACTAAAAACCTGTGGATCAGATGGCTTGGACAAAGGAACATCAGCCACTCTATAAACAAGGAAACGACAGGCATAGAGGTTCATAGCTATCGTCCCAGCACTCTGGAGGCTGAAGTAGAAGAATTGCAGTGAATTAAAATGGCTCCCAAAGATTACACAGTTAGTCCCCTGGTTGACCTGGGCTACAGTGGACGACCCTGTTACAAAGAAACAAAAGATAGAAAAACAATTGCACAGTCGGAAGATCTGAAAGCTTAACTGTGTTCAGGTGGTTCTAGTACCATTTGTTTCAAATACTTGCTTTGGTGTGCTTGTCAAACATCTATTGATTGGGCTGGAGAGATGGCTCAGCAAAGCTAAGAGTGCTTGCTCCAGAGGAGTGAAATTTGCTTCCAGCATCAAATAGTAGCTCACAACTCAAGTTGGGAAGGAAGCAAGAGTGTCAAGTCTGTAAGCCTGCAAGTCTCAAATGTTTAAAGGTTAAAATGAGACTGTGGTCTCTAATCCCGACAGAATTCAAACACTGGATATGAGTATACTGTTCTGTTTCATTTTAAGACAGTTTCATGTAGACTAGGCTGGCCTCAAGTGGAGGGTGAGCTCTGATGCCCTCTTCTGGCCTCTCTGTTGTGCATGTTTTGTACAGACATTCAGCAAAACATCCATATACATAAAAGGTTTTTTAAAATCGACTGTATAATGATTGGTCTCGTTCTAGACTTTCTGTATCTATACTGCCTTGACTTCTAAACCACTAGAGGAAGCCTTGATTCAAGTAAAATAAAAACAATATTGAGTCTCCTAGTCATAAACATTTTTCATTTTTCTAGTTTTTAGATCTTTTTTAGTGTCCTTCACCAGTGTTTGTAGTTTGTAGTAACACACGTCATTTATTAAATTTATTTCTAGGTACCTGTAATTTTTTTGCACTATTGTAAATGGAATTTAAATTTTTCATTTTTCAGTTGTTCATTGTGAGATGTGTGGCTTTCCTGTATTGACTGTGTACCTTGTAATCTTTCTTTCCTGGAATTAAGGATATGCATGAGCCATAAAGTGTTGAGGTGATTAATTATGTAGCAATAAGTAATGAATGCATGGAAACGCATTTTCAAATGCCAAGAGCTCTTAATTTCTGGAATTCCTATTTAATTAGTATTCTGTCCTTGTGAAGACAAATGAAGTAATTTCTTCCATAATAAATTTCGTATCAGCAGGGCATGGTGATGCATGCCTCCCAGCACTCAGGAGGCAGAAGTAGGCATATCTCTGTGAGTTCAAGACCAGCCTGGTCTACAAAGAGAGTCCAGACCAACCAAGGCTACACAGAGAACCCTGTCTTGAAAAATAAAAAAATTTCATGTCACAGGCTAAAGAGATGGCTCAACAGTTAAGAGCACTTTGCTGCTCTTACATAGGCCCCAGTTTGATTTCACTATGCAATTGGTGGCTCAGAACTGTCTGTAACTCCAGTTTCAAAGGACCTGATGGGCACTAGGCACACTCATGGTGTATATGCATGCTTACAGGCAAAACACTCATACATATTAAGAAAATATTTTTAAAAGGAATCTTAGATCAAGGAAATGAATGATTATGCTACTAATGTCTTACTTTCTTTTTTTTTTTTTAATTAGCCTTTTTATTGTTTTTTGTTTTTGTTTTTTGTTTTTTTAATTGAAAGTCCCTTACTGGTCTGCTTCCATGAGAGGCCAAGATCAAGGGAAAGGGAGGGGCAACCAGCTGGCGGGGGTGGGGGGGTGGGGGGGTAGAGGGGGGGTGGGGGGGGGGGGGTGGGGGGGGGGGGTGGGGGGGGGGGTGGGGGGTTGGGGGGTGGGGGGGGGGTGGGGGGGTTCATTTCCGCATTTCATTTCCACACAGAACTAAACAGACAAGCACAGTCACTATCGTGGTTAGAAGTTGGCAGCATGGGATGGGGAGGGATAAGGAGTTGGGGAGTCATTAAAAAAAACAAAACAGGCTCCCCCCAAACTGGGTGCCTAGGACAGAACTTGGTCTGCTTCAACCCAAGAGGAATCAGAAGATCAAAAGCAGTTTGGGAAGGCCAGAACCAGCAGGGATGAAGGGAAGAGGACACTCCAGGGGGTGGGAGGGACGTTTGGCAACTGGGGTGAAGAGATTGCCCTCTCCCTGCTGGGATCCCCCTAGCCCCTCCGTCTGGCAGGAAAGGGGCAACCTGCAACACCCAAGAGCAGGTCTGGGGCTGCTAGATGCTCCAGGCAGGGGGCTGGAGGTGGCTCACAAGGGCTTGCCCTCCAGGGAGATGACAGCACTGCCACCTAGTTTTTCTGCCAGGGTGCAGCGGTCCTTGCCCTCCTCGTAGCAGTTCGCTTGTAATTCATGCTTGATTCCTGTCAGCTTCTTCTTGATGGCATCCTTGGAGCTGGCATAGATCATTTTGCTCTTAAGGGGTGCACTCTCAGGGGCCCAGAAGAT
>OU015751.1:20085981-20123688 GCA_907169655.1 Acomys percivali | reverse complement strand
AAGAAGAAGAAGAAGAAGAAGAAGAAGAAGAAGAAGAAGAAGAAGAAATCCTTCCCAAAGCACCGATGATGACAAGAATGAGAAACCCCAGTTCGGCATAGATAAAAGGCGGCAGAATACCGAAAACGATATTAATATTTTAAACAGTGATTGAAATACTAAGAAATATACTGAGAGAATACCAGCTAACAGCTTCTACACAATCATTCACCCCTTCTCTTTGCTGTCTTAGCATTCTGCTTACAATTATTATGGATATTGGAAAAAACATACAATAAAAATATATTATAGTTATTTGTGTTTCTACCACTATATCGTGAATGGTCATAAATATTATTCCTGATGGTTTAATGCTTGGCTAAACATGATAAGAATATTAAGAGGAACCTCCATAGACCACTGGAGTGTCACTTATCCTTTTGCTCAGCTGTGCAGGGCTTCTGTCCGTGACTCGCTCCATTACTCTCAAGCTGAGCCCTAGTTTTGGCTCTCATCCCTTAGCATAGATTGCTTAAAATGTCATACTTAAGTTCAGTGGAACTCTCACAATGTACCCTAATGGAAATAGTTCCCCCAGAGAGCCTTAACACCTGTTCTAGCCTCCTGTCCGTTGCTGTATTAAAATATTCTGACTGAATCAATTTAGAGGAGGGAAGGAATTTGGCTTACTCACTGGCTAGCTTTCTTATAGCCCTGGACTTTCTTTTAGCCTAGGAGTGGTGCCACCCACAGTGGGCTAGGCCTTCCGATATCAATTAACAAGCAAGACAATCCCCCACAGGTCCATCTGATCTGAGCAATTTCTCAATGGAGATTCTTTTTCCTCAGATGACCTAAGGCTTGCCAAGTTGGCAAAGTTAACCAAGGTAACGTCTAAATCTGAAAAGGTCTCAGGAATGGAAAGCACAAAGTCCCCAAGTTACATCCAAAGCAAATGAGTCTCTGATTTCTGCTCCTTCATCCTCAGTCCCATGTATTCTACATATTAAGGACACAGAATCAGAGAAGGCAATTGAATTAGTTTGGGGAGGTATTTTTACTTGTTTTTAAAAAAGATTTATTAACTTATTATTTTATGTATATGAGCATCTTTGCCTGTATGTATATGGGTGCATCACGTGCATGTCTGGTGCCCATGAAAGCTAGAAAAGGACATCAAATTTCCTGTTGTGAGCTGCCATGTGAGTTCTGGGAACTAAACCCGGGTCCTCTGCAGAGCAGCCAGTGTTCTTAACCACTGAGCCATCTCTCCAGCCCAATAAATATATAAATATATATATATATACACAAAATATATTGTATATATGTGTGTATATGTGTATAAAATATATTGTATAAAAATTTATATAAAGGGGCTGGAGGGATGGCTCAAAGGTTAAAAGCACCATCTGCTCTTCCAGAGGTCCTGAATTCAATTCCCAGCAATTACATGGTGGCTCACAACCATCTATAATGAGATCTGGTGCTTCTTCTGGTGGGCAGGCACACATGCAGGCAGAACATTGTATACATAACAAAATTTTAAATCCTTTAAAATTGTATATAAAAATATATATAACCTTTTTAAAAGTAATTCTTTTCTGGATTAGATAAAGAAATCCCAGACAGTTTGCCCCCTTTGCTTATATCCTTGCTTTAATGGAGTGACATTGAAAATAAACTGGCATCCAGGAAAAGGCGAAGCATTATGAGGCATTGAGACCACAGCTCTATGTCGCTTGAGGTGTTAGGTTTCTTTCTTTCTTTCTTCTTCTTCTCTTTTTTTTTTTTTTTGGTTTTTCAAGACAGGGTTTCTCTGTGTAGCCTTGACTATCCTGGACTCACTTTGTAGACCAGGCTGGCCTCACAGTGATCTGCCTGCCTATGTACCACCACCACCCGGCTGAGGTGTTAGGTTTCTACCTGTACAACCCACAGACTATATAGGTAAGCAACGCTCACTGCTTCCCCATCACATCCAATGGCCATAGCAAAACAGAAAGACGCCTTCATGGCAAACCATGTCACAGAGCCACTGTAGGGAGTCACTGTGGTTCATTTTAATCTATTTTTAATCATATAAAGAAGTATATCTGTAATTCACAATGCAAGTCGGGTTCCTGAACACTTTAGGTATGAAATGTTGTTCATCAATTTGCTATTCAAGTTGAATTTTTCAAAAACAGCATGGGCTTTTCAAGTTATCATATAATAATGGAAGTGTATGTTAATTTCATAAGGTTGACTCAATACATATATAAACGCAGGTATTTCTAGAACAATAAGATAGATAACAGCATTAAAGCATAATTCCTTACGAATTAATGAGGAAAGGGTGACAGGATTTAAGAGTCTTTGCCAGGCATTTTTAATTTTCTGTAAAATTCTTTATCCTGAGACCAATCATTTAAACGTGGTACACAAAGTATACTGAACACATTGTTCCATGTGGCGGTGGGGAAACGGGAGCGGTCACTTTCATATAATGAAATCTTCTGGTTGCTCTTGGTTTTGCTCTGACAGCATCCTATCAAAAGGCTTATAGTCGTAATAGACAACACGGCCTTCATCTGTTGGTTGGTATTCCCATTCCATGTCAGCTAGGAAGCCACTTCCGGAGCCGGAACCGGAACCAGAACCGGAGCCGGAACCTGAACCAGAGCCCGATCCTGATCCAGAAAAGTCTTCAGAAATGGGGAAGAAATCATTTGGGAATCCTCTCATCCTGAAATACAAAGAAAAAAATATAAAGTTCTACTCATAAAGAATGTAATCCCAATATTTTAATAGAAAGAAATAAACTGGGTGTGGAGTAGACACAGATTATGGCAGCTTTTGAGTGGTGGAGGCGGTAGGTTCAGAAGTTAGAGCAATCCTTGGATCCATAGTGAACCGCAGCCATCATGGGCTACCTGAGCCCTTTCTCTAAAAACAAAATAAAAATGAGGTGTGGACACCGGGGCCGGGGAGAAGGGTAGGCAGAGTAGGGGACAACATAGAAACAAATTCAGGCACCCACTTGTTCAAATTCAAAGAGCTAAAGCCCTCTTCAGTGCTTCAAAAGAAAAAGGCAGGCTGAAAAGACATTAAATTAAAAGCTATTGCTGATCTTGCCGAGGATCTGGGTTTGGTCCCCAACACCCACATGGTGATTCACAATCACCTGTAACTCCAGTTTCAGATAATCTGGCACCTTCTTCTGGCCTCCTCTGGCACCAGGCATGCAAGTGGTGCATTCACATGCATGCAAGCAAACACACAAGCACAGAAAACAAATACAAAAAAAGAGTAAGCCAAGCCCTCCATCTCCATGTTTGTTATATTTATCATTTTAACCCCTGTGCTCCCTGATTCCACATTTGCCTAAAGCCGACTCAGGAGAACAGCGTTCCTTGTTCATGTCACTTCAGAAATCCTGTTTCCCCTTTTCTTTTTGTTGTTGTTGTTTGTTTTGTTGTCATTTTGTTTTTTATTTTGGTTTTGTTTTGAGACAGGGTTTCTCTGTAGCCCTGGCTCTGTCATGAAACTTACTCTGTAGACCAGGTGGCCTTGAACTCACATAGATCCACCTGCCTCCTGAGTGCTAGGATTACAGGTGTGCGCCACTACACCTGGAAAAGGCTATTAGCCTTACCAAGATAGAAACATTAAGTTTTCTTTCTGAAAATATAAAACTTGAACCTGTAGTCGTAAGCTGAAAGGTAAAGCTGCCAGGGCTGAGTTGGCTGGCTCCTTCTCATGAGCACACAAAAGCCAGAACAGAGAAACAGTGCAACCCATCCTTGACAAATCTGGACAGTAAAGCATCTTTGGCAAAAGTTGAGTTCAAGCCCAGATTGGTGCACAAACTAGTCATCTCAACATATGGGAGACAGAGGCAAGGGGTGACCACAAATTTGTGGCTAACCTGGTCTATATATCAAGACACTGTCTCAAAAAGTGGATAGGGGAAAAGGTTGAATGTTATAGCCTGTGGGCCATTTTCTCCATGAAAATCATAAACCGTAGGCTGTAAAACTGATCGGAGTTATAGCCAGTCATGCATACATTCAATAAATATATTTGTTGAATGTCCTTGTCATCGCTACCTGAGTTACAACAGGGACAAAAATATGAGGTCCCTCCTCAAGAAGTTAATGACCTAGTGAAAAAAAATTAATTAGGAAAATGGTAGACAGTGCAGAAAGGAAACAAACAAATGTCATCAAGTGTGCTCCAGGAGGATGCTTCAGCCCCCACATCAGAGGAAGATGGGTGCAGACTGTCAATAACTGACATACACATGGAACTGAAAGGCGTGGAACAGTCAAAGGACTGCTGCCGGAGCCAGGACATGCCGTATATTAAATGAGCAAAAGAGAAAGCAGCTGTGGAAATCCCATAACCAGCATAAGGTGGATGGGAGAAGCCCACAGAAGGAACCGCTTCAAAGCAAGTGATGGGTCAGTCGTTTTGAAAGGCAGTGAAGAGGTCAAGTCTCCTAAAAATAGAGACACGATCAATAGATGTGTATCAATCACCAGATACTGAGGATTGAGGGTGGCAGCAGAAATCTAATTATGTGTTGGGGTCGGGGGCAATAGCAAGCACCAGCATCCCTTCTACAAACTGGTGATGTGCCAAGTATGGTGCCACCCACCTTTCATCCCAGCATTTGAGAGGCAGAGACAGAGGCAGGTAGATCTTTATGAGTTCAAGGCCAGCCTGGTCTGCACAGCAAGTTCTAGGCCAGTCAGGGCTATATAGTGAGACAAGACTCTAATAATAATAATAATAATAATAATAATAATAATAATAATAATAATTATTATTATTATTATTATTATTATTATTATTATTATTATTCTGATATACTAAGGAGAAGAGTGGGGAAATAGTTATAGAGGTGCAGCAGAGTCAAGGAAGGGAGTCTATCCAGTGTCAGGAAGCAGAAGAAGATGCTGGATCCCAAGAGGCACCTGTAGAACAGAGTTTGAGACAAGGGGGCGGGTATAGGAAACAGGAAAACTCTGAATATTTAACATAAGGGGAGCTGCTTCAACATGGAACAGTAGAGAAGTGACGTCAACAAGAGACAGCAAAGTAACCAGAGGTGACCAGCTGGCATCTTCCCACACTAGCCAGCAAGATGGCTTGTCACATACAGGTGCCTGCTGCCAAGCCTGATGGCAGAACTTCAGTCTCCTAGACAACTCACTCCTGGAAGCTGTCCTCCGGCCTCCGCACATACATGTTCATGCATGTAAGTAAATGCACACAAGTGAACAACCAAGGTAGGCTGCTTCTGAGTTGGAGATGACTTGAGACAAGGTATGTGGCCCAGCCTGGACTTGAACTCATGACCATCCTGCCTTAGTTTATCCATTTTGGTCTATCGATGTATCACCATGTCTAGCTGACTTAGGTCCTAATAGGTTTTTGTTGGTTTGTTTGTTTGGGTGTTTTGTTTTGTCTTTGTTTTTTCAAGACAGGTTTTCTCTGTGTAGCCCTGGCTGTCCTTGACTCGCTTTGTAGACCAGGCTGGCCTGGAACTCACAGAGATCCACCTGCTTCTGCCTCCCGAGGGCGGGGATTACTGGTGTGCATCACCACACTGAACCCCTAAGTTTTAAAAATATATCATTGTTTTTCCAGAACAAAATGCTAACTTGGCAAAAACAAAACACAAACAACTCTGTCTCCAAAAAAAAAAAAAGCTAGCATATTTTTAATATATAAACACTTTATTTAGCTGTGTGCGGTGGCACATGACTTTAATCTCAGCACTTGGGAGGCATAGACAGGTGGATCTCTGTGAGTTCAAGCCCGGCATGGTCTACAGAGTGAGTCCAGGACAGCCAAGGCTACACAGAGAAACCCCTGTCTTGAAAAGCAAAACAAACAAAATCCCACTTTATTTGCATAACTAAACCTCTTTCAACCTTTTCCAATATACGTTGGGCAAACAGTCCCCAACAGTCCCTGTCACCCACAAGAAAACCTTAGGAAAGCATGGATGAACCCATGTGTGATGGTGCATCTCATGCCTTATGTGAAGTAGAAAACAGAGTTACCACGGCCAGAACCTGAAAAGAAATGCCCAGCCACTTCTGTGACATCAGACAGAAGTCCACTTACAAAACAGCATCAGTCATTGGACGGCCAATGTGGTTGGAGTCGTCAGTAACCAGGTCAAACAGCGGTCCCTTCTCCTCAACGCAGTTTGCGGAGTTGCCATCAGGTTTGCAGCGTACCCACTGGTACCTGGCTCTCCGCGCAGGATAACCTGTCCGAACAAGGAACCCACATGGGTGATAAGTATGTCTCACACAGCTTCCATAGGCTTGGCTACTCTCTGTGTCTAACAAGTTAATTAAATGGATTCTAAACTTGGCAGAAGGCCACCCGGTTTGTGTCCAACAGTGCCTGTGATGGACGCTGTCATTCTCAGAGTACTGCTTTACAACAGGGCCAGCGAGGTGGCTCAGTGGGTAAAGGTGTTGCTGCTAAGGCCAGTGATCTGAGTTCGATCCCCAGGACCCACATGGTAGGAAGAGAGAACTGATAAGCTGTCCTCTGATCTACACACATGAGCACATGAGCACACTATACTAAACACACACACACACACACACACACACACACACATATACACATGCACACCACAACACACAAAATCAAAGAATAAAAAAGAAAGTGCTTAAATAGAATAACTTCGGAAGTGAACAGCAAGAGGAGGCTCAGCTCTGCCTCCGATCAGTTCTGAAACTGTGACCTCTGAAGTTGCACTATAAACTAAAGCCCAGGGTTAGCCTAAATTTGTTGCAAAAATTAAATAAGAAGATTCATATGAAGACCTTAAGATAATGCCAGGCTTTGTAGCAGCTATTTAGTGATATTGACTTCTTTTTTTTTTTTTTTGGTTTTTCGAGACAGGGTTTCTCTGTGTAGCCTTGACTGTCCTGGACTCACTTTGTAGTCCAGACTGGCCTCGAACTCACAGCGATCCACCTGCCTCTGCCTCCCGAGTGCTGGGATTAAAGGCGTGCACCACCACGCCCGGCTTGACTTCTTTTTTAAAAAATATTTATTTATTATGTTTACAGTGCTCTGCCTGTTGTACCCCTTCAGGCCAGAAGAGGGCCTCAGATCACATTACAGATGGTTGTGAGCCACCATGTGGTTGCTGGGAATTGAACTTGACCTTTGGAAGAGCAGATGGTGCTCTTAACCTCTGAGCTATCTCTCCAGCCCTGTTTTGTTTTGTTTTTTCAAGACACGGTTTCTCCATGTAGCCTTGGTTGTCCTGGACTCGATTTGTAAACCAGGCTGCCCTCGACTCACTTTGCTCCACCTGCCTCTCCCTCCCTGAGTTCTGGGATTAAGGGCGTGTGCCACAACAGCTGAGATAGGGTTTCTCTGTGTAGCCCTGGCCATCCTGGAACTCACTCTGTAGACCAGGCTGGCCTCGACCTCAGAGATTCCTGCCTCTGCCTCCTGAGTGCTGGGACTAAAGGTGTGTGTGGCTACCACAGTCCTAGAGCTCTTGATCCTCCTGCCTCAGTACTGCCAGTGCTGGCTTCACAAGTGTGGGCCACCACTGTCCAGTACTAATACCATGTTTGTATCTTTACCTCCACATTACACAAAGGAAATGTGAGTCACAAAGGTCCTCAGTCAGGGAGTCAGGATCTGTAGCTGATCCCAAAGCCTGCCTGCCTTTTATAGAGACGATTCAGATCCCATGCTTTCGTTGTTGCTGCTATGAGATGGGGTCTTGCTATATGTAGCCCAGGTCAACCTCGAATGGAGAGGAGAGCCTCTGCACGCCCTCTCCTCAGTACTAGGATGCCAGCTCCGCACCACCACACCCTGCATGGAGCCGAATCCATAGATGGTTCAGACAGTCTGAGGAAACCAGGCCTTGTGGCACAGGTCCACAGGCCTAGCTACTCAGAAGGCTGAGGTAGGGAGGTTCCAAGTTCAAGACCTGTCAGAGCTCAGCCTGAGCCACTCAGTGTAAAAAGACCAGGTGGTAGAGAACTTACGTAGAACGCACAAAGTGGTAGATTCAACTCCTAGTATAAAGCACGGGAAATGGCTGGGTACACTGAGATGACCCCAAACAATACAGTATCCAACCGCTTGTGTGTTGGACCCTATGACAATGTGAAGTTTTGTTTTGTTTGTTTTTGTTTTTCGAGGCAGGGTTTCTCTGTGTAGCCTTGGCTGTCGTGGACTCGCTTTGTAGACCAGGCTGGCCTCAAACTCACAGAGACTCATATGCCTACCTCTGCCTCTCAAGTGCTGGGATAAAAGGCATGCGCCACCACCTGGCATTCTTTCTTTCTTTCTTTCTTTCTTTCTTTCTTTCTTTCTTTCTTTTTGTTTTTTCTTTTTTCAGGTATTTATTTATTATTTATTTATTTTTATGTGTATGAGTGCTCTATCTGCATGTACATCTGCATGCCAGAAAAGGGCATCAGATCCCAATATAGATGGTTGTGAGCCACCGTGTAGTTTCTGGGAATTGAACTCAGAACCTCTAGAAGAGCAGACAGTGCTCTTAACTGCTGAGCCATCTCTCCAGCCCCAAATATGGCATTCTTAAGAATGAAATGTGAATCAAAGCTCTTTCTTTGTGCTTAGAATTCCTAGGAAACAGGGCTCCTCTGTTCACAGTCGGGCAGAGTCTCTTGCCACCTCTTTTGGACTTTTTGTTGTTGTTCTGTTTTGTGTTTTTAGACAGCAGCTCACACTGTAACCATGGCTGGCCTGGAAATTCCCATGAAAACCCGGATGGCATGGAGCCTGTGGAGATCTTCCAGCCTCTACCTCCCACCATTCCTTCGAGTGTTGGATTGTAGGTGCACACACACTTTAATGGGGTGGAAGCTGCCACTAAGAAATACCGAACTGGCTGGGTGTGTTAGCGCACGCCTTTAATCCCAGCACCTGGGAGGCAGGGGCAGGTGGCTCATTGTAAGTTCGAGGCCAGCCTGGCCTACAAAGTGAGTCCAGGACAGGCAAGGCTACACAGAGAAACCTTGTCTCGAAAAGCCAAAAAAAAAAAAAAAAAAGAAAAAAAAAAGAAAGAAAGGAAAAAAGAAAAAGAAAATTTAAAATGTATTTTCTAAACTGCTGTAATAAACAACATTCCCCTAAGACGTAAGTGTTTAGAAGACTCTAATATGGGGCTGGAGAGATGGTTCACAGGTTAAGAGCACTGGCTGCTCTTCCAAAGGTTCAATTCTCAGCAACAACATGGTGGCTCACAAGCATCTATGAGATCTGGTGCCCTCTTCTGGCATTCAGGAGCAACACTGTATATATAAATAAAATCTTTTTGTTTTTAATGTAGAAGTACATGTACACTCACATGCCAGGAAAGGGCATCAGATCCTTTTATAAGTGGTCAGGAGCCACCATGTGGTTGCTGGGAATTGAACTCAGGACCTCTGGAAAAGCAGACAGTGTTCTTAACCACTGAGCCATCTCACCAACCCAAATAAAAAAAATTTTAAAGATTCTAATATAAGGCTGGAGAGATGTCTCAGTGGTTAAAGAGTCCTTACTGTTCTTTGTTTGTTTGTTTTTTGTTTTTTGAGACAGGGTCTCTCTGTGCTAGCCTTGGCTGTCCTGGACTCACTTTGTAGACCAGGCTGGCCTCGAACTCACAGCGATCCGCCCACCTCTGCCTCCCGAGTGCTGGGATTAAAGGCGTGCACTACCACGCCCGGCTTATCCTTACTGTTCTTGCAGAGGATCCAGGTTCAGTTCCCAGAACCCACATGGTGGCTCTCAACTACCCCTAACTGCAGTCACAGTGGATCTGGTGGCCTCTGCAGGCAGGAGACATGAACATTGTGCAAACTTGAGTGCAGGCTAAAGCACTCATACACATAAAAATAAAATTAAAAATTTAAAAAGTTATAATGAAATTAAATTAAAAGATAGGAAATTATCTTAAAAAGAAAAGGTAGGTTCTTTGAATGGTACCAGCCCCGTGATCACAACCCTCCAAATGCTGGTCTCTCCGATGAGGACAGCATTGATCATTTCTGAGAGTAACCCACTTGAAGGGAGACCCGGTTTGCCACTTAGTACCACTCTGGTTCTCAGTTTATGGCATTTCAAATGTGGATAACACTATGGTGATGAGCTCTCGATTCAAATGGGAGGAAGATTTGTAAAGCCTGACAACACAAGACTTTGCATACGGCCAAAGTTCAACCCATTTGAATGCTTTTTTCTCTCTCTCTTGATTTTTTTTACTGAGGCATTTAGCTTTGACTTAGGGAACGAATGGGCGATGATCCACTTTTATGGCCCTGAAGAAAGAACCAGATGTCTGTTAAAGTTTCAGGTTAGCTACCCCCAAGTTTGTATGGGCCTGGAGCGAGAAGAGTGGTAGAGGTGGGTGGGTTGCTGATTTCACGGAGGATGATAGATAAATAAATTAAATTGGAAGGGGATAGTCATATGGTTAAGCAGGTTTATGACTTAATGGGGTATGTCTAATCACACAGAGATGTGTAATTGAACATTAATTGTTAATTGTTGTGAATTATACATGGGGTTGTTATTTATAGTTGAATTTGATTTTAAGGTCATTATAACATTAATTTAATTTACTTGCTTATATGCAAGGGGAGAATAATTTAATGTAAAATATACATATAATGTTATGGGTGGAATATAAAATTATGTACGCTGAAGAGTATCATGTGCTTGGGGGGAGGGGAAGTGCCTGTTGTCCAGCAGGGGGCGATGTCATCCCGTTACAAATGCCCAATACAATTGTGAAGCCAACCCTACTGGGTTCAATGTTTCAAGCCTTGCCCTGCCTTTTTTGCTTCTTTTCTTCTTTGGCAGACACATTTTTTAACTTAAAAATGTAAAATTTAAGTACGTGCTGCTTGAACATAGTAAACTATTGTCATTTAACATGTAATCAATATTAAAGTTATAAACCAACACTCCCAAATTGTACATATTTTAAACTCACGTGTCAATCTAGACTCAGCATACTTCTTCCTTCTTTCCTTCTTTTCTTTTTCTTTTTCTTTTTCTTTTTTCTTTTTTTTTTTCTTTTTTTTTTTTTTTTTTGGTTTTTCAAGACAGGGTTTCTCTGTGTAGCTTTGGCTGTCTTGGACTTGTTTTGTAGACCAGGCTGGCCTTGAACTCACAGTGATCCGCCTGTCTCTGCCTCCTGAGTGCTGGGATTAAAGGCGTGTGCCACCATGCCCGGCTATGATGTTTACTTTTTCAAGCGAGGGTTTCTCTGTGTAGCCCTGACCACACTGGCCTCAAACTCAGAACTCTGCCTTCCAAGTGTCGGGATTAATGGCGTGAGCCACTGGCTGACTCAGAATATTCTATCTAGTGTGGCTGCTGGCTCCTGGACAGGATAGGGCAAGCCCCTCTGCAAGTGGCTGATGAACAGAGAAAATGTGAGCTTGCCTAGAAAGTTCTACTGAAAAGCTAACTGAATGCATTTACTTCTCCTACAGGGTCAAGATCAAACCTAGGGCCTCGCACATCCTCTGCCACTGAGTGACACACTCAGCCCATCAAACAAGAGGTACCCCAGTCAACAGCCGCATCTTTCCACTAGTGAAAAGAAAAACAAAAAATATCACTTTGGCAGATTAGCAAAACATATTTCCCCCAGAATTCAAAACATTTGGGAGGTGGGAAAGTTTCCTAAAAGTTGATGCAGATAGCTACACAATCTGTGACTGCACTAAAATCCACAGTCGTGTAAGTTGGAGAGTGAACTGTGTGGTGTATAAACTGATTATCAAGAGAGCTGCTTCAGAACTAATGAAAGGCAGGGGAGGTAGCGCCCCCTGTTGGTAGAGTTCTTGCCCAGCATGCACTAAGCCTAGCACCGCACAAAACAGACAGACGTGCTGCCACAGATCTGAAAACCGAGGCAAGAGGGTCAGAAGTTCAGGGTCATCCTCAACTTGCTGAATTTAAGGCCATCACTAGCCAATGAGATCCTGTCTAAAAATAAAGAAGAAATCAGCCAAGTGTACACCTTTAATCCCAGCATTCAGGAGGCAGAGGCAGGCAGATCCCTTTTCTTGAGTTGAAGGCTAGCCTGGTCTACAGTGAGTTTCAGGGCAACCAGAGTTACACAGAGAAACCCTATCTCAGAAAAAAACAAAAACAAAAAACAAATAAACAAAAATAATAAGAAATCAAAACCAGGCTGGTTGCAAATGCCTGAGATCTCAGCACTTGATAAGAGTGGTCCCAAATTCAAGGCCAGTCCAGTCTACGTAGCAGGTTCAAAGTTAGCCAGGGATACATGGTGTGGTTCTGTCTCAAAAAACAAACAAACAAAAGGGCAGGGCTCTGCTTCTACAGGGCTTGCTTTGCATGCACAAGGACTTGAGTTTTATCCCAAAACCTACAAAAGTGAGGTCTGGTTGTATACACTTTTAATCCCAGCAGTGGGGAGGTAGAAACAGGAAAATCCTTGGGGTTCACTGACCAGCCAGCCTAGCCTAATTGGTGAGCTCCAGGCAAATGAGAGACTCCTCCACCCTTCCCGCTCTGATTTTTGAGACAGTGTTTCTCTGTGTAGCCTTGGCTATCATGAACTCCTGTTGTAGACAAGGCTGGCCTCAAACTTACAGAGATCCACCTGCCTCTGCCCCCCTGAGTGCTGGGATTAAAGGCGTGTGGCACCACTGCCTGGCAAAAAACCTCATCTCAAAGGAGATGGGCAGTGTCCCTGAGGATGACACTGAAGTTGTCATGTGGCCTCCATGTGTGTGGGTGTGGGTGTGGGTGTGTGCATGCTCACATACTCATAAGAAAACAAATAAAATAAGAAAGAGATCACAAGTAGAAGTCATCCCATCCTAAAATCCACCCAACTCTTACACTAATGAAATTAAAGGTACATTAAAATAAAGAACACAGTTATGGAAAAACAAATTCCTGACATAACTACTCCCGGGTGTGGGAAGGCTGCAAAGACAAAGTTCTGGCCCCGGCAGCCCTGAGAGTCTGTTCTTTATCTTGCTTGAGAGACTACAAATCTCTAATGATCATCACTATTTGTTTTGTTTTTATTATATTGATGTGTGTGTGTGTGTGTGTGTGTGTGTGTTTGTGTCCATGTCTCAGGGGGTCAAAATCAGGTCACTAGGCTTGGTGCCCATGGTCTTTACTCACTGGACCACCTTACCAGCCATTAAAAAAAATTTATTAACATTTTTCTTTTGTCTTTTGTTTTGTTTTTGTTTTGAGGTAGGGTTTCTCCAAGTAGACTTGGATGCTTTGTAAACCAGGCTGGCCTCGAACTCACAGAGATCTGCCTGCCTCTGTCTCTTGAGTGCTGGGATTGCAGGCAACTTTTTTTTTTTCATATAACATATTTTGATCATATTCTCAGCTCTCCTCTCTTCATGATCTCCCTACTTAGCCTTAGCTGGCCTGGAACTCACTATGCAGGTCAGGCTGGCCTCAAAAATCATAAAGATCTACATGCCCTTGCCCCCCAAATGCTGAGACCAAAGGTGTGTGCCACCACACCCAGCCATTTTGGTCTTTTGAGACAGAGTCTCCTTATATAGCCCAGGCTAGCCAAGAATTTACAATCTTTCCTTAGCCTCCAGGGGGGCACTACTATGTATGTGAGGATCATAATTTTACAAATGAAAGAGAGTCCACATATGGGCAGAAACATTCTCTTCCTCAAGGTCCCACGCATGGTGGATCTGTGAGCTGATGACATAGTGGAGTCTGAGGGAAAGCCTCCTCCTCTGCCACCAGACCCTCTCCACACACTCACTAGCCCTGCCTCAGTCAATACTTCTTGCGAGGAAACAAAGAGGACAACTCTCTCTACAAGCCTTCTGTCATCTCTTCCTAGCCTGCCTTCCATGCCTCCCACCAGATTGCAGTTTAACTAATTTCCTATTCTTAATGGAATCTTGCTACAGACGCATGAGAAGAACTTAAGCAGAAATTGTCAAAAGGAGAGGTTTAAAAAAAAAAAAAAGACCATTCTGATTCATAAAAAAAAAAAGAAAAGAAAAGAAAAAGAAAAAGAAAAAGAAAATGGTAGAAAAAAGTGGTAGCGTTCAGGCAGCTGCTATTATCTATATTGGAGCAACTTCCTATTTCCTATTAACCTATCAACTTCACAAGATGGGCCAGCTTTCCCCTCTCCGCACGGCTCGGGTTGACAGGCTATGACAAGCTCCAAGTTTACTTTCAGTTTGCCCTCACCTCCACAGGAAACATAGCAAAGGCTGCAGTAAAAGAAAAGTTTTTTGTTTGTTTGTTTGTTTGTTTTAAATTAAAAAAAAAAAAACGGGCTGGAGAGACAGCTCTGTGGGTTAAGAATACTGGTTGCCCTTGCAGAGGACCTGGGTTCAATTCCCAGCACCTACTTGGCAGCTCACGGCTGTCTGTAACTCCTGTTCTAGGAGATCTGACACCCTCTTCTGGCCTCCTTGAGTGCCGGGCATGCAGCTGGTGCACAGACATCCTCTTGTCCATAAAGTAAAATAAAAATAATAAAATTAAAGAATGTGTCTGCTCTTCAATGTAACTAAAAACTTAATTCTGACCTTGAAACTGACTTCTTAGCTCACTCTAACAGACCTTGGGCAAAACCCACAGGTATTTGGCAAGGGGTTGACGTAAGGACCACGTGAGACGGTGACGTGGCGTCCAGTTAGTTCTTCTTGTCGTAATCCCTCCTCGCGGCCGGTGATGATCGTTATTGAGTAGTGATTGTGAAATCACTTTACCAACAGCTGTGCCCATGAGTGGACCTGTGTGAATGTGAGGTCTAGCCTCAGCCCCTTGACCACACCTGCTCATGCATTTTTCATTTTGTCTCTTTGTGAGTATTTGTGTTTTCTTTGAGGCAGGGTCTCATACAGCCCAGAGCTCAATCACTATGCGGTTGGGGATGACCTTTAACTCTTGATCCTCTTGCCTCCACCTCCCAAGTGTTTTATGGTCATTAAGAAATATAAATAAGGGCTGGGGAGGTATCTCAGAGGTTAAGAGCACTGACTGCTCTTCCAGAGGTCCTGAGTTCAATACCCAACAACAACACAGTGGCTCACAACCATCTATAATGTGATCTAATGTCCTCTTCTGGAGTGCAGGTATACATGCAGGCAGATAGAGCACTGTGTACATAATAATAAATAAATATTTAAGAAAGAAATAGAAATAAATAAAAAGATAGTGCAATGTAGGAGTCACAGGCCTCATCAACAATTCCATGGAACCTATATTAAATAGATTAGCCATCATTCTTTTTCTCCCCTCTGAGACAGGGTTTCTCTGTGTAGCCTTGGCTGTCCTGGACTCACTCTGTAGACCAGGCTGGCCTCGAACTCACAGAGATTCGCCTGCCTCTGCCTCCCAAGTGCTGCACCACCACACCCAGCTTAAATTTCTGTTGTTTAAGTTATTTAGTCTTGGGTTTTTTTATGGCAAGCTAAGAAAACTAATGCAGTAACCTAAGATGGACAAGATGAAAGCCTGCTGTATCTGATCATTCAAGCCAGAAAGCTGCAAACACATTTAAACCATATACATATACACACACACACACACACACACACACACACATACATATATACATATATTTAAGATAAGGAGCTGGGGACGTGGTTCAGTTGATAGAATGCTGGTATAGCATACACAAAGGCCTGGGTTTGGTTCCAGCACTCCACAGACTGGGCATGGTAGCATACGTACCTAATCCTAGCACTTAGGAAGAACAATCAGAAGTTCAAGGCCATCCTTTGCTAATAACGTGTTCAAGGCCAGCCTGGGCTAAGTGATTTGAGGCCCTGTGTCATTAAAGTGGAGGGGGAACAGAGGCGGGTGGGGGGCGAATACAGAAAGGGAATCGTAGTGAATCATTCCTGCCACTGCACAGAGAAATGGCAAATAGTGTCACTGCTGTTTGGTAGCAGTTTGTCTCACTAACTCATGGCCAAGCACCCATTTCCCTTCGTGTTCAGATATGAGCATAAGGTGCTGAGCCAAGAGCCCCTTGGAAACACCCTAGATTTTTGGTTCACTCATTTCTCTTTTCTTCTATTCCCTCTCCAACTGAGAGCTCAATCAACAAGCCAGAAACATAAATGACAGCCTTGTCCACACCTCTACCCTTCTCGTGCTTTCTTTCCTTTTTATCTTTTGAGATAGGGTCTCATTATGTAGCTCTGGTTGTCCTGGAGCTACGCAGACCAGGCTGCCCTTAAGTTCACAGTTTCTCCTCTCTCTGCCTCTTGAGTGCTGTATAAGCCACCCGCCCCAGCCTCTTCTTCATTTCTTGCTAATGATGAAATTCTGTTTCCAGCCTATTTTTACCATCAGAGTTAGAGTCAACGTGACGTTTCTGGGAACTTTTGCAACAGCAAGGCTTACATACAAGTCTCCATTAGAGATGTGCCCAGAGCCAACCGGTCACCAGAGTATCACAAATGCGGAATTCACAGTTGTCTAATTTGTCAGAGCCTGTGGTTATGGGTACTCATTACATCAAGCCAAAGGTTTTCCCCTGAGAGATCTGAGTAAACTTGCACTCTCTGTCAAAGAGGGAACTGGGGCTCAAGCTCAGAGGTGGAGAACTAGGGGTGCGTGAGGCCCCTCCAGCCTCATCACAAAGCTGCATGCACAGACCCAAGCCTTGGCAAGGTCACTTCCTGTTTTCCTCCGACATTAGCATAACCAGATAAAAATGAGTTTATAAGCTTCCAATATATAAGGGATTTCCGATTACCTGTGAGATTTCATTTCAACCGGAAGTAGGAACACCGTGGCTTAGAGTCACTTCGAAGAAACAACCCTGGGACCTGTGTATCACTGTGACTCAACATTTCCTTTACCATTTCAGCCATAAACTCTGCTGCCAATTATCAAGCCCTGACCTTGTGCTTCGTCTACACAGTTACTTATATATCAAAGAAGGCACTGTCCTCCTTTTTTCATATATAAACTTTTCATTTTCATCTTCTTAGGAAAACTTCTAGGTTGATTCAGTGTGACTAAACAGCCTTAATGACAGTCAAATGAAGGCGAGGGTTTTCAAATGGGCTGTTTTCTGAACAGGAGCCACATATGCTAACGTTCTTTGGACTGTCTTTAAATTTTTCTTTGGGCCATCCCAGCACTTGGGAGGCAGAGGCAAGCGGATCATTGTGAGTTCAAGGTTAACCTGGTCTACAAAGTGAGTCCAGAACAGCCAAGGCTACAAAGAGAAACCTTGTCTTGAAAAAAAAAGGAAAAAAAAAAAAAAAAGATCCCAGCACTTGGGAGGCAGAGGCAGGTGGATCGCTGTGAGTTCGAGACCAGCCTGGTCTACAAAGCGGGTCCAGGACAGCCAAGGCTACACAAAGAAACCCTGTCTCGGAAAAAAAAAAAAAAGAAAGAAAGAAAGAAAGAAAAAAAGCCTCTCCTGACGTTAAAATAACAATGCCATCAGAATGCACTCTAACTTGGATCACAGCATGGCGACACGTGCCTGTTATCCCACAACTTGGGAGGTGGAGGCAAAAGGAGCAGATATCCCAGGTCATCTTCAGCATTATAGCAAGTTGAAGACCATCATATGCTCCATAAGACCCTACCTCAAAGTGAAACAAAGACGGAGTACATGTAGACAACACAGATAGGATGATATTCCAGAACATTCCAAGATGCCATCATCTCTGTAAATCACTTGGGTGATTTTCTGTTTATTTCCTGAACTCTGTTTTTGTTTTTGTTTTGGAGACAGAAGTTTCTCTGTGTAGTCTTGGCTGTTCTGGACTCACTTTTGTAGACCATGCTGTTCTCGAACTCACAGCGATCCGCCTGCCTCTGCCTCCTGAGTGCTGGGATTAATTTCCTGAACTCTTCAAATGTATAAACCATGCATCTTTTTTCCAAAAGTAAGAGCACTTTTCAGTCATTCCAATAGGTTTTACGGCTGTCACTTGCTTTAGAGTTTGTTTTATTTATTTATATTTTAGACCAGACTCAAGTGAACTAGGGAATTCATCCACATCAAATCCCCCTCTCCCACAATAGGACAACCTGCACCTTCAAGTGAAGACATCCTTTGCTGATGCCTTCATGGCAGAGAGTGGAGGAGTAAAGTTCCTGGGTCTTACCTTGAACTGAAGATGCCCAAACCAGGATGAAGGCGAGAGCCAGCACCAGCCTGCTGCCCACGGGAACCTGCTGCATCCTGACCAGCTCAGCCCAGCACGCCAGCCTCTGGATTAGCAAATGCAGCAGGGTGCTCTCTCTGTCCCTTTTAGAAAAAGGTTCCAAAACCTCAGACCCTGCCCAAGAACACACGTCACAGTTTCCTGAACAAATAGAAAGAGATCCACATCAACACCCAGAAAGAAGAGGAAAGCAAGCTGAAAAAAAAAAAAAACTATTCATACCCATGATGAAACGCCACCGGACTCTCCCCAAGCTTCTGTTGTTGTAGGCTCTTTTTTCTTGTTTTGTGTTGGTTTTGTTTTTCAAAATTTTTTGCCATTTAAAAAAGTTTTTCTTTTCCTTTCTTTTTATTTTTTTCTTAACTTAAAAAAGTTTTCTCCATCAAAAAAGCTCTGTCAGCATTCAGAAGAACACTTTTTTTTTCCCCTTTCCTTTCTTCAGGTAACAATCTAAACAGATGAGAACTCCGCGAGTCCAAGCTGGGGCTAGAGAGCTCCAGTACCACCTGCTGGTCCACATCGCACATCAAAAGGAAGCCTGGCTCAAGGAGTCAGGGAACATTTCGTGCTGGTGTCTTAGCCACCGGGATGAGCCGTGGGTTAACATCCCGTTTCTGCTGGGACTCAGTATTTTCACTGGATCCCTAGCTTTCCTTCTACCTCACAGATAGCTGAAGACTTTGGGTTTAAAAGTAAAAGGAGCGAGCGAACGTGGTGGCGCTCGCCTTTAATCCCAGCACTCGGGAGGCAGAGACAGGCGGATCGCTGCGAGTTCGAGGCCAGCCTGGTCTACAAAGCGAGTCCAGAATAGCCAAGGCTACACAGAGAAACCCTGTCTCATAAAACCAAAAAAGAAAAAAGAAAAAAAAAAAAAAAGAAAAAGGTAAACCAGTAATCAGTAATTAATACTTAGCATTCCTCTACCCCTTTACCTCAACTGCTTCCCAGGGGTTGGTCCCACGCATGTTTTCTCCTGGTTTGTTTGTTTGTTTACTTTGACATTGTGGGTTTTTTTTGTTTTTTTTTTTTAATCTTCTTTCTGGCCTTGAGTAAGGCAGAAATCAGGAACAAGGGCAGGTTCCCCTCTCAGAGGGCTGTGGGATGTGAAAACCCAAGACACACACACACACACACACACACACACACACACACACACACACACCTGCACATAAAGGACTAGCCTTTCCCTGGTCCTGGGGAGAGGGCAGCCCTCGGGAGGATGGCCGCTCTGTACCAGTAAGGCGGCTTCTACTGGATCTTTACCTAGGTTGCTTTCCCCTCTGTTTTAAAGGTTCAACTGCTCTCCATCCACTTCAGGGTGCCTGTTCCGGGTCTACTCAGATCCTGGCCCACTTTCCATTTCATGCTACCCCACCCCACCCCCACCCCCTTGGCGATCCTTTGATGGGAGGGAGGAGTTTCCCTTCCCTTGTTTTGGGTTTCCTGCTGATTCCTTAACCATTTCCTGCTAAGGACAGGCCTCAGAATCTAATCGCTCAGGAACCCGGGTAGCGATAATGGCGCACAGCTTCTCCTCAGACTCCCACCGCCCCCCCAGCCAGGGAATCCTCAACTGTAGAACCCAAACCGCACACACACCCCGCACCCGCCCTGTGTGGAATATTAGCATCTGTTAGAATTTCAGTCCTCTCTCTCCGGTCCCTTTTCATCCCTAGCCTTCAATTAAAGCCCTGATAGGGAAACAGAAGAGCCTGTTAATAGCGTGAGTAAGTTTCCCACAGCTCCTCTCCCAGGCAGTTAAAAGTACTGATGAAGATCAGTCAATTTCACACAACCTATAATCGCAGGGGAAGAGTGTCCCAGTGAGGGACAGCCTAGTTCAGGTTGGTCAGGGCAGGCCTGTGGGGGATCGGGCTGGATTTTTTTTTTTTTTTTTAACATGGGACGACCCATCCCACAGTAGGCAGCGTGGTGGCCCGGTGTAAGGACCTGGATTGTGGCTGTGGTGCCACTAGCTGCTTCTAGGTCATGCTGCCTTGACCCCCTCACAGTAACGGACTGGAAGTGTGAGCTAAGAGGAACCCTTTCTTCCCTAAGCTGCTTTTTGGTATTTTAATCATAGCAACAGAAATAAAACCTCGAAAGAAACAGAAATTGCACCTGAAAATGGTCACTGGGGGATTTTCTCACTTGGAGACTTTTTTCCCCTCATCTGCTTCTCTGAGTCACAGGAATGGTATTTTTTCACTTCCTTCCAGGGCTCATAAATCCCCAGTGGGCCTTGAACTTGCACAGTAAAGGATGGCCTTGAGCCTCTTGCTGTGACTTCCCATAATCTGGAAGGCTCCCTCGTAGCTAGCCCCCTCTGCTCACACACTGGTGTGAGTGGCCAGACCTGGCCTAGAACACAAGCGGCCTAACCCATATAGTCCAGAGACAGATGAGCGATGAAGGAGAAACAAGACAGGTGTGTGAAAAGGAAGTCTTCCTTCTAATCATTGTTGCTTAGGGGTAGCTGCTAAACGTCGATGATCAAAGACAGATTTGCTCTAAATAGTCCGCAGCTGGTGCAGGCACTAGTTTGATAATCGCTGAAGCTGACTTACTGGCAAACCAAACTTCACTATGCTGCTGTCCCTGATGGAACCCACGCCACTGGGCCCCACTTCATCACTTTTCATTGCTTTTCTGTATACCCTGGGGTACTGTGTAGCCCCACTGATACCCTGTGGGGCCCAGCCAGTGCTGTAGCTCCTTCAGACTCTAAACATCCTCTGGGATCTGCAATCTACCCAAGTTCAAGTTCTCAACTCAGTGATTGGCTTGGAACTTATTACACAGACCAGGCTGACCAGACTGGAGAGAGAGAGATCCTCCTACCTCTGCCTCCTGAACTCCCGGACTTAAAGGCATGGGCCACCAAACCCAGCCTTTTATCTTCTTTGAGGCAGGGTCTTTGGTAGCTCAGGCTGGCTTTGAACTCACTATGTCTCTGAGGATGACCTTGAACTGCTGGTCCTCCTGCCTCAGCTTCCCCAGTGCCAGGATTACAGGCATGTGCCAGCCATACCCAGCTTCATTCACAGTGCAGCACTGTCTAGACCTCACAACCCAACCTCGCTCCTGATTCCTTCTCTGCCCAAAAGAACCCAAAATTAAGTTCATAGTACCGGGCATTATATTGGAGCTGCCAGACACGGAGGAAGAAGGAAGTTCTCTCCTTAATGGGTAACCACAGAACATTGAGTAGCTCTTCAACTGCCTTTTTGTTTCCAACCCCAGGTGCTGACCGCATTGACCAATTAAATTACTACACTTTGGTTGGTTGGGTTTTTTTTTTTTCTTGGTTTTCGAGACAAAGTTTACTCTGTGTAGCCTTGGCTGGCCTGGCCTCACTTTGTAGACCAGGCTGGCCTCGAACTCACAGTGTTCTACTTGTTCTGCCTCTCCGAGTGCTGGGATTACAGGCATGCTCCCACCACACCCATCTGGTTGGTTCTTATTTTATGCTAGACTCTAGGATTTTTTTTTTCTCCCTCTGTCTTCATTGCAAACATTAAAAAGGAGCTCACAAAAAATAAATAAATAAATAAATAAATAAATAAATAAATAAATAAATAAATAAAAGGAGCTCACTTAGTGAAATGCTACTTAGAAATTTAATGGTTACTGGGGCTAGAGATGTAGCACTGATAATGACAGAGCGTCTCATCCACCTAGCACGCAAGGCGTCCTGAGTTCACACACCAAAAATCTAGGAGATAGTGTCCCCAGTCTCTTAGATGGCAGCCAGGGTAGATTCAAATTTGCTGTATAGCAGGCCAACCTGGCCTCTCAGTCCCATGCTGGGCTCCTGGTACATTAACATTTAATGCCCATTAAACAATAAGGAAATATGAAAATACCTGCTTCTCTTCTAGTTGTAATAAAATGATGTGAATTTTGCTGACACTTCTCTGATTTTTTTTTTTTTTGCCACCCCTCTCGGATCCCCGCAAACACTAAGCTTGCTGGTGGCCTTAGGGTACCTCTGTCTATCCACCCACCCCCCAGATACTGGATGAATTGTGCCTGGGTGATTGTGGTCTCACATGCTCTAGTCTAGACTCCACAGCAGTTATTGTTGTTGTAGTTGTTTTGAGACACAGTTTCATGTAGCTCATACTAACCTTAAACTTGCTATGTAGCCAGGGCTGGCCCTGAACTTCTATTCTTCCTGAGTACTGAATTGCAGGTACATACCACCACTCCCAGCTTCATCCTTTTTTATTTATTTATTTATTTCAGTGATGTAGGTATGTATGTGTTCCATGTGTGCCTGGTGCCCAAGGAGATCTGAAGACTACATCATCAGATCCCTTGGGCCTGTTGTTACACAGTTGTGAGCCAACATGTGAGTGCTGGAAACTAACCCCAGCCTCCCCTACACTATCATTTGATAGTGTACAAAAAAATTAACTTTTAAAAAGCTATTTTAGGCTGGACATGGTGGTGCACGCCTTTAGTCCCAGCACTTGGGAGGCAGAGGCAAGTAGATCTCTGTGAGTTCAAGGCCAGCCTGGTCTACAAAGTAAGTCCAGA
Source organism: Acomys percivali (assembly GCA_907169655.1). Classification (NCBI taxonomy): domain Eukaryota; kingdom Metazoa; phylum Chordata; class Mammalia; order Rodentia; family Muridae; genus Acomys; species Acomys percivali. Next base: position 20,100,976 of record OU015751.1, on the reverse strand, counting down.
ACAGTTAAGGCTACAATGAGAAACTCTGTCTGGAAACACCAAAACAAAACAAAAGAAAACAAAAAAAGACCTGGTCTCTGGCCTAACTAACTTCTTTAGTCTCACTGAGCCTCAAGGGAGGTTAGACTTGCTTTTCATTAATTTTTTTTTTTTTTTTTGAAACAGGGTTTCTCTATGTAGCTCTTGGCTATCCTCTATAGACCAGGCTGGCTTCAAACTCAGAGATCCACCTGCCTCTGCCTCTTGAGTGCTGGGATTAATGGCATGCTCCACCACTGCCAAGAACCTGGAAATAGGAAAACGAGACCTACTTCAACAAACTCATAAGAGATTACAAGATAGATGCGGAAACACATCTTAAAATGATAGCTAGGGAGCTGAAGGGATGATGGGGAGGCCCCGTCCTCAAGCCTGGGGAGCCAGGCTTCTCCAAGATACATCTTACCTCAGAGAAGACCACGGAGGGATGCGTTTGTGTCGGCTCAAAGGGCAGCTCTGGAGAGAGAGCGGGTGAGCGGCTCTCCTGGCCTGGTGAAGGTGGGCAAGCAGAACAGGTCTGTGGGATTTCTAAATGTGCCCAGGAATGATAACTTCCAAATACAGAGTCACTCACGCAGAAAAATGTGTACTGAGTGTGCCCAGAATGCTGGCACATTCTCTTCACACTCACGCCTGCTACCTTTGGCTAAGAAGGTCGCTGTTAGTTAAGCAACTTGAGGTCATGGGGCTCACTCAAGACTCAGACGCTGAAGAACCTCCTCTGACAGCTTTTCTGTCAAGGCTAGCTTTTCTCAGCTTCCACGTTGAACCCAAAATATTCTCCCTACCCCCATTATAACCTCCACCACACTACCTTAGTCTCTGCGGACAGTCACTGAAAGCATAGTCCCATAATTTCCATTGTGTATGCCTGTGTGCATGTCCGTGTGTGTGTGTGTGTGTGTGTGTGTGTGTGTGTGTGTGTGTTAGTGCACATGCAGGTATGGGTGCCACAGCACACTTGTGGAGATCAGAAGGCAGATTTCAGGTGTCAGTTCTCTCTTTCTACCATGTGTGTCCCAGGTATTGAATTCAGGTTGACAAACAATGTTAAATTCTTTTTCCATTACCCACTAAACCATGGATTTTTTTTTTCTGACAAAAATGATCTTTACTTATCAAAGAGACATTTTGGAATATGTTTGCATCATGAAATAACTCAACTGAAGCAGGGCGTGGTGGCGCACACCTTTAATCCCAGCACTCGGGAGGCAGAGGCAGGCAGATTGCTATGAGTTCGAAGCCAGCCTGGTCTACAAAGTGAGTCCAGGACAGCCAAGGCTACACAGAGAAACTCTGCCTGAAACAACATCATCATCAACAACACCAACAATAAATGCCAAGACAGGTGGAAGTAGAGGGTTGGGGTTAATACCATGGAAGAAAAAGAATATTGAGTGAATAAAATCTCGTTCAACTTGGTTTAGTCTTGGAATCATAGAGCTCATGCAGCATCCTTCATATTTTATACAACCATCAGACCTTTCCCTCCGAGGCCTTTCTGGTGGTCATAGTGTGATTGGGGAATGTGTGTTGCTGAGCAGCCCACCCAAGCCCACTGCTAAGAGCCAGTCCAACCACTTAGAACTGCACTTTTTAACATGGTGGCCATTTATGGCTATCAAGAGCATGAAAGTCCAATTTAGGATGAGCTATATGTATAAAGTGCACGCCTTTAATCCCAGTACTTGGGAGACAGTGTATCTCTGTGAGTTCAAGGCCAGCCTGGTCTACAAAGTGAGGCCAGGACAACTAGGACTGTTATACAGAGAAACCCTGTCTCAAACAAACAAACAAACAAAAAAATTTTTTTGAGACAGTGTTTCCTGTAGCGTAGCCCAGGCTAGCCTCCAACTCATTATGTAGCCAAAAATTCCCTTGAATTTCTGATCTTCCTGCCTCCACCTGTCAAGGGTTGGGATTGCAAGGCAAAGCTGAAGACGGAATCCAGAGCTCCCTGCGAGTTCGACTAACAAAACTACATACCCAGCCCGTAGGCATCATTTTCATACCTATGATGCAGGCGAGGAAACTGAGTCACAAAGAGGCTTACATACAACTGGGATTTGATATCTGGCACTCTGTCCCCAGACCTCATATGGCCCATTTTGTGGCCCTTGCATGAGCTCTCTTTTGTAGGGGGAAGGGATTTTTTTTATCAGGACTATTTTCCCAGCAAGTCTATTTTCCCACCTCATCTCTGTCCTGGTACTGAAAAACCAAGCATGTACCTAGCATAGTGGTGCACACCTTTAATCCTAGCATTTGGGAGGCAGAGGCAGGTGGCTCTGTAAGTCCGAGGCCAGCCTGGACCACAAAGTAAGACCCTCCCAAAACAAAACAACACAAAGGGACTGGAGAGATGGCATAGCAGTTAAGAGCACTGTCTGCTCTTCCAGAGGTCCTGAGTTCAACTCCCAGAAACCACATGGTGGCTCACAACCATCTATAATGAGATCTGGTTCCCTCTTCTGGTGTGCAGACAGAACACTGCATATGTAATAAATAAAAAATAAACCTTAAAAACAAAAAACAAAACAAAACAAAAAACCCAACAACACAAAGAAAACCAAATGCCCCCATCTGTTATGAGCAAGGAAAAACAGAATAGAGCTTGTACCAAAATAATGTCACCAGTGGCTCTTTGGTGATATCTATACACACCAGTTTCCCTATTGGCTAAAAGTTAAGACTTTTGCTACTTTAAAAAAAAATTTTTTTTTTGTCAAAGACATCCCCCTACAACCATTTGCACAATACTTTCTAAACCTTCCCAACGGACAGACAGACAGTTAGCTGTTTGCTGAGGAACTGTTCCACATTGCAGACCTTGTGGTGCAGTGGGAAGGGGGTTTTCACCCTTTATTTATTAAATTTCAGTTATAGGATCACCCCAGGGCCTTGTCCTCTCCAGAGAGCCCCAGAGAGTCCCTGGCTCTCATAGATTTTTTTCCCCTTACCAAATGAAGTCAGTTGGTTTTGCTTTCAAAGTTAAAAAGTCTCAATACAGAGCACTGAGGTGGCTCAGCAGGTAACCGGCCACCAGAGTTAATGACCTAAGTCAACTCCTAGGACCAACTATCACAAGTTGTGATCTGAGAAATACACACACACACACACACACACACACACACACACACACGCACACAACACATGCAACACACATGCACTCAGATGCACACACACATACACTTTTTCAGTCTCAATATCAGCAGGCTGAACATGGTATCACACACTTATAACACCAGCATTTGGGAGGTACAAATAGAAGGGGTCAAGAGTTCCAGGTCCAGCCGGGTGTGGTGGCACACGCCTTTAATCCCAGCACTTGGGAGGCAGAGGCAGGTGGATTGCTATGAGTTCAAAGTCAGCTTGATCTACAAAGTGAGTCCAGACAACCAAGGCTACACAGAGAAACCCTGTCTCAAAAAAAAAAAAAAAAAAAAAGAGTTTCAGGTCATCTTAAGCTACATAATGAGTTTGAGGTTAGCCCGGGCTACATAGTGATGAGACCCTGTCTCAAGAAAGCAAAACAGAAAAGCTTCAATAGCAAGGTACAGCATCATTAATCCCTGTCATTCTAATGACTCAGGAGGCTGAGGGAGGAGGACTGAAAGTTCAAGGCACGCCTGGGCTACAGGGTGAGTTTAAAGCTAGGCTGGACAACTTGAGGAGACCTGGTGTCTCAGAGGAACAAAGGGCTGGGGATATCCTGTGGTAGCATGTATGCCTAACAAGTGTAAGGTCCTATGCTTAGCTCCCAATACTCCCGCCCCCCGCCCCCACATAGATGCTCCACATATTGCCTTATTATTAGCACTGTTTTCATCATTAAGGACACTCAAGGTCAGCACGAGGTCAATGAATAGTGTTTGTTTTGAGACCTATGTTTAGGGCCTATGTGGCTACTATGTAGCCCAGGCTGGCCTAGACCTAACTGCTTCGGCTTCCCAAACGCTGGGGTTGCAGACTCTGAGCATCTTCTTTTTTTTTTTTTTTTTTTTTAAGATTTATTTATTTATTATGTATACAGTGTTCTGCCTGCATGCACACCTGAAGAGGGCACCAGATCTCATTATAGATGGTTGTGAGCCACCATGTGGTTGCCGGGAATTGAACTCAGGACCTTTGGAAGAGCAGCCAGTGCTCTTAACCTCTGAGCCATCTCTCCAGCCCCAGAGCATCTTCTTTTACACCAAGACCACTGAGGTCCAGGAGAGAGCCAGCTGCTTACTCAAGGCCGAGTGTGCTTGTGAAAGAGCTGGGATATGAGCCACTTCCACAAGCCACAGGGCTCTGGTTTCCGTTAGCCCAGGGCTTTGCACAGAGCTGGCCCAGGATGGAGTAAATCACCCCACCCACAGGGCAGCCACAACACAATAAGCACCGTCGTCCCTTCCTCTGGCTCGTTCTCAGACTCCTTATCTTTTGGGTGGCCTCCTTCCTCCTGTTTGTGTTGAATTTTATTTCTTGCAGACTCTGGCTGCTCCCCAGACCTGAAAAGCTTTCACGCCATTATCCTGACAGGGTTCGGTCCCACACCATCTCCAAATCTTGGCTGAAATGGTATCTTATGGAAGCAGGCCCAGGCACCTCACTAATGCTTTGACATCCCCCACAACCTTGATTTCAGGGAGCCATAGCCCCCTAGCTTTCCTCCCCAGCATTAACTCATCACGTGATCCCTGAGCTGTTTGCAGTCTGTGAGCAGTAGGAGAAAGCACCAGGCAACTCTAATGCTTCTCTTTGGCTGGTGACAGGACCAGCCCAGGAAAGGAGCCACGTCCCCTACCTTCAGAGAAGAATAGTTCAGACAGACTCCCAGCCACCAAGAGATTGTTTTCAAGCCTTGAAAGCAATATCCCAGTCAGCAGTTTGCCCTCTCCACAGGTGATGTAGCAGGAAAAGATAGGCCTGGTTTTGAGCACAGGAGAGTTCGGATCAGAGGTTAAAGTGAAAGTGATGCCTCATTTAGATGAACCTGCAGCCCACTGTAACCAGGACACGGGTTGGAATTCCTAACTCCCAGGAACATATCTTCTAATTAGAAAAGAGAGGAGTCCAGGCATGGTGGCTCCCTCCTGCAATCCCTCATCAGGGTGGGGAAGGCAGGAAGCGTCAGGAGTTCCTGGACCTGCTTGAACAAAAAGCACTGCAGTTTACAGAGCCAAGACTTCAGTCCTTCTCTAAATTGTGAATTGTAACATCAGAGTCAGAGTATGTGAGTGGGAGCTTCCTGGCAGACTTCCTGGCTTCTCTGTGATCTCAGGCATTTTTTGTCTTTGTTTCTTTGTCTTTTTGTTGTTGTTGTTGTTGTTTTGTTTTCTTTTTTGAGACAGGGTTTCTCTGCATAGCCTTGGTTGTCCTGGACTTGCTTTGTAGACCAGGCTGGCCTCATACTCACAGCAATCCACCTGCCTCTGCCTCCCTGGGATTACAGGTGTGTGCCACTAGGCCCAGCTCCCGGTCTTTTTATTTATTTATTTTTAACAATTTGTTTATATATTTCTCTTATGTACATTGGTATTTTGTCTGCATTTCTGAGAGTGTTGGATCTCCTGGAACTGGAGACAGCTGTGAGCAGCCATGCGGGTGCTGGGAATTGAACCCAGGTCTTCTGGAAGAGCAGACAGACAATGCTCTTAACCACTGAGCCGTCTCTCAACCTAGCTCCCTCCACCACGCCCAGCTAACTCCGTCTTTTTAAATATTTAATTTCTTGAAAATTTTCGCTGGGCATGGTGGTGCACACCTGTACTTGGGAGGCAGAGGCGGATCTCTGTGAGTTAGAGGCCAGCCTACTTTACAAAGCAAGTCCAGGACAGCCAGAACTACAAGAGAAACCCTGTCTCAAAAAAGCAAAAAATAGGGAGCTGGAGAGATGGCTCAGAAGTTAGGAGCACTAGCTGCTCTTCCAGGGGTCCTGAGTTCAATCCCTAGCAACCACATAGTGGCTCACAACCATCTTTAATGAGATCTGATGCTCTCTCCTGGACTGCAGGCGTTCTATGCAGACAGAACACTATATACATAACAAATAAATCTTTAAAAAAAAAAACAAAAAATAAAAACATTAAAGTGTGTGTGTGTGTGTGCGCACAGGCGCGTGCAGATACATATGTGTTCAGGTGCTTATAGAAGATAGAAGTCGGTGTCAGATCCCCTGTAGCTGGCGTTAGACTGTTGTGAGCAATCCCATTGTTGGGACAGGGAACAGAACTTGGGTCCTCTGGAGATGAATAAGTACTGATAATCTCTGAGCTATCTCCCCAGCCCTGGTTTTCCCATTTTTTTTTTTTTTTTTTTTTTTGGTTTTTCGAGACAAGGTCTCTCTGTGATAGCTTTGGCTGTCCTAGACTCACTTTGTAGACCAGGCTGGCCTCGAACTCACAGTGATCCACCTGCCTCTGCCTCCCAAGTGCTGGGATTAAAGGCGTGCACCACCATGCCCGGCTCCGGTTTTCCCATCTTTTAAACAGAGGTTGTAATCTACGCTCATGTGAACCCTGTAAGGACCAAACATATACAAGCCATGTGAATTAGCTGATGTGCCTCACCCATCCCACCCACCCTATCCTCTCAATCCCCCCACCCCCATAGTCACTGTTACCACATACACAGTGGTAAAGCCCAAAGTTCTGTAAGTAATTCACCGTTCTCAGAGGTAAGTGGGGAACAGGGGCCTAAAGAGACACCCACAGCTAGACAGAACTCTAAGAAGACACATGGAAAGGGACGGAGCTAAAATAATTTTTTTTTTAACAAAGATTCATTCATTTACTTCTTATATATACAGTGTTCTGCCTGCATGTATGCCTGCATACCAGAAGAGGTCATGAGATCACATTATAGATGGTTGTAAACCACCATGTGGTTGCTGGGAATTGAACTCAGGACCTCTGTAAGAGCAGTCAGTGCTCTTAACCACTGAGCCATCTCTCCAGCTCCCCTAAAAGAATTTTTTAAAAGGACTCTTTTGATTTGTTTTTTGAGACAGGGTTCGTCTGTGTAGCATTGGCCATCCTGGACTCGCTTAGTAGACCAACTAGGCTGGCCTCGAACTGACAGTGATCCACCAGCTTCTGCCTCCCAAGTGCTGGGACTAAAGGCGTGTGCCACCACTGCCCAACCAAAAGAAAGAAATCTTAAACCGTCTTCTATTTTTGGGGGGTGAGGGTGGGGTCGAGACAAGAGTTCTCCGTATAGCCTTGGCTGTCCTGGAACTTGATCTGTAGACGAGGCTGGCTTGCCTGAGTGCTGGAGTTAAAGGCTTTTTTTCTTTCTTTTTCTTTTGAAGGAAAGTGAGGAGGGGCTTTTTATGTACCAGGGAAGATCTCACGTACTCCTCAGCCACATCTGCCAAGTTGACCACACATCTCCACGTGCTTGTGAAGGGGGAGGGTTGAGGCTGGCTGACAGGAGTGGGGGGGGACTAGGATGCGCCCAGCTCTGTTCTGTTCTGGAGGCTGGGTGTAATTAAGATCACCCACAGAAAACATGGGCAGCCCTTGCTTATCTCTGCATTTTCCACAGATGAGTGCATTTGACTCTCTCTGAAGTCCTCTGGGACAGTACAGGTAAGGAAGCTAAGGATATTATTTGATCTTTATGGTGATAAAACGGAGTGTTGGGGGCAGGGAGAACCCTTTTCATTCAGGGCCTCTGTGAATGGAGGAGAGTCTAGACACACACACACACACACACACACACACACACACACACACACACATCACTTCCCAAGTCAGCTAGCAATCAGAGAGCAGGGGTGACAGCTCAGCTCACAAGCATGAGGGTGAGTATGAGCCCCAAAAACACATGTTTAAAAAAAAATCCTACTCAGGAGGCAGAGGCAGGCCGATCTCTGAGTTCAAGGCCAGCCTGGTCTACAAAGTGAGTTCCAGGACAGCCAGGGCTTACACAGAGACACCCTCTCTTGAAAACCAAAGCCAACCAACAAAACAAACAAAAACCTAGGATTGGTAACACGTGTTTTGTAACCCCCAGCACTGGGAAAATAGAGACAGGCAGATTCCTGGGGTTCGCTGGCTGATCGGCCTATCTGAATCAATAGGTTCTAAGCCAATGGCATACTATCTCCAAAACTGTTCATGGAGCCTGCTGACCTCTACACACACACACACACACACACGCGCGCGCGCGCACACACACACACACACACACACACACACACACACACAGTGAGTAGGGGAGGTCTTATCTACCATCTCCCAACCCCTCACAAACAGAAGCTTCTAGCCCAACCCAAATACCTGTGCAGAAATTTCCAGGTAGACCTCCTAATCCTGCCCACAATGCTGTGGGATCAGTTATCCTGGTAACACCCTGGGATGGCATCTCCTATCCTGAGCTTGATTATGTGAAACAGAGATAGGGAAAGTCCCCCAGAGGGTGTGTGACACAGGCCCCAAAGAGGTCCAAGTCCAGAGATAAGGAAGGCATTCAGACACCTAATGGAGTGTGTCAGTTCCCCATACAGGGGTGATCATTACCTCAGGGCAGAGAGGCTTGATAAAGTTAGGGTCACCCTGCTTGGCCTTCCCAGGCAGGGGAGATTAGAGCTGGGTAGCTTTGTGGGTTGGCCCAGTATCTCATAGATGTCCACGATCCTCCACCTCACCTAATGCCACATGTCAGCACATGAGACCCACCAGAGCGTCAGTTCAGACCCTTTTTTTGCGGGGGTGGGGGTGGAGAGGTGTCTAAAGACTCTTTCCCAGGGGTCACCCAACACCATCGGAAAACACATGTTTATATTATGGTTCATAACAGTAGCAAAATTACAGTTATGAAGTAGCAACACAAATAGTGTTATGGTTTGAGGGTCACCACAACACAACACGAGGAACTAACTCTATTAAAAGGCCGCAGCATTAGGAAGGTTGAGAACCACTGCACTAGAGCAAGAGCTGTCCAAATCCAGGACAACTGTATGGGCCTGGCATACAGCAGGCTCTCTGAGTGTGCCTGGGGCACCGACATGGCTGGATCCATGACTACAGACAGTGTGAGCACAAAGAGCTTGGCAGAGTGACCTGTCCCCAGCTCTCACATGAATGCCCTGGGAAGCCTAGTGAATTTACTTGAACTGAGTGTCTACACCTGTAAAAATAGGATGTTTTCCTCTTCTTCTTCCTCCTCCTCCTCCTCCTCCCCTCTCCTCCTCCTCACAGCTATTTTAAAAGGGTTGCGTGTTCCTGAAGTTTTGAGATAGGGTCTTGTGTAGCCCAGGCTAGCCTCAAACTCAGTTGCTATGCAACTGAGAACAACCACCCTGTACATGCTAGTTGGACACGCTACAAGCTGCACTGAATCCCAGCCCCTAGGAAAGCTGGGCTGTAGTGCCCTGGCCTATTAGAACTAAGCACTCTCCTCATTAACATAGCTGCTAGCTGCTGGCTGCTGGCTATGCCACTCTTCTCTCACCGTCTGTACCAATCAGGAGAGGCTGTCACCTGCCTCAGAAGGCAGTGGGGATGCTGCATGTACATGCCTTAGTGTACTGCTTGTAAAACAGTGTAAGAAAACAGCATCCAGCAGGGTGGTGGTGGTGGCAGCAGCAGTGGCAGTGGCAGTACCCTGACTTTAATTCCAGCAGAGGCAGAGGCAGGCAGATCTCTGTGAGTTCGAGGCCAGCCTGGTCTACAGAGAGAGTTTCAGGACAGCCAAGGCTACACAGAGAAACTCTGACTCGAAAAACCAAACCAAACCAACCAAAAACAGAAAAAGAGAAATGTGTTTCTTATATAGTTTCGATAGTTTAACTCAAATTCTACCTCAAATCAATCTCTCCCTCAAATCTGGAACTAGAGGTGGTCCCCCTGCCTAATCCAGGAGTGCTGCCTCCTGGGCATTCTAATGGACAAAGTGACATTCCTCCCCTCCAGGCTTGTCATAAAATATCTAGAAAGAGTGAATAGACTAATGGGGCTCAAAATGGACCAGCCTCCTCTTTAGGTGAGGAAACGGAGGTGCTGAAAGGAGAGCATCCTGTCCCAGATTGTACACTCAGGAAGGGTAGAGCCAGGGTCTAATTCTACCTGTCTGCAAAGGCGAGGCTCTTTTCAACCCATGCCTCCAGACTCCAAGTCAGGGGCTCTTTCTACTGTTGGCAAAGGCAGATGTTCTCAGAGCACTATGCAAGTCACAGCCAAGGTCTCCTCAGAAGAAAGAAGCAATAGTGAAAAAGAAGAGCCTGAGCCGGGCCTGGTGGCACACACCTTTAGTCTCAGTATCTGGGAGGCAGAAGCAGGTGGAACTGAGTTCAAAGCCAGCCTAGTCTACAAAGAGGTTTCCAGGACAGCCAAGGCTACACAGAGAAACCCTGTCTCAAAACAAAAAAACAAACAACAACAACAACAAAAATGAGAGAGGAGAGGAGGAGAGGGGAGGGGAGAGGACCATGGCCCTGGACCTCGATCCCTCAGCCTATACAGCATTCTGTAGGGTCCACATTTCATTCCCAATATGGTGCAGCCATGGATGTGTCTAAGGCAGACAGACTGAGCTCTGAAACACAGAGGCCTAGGACCCGGTAATATCTTCTTCGTAAAGAAAAATGGACCCAATTTTAGCCTAAACCAGTCCATCCCCCAGGAGAATCCTCCAGGAGAAAGTTTACACTTCAGCTACTCACCTGTCTCCAAGCCTAGCCTCGTGCCTGTGCCTGACCTTCCTGGGCTGCGCTGTCAACCTGGGATCTGCCTCGTTTCTCCTTGGGGGGAGGTGAGCAGGAATCTTAAATTGTCTGCCCCTGGGCACAGTTGGAATAGACAAAGCCTAAGAGTCTTTTACATACAATAGGGCTGTCTCCTGGTCAGCTGACCCTCTGACCCTACAGAAGGGGCTCAGAGATTATGTCTCAAGGCCTACCCAACTGGGGGATGGGAGGCAGCAGTCAGGAAACAGACTCCCTATTGGCTAGGGTTTATTTCTTACATTTGGGACTTGGTGTTTTAAAGAGTCCTGGGAGCCTCAGAAGCCTCAGAATGCAGCTTGATGCACTTGCCTTGTGTCAGGGAGGAACTTGGTTCAATCCTCAGCACTACGAATAAATAAAAACACAAAGGCAGTGGTACCAAATGCAAGTAGGATGGAAAGTAATTCTTTCTCTTTGTTTCATTTTTGAGACAGGGTTTTGGCTGGGCATGGTGGCGCACGCCTTTAATCCCAGCACTCGGGAGGCAGAGGCAGGCGATCTCTGAGTTCGAGGCCAGCCTGGTCTACAAAGTGAGTCCAGGACAGCTAAGGCCACACAGAGAAACCCTGTCTCAAACAAACAAACAAATAAACAAAAAGTTGAGACAGGGTTTCTCTGTGTCACTCTGGCTGTACTGGACTCACTTTGTAGACCAGGCTGGCCTCAACTTACAGCGATCCTCCTGCCTCTGCCTCCCGGGTGCTGGGACTAAAGGTGTGCACCACCATGGCCAGCATGTAACCTAATTCTTAATCCTTTTATCCGCCTCACATTCTCTTTCTCTCATTCATTCTGGGGCCCAAGCCACACCCAATACATGGACAGGTGTGGGGGTGGAGGGTGTTAAGTATCTACCACAACCCTGACATGTCAAGGAGTTCAATTATGATCTTGTCACAAGAGTCCCTCTCCCCACAGTTTGCTATTAAGCCCTCAGACCTAGCAGAAGCCCCCATAAGACAATGAGGGGCAGCTCAGTGCTACCATGCTTTTCTACCACGTACCAAGCCAGTTAGTTCCCAGTACTCACAAAAGAAAACACTCCCAGAAAACTGACCACACCCATAAAATTATCTATAGCATTTGTAATTTAGCAGCACTATTGAACTTGCAGTTTGCTTCCACGGTCCGCAGGGTTGCACGCGGCATCTGCCAATTTTCATGGGTATATCCTTATTCCAGTCTGGGCCTCAGTTTCCCCACCTGTAAGAGGAAGTCTCTGGGTTTAGCCGACTGGTAATCTCAAAGGTGGCAGTTCCACAGTTCTGCGTGCCCCAGTTCTCCGAAGTCACATACGAAAGAGGCGCTCAGGAGGTCTTGGAAGTCCTGGTGGACAAACGCGTAAAAGGCACCAAGCCAGGTCCTTGGAGGAGATAAGAGGAAAGAATGCCTGTCCCAACACCAGATACTGTCAGCCTTCCCTATATCAGTGTTTGCCTGGATCACAGAGGAATAAGTGCCATTGTCAGGCCTGGTTTGTGGGTGATAGCCAGAAGTTATGCCTTTCCCTCAGACAATGACCAAGAGGATAAAGTCCAACCAGTAAATAACAACTGAGACAAACTCTGAGGATGTGAACAAAAGCCCGGAGGCTGCTGACATCACGAGGGTCAACTGGACCACCCCCAGGTGTGGCAGTCACAAATTAAGAGGACAAGATCAGTGATGGATTGCTTACTGCCTGGAATAGTGAGCGGCCCAGTGTTTGCAGGGACCCAGCAAATACTCATGAAGTGAACAATTCCTGGTAGTGTAGCTTCAGCTACAAGACGACAGAGGTGTGACGAGGATGGTGACGGAGGAAGGCCAGGTGTAGGAGAATATGCCTAAAATTCCACTGTCTAGGAGGTGAAGACCAAGGGATCAGAAGTTCAAGGCCATCCTGGCTATATAGTGAGTTCGAGGTCATGCTGAGCCACCTGAGACCTTATCTCAAAAAGTTAAAAGGAACCTGGGCACAGTAGTGATGCCTTTAACCCCAACACTCGCTCAGGAGACAGGGGAAGGTGGATTTCTGTGAGTTTGGGGTTAGCCTGGTCTATATAGCGAGTTCAGGGGTGGGGTGGGGGAGGGTAGTAGCAGAGGAAATCCAGACCCCAAACACTGAGATGTTAGACTGAACAAGCCTCCAGCTGCAGTTCTCCTAACTCTCCCTTTAACCTGTAGAGTCACAAATACTGGGATCCCAGAGGACAACCTTGGGGGGCTGGCGCTCTCCTTCTACCCTTATGTGGGTCCCGGGGATCAGTTGCAGGTTTGCACAGGAAGCACCTTTTATCAGAGCTGAGACATTTCGCTGGCCCTGGCTTACTGTTTTTGAGGTTCTCTGGGTGTAGCTTGTGTCAGCCCCTTATTCCTTTTATACGGGCAAATATGCTATCATACAGCTGTACCACATGGCTTCATCCGTTCAACTGTTGGTGGGCATTGCCGCTATGAACTCATCACATGTGGTTTTATATGGATATACACTACTTTTATCTCTCTCTTCAGCATAACTTCTGGACCATTGAGCAGATCTATGTTTCTTCTCTTTTTCTTTCTTTTTGTTCTTGTTGTTTTGGTTTTTTGTCTTTGCTTTGCTTTCCCTTGTTTTGTTTTTCAAGACACGGTTTCTCTATATGACCCTGGCTGTCCTGGAACTTGCACTGTAAGCCAGGCTGGCTTTGAACTCAGAGATGAGCTTGCCTCTGCCTCCCAAGTGCTGGGACTCAAGGCATGCATCACCACCACCTGTCTTTTTTGTTGTTTGTTTGTTTGTTTGTTGAGACAGGGTTTTCTCTGTATAGCCTTGGTTGTCCTGGACTCACTTTGTAGACCAGGCTGGCCTCAAACTCACAGGGCCAATCCTCCTGCCTCTGCCTCCCTGAGTGCTGGAATTATAGGCCTGCACCACCACAGCCCGGCCTTCTTGCCCTTTCTTGAGACAGGGTCTCAGGTATCACAAGCCTGTCTCAAACCTACTGTGTGGCTGAGGATGACTTTTGGACTTCTGGTTCTTCTGTCTATTCCCCTGAGTACTGGGATTATGTTCACTTTTTTTGTTTTGTTTTGTTTTGTTTTGTTTTTCGAGACAGGGTCTCTCTGTGTAGCCTTGGCTGTCCTAGACTCACTTTGTAGACCAGGCTGGCCTCGAACTCACAGCGATCCGCCTGCCTCTGCCTCCTGAGTGCTGGGATTAAAGGCGTGGGCCACCACCGCCTGGCTATGTTCACTTTTTAAGGATGGGGAAGATTCCATTATCCTCTTCATTTTGTTTATAAAGATGCAGGCAGAAGGGGGTGTGTGTGAGACAATTAGTTTATACTCACTGGCTATGGAGCTGGGGGTTGTTTATGAAAAGGAAGCCTCTACTTCCTTCCATGCATTTCATCTGTTCTGAAAGCCTTTGAGAACCTCTTAAGTGCGTGGGTGCTGGAATTACCCATGAGCACCTGTGATAGGAAGATGGTCATAGTCCTTCCTTCTCTGCCTTCCTGAAGATACATTCTGTAGGAAAGAACACACAACAAGAAAACGATGACAGTTCTGACCAGGGCAGTGGGGAGTCTTTGAGAGGTAAATGCTGACGGATCCTGACCGCTGTGTAGTGATTAAAGTGTTGGGTTTAGGGGCTGGAGAGATGGCTCAGTGGTTAAGAGCACTGCACTTCTTTCAGAGGTCCTGAGTTCAATTCCCAGCAACCACGTGGTGGCTCACAACCATCTGATACGATGTCCTCTTCTGGCCTGCAGATGTATATGCAGATAGAATACTCATACATAAAAATAAATAAAATATTAAAAAAATAAAATAAAATAAAGTGTTGGGTTTAGAGCAGTCCTGACAAGTGTGAAAAATGTCAGTGACAGTGCTGCATTGTGGAGCTGCCTGCCACATTCCTCCCCGTGATGGACCATATCCTTCCAGACTGCAAGCCGAAGGAAAGCCTTCCTTCATAATAAAAGCTGGGCGGTGGTAGAGCATACCTTTAATCCCAACACTGGGGAGGCTGAGAAAGGAGATCTCTGAGTTTGAAACCAGCCTGGTCTACAGAGGGAGTTCCAGGACATTAGGGCTAAACAGAGAAACCGTGTTTAAAAAAAAAACAAAAACAAAAACAAAAAAAAACCAACGAAGTCTCCAAAAATATACATCAAGTTTGCAGGCAGTAAGCCAAGATCACTGTTTATTATCTTTATGTATGTATGTGCACACACACACACACACACACACACACACACACACACACACACACAC
>OU015751.1:20062369-20085971 GCA_907169655.1 Acomys percivali | reverse complement strand
ACACACACACACACACACACACACACACACACACACACACACACACAACGAGGCATGTGTGTGAAGTCAAAAGAGAGCCTTCGGGAGTTGGTTCTCTCCTTCCACCACATGGGGCCCAGAAATCAAACTCAGATCAGCAGGCTGCAAGTACCTTTACCTGCTAAGCCATCCTACCGGTCTCTGCCTTGCTTTAAACCCTCACTTTTTCCTAGCCAGAGAACCCAATCTTTCAGATCTCCATTTCTAACATGGAAACTGGACAGATTAATAAATAATACCAGGGCTGAAGAGATGGCTTGGCGGTTAAGAACACTGGCTGCTCCTTCAGAGGATCCCGGTGCAATTCCCAGCACCCAGATGGCAGCTCACAGTGGCCTATAACTTCCACTTCTTAGGATCATAATGCATCTGTGCATACATACATTCAAACATAAACACTTAAATGAAATATTTTGTTTTTCCAGACAGGGTTTCTCTGTACAGCCTTGGCTGTCCTTGATTCACTTTATAGACCAGACTGGCCTCGAACTCACAGAGATCACCGGCCTCTGCCTCCCTGAGTGCTAGGATGACTGGTGTGCTCCACTGTGCCTGGTTAAAAAAAAAAAAAAAAAAAAAAAATATATATATATATATATACAGTTGTTGTTGTTTGTTTGTTTGTTTGTTTGTTTTGAGACAGTGTCTCTCTGTGTAGCCTTGGCTCTCCTGGACTCGCTTTGTAGACCACCAGGCTGGCCTCAAACTCACAGCAATCCACCTGCCTCTGTCTCCCGAATGCTGGGATTAAAGGCATGCACCATGCCCTACCTGGCTGAAGTTGGTTCTTATTTTTGGTTTTGGTTTGAGACAGGGTTTCTCTGTGTAGCCTTGGCTGTCCTTGAACTCTCTTTGTAGACCAGGTTGGCCTTGAACTCCCAGGGATCCTCCTGCCTCTGCCAGGCGAGCGCCACCATGCCCAGCTGAAGTTGGTTCTGTTTTGTTTTGTTTTGTTTTGTTTTGTTTTGAGACAGGGTTTCTCTGTGTAGTCTTGGCTGTCCTGGAACTCACTTTGTAGACCAGGCTGGCCTTGAACTCACAGTGGTCCGCCTGCCTCTGCCTCCCGAGTGCTGGGATTAAAGGCGTGTGCCACCACCGCTGACAGCTAAGGTTTAGAAGTGCTGGATGGTCCAGCTTCTCATCAGCACACCACCCAACATACAGACAGCTCTGACATTAGCCAAGACATTCTGTTTTCAAAATCCCTGCATTTCAGGGCATCTGCTATGATGCTCTGATTAGAACCCATAAAGTGCAGAGAAGGAAATGGCTTTTATGTAAGTCATCTTCTCCCCTTAGCCAGATTGTGAGTCTTTTGAAGTCCTTTTGCTCCTAAAGTCAGAGCAGAGAGTGGGGTGAAAGGCTGAAGGTGGTTCAGGTCTGGAGACAGATGGATGTGAGCCTACAAATCCCACTCTGCTTCCAGTGGCTGCCTGACCCACACATGCTCCGAATACTGTCCAAGCCCCACCCCCACCCTCGTCAATCATGTCATCAGTGCACAAAGTGCAAACACCAAGAGTCAGCGCTGTACAAAGCACTGACACTTGGTTGGGCAGTGATGACGGGAGACAGAGTCCTGCCTAGACCACACACCCAACAGGAAGGACACAGGGTCAGAAGGAAAAGGTTCTTGGGAGTTGTCCCTTGATGGCTATCATGTAAGATGTGAATGGAACGGAATTTGCAGTTCAGATTTTTCCTCTCCTAGTCCCACGTATGCTTCTCTTGCTATTTTTATTAAGTAGGAACAGGAACAGAAAGTTTTCTTTGAATTATATGATGATTACTATAAAACCCATACAAGCTAAGAGTAACTCCCTGGCAGCCGTGCCTTGTCAGCAGCCCACTCGTCCGAGAATCTGTGTCCGAAGCAGTCCTCAGTTCCTAAGAAATTTCCAGAGTTGACTCTACTGCATTATTTGAAAGCTGTGAGTAAGAGTACATGTCCTTGCCACAGAAAGCCGCGAGGCATCAGAAGTGCCCACCAAGTGTTTTCTCTTCTCTGATGTGGGACGACTAGAGACGTGTTTTTGGAGGGGTCTTTCTCAGAAACTTCACTAAGGATGAATTAGTTGCTGTCTGTGTTAAAAGGAGATTACTGAGCTTGGCGCGGTGGCTCAGGCCTGTAATCCCAGCACTCAGGGAGGCAGGAGCAGGAGATTTACTGTAGACCAGTCTGGTCTACAGAGTGAGTCCAGAACAGCCAAGGCTATACAGAGAAACCCTATCTTGAAATACACACACACACACACACACACACACACACACACACACACGGAAAAAAAAAAGCTATCACAGAAGTTTTCTACAAGTAAGAATCTGAAAATAAAAAACAGGGCTGCCTACAAGGAGACCATCAAGGCTGGCAGATCTGGACCCAGGATGACCTGAACAAACTCCTGTACCAACCAAGGACAGTGCATGCAGTGAACCTAGACCCCCTGTTCAGCTCTAGCCAATGGACAGCGCATTCTCCACAGTTGTGTGGAGAGTGGGGACTGACTCTGACATAAACTCTGGTGGCCCCTATTTGACCACTTCCCCTTGGTGGGGAGGCCTGGTGGCATTCAGAGGAAGAGGAAGCAGGCCATCCAGATGAGACCTGATAGGCTGTGATCATATGGTGGAGGAAGAGGTCCCCTTCTGTCACAGACCTAGGGGAGGGGAATAGGGTGGAAGAGAGAGAAACAGGAAGATACAAGTGAGGGGATAACAATTGGGATGTAATCTGAATAATAAAACTTAATTTAAAAACACATTTATTTAAAATGAAAAGCAGGCCAGGCGGTGGTGGCACACACCTTTAATCTCAGCACTTGGGAGGCAGAGACAGATGGATCTCTGTGAGTTTGAGGCCAGCCTAGTCTACAGAGTGAGTCCAGGACAGCCAAGGCTACACAGAGAAACCTTGTATTGAAAAACCAAAATAATAATGATGATGATGATAAAATAAAAAGAAAAGCAGGACTGGAGAAGTGGATCAGCAATCTACTAGGGTGCAGTTCCCAGCATCCACCATTTGCAACTCTGATTCCAAGGGCACCTGACACCCTCTTCTGCCTTCCCCATAACCCAGGCATACACATGGTTGTATACATACATACATTCAGGAAGAACATTTGTGCATATAAAACACACAAACCTAAAAAAAAAAAAAACCAAAAACTTAAGAGAAGTAGAGCTTCAAAAAAAATTAAAAAGAAAATTAGAGTTTCAAAGCTAGCCTCAGCTACATGATGAGTTCTAGGTTGGGCTACCCTGGGCTACATGAGACTGTTTCAAAAACAGAAAAGCTAAAAGTCTGATATAAAACCTGCTGTGGTGGTACGGGTCTGTGACTCCAGAAATAAGAAGATGGGTTCAAGCAGATCTGATGTTCAAGGTCATCCCAAGGAACCAGGAGGGTGACAGTTCCTAGGCAGGGTGACAAATAGGGGTAGGGGACACACAGATAACAAAGATAGTGAACTCTGGCTTCTTCCTCCCCCTCACCCCCGCTGAAGGCCTGGGGAGCTTGTTCTCCCCTCAGCAGGACCATTGCCGCTGACCAGTCCAGGCTAGCTGGCCATAAGGAAGACCAGTACTGAGTCTGTGCACCTGAAGCTGGGAGCTCATTAGCTCCCCTTTCTAAGTCTCAGTGGACCAACCCCAGATTAGGGAAGGGAACCAATCCCAGGCCACCAAGAACACCTAAGACCCCCTGGACCTTGGGGGATGGATGTATTGCAGGCTGTCTCTCCTCTGCAGGGACTCTGACTCTGGGCTGTTTTGCTCTGTGAGTGTGTGTGCGTGTGAGTGTGTGAGTATAAAAATGTGTGTAAAGTGTATGAGTGTGTAAATGTGTGTGTATAAATATGTTGTGAGTATGTAAGTGTAAGTGTGTGAATGTGAGTGAAAGTGTGTGAATGTGTATGAGTATTATGTGTGTGTAAATGTGTATGTGTGTGTCTCTTTATTTGTAGTAAAGTTTGTCACCTGTTGCTGTGATTTGGCCTGCCTTATAATATACATTTTAGTCAGTCTGATTTACAGGGCAAGTTCCAGCACAGCCAAGACTGCACAGAGAAGCCCTGTCCCCAGAAACAAACAACAACAACAACAACAAAAAAAAAAAAAACCAAAAAAACAAAAAAGAAGAAGTACCACACATTAATATTTAAGTGGCTTCCCATATTTTTCCAGTGGTAAATTTGGACTTTGGTCTTTCTTTCTTTTTTTATTTTTTTATTTTTTATTTTTTTATTTTGGTCTTTCTTTCTTTTATTGTCCTTCTTTCCTTCCTTCCTTCCTTCCTTCCTTCCTTCCTTCCTTTCTTTCCTTATTTTAAATTTTTGTAGCCTAGACTGACCTGCAAATTTATATAGCTCAGACTGGCCTCAGATCAGTGGTAATCCTCCTGCCTCAGCCTCCCAAGGGCTAGGATTATAGATGTGAGCCAAGTCTGTCCAGTTCCTATGGCAATTTCAAGAAGCTAGGGGACCGACTACCCGACCCCACCCCACCCCACCCCGTGAGCTTCTCTAGGGTGGGAGTGTGGTTTCGAAAGCAGTGCCCAGCTGGGCCCTGGTGGCCCACACCTTTAATCCCAGCACTAAGGGAAGCAGAGGCAGGGGGATCACTGTGAGTTCAAGGCCAGCCTGATCTACAAAGAGAGACCAGGACAGCCAAGGTTACACAGAGAAATCCTGTCCCTGAAAACCAAAAGAAAAAAATAATAAAACTAGATAGAGGCTGGAGTGTGGGCCTGTGGCTGCCGAGCATAAACAAAGGCCTTGCTTCTATTCCAGAACTGAAAACAACAATAAAAACAAAACAGAAAGAAAACAACAGTTGTAGGCAAGAAGAAAGAGCTGGCTTCCCTTTGATGGTGCAAAGCAAATAAAATTGAATAATAAAAAGGAAAGGCAAAGAAGCAATACAGAAAACAGAAGACAGACTGAGATGATGCTTAGCAGAAAGCAAGGAAGGCCCAGACGGCACAGCCGAGCTGGGACAGAATCTTCAGGCCACACCCACAAGGGCTGCCCCAGGTCCTGCCCATGTCAGGTAACCCCAGGGCTTGGTCCCAGACCCCCAGATCCCTACCTGAAGGGTGACACCTTAGATGACAAGGATACTAAGTGAGAACCTCTAGGCACAGATCCCTGGACTGCAGCTTGGAACCTCTGCATCCCTGATCACTCAAGAACCCTTCTGGGATGTGGGTCAGCTCGACCAGTGCCCGAGTTTTCCGCTTATTTGTAGGTAGAGACAGTTGAGAGCTTGTGAAATATTATCCATTAGTTTTAGGTTCCTTGTGTTCCCAGCAGCCCATCTAGGAAGGCCAAGAGGAGTCTTGGGAGGTGTCTGTCCTTCTGAGGGGACACCACTTCCTGGTGCACATGTCAACCACTGGCCCAGTTTCAGATTCAGCAAAGATGGATATTCTGAGGTTACTGTGGTTTGGTTTTTGTTAAAACCCTGAGTCTGGGCTGCTGAGATGGTACAGTGGGTGGACTGGCTAGTTTTATGTTAACTGCACACAAGCTAGAGTCATCAGAGAGGAAGAATCCTCAATTGAGAAAATGCCTACCTGAGGTCCAGGTGTAAGCAGGCCTGTAGGGCATTTTCTTTTCCTTCTCCTCATTTTTTAAAGACAGGGTTTCTCTGTGTAGCCTTGGCTGTCCTGGACTTGCTTTATAGACCAGCCTGGCCTTGAACTCACAGAGATCTGCCTGCCTCTGCCTCCCCAAGTGCTGGGATTACAGGCGTGTGCCACCATGCCTTGCTTGCTTTTGGGCATTTTCTTAATTAATGATTTATGGGGGAGGGCCTGGGTTCTCTAAGAGAGCAGGCTGAGCAAGCCATGAGGAGCAAGCCAGTAATAAGCAGCACTCCTCCACGGCCTCTGCATCAGCTCCCACCTCCACGTTCCTGCCTTGTTTGAGTTCCTGTCCTGATTCACATTTGTGTCCTACCAGGGAAAAGCAACATCCTCACTACAGGAATGTGACCTCTTAGCCAGGACACTCAACCAAGGCTTCCTTTATTTATTGTTTACATTTTGTTTCTGTTTTAGTTATTTTAATAATAAATGTATCTGGGTAGTGCTGGCGGATGGAGGATGCCTGTAATCCCAGTGCTCAGGAAGCAGAGGCAGGCAGATCTCTGTGAATCAGAGGCTAGCCTGGTCTACAAAATGAGTCTAGGAAAGGAAAGGAAAACCCTTTTAATAAACCATAACAACAACAACAACAACAGTTTTATTGTTTTATTATAATTATATAACTATTGCAATATAATTATGTATTTTATTCTTATTATGAATGTATTTAAAACCAAGGGAAGAACAGCATGTTCGTGCCACAGAATGTTTGTGCACATCAGAGACAACTTGTGGGACTTAATTCTCTCCTTTCACCACATGGGTCCTGGGGATTGAACTCGGGTCATCAAGCTTAACAGCAAGCACCTGTACCTGCTGAGCCATCTCAGGCCCAAAGCTTTAAAAAGTAAAAAGTAGAAAAAGAAGAAGAAGAAGAAGAAGATGGTCCTGGGTCATAGTGGTCATAGGAAATATTTAAACTTCAAGCCTGAGGGAACAGCGTACACAAAACTCTGTCAAGGGTCAGATCCAAGAAGAGGCTGTAGAAGAAAACAAGACTTGAGCTATAAGCTGTTCATCATGGCTTGTTCCTTATGGTTAGCTCAGCCTGTTTTTTTTAGGAGCTGGGCCCTCCCCCATCAATAACTAATTAAGAAAACGCCCTTGAGTGGGGCGGGGGGGGGGGGGGAAGAAAAGAAAATGCCCTATGGACTTCTTAATTGAGGCTCCCTCCTTTCAGATGACTCTGGTTTGTGTCAAGTTAACATAAGACTAGCCCGCACCAGCACCGGCACCCAAGTTTGGTTTCCAGAACCTACACTGAGTTTCTTACAACCATCTATAGCAGCAGTTCCAGGGGATTCAACAGCTCTGACTCCTGCAGGCATCTACAAAGACATAGACACATGTAAAATTAAAAATAAAATAAACTTAGCTGGGCAGTGGTGGTGCACAACTTTAATCCCAGCACTCGGTGGCGGGGAGGAGGGGAGGGCAAAGGCAGGCAGATCCCTGTGAATTCAGGGCTAGCCTGGTCTACAGAGTAAGTTTCAGGACAGTCAGAGTTACACAGAGAAACCCTGTCTTGAAAAACCAAAAACTGACGTAAGCTGGATGTGGCAGTACATGCCTTTTATCCAAGCACTGTCTAGCTGTCTAGCGAGCACAAAGCCCAAGGGTTCAGTCATCAGCGTGGCATAGAGGGTGTGTGGGCCCACTGCCTATGACCACGTGGAAGATGGAAGCAAGAGGATCAGGAGGACAAGGGCAGAAGGCAGAAGCAGGTGGATCTCTACAAGTTCTAGGCAAGCATAGTCTACATAGCAAGTTCCAGGCCAGCCAGAGCTACACAGCGATACCATGTCTCAAAAATAAAATAAAAGTTAGATGGAAACAACAAAATTCACTAGGGGGTTCTAAGCAGCCAGAGAGAAGGGACAACAGCTAGAGGTGACAGCCAGGTAACCAGGAGCTGTCACACCTGAGCAGCTGAGCGCTCTCTCTCTCTCTCTCTCTCTCTCTCTCTCTCTCTCTCTCTCTCTCTCTCTCTCTCTCTCTCTCTCTCTCTCTCTCGCTTTCTCTCGCTCTCTCTCTCACACACACACACACACACCTCCCCACCTACCTCAACCCCAGACACAGCTGTGAAAGTGCCACTGACTTTGTGATCCATAAAAACAGAGTCCCCAGAGTTGCATGAGAAGATAGCACTGCCTGCCCCAGCCCTTTGACCACAGGCCCCTTGTGAAAACCCATTTCCCCTGCTTCTCTAAAGAATTTCTTCCTGAAGCTGGGGGTGGGAGTCTGTAGGTAGACCAGTTGTCCAGCATGCACAAAGCCCTAGGGTTCAATCACCAGTATGGTAGGAACTGTGTGTTTTGGCTTACTGCCTATAATCCTGGCACTTGGGAGGTGGCAACAGGAGGATCAGGAGTTCAGTCATCTTTAACAACACAGCTGGTTTGAGGCCGCTACTTGAGACCCTGTCTCAACAAACCAAGAAACAAGAAGCTATATATTGTGTTATGGGGATGTGAACAAAGTAAAAAAAAAAAAAAACCGATGTTCAGCAGTGGAGTGCTTGCTTCTTTGATAAGGAGGGCAGAGGGCTCATCAGAGCTGGATAGGTGTCTGTAATCCCAGCACTCAGGAGGCGGAGGCAGGCCGACTGACGTGAGTTTGAGGCCAACCTGGTCTATAAAGTGAGTTCCAGGACACCCAAGGTTACACAGAGAAACCCTGTCTCAAAAAAAAAAAAAAAAAAAAAAAAGAGAAGAAAAGAAAAAAAAAAAAAGAAGTGTCCTTAGTCAGCCTCTACCCCACCAGGAGACAGGTACAGTTCTGGGAAGAAACAAGAAATAGGGAAAAGGTATCAGCGGAGAAACCCTACTTCCGTGCTTACTGTCTGGAGGAGATGAGGACAATGGCACATGACTGCTCCAATGTTAGGCAAGGGCCAAGGGAGCCTCCACCCCACCAAACAGGACCGGGAGCTGGAGGAAGTAAATGCGTTCCTGCACCACTTGCAGAAGCTTGGGAGCAGCTCCCAGCACCCACTGCGCACCCTACACTCCCATTCTTTGGGTTAGAAGCTGCGGGGAAATTACCCAAGCACACACCAGATTGCTTTTCATAAAAATACTCATTAGCTATACGAAAGGGAGCTGCATGTTACCCAAAGTCATGGCTATTGGGACCCCAAGATGTAACCTTATCTGGAAATAGGTTTTACATGATGTAGTCGAGGTAAAATGAAGTGATACTTGGGCTGGAGAGATGGCTCAGAGGTTAAGGGCACTAACTACTCTTCCACAGGTCCTGAGTTCAATTCCCAGCAACCACATGGTCGCTCACAACCATCTGTAATGTGATCTGATGCCCTCATCTGGCACTCAGGCAGAGCAATGTATACATAACAATAAATAAATCTCTCTTTGAAAAAACTTGAAGTGATACTGGATGAGGATGGCCCCAATGAATTGACTAATCTCTGTCAGAAAAGGGAAATTTGAGGTTGGGCGGTGGTGATGCATGTTTTTAATCCCAGCACTGGGGAGGCAGAGACAGACAGATCACTTTGAGTTCAGGCTGGCCTGGTCTACAGAGTGAGTCCAGGACAACCAGGTCACAGAGAAACCCTGTCTCTAAAACAAAACAAAACAAGCAAAAAGAAACAAACAAAGGAAATTTTGTACAGAGAGAAGGGATGTAAGTCAGGGCCTGAGGCTTAAAAGCCTGAGGAGTGACATTCATTTCCTCGAGCACAGGGACACAGCCTGGTACCACCTTGAGTTTGGATTTCCGGCCTGCATATAAGGAGAGAGTGAATTCCTATGGTGGTGAGCTTATGGGACCATGCTTGAACAACTTTGGAAACAATGCCCTGATGTCCCCTGGGGCGTGACTCTCTCCTCAGTGGCCAGAGTTGGCTCACCCCATCCACCAGCTGTCCATCCCTACAGTCTGGAACATCAGGACATCTTGCTCTTGGGGAACTTTGCAGCCTACTGCAAACACGTGACTTAGGGCAGGTTTCTGCAATGATCTCCCTGTGCACTCTCACAGCTTCTTACTCCAAAAAGAGGAAGTGAAAGCTAACAGCAAAAGGCGCACAGAAGCGCAGAGGGGGGAGGGCTGTGGTCCCCGCTGGAGGGATGCCATCAAGAAGCATGGCTAGGCCACTGCCACTGAATGCCAGTCACAGCTTGCCATACAAATGAGCAAGACACAGTTTTATATGTTTTTAAATTGTTCTTGCCATATTTGTTTTATTTTGCGTGTGTGACCATTTTGCCTGTATGTACGCCTGTGCGCCACATGTATACCTGGCGCCCAAGGAGGTCAGATGAGGGTGCTGGGGGACCTGGAAGTGGACAGTTGTGAGCCTCTGTGTGGGAATCAAACCCTAGTGCTCTGCCACAGTAACATACGCTCTTAACTGCTGAGCCAACTCTCCAGTGCTCAAGACATATTTTTTTTTTTAAATGAAAAGGGCCAGGCATAATGGCGCATACCTTAAATCCCAGCACTCAGGAGGCAGAGGCAGGTGGATCGCTGTGAGTCCGAGGCCAGCCTGGTCTACAAAGCGAGTCCAGGTCAGCCAAGGCTACACAGAGAAATCAAGTCACAAACAAACAAACAAATAGATGAAAGCGTGTGTGTACGTGTGTGTGTGTGTGTACGTGTGTGTGTGTGTGTGTGTGTGTGTGTTGAACCCTGGGTTTTGTGCAGACTAGGCAGGCACTCTACCATTGAGCTGAACCCCAGCCACATTTTTTCCATTTATTCATTTTGTCTTTGAGACAGGGTCTCTCTATGTAGCCTTTATTGTCCTGAAAGTCACTGTGTAGACTAGGCTAGCCTTGACCTCACAGAGATTACCTGCCTCTGCCTCTGGAGTGCTGGGAATAAATGTGTATGCCACCACCTTGAACATTTTAATAGTAAGTTTCAACTCCAAGTCAACACATATATGGTTTTGTTTTGTTTTGTTTTTTGAGACAGGGTTTCTCTGTGCAATAGCCCTGGCTGTCCTGGACTCACTTTATAGACCAGGCTGGCCTAGGACTCACAGCAATCCACCGGCCTCTGCCTCCCAAGTGCTGGGATTAAAGGTGTGTGACACCACCTACCGGCTCAGCCTCAACTTATATTTTAATGCATTATAGCCCAAGCTGGCCTTGAACTTGCTCATGGTGTAGGATGACCTTGAACTCATGATGCTCTTGCCTCCACTTCTAAATCCCCAGAATTATGTTTGTACTATTATGTAACAATTTTAAAAAATGGTTCTATTTTGTTTTCTTAGAGATAAAATTTTGCTGTACAGCCCAGGCTGGCGGCCAGCTTGTGCTAGTTCTCTGGCTTCAGCCTCCCAGGGTTGGGGTGCCAGGTGTGCACCTCACATTTGGCTTTTCCTTTGGCACTGGGATTTAAACAGATACATTCTTCGTTCACCCTAATCCTTGAAAGCCACTTCGTGCACACAGCACCTCTCAGTGTGGAGTTTCAAGCACTCCTGGGCCTCTCAAAGCTACAGCTCCCACACTGGGCCATTCAGAAACAGGGGTTTCCAGGAGTGCTAGCAGGGGTTTACCATAAGCCCAAGGGCTCCGGGGCTTCCTGAAATTTCTGGGGAAAATCCCATGAATTTCTCCGAAATCACTGACCCGGACTAGGAGGCACTAACTTTTTTCTCGGGCAAGGGTGGGCAGTTTTACAAAATTCTCGAGGATGTCTGGGCTTTTGAAAAGCCAGAGAACCAGTACGGTGGCTACAGGCAGAGACACTGGAAGAGCTTTCCTTGTGTGAGACAGGCCTTTGTCGCCAGGGACTGGGGCACTATGCTGGGTAGTTTTATGCCGACTTGACACAGGCTAAGAGTCATCTGAGAGGAGAAAACCCCAATTGAGAAAATTCCTCCTTAAGACTGGGCTTTAGGCAAGCCTGTAGGGCATTTCCTTAATTAGTGGTTGATGGGGGTGGGCCCAGCCCATTATGGGTGGTGCCATCCCTAGGCTGCTGGTCCTGGGTTCTATAAGAAAACAAGGCAGTAGGCAGCTCCCCTGGGTTCCTGCCTTGCTTGAGTTCCTGCCCTGACTTCCCTCAGTGATGAATTATGAACGTGGAAGCATAGACCAAATAAACCTTTTCCTCCCCAGTTTGCTTTTGGTCATAGAGTTTCCTTGCAGCAACAGAAACCCTGACCAGGACAGGCACCATGCCCAGGGAACACTGCACCGGAAGTGATGCTTCAGCATCTCTGTTGCCTGCTTGCTCCTGCCCCTCAGATCCCAGGACCAAGGAAGGCTGAGGCTCTTAACATGACATCAGCAGTTGGAGGGGCTGGGGAGACACTGAAGTCAGCGTGGTGTCGCTGTCACAACCCCTGCACTGACCAGCGACACACATCCTGTACCCAACAGTTCTCAGAGAAGTTTCCACAGAAAGGCAGTGGCTTCCTCTTTTCTTCACGGTTACTCACCAAGGCCACCCTCCTCTCTTTCCTGTGAGCTTGCATCTAGCACTGAGAGAGAGATGGGCTCCAGGTGGAAACCTCCCACCTTCTCCAAGGAAGGACCTTCCCCCACACCTGGTGGATCATGGAATTGGCTCTTTTCCTGCCTCTGGTGTGGAGTCTGGTTTGCAGGTTCCTAGGAGAGATGGCCCTGATGGAAGAAAGCCCGGCTTTGCCATCTCTTCCACAGAGCCAGATAACTGCCACTATCTAGCACTGGGACTTTGTAGGGAGGGGGAGAGTCCCTTCCTTCCTTCTTTCCTTTTTTTAAGACAGGGTCTCAGCCTGGTGTGGTGGCACACACCTTTAATCCCAACACTCAGGGGGCAGAGGCAGGCAGATGGCTCTGAGTTCAAGGCCAACCTTGTCTACAAAGCGAGCCCAGGGCAGTCAAGGCTATGCAGAGAAACCCTGTCTTGAAACTGCCCCTCCAAAAAAAAAAAGACAGGGTCTTGCTGTATAACCTTGACTGTCCTGGAGCTCACTTTGTAGATCAGGCTGGCCTCAAACTCATAGAGATCCACTTGCTTCTGCCTTCTGAATGCTGGGATTAAAGGCGTGCGCCACCACCGCCTGACTCCTTTACCCTTTTGAAATTATTTCTTTCCACGAAGATTGTTGTCAATGTGAATTAAATTATTCACATCTGTAAGAGGAGCTGGGGTGTGGCTTTCACAGATCCCAGCCCCCAGAACCTCCTCCCTCCCCTTACCCCTCCACCTCAGCCTCTCTCACGTGACAGGGGAGTGTGTTCTGGTGGTTTGAAGAGAAACCAGATGTGTCAGACATTATCACTTGTAGGTCTTACGTTTCACTGGGACAAAGTACCCACTTTATATTTTGAAAATATGTAAGATGAAAGTGTTTTGATTGACAGTTTCAGGTTTTGCACTACAGTTCCTTGGCCAGGTTGCTTCAGGCCTGTGTGGAGACAGTACATCACTGTGGAAGTGTGGGGCACTGGAAAACTGCTTACCTTCTAGAACAGCAGTTCTCAACTTGTGGGTCAAGACTCCCAAAGACTGCTGGGAAAACATGGATATTTACATAACCATTCATAGCAGTAGCACAGTTATAGCTATGAAGTAGCAATGGAAATAATTTTATGGTTTCAGCTTGCCACATGAGGAACTGTCTAAAAGGGTCACAGCTTTGGGAAGGCTAGGAAGTGCAGTTTCAGAAGCTTGGAGGTGGGGGGAGTCCCTTAAGATCCATTAAGCTACAACCCCATAAATGGATGAATTTACTTCCACAATTGGAGCCATCAGGATCCAGGCAGTTCCTAAAGGCCCACTTTAAAGTTGCATTGGGTACCAAGCCTTCAGTGCATAAGCTTTTGGGGGATATATGAGAGCTAAACCGTAACACACATCTCCAAGATGCTAAGGCACAAGAAACCACAGCTTTAACCTGGAGGCTTTGACAAAGTCGCATGGTCTAGCCCTAGCTACAGCGTAAGTGCTGAATGCTGGCCCCCCAGACTTTCTGCAAAGTCAGCGGCTGGGCCTCTTCTCTGAGAGATGGTCCATTCTATGGCTTTTGAAATACGGTCTGTGTAGCCCAGGCTAACTTCAAACCTGTGAACATCCTGCCTCAGGTCCTGAATGTTGGGTTGGCCTCAAACTTACTCCACCAACTGGCTTACATTACCAGGTTGGTGACACATTTTTAAAACGACATAAATTCCCAGGACAAAAGTGAAACATAGAGGGAAGTGCTGTAAAAACCACTGTTTACACTAAATAACAAATATTTTTAAGTACATAAATTCAGCATGGCAGGGTCGCACACACCTTTAATCCTAGCACCACAGAGGCAGAGGCAAGTGGATCTCTGTGAGTTTGAGGCTAGCCTGGACTACATAGTGAGTTCAAGACCAACCAGAGCAGTAAACTGAGATCCTATCCAAAAAATAAAAATTTAAAAAGAGCGAAAAAGAAAAAGAAAGTACATAAATTCTCAGGTGACAACCTGCTTCAAAAAGTCCCAGATTGGCAACTCTTAGAGATTCCCTGAATGCTGGGTGAAGGTCCCTGTACCTCCCAAAGGATGCTAAAATCTATTCCCGGTTCTCCCTGTAGACCTCCGCTTTGAGAAGGGAAGCACCGCTGGTGTCTGATCCCAGGCTCGATTGCATCATACTTGTTCTCCTTCTCCTGGTCCCTTGGTTCCTTCTTATCCAGAAAGTCCCACTTCTCCCTTGAAATGTCCATGCTTATACAACTCATGAGCTGGCAAGCTTCCTCTGACTTCCTAGAGGCGGAGGGCATGGGTTCCGGGACAGGGCTCGGTACTGGAGACTTGCGCTAGAGAAACAGTTGCCGAGAAATGTTGCCGAGTGCTGGATTGGATAAAGCACACGGGGGCGGCCTCAATGGGAGCTGACACTGACTGGAGGCCCAGCCAGAAGCTGAGGCAGCCCAAGTGCTGGGCAAGGTTCTTCTGATCGTGAAAAGGAGACGCAGCGGAACCAAGAGTGGTTACAAGCAGTCTAACCACAGTGCCCCCGTGTCTTGTTCGTTCTCTCCCCGTGACTTTTAGTTTCAGAAACTAAAGGTTATAGCCTTATTTTGAGATTAGGTCTCTCGTCAGAAGCCTTTTCTATTGGCTCAACTGGAGACAGGGAGTTGGGGGGGGGGGGTGGCCTCTAGAGAGGACCGAGCCTCCCTCAGACTCAGAAACACTTTCATTTCTTCGGAATCACAAGGTCGAGAAGGAAGCAGAGGAAGAGGAGGGTCCTGCCAGGCTGGGTTTCTCTTACAGCCGTTAGCTGCCTTCACCTCACTGACAACAGTGCAGACTTGTGTAACAACTGCCCAGTTTCCCCTTTCTCAGCAGTTACAGTAAGCTTTGAGGCAGCCCTACTACCTGAGAGCATCCGTTTGTTTCTGAATCCCTCTCGGTTGGCTCCGTTACAGGCTCATATCTCTGTTTTCCTTTGTTAACTTGCTGGGATTTGCCTCAGGCTCTTTTGATGAGGGAACGCTGGGTGATATGGCTCGGGGCGGTAATCCCAGCCTTTGAGAGGTTGAAGAAGAAGGATCAGGAGTTCGAAGTCATCCTTGGCTGACAGAGT
The DNA here is from genome assembly GCA_907169655.1 of Acomys percivali. NCBI lineage: Eukaryota > Metazoa > Chordata > Mammalia > Rodentia > Muridae > Acomys > Acomys percivali. Next base: position 20,070,752 of record OU015751.1, on the reverse strand, counting down.
TGAGACCAACTTGGGTTAGATGAGATTTTTTTGGGGGGGGAGGGGGGTTGGTTTTGGTTTTTTTGAGACAGGGTTTCTCTGTGTAGCTTTAGCTGTCCTGGGCTCACTTTGTAGACCAGGCTGGCCTCGAACTCACATCCATCCTCCTGCCTCTGCCTCCCAAGTGCTGGGATTAAAGGCATGTGTCACCACAGTGACCTTTCTTTTCAAAACAGCAAAATAAATAAATGAATAGAGCAAGGTGGAGGGTAAGAGGAGTGAAATGGTCCCTGCTCTCAAGTGCTCAGCACTAGGTAACTAAATGGCAGGCAGCATGGCCGAGGCTGACGTCTGCATAGCCCTTCCCCAGTCAGTGCCTCCCACCAAACCATCACCTGTTCCAGAATTATTATTGTCTAGATATTAGTATTACAGACAAGGAAAAAGAGGTGTCTCACTTTGGGTTACTATTGCTGCAATAAAATACCATGACCAAAGCAAGTTGACAACAAAAGGGTTAATTTGATTTACACTTCCACATCACTGTTCAACATCAAAGGAAGTCAGGACAGGAACTCAAACAGGGCGGGAGCTTGGAAGCAGGAGCTGATGCAGAGGCTATGGAGGAGTGCTGCTTACTGGCTTGCTCTTCTTGGCTTGTTCAGCCTGCTTTCTTCGACAACCCAGGACCACCAGGCCAGGGATGGCACTACCTACAATGGCCTGGGCCCTCCCTAGCTAATCTCTAGTTAAGAAAATGCTTTTCAGATGGCTCTTACAGAGGTATTTTCTTAAGGTTCCCTCCTCTTAGATGACTTTATCTTATGTCAAGTAGACATAAAAACTACACGGCATAGGAGGTTGAGACAGCAGAAGTCATGAGGCCAAGGTCCCAGCTGTGGACTGACATGGCTGAGATACAGGCACAGGTGATAAGTTTGGACTTATAGTACCACACCCACAAGGCCAACATATCAATGGATGGATTCCCAGACCAGAGAGTTAGGGGTGGGAGGGGGTCTTTCTTCCTGTGTACTGAGGGTTCGTGACATGGGCCTCTCACCATCTTCCTGCCTCAGCCACCCAAGATGTGTGATCACAGGTATGCCCTATCACATCTTATTTTTTACTAACCCTTTTTTTTTTTTTTTTTTTTTTTGGTTTTTCAAGTCAGGGTTTCTCTGTGTAGCCCTGGCTGTCCTGGACTCACTTTGTAGACCAGGCTGGCCTTGAACTCACAGCGATCCGCCTGCCTCTGCCTCCCGAGTGCTGGGATTAAAGGCATGTGCCACTGCCGCCCTGCTTATACTAACATTTTAAGCACAAATGGAGAATAGTGTTCGGTTTGTGATGCCTCAATTATAAACAGTTAAGAAAGCAAGGAGCTCACTCCCATAGGATCCACTTACCCTCCCATCCGGTTAGATGCTGGCTTGGAACGCTCTTCACCTTCTCTGATCCTCCTGCCTTCATCTCCAAAGGGCTGGGATCCTAAGTGTATGCCACAGTGTTTGGATCTGTATTACTATATCAGCTTTGGCTTGGGCCTTGGTTAAGACAGCTTAACTTTTTGAGGGGAAAGGGCCATGCCATGGTGGAGCTTGATGAGTCTGAAACTTGCAGGACAGTTAGGGAGGGACAGATATTCTAGCAAAGCTGCTATTAAAGTCTTTAGTTCAAAGGCAATCTGGGAACAAAGCCCTTCCTCCCTCCCCCTGGGGAACTGCAGCCTTCGGACTAATTGGACCAGGGCCACGGCATTTGAGAAGGGAGTCTGCTTTTCTTTGTGTTTTGTTTTGTTGCTATTGCTTATTTGAAACTCAAATGTAATCAAGGTGACGTTGAGCTTCTGCAGGGATTACAGGCATGTACCACAAGGTCCACCTTAGTAATTTGCTTTACTCAAAGTCTACTGATTTAAAAAAAGAAAATCCTATCTCCCAAATGCATCATAGAAACAATGTTTGGGTTTTGTTTCCTTATGAGGAGTTAGGGTGTTTCTCAGGGTCTTGGACATTGGAGTCAAGTTAACCACTAAGTTACAGCCTCAGGCTTGGAACAATGTTTGCTCCAACAGCTGACGCCAGCGCCAAGCCAGAACAACACACAAGGTTCACCATCTTAGATACCCAGTGGCTTTGGCTTGGGCCCTTGGTTAAGACGTGTGCTTCAAACCATTTTGGAGGGCTCATATGTGAAGTGCTCAGGAGTACGTGACACAGTCTGCTCTGTGTCAGCCTCAGCAGCAGAGCCCGGTGGCGATCCTTTCTCTACAGTCTGGCAGCTGTCTCACTGGCAGCCTGGAGAACAGCTTGGTGCTGCATCCTCCAGCGGCTCTCAGAAGGCATGGTCACCCTTGAGCTCCACCCCGAGGATGGTGGTGGTACTGCATGTGCTAACTGGCAACAACCCCCATCTTACTCGATGGGGAGTTCTTACAGGTCAGGCGTCACCAGAACACACCCCTTCTTCGGTATGAGTTGGGCGATCCTAGGCTACCTGCTCCATTTCAAGTATGTCAAGTCCCGAGAGACAGCTTTACCTGCAGCCAGTGGTTAGCGCCACCACTAGGGCAATGGTTTGCATGTTTCCATTCCAGGACTCAAGGCACGCAGCTTGTGTGCTGTGTTTCTAATTAAGCCCCGCTTTCCCTTTCCTCACCTCCCTTGAGGCAATCTAGAATATTCTTCAGGAGTCTCTACGGAATGTCTAGAGACTTGTCACCCAGGAAACCTTCCCTCTGGTGCTGGGTGCTGAGACCTTAGGGCTGTGATGTGCCACTGGCAGTGTCCTCTCAGGACAGGGAGTACAAAGGGAGTTGAAGCTGCTAGGCTATCACAGGCTGTCCCCAGGCTAGGTTCCCTTTGGGAACCAAAAGCACAGAAGGAGTTTCTGGTTCCAGGTCCCTGTCTGTAAAAGCTCAAGTTTCCTTCACTCCAAGAGAAGGGCTCGGGGCTGTGAAGTACCAACATCTGCATCACACGGAAGTCTACCAGGCCTATCCTGGACCCAGTCCCAGGGTTTCCCATCAAAGTCCAAGCCTGGAAATGTTCTTTTGTGTGTGCGCCTAGGCTGCTGCCAACTCAAAATCCTCTTGCCTCAGTTTCCCAGGTGTTGGGATTTCACGCGTGCCAACATGCCTGGCCAAATACACACACACACACACACACACACACACACACACACACACACACACACACACACCACATTTTGATCATGGTTTACCCTTCCCCAAACTCTTCCCAGATGCTTCCCACCTTCCTCCCCACTCAACTTCATGTTCTTTCTCTCTCCAAGAAACAAACAAAAAAACCAAACAAATAAATAAAACAAAGGACAAAAATGCTGGGTACAATGGCGCGTGCCTGTAATCCCAGCACTGGGGAGGCAGAGGCAGGTAGATCTCTGTGAGTTTGAGGCCACCCTAGTGTACAAAGAATTCTAAGACATCCAGGGCTATTCCACAGAGAAACCCTGTCTTCAAAACCAAAATAAACAAACAAACGAAAAACCCAGCCCATAAAAAAACTATGAAGTCCTATTTGTGTTGTCCAAATACTCCTGGGCATAGGATCTGCCCTGGAGTGTGGTTGATACATCTAATGACACTCCACTGGAGAAAACTGATTTTCCCTTTTCCAGCAGCTATCAATACAAAGTGGGACTTTGTGCTTGCTTCCTCATCTCTCTCTCTCTTTTTTTTTAAATTAATTTTTTTCTGCCTCCCCTTCTCAGTGCTATACTTTTCTCTGGTTTGAATCTGTGCACGCCTTGCATGTGTATCACTCCTGCTGTGTCTGGAAAGATCTGTTTTCGTGGTGTCATCCACCACCTTTGGCTCTTACAATCCTTCTACTCCCTCTTGTGCATAATCCACTGAGCCTTGAAGGGAGGCTTTGATGAAGACATCCCAAACTGAGTGCTACAAAGTCTCAGTCTTAAAAACACTTTCTAGGGCCAGGTGCGGTGGCACACGCCTTTAGTCCCAGCACTCAAGAGGCAGAGGGAGGTAGATCTCTGTGAATTTGAGGCTAGCCTGGTCTACAAAGAGAGTCCAGGACAGCCAAAGCTACACAGAGAAACCCCGTCCCAAAACAAACAAACCCACTGTCCAGTAGTGGGTCAATCCCCACTTACTGTAAAAAGAAGCTATTCTGATATCTGTTTGGTGTCATTGTGGGTCACTTTATTGCTGTCCCATTAGCAGAGTAACAACAGTAGGTTTCCCCTTAGGCCCATGGTGTGTCTTCACAACAACACAGAAGTGACTAAGACAGCAACCCATATATTTTTTGTGACAAGATCTTCTGTAGTCCAGGGTAACCTCACATTTTTTATGTAGCCAAGGATGACCTACAACTCCTGGTCCTCCTTTCTCTCCCAGGTGCTAGAGTTACAGCTAAGGACCACCACAGCTGGTGTGTGTAGTGCTGGCACCCAACTCAGGGCTCCCTGCATGCTAGGCAAGCAGTCTACCAACCAAGCTCTGTCTTCAGTTAGGGAATCTTCATTTTAAGATGTGTACCTAGCTGGGCATAGTGGTGCACACCTTTAATCCCAGCACTCCTGAAGCAGGGGTAGAGGCAGAGGCAGATATCTGTCAGTTCAAAACCAGCCAGGTCTACAAAGTAGTTCCAAGCTAGGCAGGGTCATGTGGTAAAACCCTGTCTTGCCAGGCGGTGGTGGTGCATGCCTTTAATAATCCCAGCACCTGTTTCTATAAGCACCTGAAGCAATAAGAGTGACACTCCTCTAAAACAAGCAAATTTCAAGTCAGAGCATTCATACATAGCTTTTAGATTTGTTAAACATTTGTTGAATTTACATGCCAAATCTATTATTTTTATATATGTACAGAAATGCCATAATAAAACTCATTACTTTGTATGTCTCACATTTAAAAAAGATAAATTGATATTTATTTATTTATTTATTTATTTATTTATTTATTTATTTATTATGTGAGTGTACGGGGAGGGGTGTGTGTGGAGGTCAGAGGACAACTCACAGGAGCTGGTCCCAGGACTGAACTCCAGTCATCAAGTTCTGCCTACTGAGGAGCTTAAGACATTATTTTTTAACTAAGAAAGTGAAGAGCGGGGCTTTGGAATTGCCTACTTTTTTTACAGGTTTATTTATTTTTATTTTATGTCCATTGGTGTTTTTGTTTTTGTTTTGGTTTGGTTTTTGAATACAGGATTTCTCTGGTAGCCTTGGCTGTCCTGGACTCACTTTGTAGACCAAGCTGGCCTCAAACTCATAGCCATCCGCCTGCCTCTGTCTTCCCAGTGCATGTACCACCACGCCCAGCATGCACTGGTGCTTTTGCCTTTATATATATGTGTAACTGGAGTTACAGACAGTTGTGAGCTGCTACCATGTGGTTGCTGGGAATTGAACCCAGGTCCTCTGGAAAAGCAGCCAGTGTTCTTAACCTCTGAGCCATCTCTCCAGCTCCCAGAATTATCTACTTTTTAACAATTTGGGACTCTGGTGTATCTTCAATGAGCAAAATTTAGGCTACTTTCTGACAAACCAGGAGTCACTTCCCCTTACGTGGGAGGGAGTTAAATTTTTTTGTGTGTTTTTTGTTTTTTTGTTTTGTTTTGTTTTTTTCAAGACAGAGTTTCTCTATGTTAGCCTTGGCTGTCCTGGACTCACTTTGTAGACCAGGCTGGCCTCGAACTCACAGCGATCCACCTGCCTCTGCCTCCTGAGGGCTGGGATTAAAGGCATGTGCCACCACACCTGGAGGGAGTTAGATTTTTAAAGCACCATATTAAAAAAGAAATGAATGAGGGCAGATTATCTGCATAGAAGCAGAAGTATCATCTTTTTAGTTATCACACAGAAGGTTCTTAACACAAAGTCACCCCAGCACCGTGCATATCAGCAGGCAGACGGCATTATTTGGGTTTTCACTATTAAGACTTCCCACTGGCCATCTGTGGTGACATGCCATAGGATTTGCTAAAGGAGGCAGAGGCAGGAGATTTGTGAGTTTGAGGCCAACTTGGGCTACACACTTTTTGCCTGGTACAGTGGTTCATGCCTGTAATCCCAGCACTCAGGGCAGGTCTCTGTGAGACCAGTCTGGTGTACAAAGCAAGTCCAGGACAGTCAAGGCTACGCAGAAAAACCATATTTAAAAAAAAAAAAGAGAGACTTCCTACTATTATGCCACTGTCTGAGTCTCTGCAGAACAGCTGTTGGGTGACTAAATCAGAGATGACTGATAGTGACAAGTCTGCTGACAACAGGAAAGACAAGATATCCAGGAACCCCAAGTAAGACTTTTAGACAGAAGCCAGGCAGAGCTCTGCACAGAGAGCGCTGGTGGTGGCGGCTGCAGGTCACAGTGCACTCAGCAGCTCACCATGCCCAGCAGGCACCTCAGGTTTTCTTAACTGTATTCTTGAGCCTCGGTTTTTGTTTTTTTTTTTTTACATAGAACATCATTATAAACCTTATTTCCTGTCGATAAGCATGTCACATTGGGTCACGACCTTCCTAAGGAAGGGAAGACTGGCCTGAAGAATCTGGCTGGATTATAGCTATATGCAAGCTCACTGTGCAGGCAAAGGTGGCCTTGAACTTGTTTCCCGTCTCCAACTCTCAAGTGCTGGGATGCAGGGATGCGCCCTCACACTAGGTAGGTTCAGTGCTGGGAATTGAACCGAGGGCCTTGAACATGGCAGGACCTCCACTCCCAGTCCAGTTTGGGTTACTTTCTAGAAACTGTTTTCCCATCCTACGGTTTTGCAAAATCTACTAGTAGGGCCTGGAGTCACAGTGCAATGGACACCGTGATTAATGCACACAAGGTCCTAGGATATCAAAATGATGATGAAAAGTAGTTTTAGCTGGCTGTGGTGGCGCACGCCTTTAATCCCAGCACTCTAAGGCAGAGGCAGGTGCAGCTCTAAGTTCAAGCCCAGCCTGGTCTACATAGCGAGTTCCAGAATAGCCAGGACTATGTAGAGAGAACGTGTCTCAAAAAAACTAAAACCAGACTAAACAAACAAAAGAAAAAACAGGGCCGGAAAGATAGCTTAGCCATTAAAGGCAAAAAAAAAAGAGAGAGAAAGAAAAACAAATGCATGCATATACGTTGGGCCATTTAAAAATAATATTGTTCAAACATTTGAGGGTTCTGTCTTTACAACGCATGATTACAGCCAGGCATGATGCCACACACCTTTAATGCCAGTACTTGGAGGCAGAGGCAGGCGGATTGCCATGAGTTCGAGGCCAGCCTGGTCTACAAAGAGAGTCCAGGACAGCCAAGGATACACAGAGAGACGCTGTCTCGAAAAACCAAAAAAAAAAAAAAAAAAAGTTGTTCCTGAAAATGAAAATTGGACACTACAACAGCTACTTAGAAACAAAATTGGTAGCCAGGCATGGTGCCACACCTTTAATCCCAGCACTTGGGAGGCAGAGGTAGGTGGATCGCTGTGAGTTCAAGGCCAGCCTGGTCTACAGAGTGCTGGGTTCAAAGGTGTGAGCCACCACCGCCCAGCACTCGGTTTTAAACCATACAAACACAAGCTCTCTGCTGTCCTCTGTAATGTTAGGATCAAGGAGCTTTGAGAGGGAGCCCATGCAATGGTGCTCCCCCCAGTGCCTTCAGGAGGCATGAGCCAGGAGCAAGTACTACAGTCTGAAAAGCCACAGGGAACAAGTGACAGCGAGCAGAGCTGCAGTTCTACCCTTCAAAACAAAGCTAACACCGCTCAGAAGAGAAAGGCAAAGTCATCCTCAAAGCTCAGCAGGTACCTGTTAAACAAACACTGAAATGAAGTTTTTAAAAAAATGACCATATCAAGAAAGCCTTGGGGGTGGAGGGAGCTGGAGAGATGGCTCAGCAGTTAGGAGCACTTGCTGATCTTACAAAGGACCCTTTGGTTCCCAGAACCCACATGGTGGCTCACAACCATTCGCAACTCCAGTTCCAGGGCATATGATACCCTCTTGACTTCCCAGGACACTGCGCACACGTGGTGTGCATAGACACACATCCACACACATCATCTGTGAAAGGGAGACAGGGAACACGGAGGTGCATCTCACTATCTGTTCTCTCAGAGGTGAAGAGACAGAGGGGCTGAGATTCCGTCACATCTCTGTCCTCAAGAAGCTGCCCAGCCCTCTTTGACTGCTTTGAGCTTCCTCCATTCCCTTTAAAAAACAAAAACAAAAACAAACAAACAAACAAACAAAAACCCCACTTTATTTGCATATGAGTGCTTTACCTGCCAAAGAGGGCATCAGATCATATTATAGATGGTTGTGAGCCACCATGTGGTTGCTGGGAATTGAACTCAGGACCTCTGGACAAGCAGGTGGCACTCTTAACCACACACACACACACACACACACACACACACACACACACACACAC